>CM077648.1:93986118-95186118 GCA_039707465.1 Rhabdophis nuchalis | reverse complement strand
ATGATTTAGTAATTCACCCACAAATCTTGCCACTGCTGAGTGGAGGGTATGAATCCACTCAATAAATAACCCAGTTATTTATTGGCCACCCATATTATCACAAGATAATCTGGGTACCCTAATTATTAACATTCATTTAAGCCTTGCCCACACTGGGGTAGAATGAGGGCGTTTGGAGTTGGTTGTGGGACCATGCCAGGAAGATGACTGAAGAGCTGAGGGTTGTTAAAATTTATTTTTATTTTATTTATATTTTCATAATTCGGTGATTATATTGTTGTTTCAGTTACCCAGAATTGTGCTTTAACATGGGTGGGGCCATGCAGGGGCAACTCTCCAGGTTGTATATTCAGTCCAGGTTTGGTTGAGCATTGCTTCTTCCCAGATGCCCTGTGGTGAGATAGGTAAAGGTCTAATATGATCATGCCTTAATCCCATTACCCTGGAACTGAAGGAGGGTATCTTTGCTATGTAGAATAGATCCAGACTTTTTAATGGTCCATTGAACAGTGGGGGCTACTAAGAGTGAGTCTGTTTCCTGCCTAAAAACCTGTTTCTCCATTTCTGATCCAGGAAAATGTAATATTCTGGCTTTTCAATATTTCCCAGGATATTTCATTTTTCTAGGAGATGGTTGGGTTTTAACTTCCTACACTATTCGGTTGTGTTCTTCTAAATAAGAAACAGGCAATGGAAAATGATTCAACCAGTTTGGATTACCAGTTTGATTCCATCGCTGGCCATAGGGAGCGAACATCTTGCCCCTGTGGATGGGGCGCGCAACTTGGGTGTCCTCCTGGATACCCGGCTGTCCATGGAAGATCAAGTGACAGCCGTGGCCAGGAGGGCGTTTTACCAGGTTCGCCTGGTACGCCAGTTGCGCCCCCTATTGGATCGAGACTTCAGCTGGTCCAGAATGCAGCCGCGCGAGCAATAATGGGAACCTCAAGGTTTACCCACGTAACACCGCTCTTGCGCGAGCTGCACTGGCTGCCTGTCGTCTTCCGGGTGCGCTTCAAGGTGCTAGTTGTCATCTTCAAAGCGCTCCATGGCTCGGGACCTAGCTATCTGCGGGATCGGATCCTGCCCCATACATCCTCACGGCCGATTCGCTCCCACAGAGAGGGACTTCTCCGGGTGCCGTCCACTAGACTCTGTCAGCGGGCGACGCCCAGGGGAAGGGCTTTCTCTGTGGCGGGCCCAGCCCTCTGGAACGACCTTCCCCCCCGACATTAGAACAACCACGGACCTCCGCTCCTTCCGTCTAAAATTAAAAACACACCTTTTCTGCTTGGCCGGCCTAGGGTAGTCTCTTTTATCATGGGATTTTAGTAAATTTAAATTGGGAATTTTAGCGCAGGGATAATTGTTTAATTTGTCTTTTTAAGTATTTATGTATATTTATTGTATTTTTAACTTCCCTGTGCACCGCTCCGAGTCCCCCCGGGGAGAGGGAGCGGTCTATAAATTAAATTTTTTATTATTATTATTATTATTATTATTATTATTATTATTATTATTATTATTATTATTATTATTATTATTATTATTATTATTATTATTATTATTATTATTATTATTATTATTATTATTATTATTACTTGACTGCACAGTCAGGCAACATTTATTTCACCTTTATAGCTGATAATATACAAGATGAATTTTCTCTCTCTCTGTCAGAAGAATCCAGAGAGGTTATAGGCCAAGTAAGATGGCTCTCACAAGAATGTTATCAAAACTGGGCCTGGTGTTTATGTGCAGCATACATTTTAAAAGGTAGAATTTCAATCGCACCATCCTAACTGCCATCCTGACTTTTTTTCATCCTGTCTTGTGAGATGGAATTAATGACTAATAGACTATCTGCCTATGGAAAAGCACTGATATAAAGTTGTTTCTATTTTAGCTTGGAAGGTATTATCGCAGGAGACATATTTGACTTCTCCTCCTGTATTTCCCCTGCAACTTTTTAAAAGTTATTTCTTGGCTTAAACTTTCCCTCTCCTTCCACCGGATGGCAGTAAAAACATACCTGTCTTGCAAGCTTTCTGCATCTCTGTGTGATGCCTTCAATCTTCTCCCTGCTTTGAATCAGTCTGCCTTCCTGCTATGTTAGTTCTGCTCTACCCTTTTCAAGAACAGCTTCTAAGCACAACTATGCAAAGCCTCCACAGTACAAAGACGACAAAAATAGAGAAATCGGATATATTTCACATCAATAATTTATAATGTTTGTAGAGGAACAACTAGGTTAATTTTTTTAATTATTGATTTTAGAACAATTAATTGTTAAATAATCTCTCACTGTAGTAATTAACCAGATGACAAATATCTATCATTTAAATAACATGCAAACAAAGATCTCGGGTTTTTTTTTAATCTTTTGAACAATATCAAAAAATTAGAATACATAGAGGCGAGACAGTCCAAAAGAAATACTTAAGGGTGGGGAGAGACATGCTTTAGTCAGAGGTCGGTTCCTACCGGTTCAGACCGGTTCGGCTAAACCAGTAGTGGCTTGGTGGTCTGGGTCACTGGAACCGGCAGCGACCCAGGCCTGCCACAACCATGAACAGGTTCTCCTACAGGGCCGCCATCTTGAAATTTGTAATTGCACAAATTCAATTTTTTTAAATGTTTTGCGCATGCACAGACCTATTTTGTGCAAATGTGCAAGTGCACAGGTTGCAAATTTTTGCACGCACCAAACCAGTAGTAATGCTGGGAGCAACCTACCCCTGATTTTAGTGCAGTGGCCCCCAATCCTTTGGGCACCACGGACCAGTTCCATGGAGAGAGGTTTTTCCACGGACCAGAGGGGGGATGGTTTCATGTGCCACCTACATCCTGCAGATGAGTCTTCACTCTTTTGCGCTGCTCAGTTTCTAGCATGCAGCGGACTGGTGCCAGTCCATGGACAAGGGGTTGGGGACCCCTGTTTTAGTCAAGGTCAAAGCATTCTGACATTTCCAATGCCATATAGTTCTGGGCCACTCCTCTAGCCCGAAGGATAGAGAAGTTTTAATCAAACAATATCTGGAGTTTCAAGGCTGGGGAAGGCTGCTTTAAATGTCCTTATGTCCCTTGTCCAAACAAAATTTGTAGATGGGAATTATGTGGTTCAAAGGAACTTCCATAAATAGTTCTTCTTTAGGGACCAGTGATGCTTCTTAGGAGAAGGAAATGATTCATTATCCAAATGTACTAATTATTCTGAGTTTTGGAGCAAGGTAATCAAATATGTTTTCCTCCCACCTCCAACAGTACTAGATGCATGTTTCTTCTACTTCTTCCATTATATCATGTCCTTATTTCACTTCTAGATAAAGTTCATGCTCTTTTCTTGACATTTGCCCAAAGCAATCCTATTGGGGAGGCAGTGGTGGGTTCCGGATCCCGATGCAACCGGTAGGGTGCAACAGGGCCAGGCCGCGCACAGCATGCATGCATATGCGTACTTACTGCCCCTGACACTCCTCAATGCTCCAGCTGCTTGGCAGAGCATCGTGTAGGCGCCATATGCTCCATGCACAGAAGCCCCGATTGGCTCAAATACAGGTAAGAGGACAGGTGGGTGGGCTCTCCGGAGCACCATACCAGAACAGCACCATACCAGAAGGGTACCTCTCCGGAGCACCATACCAGAAGAGTACCTCCGGAGCACCATACCAGAAGGGTACCAGGTTCCGGTATGCCTGTACCGGGATGTACCTGTCATATCTCACCACTGTGGAGAGGCCATGAAAGAAATAATGGCCCAAGATCATCCAATAAACTTGTGGCTGAGTGACAATTGGCACTTGGGTCTTCTTGATCAAAGGCCATCTGCAATAGATGTCTTTTCCCCCCCCCACTGTAGCTCTTGACATTGGTTTATTCTTTGGCCAAATTCATGATGGCTGGTCATATTTATCTACCTCTAATGGAGCTGGAATGTGAGAAAAAACAGAGCTACTCTCACATATCAGCCAATGTTACGATAACCCAAGAGCTCACATGAGCTAAGGCGATGGGATTGCTGTCACGTAGGCAATGAGGGGAGCCTGTTTCACAGAGAGGGTTTTAATAATTGTCCACTTCTATGAAAGTGATCTTTTAAGTTTTAACCCAGGGAAGGGCAAACTTTGCAACTTTAAGTCTGAAGGACTTCAGCTCCCAGAATTCTCCAGCCAGCAAAGTTGCAAAGTTTGCCCACCCCTGTTTTAACCTAATCTGCACTCTTGACGATGTCCTAGTTTAGAACAACTCAGGAGCAATGATGGCTTGAGAATTTATGAAGTTTTAATCTCAAATTTCAATAGTTGCATTAAAGAGACTTCCAACATGTTCTGATTTGGCAAGTTTATCCAAAGCTATTAAACAAATGCCAAATGGAGCTTCATGTATACAGGATACTGGATATAATCAATAAGGATTTCCTGTTATCGCCCAGTTCTGCCTATGAACATTAAAATACTATAGGGAAAATCCCCAAAATTTGTGATCTGCCATAACACAGTCCAGGGGTAAATTTGTCACTATGAAGGCTGCTTATAAGTCACCCCTAGAGAAACAATAATGAGAACAAAAGAAGATGTAGTGTCCAGTAGTGTATTTTTTTTAAAAAAACTACTTACAAGAGTTCATTTAGTGACCGTTCGATTGGCACCGAATAAAGTGAGTTAAGACCATTTTTCACAGTTAAGTTTTCAGCTCCCCCACAGTCACAATCAAAATTCATAGGTTTGGCAACTGTCTCACATTTATGAGAGTTGCAGTGTCCGGGGTCATGTAAACATTGTTTGCGATCTCCTAATAAACAAAGCCAGATTCACTTAACAAATGTCTCACTTTACAACAGAAATGTTGGGCTCAGTTGTAGAGGACTGAGGAGGACTCTACCTATATTGTGAAAGAGTGAACTCACCACCCAGAGTTAATAGGTATTCTTTTTTCCTTTTGGGATCCAGTCCTCCCCAGGGGCTGCCTTGGAAGGAAGTTAAAACAGTTCCGCTCTCTCCTTAATTAAAGTTAATCAGCCTGGCCATTACTTAAGAATTCTGGGGAAATAAATCCATGCACCTGGGGAGCAGCAAATTTGAAGAAAGTTGGAGTAGAGCATGGTCTTCTGCTTGCCCTTCACACACAGCACTAACCACTAGGGAGTATAAATTTAGAACAGTGACCACTTGACAATGTAATCCAGGGATTAAGAGCACTGACTCACACACATTTTTCTTCATTAAAGGGACCGACCAAGATATAAAAATATTGGTATTTATGATTACATCCATTGTCGACTCCAGTCACAATCCACATACAGTATATCCCTCATTGATGGCCGGCCTGGCCTAACCTACCTTCCAGCCTCTCAGTCTGAACATTTAAATTGTTTTAATTGGGTTTTTAAGGGGTTTAGTTTTTAGTATTTCGGGTTTTTAGCGCAGGGATAAATTGTTTAATCTGATTTTATATATATTTATGATGTATTTATGTTTGTATGTTTTTAATTCCCCTGTGCACCACTCCGAGTCCCTTCGGGGAGAGGGAGCGGTCTACAAATTAAATTTATTATTATTATTATTATTGATGCACCTTACCAGTGGTGGGATTCAAAAATTTTTACTACTGGTTCTGTGGGCGTGGTTTGACTTTGTGGGCATGGCTTTGTGGCAGGGGAAGGATACTGCAAAATACCCATTCCCTCCCCACCCCACTAACCTGCTTTCCAGCTCCCTTCTCCTGTTGAGGGCAACAAAAGAAAATCAGCTGGGAGGCAGCAGGGGTAGGGCCAGCCTATTTGCTGGTTCTCTAACCCAGGGGTCTCCAACCTTTGCAACTTTAAGTCTGAAGGACTTCAGCTCCCAGACTTCTCCAGCCAGCTTTGCTTTGCTGGCTTTGCTGGCTGGAGAAGTCTGGGAGCTGAAGTCCTTCAGACTTAAAGTTGCAAAGGTTGGAGACCCCTGCTCTAACCTATTCAAAATTTTGGTTCTCCAAAACCTGACAGAACTGGCTGAATACTACCTCTGCACCTTACCCCTTTTTTTGCAACTCTGAGATAACATCAGAGTTACCCAATTCACTCATTACTTTTATTCATACAAACTGGTCATAAATAGAATGAATCAGTTCAAAACACTGAACAAAGCTGTAGAAAGGAAGTGGTTATTTTGCAGCACCAAAACAACATCAAGGGCAGAGAACAGTCATCAAATTAAGTGCCAATACTTAGCAAACTATGAGCCTCTGTTTTTGATGAATTCTATTAGAGGCTGACCTTTCAGGCTTTGAGATTTACGCAAGACTTCAAATCCATAGACCTTGTGAAACCAAGCTCTTTAGCCCTTCAGTCTTCGCCAAGTGATCACATTATACAACACAACTAAAGTGGAGGCAGAATTGTTTATTGTGTGGCACTTGCCTTTTGAAATAGTATTCCCCCTGAGATTTGGATGCCCCGAGCCCATTAGACTTCCACAAGGCCCTGAATCAGACTCTTCCTCATTGCCCCAGGCAGGGGTGGGCAAACTTTGCAACTTTAAGTATGAAGGACTTCAGCTCCCAGACTTCTCCAGCTGGCCAACTCTAAGTCCTTCAGACTTAAAGTTGCAAAGTTCGCCCACCCCTGCCCCAGAGTATCACACTTGAAATATTTGGGGAATATGGATACAATTATGGTTTGACCTCAGTGGTATACTGTTTTTTTATTTGTATTTGGTCCTGATTTTAAACTGGGGACGGTGCCTCAGAATTGCAGTCTACGGACAGCCACGTAAATCATCCAAGTAAGTAAAAATTTACTTTTTCATAATCTCATATTATGGCTGTATCATGCCCATCAATTATTTAGGATTCTACAGTAATTTAAACTGATGAACTAGCAATATTAATAATATTGCAATAGCAATAATAAGAGTGAAGAGAAGAATAGCAAAGATAATTAGGGGACTGGAGGTTAAAACTTATGAAGACCAGTTTCAGGAACTAGATATGTCTAGTTTAATGAAAAGAAGGACCAGGGGAGACATGATAGCAGTGTTCCAATATCTCAGGGGTTGCCACAAAGAAGAGGGAGTCAAACTATTCTCCAAAGCACCTGAGTGCAGAACAAGAAGCAATGGGTGGAAACTAATCAAGGAGAGAAGCAACTTAGAACTGAGGATAAATTTCCTGACAGAACAATTAATCAGTGAAATAACTTGTCTCCAGAAGTTGTTAATGCTCTAACACTGGAAGTTTTAAGAAGATGTTGGATAACCATTTCTCTGAAGTGGTGTAGGGTTTCCTGCCTAATGGGGGAGTTGGACTAGAAGACCTCCAAGGTCTCTTCCAACTCTGTTATTCTATTCTATTCTATATTCATGATGATGATGATGATGATGATGATGATGATGATGATGATGATGATGATGATGATGATGATGATGATGATGATCCTTTAGGTCTTCCAACAGTGCATCCATCACTGTGGTATGCTCATCCATCTCACTGCTGTTGTTTTTTTAAAAAACTCATCTTTTCTTTCCCAGAATCAGAGAATTCTCAAAACAACCAATCTTCTTATAATGTATTGAACATGTGAGATTTCCCCTCAATCATCATGAGACAACAATGTTATAAATAACCCAATCCTGATGTTTTTAAGATATACTGGAAGTATAACTCCCAGAATTCCCAACAGAAAAAGCCAGCAGCCATGCTGACTAGAAATTCAGGAAGGTGTAGTTCCAGCATACAGTATCTGAGGGGAAAGCAGGTTGTTGATTCTTCATCAAGAGACAGTCAATTCTCCACTGGCTCTTTGAGGGGTGAGCATGGAGAGCTGTCAAGATGTCAACTGCAACTTTGGAATTGAAATCACCCTCTTGACTTTTGTGATTCCTATCAGGACTCCCTTGCTCCCTCAGGAACATCCTTCAGCTATGCCTTTTGCTTCAGTTTTGATACACTGGGCACAGCATCTCATTCCTCAATGGACTCGGCAAGTATTTGTTTTAATTTTCTGAAAAGACTCCTGCAGTAAGCCTCCATCTCTATTGCATGCCAGAAAAGTTTCATCTGCTGCATTGACTTGTCACAGAGAAAAGACTAGCGTTCCCACAATGGAAATGATCACTAATCTTTCATCTCAAACTCCTTTACAAATGGTTACTGCCAAAATAGCTGCTGATTATTACATTTATTTTTAATCACCAACTTGTATTTTAAAGAGGGAGGAAGGGAAGTTGTTTTGGAATTGTTTTATTTGATCCCAACCCTCCTCAAGCTCAGATTCCAAGGGGTGTTACAACCTCCTCCACCCCTTGGAAGACAGCAAGGAGAAGGCCATTAAATCTCTCCAGCCCAGAGGTGGGTTCATACTGGTTCAGACCAATTTGGCTGAGTAGGTAGTAACTTGGCCTGCCATGCCCCCGAACCAGTTCTCTTGGCAGCGCCATAGGTGCTGCCAACTTGTTTTTTGCTTCTGTGCATGTGCAGAAGCTTCTTTCCATGCTGTGCATGCGTGCATGTCATTCATAAATGTATTACCTCCATTGGGCTGGAGGTTTTTTCAAGCACGCACACATAGCACGCATCAAGCGCATGCGCTCAGCAAGTCCCTGAGCGAACCGGCAGTAGCATCAACCAGAACCCACCCCTGCTCCAGCCCAACGGAAGTAATACATTTATGAATGAATTTCATATCTTATTGTTTTATCAAAAGATTAAATAGTAACTGGGGGTGAGTGGGAGATTTAGAATTGAATAGTAGTATGTGGGCAGGATTTTAATTCTTCTATCTTCTCCCACTGGAAAGTTTAATACTCCAACAGCTTTATGTTTTATATAATTATCTATAAGTTGCAGCTATTTATTTATAGAATTGCTTGGATCACATTTTGCCAATTGTCAATGGATAATTCTAATGCTAACAAATAAGTGGTGAGTTCCAGTCTACCGGTGCCTGTGGGGAGCCGCTGGCACCGTTCCGGTTCAGTGCTGCAGAGGGCCCGCCCGCCCACCTGCTGTCCTTATCTCTATTTGAGCCAACTGGGGCATTTGCGCATGCACACGCAGCGTACAGTGCCTCTGCAACGCTCCACCGAGCAGCTGGAGTGTCGCAGAGCGGTGGTGTGCATGCATGCGCAGAGCACATGCACGTGGTGGACTCCTGGCCCCGTCACAGTGTGCCAGTTGCGACGGGATCCAAAACCCATCACTGTAACAAATACTATCAAAATAACACAAGCGGGTCATATATTCCAGGCCTACGAGTATTTGAGTATTTGCATCATAGCTAAACAAACAGTCGTTCCAAGTCCACATTGTGCCTCCAAATTTAGAGGTAGGAAAAAAACCCAAAACTGATTTCAAGCAATTTGTTTAAAAACAAATAAAATGCTACGGCTCTCCTCAAGCTCAGAAGGGAGAAACATTGAAACTTCTGGCCCCATAGACAGGTGTGATCCAACCAGTCTCCCTTTCTGGCCTTCATCTATCCAAAAAATTGTCAGATGGGCTGAAAAAAAATAGCCTAAAATAATATAATGTTTATTCAGCCTTGGGCTTGCTATTAAGGAGTGCCAAAGAATTGACTAACCAGCTGCCAATCTCCATATTATACAACAAGAAATCCAGAAGCAAACTGCCTTTAATAATATAAAGTAGTCTTAATATCCTTTCTATACACAGCTACTATTCAGCTGAGACTGACATGAGCATCTGGTGCTGATGCAGAATTTAGCTCTCTCACAAGCTCAGTCCTGCTTCCATGGCAGCAGTTGTCCTTTTGTGCAGAGAACACTATTATATTGGACAGACCATAGTGAGCATTTATGTAACACACTGTTTCTCTAGCAACTCAAGAAACACATACAACCTAAGACGGAGGTAAAACCCTATCATTTCTCAGCACTCATAGAAAACTAGGATAATCCATTATAGTTTGAACAAATGTGGTGATCAAACCATGGCTGTACCACCCTGAGTCCCGAAAGGGAGAAGGGCGGTATAGAAATCAAATAAACTTCAAACTTCAAAGGTAAACTATAAAATCTAACCAATGTAAACTGTTCCAGATATGAAAAAATTCAGAAAGTTTTAAATAGTTTCCCTTTCCCTTTCCCTTTCTGTTCCCTTCTGGGCAGGCAAGTAACTTGCGTATATGGAAAGCTCTGGTTAGTATTGCCGAGTGTGGAATGGAGTAAAGAATTGTGAGAGCGGCTGGGAAACTGTCACAGACCAGTTAAAGCTAGATCTGGAATTTTCAGTGAAATGGACAAATTTAATTTTCTTTTGGAATATTGTATCAGATTTACTGAAAAACATAAACTCCCATTCAATATTCCTATTCCCGTGGACCCGAAATTCCCCAGCCAGCCATTCTGTTATCCATGCTGACTGGGGAATTCTGGGAGTTGAAGTCCACGGGTTTTAAAGTTGCCAATTTTGGATACCCCTAATTTTGTTATTTAACATCCCTACTTGAAAGAACAGCCCTCTAGGATTTGAGTCATGATTGTCCCAATTTCCTCCTGAGCTCTAATGTATTCATTATGAACAGAATTGTTAGATTTACAATTAAGGCAGTTCAGCTAAGAACCTGTTAATTTGAACAGATCAGGGTATCCTGTAACATGATTTGTCTGGTTCCAAATCTTTGTTTTTATCATATATGAATTATTATTAGTGTATAATATCTCTTTTACCCTGGAACTAGATTGTCTATTTTACTTTTTTTTAAATATGGTCAATTAGTTAATAAACTACTATGGTCATAAGACTAATTAATTAATAAACTAGTAGTAGATTGCCCATTAAAAATGACATTCTTAGAGGTGTGAGAAATTTTTGAAAAAGAAAACCATTTTTGTGAAGTGGACATCCAGAATCCCATTTTTTAAATACAAACAAGTAAACAAACAAACCCTCATTATTGTGGACTGGATTTTGTATTAATTTGCTGAGTTTTCACATTTCTGACCATGATGCAGGAAGATAGTTTCTCACATAGCAAAAGAATGATTTGTCAAAGATTTAAGTATAGAAAAAATGATCTTCTTCCGGTTTCTAGAGTCTTCTCATGGTACATTAATCCAAGCATGGATCAGAGTAGAACATCCCTACTTGTGCCTATTTTCTCCAAGAAGCCTTGCTAGACATTTTCTTAATTTTAACATAGAACATAGCATAAAAATAAATTAGGAATAAGGAGAGATTCAGTTCAATGCAATCTTCATTTTTAGGCATTTCATCATAATATTATTTATTTGCCTTTTGGAAACAGATGTTGCTTGTCAATAGTCAATAGCAATAGTTGGGATCTCTTAATTCTTGTCGGTTTCTGAGTTTAGATTTGTTAGATGTACACATATAATACACACACACACACACACTTTTCTACAGGTATTCAATGTGGTATTGTGCTCCCGCCTCCTATTTGTCCTCACAATAGCAACCCTGCCTAGACTCTAGACCATCATGCTCCTAGTCCAAAACCTTAACCTTACACTTATAGATACTTGTATTGTTGAATGAACTACCTTTCGGTAGTAATCCATTCTTATAAACCATTTAACTCTTAGCCCACAAAGTCAGGGACTGAGGAAGACAATGGATTCTCACCTATTATCTCTTGGTGTTTGGAGAAAACAAGCTGAAGCAATGAGATGGATCTGCTCCATGAACATGAGAAGGTTGTGATGGGCCAGCTGATGAATCATCTCTACAGACACCATAAACCACAATTGGAAAGTCATATGGATTTCCTAGCTTTTGATTTTACAAAATTACTTGTAATTTTACCTTGGCCCTAGCCAGTAGAAATATTTATATGCCTTTCCCTCTCTTTGCTTGTACAGGCAAGAGGAAAATTGTGTACAATATATAGAGCAATAATCAAGTAGGACTTTCTATTCAAGTCAATTTAAATAACAAATTATGCAATATCTGTCAGGGTTCCAAGTAATACACCCATAGCAAACAGAACGCCAAACAAGTGGTTCTTCAGAGAACAAGTTTATTGGCTATATCATATTGGCACAAGCTGGTGGAAGCCAACTCTAAAAGTTCCTGCTGTTTTCACTTAATCAAAAGTAAAGATTTCCCCCCTTTTGCCAATCAATCAATCACAGGGTCCAATCAAGGTGCTGTCCAGTTGCTTGAAAACTTCACTCTTCCTCTCTGCAGCCATCTGTGGGAATATCCTTGGTTCACAGGGGAAACTATTTTGTTTTGGCTACAAACCCCCAGCTAACTCTATTCCCCCGCCCTATCTCCCACCACCATTGTGGCAGCACTGAAACTTCCAAGATGCCCTCGGTCAGGCTAGCTTCAGAGTTGACAATATCCCAGTCAGGAACTAGAAACCTTATCTTCACTCACCTTCCTGAATAACTTTTTCACTTTTCCTGTTTCTGAATACTAATATATCATCGTAGAGCCAGTCATGAACTAGGCAATATGTAAAGAGTACATGCAGCTGTTTTTATTATACACGATTAATATTTTATTAAGAAGCGCTGAAGATCAAAAGGAAGCACAGTTGATAACCCAAGCTACACATGAAGTTGGCAAGCTTTCCATCACACTTAAAGCTGCTGCATCAACAGCATATAATTGTTTTTAGACAAAGGGATGTGCTTCATCTTTGAGTAGTATCAGAATCATACTCATAATAAACTGGGCAACTTTTAATTAAAATGTAATTCAATTTTAATGTCATTAATTACATGCAGAACACTGGAGCAGATGATTATCCATCCCAAGGCAGATCTCGTTTAAATCAGTGATCCACGAATACAGCATGGCATCTGCTCCCCAATTTTCCCTTCCTATTTGTCATCAGAACCTGGCTGTAGGTGGTGATTTTGAGGAACTTTCACTGAACTAAAAAGTGGTGTAATCAGGGGTGAAATTCAGCAGGTTCTGACAGGTTCTGGAGAACCGGTGGTGGAAATTTTGAGTACGGTGGTTCAGAGAACTACCTATCACCTCCAACTTTCTAGCTCTTTAAACCTCCCTCTTGGCCTCATTAGATATCCCCCAAATGTATTGGTTTTATTCCCTTAGGTCTCAGCCAAAATGGCCTTAGCAAACGTTAGACATTTTGAACAATATACCTTGCCACCTTCAAGTATAGCATTAACACTATTCAATTTATTCAAACTATTTTCCTGAAATGACATGAAAATATTCTCCTAAACTGATCACACACCTATCCACACTAAGTCTTCTTGATGGTGACATCTTCTTTCCTTACTAGCCCTGGAACCCAAGTTCCTTGTACTTGCTGGCCATATCATTCCGGAACAGCTCCAAGGCTTTCCTCATTGCCTCTTGACAATCAGCCCCAAATTCTGCAGAATGTTTTTCAGCAATGACACCAATGATGATTTCAGAAATAAACTATATAAGAAGAATTGACGGTGGCATAGAGAAATAAGGGAAGGGAAAAGAAAAAAAAAAGGGGGGGGGGAGAGACAGAAAGTGAGAGAGTGCTAAAAATGGCACATAAATTTCAAACATTAAAGCAGCAAACATGATAGATTTACGTTAATTTTGGTCAGGGCAAGAAAGGAGCAAACATAAATAATATATTTCAACATTTTTCTCTTAACATGTAAGTGTCTCAGACCTAAGTCAAAAGTTGGCTCATCCATATCTCTACTGGTGAGACAGAGGTACAAGGCAGAGGTGGTATTCAGTAGGTACTGACCAGTTCTGGAGAACCAGTAGTGGAAATTTTGAGTAGTTCAGAGAAACTGGTAAATACCACCTCTGACTGGCCCCGCCCCCATCTAGTCTCTGCCTCCCAAGTCCCAGCTGATCAGGAGGTAAAGGGGATTTTGCAGTAACCTCCCCCTGGAGTGGGGTGGGAATAGAGACTTTACAGTGTTCTTTTCCTGCCATGCCCACCAAGCCACACCTACCAAGCCACACCATGCCCAAGCCACACCCATAGAACCTGTAGTAAAAAAATGTGAATCCCACACTGGTACAAGGTTCTCTATATATTGCAGCATTACAGCTCTTTTACTCTTGGCTATCAATTGGCTAACCAATTTCATTGTATTTATTTTGTAAAATGACAATAAAGACTATACTATCAGAGTGAAGGATGTTCTAAACTACAATTCTCAACAGATACGAAAGATGCTGGGAATTGTAGTCAATTGACAACTGAAGATGAAGAGATGCATATTGTAACCTCATGCATTCTTTGTGGTTGAATGAAATGATCTCTAAAGAGGTTCAGTCAGTGATGGGATTCAAAAAACTTTACTACCGGTTCTGTAGGCGTGACTTGTGGGCATTGCATGGCTTGGTGGGCATGGCAGGGGAAGGATACTCCATTCCCACCCCATTCCAGGGGAAGGTTACTGCAAAATCCCCATTTCCTTCCGATCAGCTGGGGTCAGTCAGAGGTGGTATTTACCGGTTCTCTGAACTACTAAAAATTTCTGCTACTGGTTGTCCAGAACTGGTGAGAACCTGCTGAATACCACCTCTTGGTTCAGTAGATTAGAAGGCTTTGCTTCACCGATAAATAGCCATATACGTTATTGCTGTCCAGGGCCACTAGTAAAGGGGAAAGTTATTTCTTTCTCATGGGAAAGAATGAGGAAATATGCATTTCTTTCTACTGCATATTCTGTGATCAAGGGTGATGTTATTGCAGCTCCACATCCTCTTCTTGATTTCCAAGAACTGAACATCCTTTCCCCAGGACAATTAATGTACCCTGTTGGTATTATTATGTAACTGAATTAATGGAGCCTGATACATGCACTAATAATACTATTACTGAGTTGAGAAGTTGTGGCATAATTCATATTTAAAGTAGCATATAGTATTTGGCATTACTATTGTAGCTGGCTGGGGAATTCTGGAAGTTGAAGTCTACTCATTTTCAAGTTGCTAAGATTGAGAAACACTGAAATAAACTGAAGTTTGAAATGATTCAATCAGAATAGAACTGGAAGGGACCTTGGAGGTCTTCTAGTCGAACACTCTGCTAAGCAGTAGACCCTATTCCAGTCCAAACAAGTGACTGTCCAGTCTCTTCTTTAAAACCTCCAGTGATGAAGCACCTACAACTTCTGACAGCAAACTGTTCCATTGGTTGATTGTCATCACTGTTAGGAATTTTCTCCTTAGTTCCAGGTTGCTTCTCTCCTTGATTATTTTCCATTCATTGTTTTTGTCCTGCCCTCAGGTGCTTTGGAAAATAAGTTGACCCCTTCCTCTTTGTGGCAATCTCTCAAATACTGGAATACTGCTATCATGTCACCCCTAGTTAAAACATTTCTTTATTCAGTCCCTAGGGTTGAAATTGAGGTGTAATTTTATTCTAAAACAGATCAGGCACAGATCCCTGGTATTCATGAACCATTCTGCTTTATACCTGCTCCTTTGCAACTTCTTTGGGATTTGAAAATTTGCAAAGCTAGGAAAAATGTGTTTATTATTTGTACCAACGACTCAGAAGTAGAAACATTTTAAAAACATTTTTCAAGAAGAAGAATAGATTTATATCTTCTTCCTTTCTCTGCAGTTGGAAACAATGTAGGAAATAGTACTCACACTTCTGCAACATTTTTCTCCTTAACTAGAATTGTGATTTATTTCATTCCTGAAGTTAAGTGATCTTTGTAAAATAGATCACCTGCCTGAGCCATACATTCCTCCTCTCTCTGATCTTTCTTTCTAATCTGGTAGCTGAAAAGTACATACAGAACCTTGTCAAAGAAAAAAATAAAAATAAAAGTTTTCATATTTCATTATTCCAAAAGATGGCAAACCTTCCTATTGGGTCTTACACAGCCGAGTGTGGGAAAGAAACGTATGAGTAAGCGTTCACTACATTTGATCAGTTTTATGGTGATTTTAAATGTGCATTTTAGATTTACACGTATATTAATATTTTACATATTCTATTGAAAAGAAACAAGACGCTGGGCTTCCAATATGAGTCATCTCACACTTCTGCAAATATGCAGAGACAACCACTGTGAAGAAAGAAAGACTGGCAAGTAGACCGGTCCTTTAAATCTCTCCAGAGAGCAAGAGATCAGGAGATAGCTCAAGAGTGCTCTGTATTACAACTCCTCACATAAATCAGCGGTCTCCCACAGGTTTGAACACAGGGAGCCAAAAGAGATGACAAAGAGATGACATCTTTGCTCTCAGCAGTGGCAGAGCCTTTTACGAGGAGGCTAAGCCAACCAATCTCATTCAGAAATGTCAGTTTAGCCATTTTACAGATATGGCAGACCTTCAAAATGGAAAGTTTGATACTTGGTGAGTTTTACCTTCTGTGGATTTAAGAAATTTTGAGCAGAGACTTATGACTTTAAAATAATATACTGTACAAATAAGGTATCAAAAGCAAAACAAAAAGGTTATTAATTTAAGGAAGTTTTAAATGGATTTGGAGAACAGGGAGATTTCAGATTTGGTTATTTCCGGCTCTATGTTTTGAAAAAAAAACCCAGTATACAATTGAATAATATACCCATTATAAGCAACTGCAATGGAACTAAATCCATTATTAAGAGCTGCGGCTTGATGAACTTTGAAAATGGACCCTAAAGGAAACTAAATGATCAAACAGAAAAGAGTTAAAATGGCTAGGTTGACTATCGTTTTATCCTAAGGAATTTCAAACATTGAAATAATAATACAGGTAGTTCTCGATCTGCAACCCTTATTGTAGTGACTATTCAAAGTTACAATGGCACTGAAAAAAGTAACTTATGACCGGTTTTTACACTTATGACAGTTGCAGCATCCCCATGATCACATGATTTACACTTGAATGCTTGACAACTGACTCACATTTATGATGACTGCAGTGTCCCAGGGTCATGTGACCAGAGGTGGTATTC
Organism: Rhabdophis nuchalis; assembly: GCA_039707465.1. Lineage (NCBI taxonomy): Eukaryota > Metazoa > Chordata > Lepidosauria > Squamata > Natricidae > Rhabdophis > Rhabdophis nuchalis. The sequence goes on along the minus strand of CM077648.1, from coordinate 95,169,271 downwards.
AGCAGGTTGTGACCAGTTCTGCAGAACCGGTAGCAGAAATTTTGAGTAGTTCAGAGAACCAGTAAATACCATCTATGACTCACCCCGCCCCCATCTATTCTCTGCCTCCCGAGTCCCATCTGATTGGGAGGGAATGGGGATTTTACTGTATCCTTCACCCTGCCATGTCTACCAAGCCACGCTCACCAAGCCACGCCCACAGAACCGGAAGTAAAAATAGTTGAATCCCACCACTGTGCCTGACCATCTTTTGCAACCTTTTGATAAGCAAAGTCAATGGGGAAGCCAGATTCACTTAGCAACCATGTTATTAATTTAATAACTGCAGTGATTCACTTCACAAATGTGGCAAGAAAAGTCGTAAAATGGAACAAAACTTACTTAACAAATTTCTCACTTAGCAACATAAATTCTGGGCTCAATTGTGGTCATAAGTCGAGGACTACCTGTAACTAGTGTCTCCAAAAGGATACAAATTTCAGTGGATAAAACCCCTTTTAAAACCCCTTTTTCCTGACATAGAGTTTGAAGGCATGGAAGTAAACAAAATTGAGATTGCCAAAATAGGAATACAAAAGATTAACCAAGGACATGGAAGATCTCCAACAAGAAATCCCAGACAATGTTTCTTTCAGGGGCTTACAAAGTAAGCTGGTGAAACGTTTGAAGACGCCTTCTCAATGCTAAAGAGTGACGAAAGATCAAAGCCAGTGATGCCTTAGGAATGATTTAAAGGTCAATATTGTGCAGAGCAGAAAGGAGAAATATAAAGTTGGACTATTTGACCATGGATAAACTATTTTATATATTCACTATTGAACTGCATGTTTCAATGTCTGCATATGAACTGCATATACACGTCATTGTATATTTATTTGTTTGTTAGATTTAAATTCTGATTTTCTCCCCACTAGTAAAAGGCAATCTATTTCTCCCTCCAGAATTGAGCTTCTATGGTTTACAATGGCCTTGAACAAGACCCCTTGAGTGTAATCCAATACTTAATCACTGCACCATGCTAACTGAACCCTCAATAACGTACATTGAGCTGATTTATTCACATGGGGTCTCCTTCCCCTGTGCAACAAATTAGAACTACTGTTAAACCAGAATGGACATTAGTTTTCTATGCAGCTACTAGAAACTACAGCTTTCTCTTTTTTCATTTGTGCTTTTTATTAATCGAAGGGTAGCAAATTCAATCAAATAAGAGGGGTAGCACTGAGATGCTTTCTAACTACTGGCACAGTATGATCTTCTGACGAATTCTCAACAAATTCAATATTAATTTTATATTCCTAGGGAAAGACTTCACTGTATGGGCTGCCACTGCTAAGTTAGATGGTGTGGCCAATTCCCTGCTCTAGCTGGGCTAGCATCAATGGTCAAAAACTCTAATTGCAAATAAGGCAGAGATTCTTTGTCTTAGCAGTAAACCTGGACCTTCAACATTTTAAAAAGTAAAGCCCTCTTTGACTCCTTTTGATTTTATAGATATGTTTAGGGGTGGGATTCAGCCGGTTCAGACTTAAAGTTGCAAAGTTTGCCCACCCCTGATTTAGTAGTTAACCCAGTAGGAACTTGTTTTGTTTGAGGAGATCAGCCAAGGTCTAAAATATGCTGTCAGACCTGTAATGTCATTGTCTGATGAAAAATAAATAAACTTTCCTTAGAAAGATTATTTTTGTCAACATCATACTTCTAAATTGCCCTTTTATTTCACCAAAACTTCCTATATCCATTCTAAAATTTAGCAAGCAGGCCTACACATGCTCAGAATACAAACCTTTCCTTTTCTGCTTAATAATTAGCTCTTTGGCTATGCATAACTGCACCACCATCCTCGTCATGTACATACTTACTTCTAAATATTTGACTGGAATTTTATGCTTGTTGGCATGAGTCTGTGCCAGTGGTGCCAGTTCTGCTTCATGAGACCCTTTCTGTTTCAGGATTTTACCCAAAGCACTGAGGACGGTGGTTCCATGTTTCTTGATTTCTTCTGAACTCTTCATCTCATCCAGAGTCTTGACATTTTTGAATTTGTCAAAGCGCTCTCGAGTCTCAGGGTGGTTCTGGAACATCCTGTCAATTATATAGAGAAACCCATAAAGAGGCAAGTCAGTGATGCTGAGTCCTCAATCACCTTTAGCCACCTATATCAGTTAAGCCTACAAACTCATTTTAGATATATAGACCCTGTTTACATAGGTTTCTTAGGTGGTATAGTAAGCTGATGAATTATGAGAGTTGCCCTTTCACTGGATCCTTAGAGAGTGGGATTTCCATTTTTAGAAACTCAGTCATAGTTATGTGACTCTGCTGCAACTTATCTCATCCCTTGAATATAAAAGAAAAGAAAAGAAATGCTCACCTTTCGTTTCAGACTTCAACAAACATCAAAAAAGAGCAGCTGCATAGATTCGAAAGGCAATTTCAATAGGATTATGGATCACAGCAGGAAGGAAATTTTGCCCATAATTTTGATTAAAGTTATAAAGTTAGACATGCTTGAGACTATCAAACTCAATAGCAGTGATCATGCTTAAATATGTTACATTACATAGATATGTATTCATAACACTCTCTTGCCACTTGGAAAAAGTACTCTAGTCAGAGGTTATTGTTTAGGGTATTGAAGTATTGAAGTCTGGAGATCAATCAGATTAGGAAAAAGTACCTTACATATTGTACCATGCTAGTTATTTTTACAGGGCCTCGTGTATCTGTCTTCTATTTTTCTCTTTCCGGTATTTCTTATTATTAAAATTATATAATGATCTCCTAGGGCTGTGGTGGTGAACCTATGGCATGCATGCCACCTGTGGAGCCATTTGTCAGGGCATGCACACACTGGCCAGCTGACTTTGACCTTCTTTTGAGACCATTTTTCACCTTCCAGAGGCTTCAGGAGCTTTGGGAATGGACTTTGGGTTTGCTCGTAGGGTCCTTTTTTGTCCTCTGGACCCTTCAGGGAAGTCTCCTGGAGGCCTCTGAAGGCTCCGGAGGGCTAAAACTGCCCCTATGAGCAAACCTGAAGGTTGAACTTCTGGTTTGCCTGTAGAGCCAGCTTTCAGGGGGTGGGGGAGGGTGTTTTCACCCTCCCCAGACTCCTATAAAGCATCTAGAGCCTGGGGATGGTGAAAAAAGCACACCAAAAATGGGGAGGAGCAATGGTTGTGCAGACATGCGTGCTGTGGTCGTGCATAGCATTATGAGTGTTGCATGCCTGCGCATGACGCCCCCCCTGCACTCCCCCAGCTTTTGGCATATGAGCCAAAAAAGATTCGCCACCACTGTCCTAGGGCCTAGGCAGATAGTTAGCTGCATTGTAACTAAAGTAAGACATCTTATACATAATATTTAAATATCTAAATTTCAGCTATCAACTTCTTATGGCTCAGTGGGTGACCAAAGATCAGGAAAGAGACGGAAATGAGAAATCAACAAATGGAAAGCAGCTAAGCAAGTTGATAGTCTAATGGAATGTTGATATGGGTCAACTATGTACAATGACATGGCCAAATTTAGAGCTGGTGAAAGATCAGATAAGTTTGATGATTTGGGATACATCCATCAATTGAAAAGACAAACATATTTCATATCTTATTCTATTCTCCTTGTCTTCTGCTACTTAAGCCAGATGGTAGAAAACACACAGGCCTGGTATTATCTTCAGTGACCCTTTTTGTACTATTCCCCACTGCTACCAATTTCCTCCAACTGTCATTGCCATTGCCCAAATATTGCCTATCTGTGCTGTTCCTACTGTTCCAAATTATACAGAAGATGAAGGTGTGTGAAGATGATTCTTCTTTCATGAACCCACTTGTGAATCTGACAGTGAGGCCAGCTGAGCAGAGGTGTGCCTTGCAAATATTGAAAATCATGGCCATGCACACTCCAAACTGATCACAAGACAGTTTCAAAGTGCAACCCTTCCTTTTCCAAGTCTTTCTCTCTGTGTTAGCATTTTGTATGCTTCCTGGGTTCCTTTCATCCCCGTCATTTTACTACCTTCCTTATTTTTGACCTCAACATCTATCCAGGTTTCCCGACAGATGGCGAAGATACAGAACAGAGCTCTAGTGTTTTATTTGGGGGGAAAGGGGAGGCGCAGTTGTTAACATAATCCTAACATTGTTAATGTTTGTTAACTTACGCTAACGGCATTTTGAAATATATATTTTCCTTTAGATGGGGCACCCTCATTTTTGTTTCGCTGCGTTGTCCAGAGAATAATCATGTTAATTGGGCATTTGTTACTTATTTGTTAGTTTTCCCACCTTGCCTATAATGTAAAGGTAAAGGTTCCCCTCTCACATATGTGCTAGTCGTTCCAGACTCTAGGGGGCAGTGCTAATCTCTGTTTTAAAGACGAAGAGCCAGCCCTGTCTGAAGATGTTCTCCGTAGTCATGTGGCTGGCATGACTAAAATCCAAATGCGCATGGAACGCTGTTACCTTCCCACCAAAGGTGGTTCCTATTTTTCTACTTGCATTTTTTATGTGCTTTTGAACTGCTAGGTTGGCAAAAGCTGGGACAAGTAACGGGAGCTCACTCTGTTAAGCAGCACTAGGGATTCAAATCACCGAACTGCCAACCTTTCTGATCGACAAGCTCAGCATCTTAGCCCCTGAGCCACCGTGTCCTATAATGAGTGATGCACAAATCAACCAAGCACCATTTGGAAGGAACTCAAAAGAAAAGGCAGTATAAGATGTGGCTCTAGATGCACAGGTTTTATGTTAGCATAGTTTTGTGCCCACTCAAGGATGGATGGGGAGCACTTTCAATCAGCAAGGAGTAAAAGCACTTACCCTCTCTATTATTATTAATCATTCACTCAGCCACAGATTAAATTCCTTTGGAAGCCTTTTTTCCCCTCCAAGGGCTTATCCAATAAAGAAGTCAATGAAAATTGAGGATAACAAAATTAAAATAGTTTCCAGCTTATCAGCAAGTTTGCATCTCTTTCTTTTCTGCCTCTGTAATGTTTAGTTCTGAACCACATGCCAAGCAGATCCTTAAAGCGCCACCATGCCGGCTTCTGGAGAATGTTGCTACTCAGTTTTCCATTCCTAATTTCTGCTTACCTGATGATGACTTCCTGTCCATGCAAAGAGAGATCTGGTTCCATTTTGCCCCAGATGTCTATGACCTTCTGCCATTCCTGCTCGGTGAGCCCCATAATATTGCAATAGCAGAAAAAATGAAAAGTGTTTTAGCTGAAGAGATACAGACAGCCTGGGGGTTCTTCCTTGAGTGAAGGTTGAATAGAGAGACCTGTTGGTTTAATAAGCTGGCTATAGTTTGACACCTATCACTTGACAACTCCTCTCTAGGTCACTCTGGTCAAACCCCCTCTTAGTGGAAAGCTATTTTGAGTCCGGTGCTATTGTGGCAGACCCAGATGAAATAATTGCTGACTCTGGTATCAGACTGGCATAGGTCCTAAGTCTCACAGAAAGGACACTGCCAAGCATCAGTGCCAGGAATTTGGTATTCATCACCCATCCCAAGAACAGAGAAGACCTTCCAATTTTTCATTTTATCTTTGACAGCCAAAAAACGCATCGCAAGGGAGATCAGTGATCAATAGCACTATGGAACACATAATAAACTTAATCCCTCCACAATACTCAGCCCCACCATTTTATGAGCCTGACCTGTATCTTAAGTAGACCACAGTGGACAAGGGGGTGGAAAATACAGATACATTTTTTAAAAAGCATTAGGAGTAGCTGAAAATAGTTCCTTCAGAAAGAAGGAAGGTGACTAGGGAGGGAATGTAATTAGATACTCCCATCTCCCAGGGCTGATAAAGTGTGCAGACCCTTTCTCCTGGTTCCCTTAATTAAAATTAAAAATCACATTACTCTTGGACCTCCAGGAGATTTGCAGTCTAACCTTCAGAGTGACAGAATCAAGGGGTCCCATCTCATGTTAATCAACAGACTCCAATTCAGTTTTATGCTCAGTTATGTCTGACCTTATTCACTTTCAGCCAATGCCCCAGAGTTTAGAAGACACATTAAGACCGAAAGTTGCCATCTTACCTTTTGTCACATATGGCTTATTAACATCTTGTTGTTCAGACTTGGAGCATCTGCTATCTGGGGTGTATAGAAACTGGAATTTAAAATTTACAATAACTGCAGATAGTGGAATCAGTAAACTGAAAATGGCAACTACGCCGGATTCAAAACCACAGGACATTGTGAGTGTTCGTTCATGGAGGTGAAGGGTGTTTTTTGCTTAGCTCACATACATTGTTTCTCTTACTAACCCACCAAATATTATCTCTCTTAAAACAAGACGATGGAAAACCAGTAGACCCAAAGCTGTCTACAGATGGAATGGGTTGCCACTGCCGGGTTGCTGCCGCTGGGTCTCCACTGTCGGATCACCCAGGGCAACTCACTGTAGGACAGGGATGTCCAAACTTGGGAACTTTAAGACTTGTGGACTTCAACTCCCAGAATTCCCCAGCCAGCATAGAATTCTGGGAGTTGAAGTCCACAAGTCTTAAAGTTCCCAAGTTTGGACATCCTGCTGTAGGACAAATCATCACAGGAGAATGCCAAATGTGAGGAGAACCTCCTTCTCCTTCTTCCCTCTCCCTCCCGTCCTCCTAGATCCGGCTTATCCCTTCCCACCAATACCCATTGAACTCGGTGGCAGAAATGTCTGTGCGTGAAATAGTGTGTGACTCTTTCCCATATGATCTTTTTTTCTGGTCAGGGAAAAGTCCTTCTTCCTCTCCCCCTTTAGTCCTCATGATTTTTCCCCCTAATCTGAGCTGTGGAAGAGGAAGAGTAGGAGGAAGAAGAGGTTTCACTCACCTCCAGCATTCTCCCATTATTATCACATATGTAACTGATAAAAGGAATTGTCCCACAGCGACGTGCCCTACATTGAGGAGGTCGGGGTGAGGCAAACGGGGTGAGCCAATGGTAGCGAGCAAATGGTGGCAAGTTATCCTAGATCTGCCTTCAGGGTATGATCAAACAATCAAGATGGCAGCCATAATGTTGTGTTTGAAGCTTTGCCCATTTTAATAGGGCACAGTGTTGCCATCTTGATATTTTGACCACTTAGACACCCCTGACAGGGGTGGGTTGCTGCCAGTTTTACTACTGGATCACAACCTGCATGCGCCAGACACACGCTTCACGTGCGTTATTTGATATAAATTGTTCTTCATGCATGCACAGAACAATTTACAGTGAACTGTGCATGCAAAGTCACTAAAAACCAAGATGGCGGCAGCCAAGCAGCGCTGAGGGAACCGGTTTGGGGGCGTGGCAGGCCTGGGTCGCTGCCGGTTCTGCAACCCAGGCCTAAATTCCACTACAGTTTCAGCCGAACCGGGCCAAATGGGAAACAGCCTACCTCTGACTCCTGATACTCCTATGTATTTGGATGTTTCCTACGTTTCGTGTCTCTAAAGCACTTCTAGAGCCAAAATCTACTTTTATCCCTCTCCCCTTACGGCCTTGTTATTTGTTGGTGTTGTGTACCCTCAAAGAATTGTTTACAATATAACCTCTAGTCAAATCCCCTTGGGGTTGAAAAGCAGACTGTGTACATGATATGCTGCCAGCTCTATCACTAATCTTTTCAATGTGTACCTGGCATTGAGGTCAACTATTATCGGAATTGAACAGTTGGACGCCACCATTCCAAGGAGGTATTGCCAAAGTCCAGTGGCAAACCAAAACGTTTTTATGTGCCTTTATTCCCAAGGACTAAAATAAGTATATCATTTAAAAAAACAAACCTTTAAAACCTCAATTTCACCCTCCTGAAAAAGAAACTTTTTCGGAGGGTGAAATTGAGGTTTTCAAGTTTTGATGAATTCAAACACCAGCCTTTCCAGTTAATATCATTGTGATATACCCCATGCAACCCTAACTCATAAAAAACTCATAGTGCCTGGTAACTCAAGAATGTATCAACTATTATTTTAGTGCTGCTACACCCAGCCTTGGATCTCTTGTACATAACCAATGCCATCTAGTGGTTGTAAAGGAAAACAACAGCAAATGAAGCTTTTATCATGTTCATTGCAAAATTATTCAGGAATAATTTATGACCCTATTATAATGTTGTGCCGTGTAATGTGGTGAAAGGAGATGGATCTTTTTTTCATCTGCTTCTATGGGCTAAGAAGGGCAAAGTTGTCTCAATTTTCAGAAAGTCAACAAGAAGAAGGTGGCAGGTGGACTAATTAACATTTGATTAACAGGATCAGAATTGCTATCACCTTGAACCTCAATTACCCATGAGCAAAATGTATGCATGTCAAATGAGATGGGGTTGTGGAGACCTTCACCCAGGTTTGGTACACACAGGGAGCAATTAAAAGTAAGTGGTAGCTATTTTTACTACTCAGATTTAACCGCATTAAGCCTTCTAAACTTATTCATAAAAGTGACAAGATTTCTGTTATTACAGGGCCAGCCTGCACAATAGACGTTTGGGTTATTGTGACATCTATTTGCATGAATACCCAGTAGTTATTAGAACTGCTGCATATTTTCTATGGTCTGAACTCAGTGCTGAAGTCACCTTTAAGAGTGTAGGGTTGGGGAAATAGGTAAATGAAATGGATACGCTTTTCTGAGGTTAAGACCAATTTTGCTTCTTTTTCTTTAAAAATGTTCCTCTTAAAGAGCCCTAGAGGTTCTAAAAGTGGGCTAGAAGTAAACAAATAAGTGTAGCTAAATCCACATTACTTATTACAGAATTCCTGTGCATTTTCCTGAGTGGCTATGTACTATATAAATAAAAATAACTCAGAGAAGCTCTCCAAACTCCCAGGATTCCTCCACATTAGCCACAAAGGCTGGGGCAACTGGGAGCTGGTTGTAGTCCTACAATCCTTGGGTATTTCTTATCCAATTGGAATTTGACAGTTCTGTGTTGAGACAGCAAGACAGAACAAATGAGATGACACAATGAGCTTGTTTGTTGCTTGAGCAAACCTGGAATCTCTTTACAAACCTGCCTCTATTCCCTGTTTTAGTCATTCATCAGAAATTCCAGCCACTCCCAGAGAAGGTTCTCAATGTGTTTTAGAGGGTCACCATCCAGGAGAGTTAGAAAGGTAAGCATTCAAATTTTGATCAATCCTTTTCATTTTGACAAACTAGATGTCAATAAAGAAATGTGGAGTTTATTTTTATGTTCTAAATGTAAAATAAGAAAACAGTGCCCAAAATTATGAGGGTTCTGACTCTGAGTGAAGGGAAGGGATTTAGATTTTTAAACAAATTAAAATAAGGGAAGTAATCATGTAATTCTTTTCTATTTAGAAGTACATTTTTAAAGCTCTGCAGGGCTGACTCATAAATAAATGTATTCTGGACCGTTAACCTAAGTAACAGAGAAATGGGGGGAAATATAAGTGTGTAAGAATTTGAGTAGCCTGTAATGCCCTAGTAAACATTATAGTCACTTAATGGTCTTGATCTTAGTAGACTGAAAACAAAACAAAACAAAAAAGATACAGGATCTCTGAACAAAAAATATCATGCATTTATAATCTTAAAATAGCGAGTAAAATATCAATTATTTGCAAGTGCACAAATCAGAGGTGGGTTGCTACTGGTTTGCCCCAGATCGGGCGAACCAGTAGTGGCAGTGGCGGGAGGCACTGCCCACCCACCCAGATGCTTCTGTGCATGCGTGTGAATGGGCGCAAGTGAACCAGTAGTAAAATAAATTGTAACCCACCACTGACACAAACGTATTTCTTATAACAAATTTTTCCCATTTAAATGCCTTCAATGAAATAGAATCATCCAGATGTTTAAACTGGATTTGGCAATTTTATGGACCTGGAATAGACAAATGTTTTTTGATGGCGTTCCAGGTATCATCACAGGATGTAAACCGTTCCAGGTAAAGCTACCTTTGGTAGTTGATTGCTGCTGATTTTGTCAATGCAGATGGTGTTCATGTGGTGCTCTAGTTATTGTGGATTACACCCAAGGTGCCTATTATTGGTACTCCCTTTGCTCTCTTTTTTCCACAGCCATTCTATTTTTACCTGCAGGTCTTTTTATTTTGTGACTTTTATCCAGGTCTTCCTCTTCTATTCTGCTGTCTTCAAGTCTAAGTCAAAAATTCTTTGGAAAAACGCATAACAGACATGGAAGTTTTGTAGATGGCACACCAATAGAGCAAGTGAATATCTTTCCTTACTTAGTGGTAACATTTGCTAAGACTGGGTCATCAGGGTAGGAGCACACTTAGCACAACGACATATATGAATTCATTATTAAAATTAGGAAATCATTGTCATCTATCTTTAACAACTATCTTTAAAGCGCTCCATGGCTCGGGGCCTAGTTATATGCGAGACCGCCTCCTGCCCCATACATCCCTTAGACCGATACGCTCCCACAGAGAGGGCCTTCTCAGGGTGCCGTCGGCCGGACAATGCCGACTGGCGACACCCAGGGGAAGAGCCTTCTCTGTGGCGGGCCCAGCCCTTTGGAATGACCTACCCCCTGAATTACGTACCATCACCGACCTCCGCCTCTTCCGCCAATGTCTTAAGACATATTTGTTCCAACAAGCCGGCCTAGCCTAACCTCCCATGGGGACTTTTAGGTAGTTTTAAATTGGGTTTTTAAAATTTGGTTTTAGCGCAGGATAGGATTATTTAATAGTTTTTAAATTATATTTATTGTATTTTGTATGTTTTTAAATTTTCCTGTGCGCCGCCCTGGGTCCTTTGTGGAGAAGGGCGGGATATAAATTTAAAAAAATAAAAATAAATAAAAATAAAATCTAGGATCTGTACAAAATGTACAAAGCTAAAGTTACATTCGTACCTTTATATGGAGATAAAGTATGGGGTTTAAAACATGACATTCATGACCCTTGAGCACACTGGGCACAAAGGACAGCTGCAGTTAAAACAGATTGAGAAATTTTTATATAGGGCATGTGGTAATTACTGGTAGGAAATTATTTATTTTGAAATTGTACCAGAGATTGGAAATATAGCACATATTTGAGTGCCAATTATATATATATATATATATCTTGAACAAAAATGGTTCAATACAATACAATAGCAGAGTTGGAAGGGACCTTGGAGGTCTTCTAGTCCAACTCCCTGCCTAGGCAGGAAACCCTATGCCATTTCAGACAAATGGCTATCCAACATCTTCTTGAAGACTTCCAGTGTTGGGGCATTCACAACTTCTGGAGACAAGCTGTTCCACTGATTAATTGTCCTGTCAGGAAATTTCTCCTCAGTTCTAAGTTGCTTCTCTTCTTGATTAGTTTCCACCCATTGCTTCTTGTTCTGCCCTCAGGTGCTTTGGAGAATAGTTTGACTCCCTCTTCTTTGTGGCAACCCCTGAGATATTGGAACACTGCTATCATGTCTCCCCTGGTCCTTCTTTTTATTAAACTAGACATACTCAGTTCCTGCAACCGTTCTTCATATGTTTTAGTCTCCAGTCCCCTAATCATCTTTGATGCTCTTCTCTGCACTCTTTCTAGAGTCTCACTGATATCCATATGTTAAAACAATATATTTTATGTCTGGTGAGGACACAAATATTAAGTTTTAAATTGTCCTTCTTTTTGAACACAACAACATAATTGGGAAATACATATGTAGATCTCACTGGGCCAAATCTAAGACTGCATTTGAGGCATTTGAGTTTAATATTTTTAGATATTTGTCATGGATAGCTTTATTCAATTTTTTGCATTATGATATAGCTTTATGGCTAAACATAAATTGTTGTTGCTATTGTAAAAACAATATATGTAAGAGATAATGCAATATAATTATATTTTGGTAAGCTTCCCTCTTGGAGAAAATGCCTTGATGATTTAAAAGTTGTAACCATTAAACTCATGACCAAATCCAATTTAACCTATAAGGCTTTTACTTCACAGCAATTTTCTGCATTCCATTTCTTGCCTCGTGATCAAATATTAGAAGAATTTGAGAAGAATTTTCAACATGGTGCTGTTGACAATGGCCTCAGAAGAAAATCAGGTTTATGCAGGTGAGCTTTTAGAATAATAATTTTAAGAAATGCATGGAATGGAATGGAATGGAATGGAATGGAATGGATAGGAATGGAATGGAATGGAATGGAACGGAACGGAATGGAATGGAACAGAATGGAACAGAACTGAATAGTACAGCACAGCACAGCACAGAATTATCAGCCAAGTTTGATTAGACACAAGGAATTTGTCTCCCCATTTGATTTAAATAGGAAAAACCATTGTTGAATCCATGATAGGTATGATATCACCTATTTAAAAATTTCACCTACTGACTAAAAATTGGGGAAAATATCTGTGTTTTTTTTTTGTGTGACATTCTACAGAAGGGAAGCAGAAGGATATATGCCAAACTAAACAGATGGAAAAGAAATATAGTGTATACATTCCTTAGCCCAAACTAGAACCAAACATGTTTCGCGAGCTAACTCTTAAAAATAATAAAAATAGTATCTTTATAAAAATCCATCAAAATATTTATTTATTTATTTATTTATTTATTAGATTTATACCCCGCCCTTCTCCAAATGGACTCAGGGCGGCGGACAAGAAACTCAAAACATACAGAACATATAAACATTTTTTTTTATAAACTTAATCCGCTAAGGGCCTGTGTTCAAATCGAATTAAAATCCCCATTTTATAACTGGCGGTGTTGGGGGCTGCGCGAGGCCGGCTAGTTGAAAAAGATGTGTCTTCAGACACTTGCGGAAGAGGCGGAGGTCAAGAGTGGTATGGAGTTCAGGGGGTAAGTCGTTCCAAAGGGCTGGTCCTGCCACAGAGAAGGCTCTCCCCCTGGGTGTCGCCAGTCGGCATTGTCCGACCGACGGCACCCCAAGGAGGCCCTCTCTGTTGGAGCGTATCGGTCCAAGGGATGTATGGGGCAGGAGGCGGTCTTGCATATAACTAGGCCCCGAGCCATGGAGCGCTTTAAAGATGGTCGTTAGGACCTTAAAGCGCATCCGAAAAACCACAGGAAGCCAGTGCAGTTCGCGCAGGATAGGTGTTATATAGAAGTGTTTAGGTGCTCCCGTAATTACCCGCGCGGCCGCATTCTGGACTAACTGTAGCCTTCGGATGCACCTCAAGGGAAGCCCCATGTAGAGAGCATTACAATAGTCAAGCCGAGACGTGACGAGTGCTTGAGTGACCGTGCGTAAGGCTCCCCGATCCAATAAGGGGCACAATTGGCGCATCAGGCGTACCTGATGGAACGGCCCCTTAGCCACGGCTGCCACATATAAAAATATAAAAGCAAATCATCCATTGTCAATCATACTTTAATCATTATGAAACAGTAAGGCCAAATTAATAGTGATATCCCCAAACACACAAATTTGGGCAGTTCATCATTAGCTCATTGATTGGAATTCTGGGAGAAATTTTCTTGTGCAATAAAGGCGACACACATCAGAAAAATTCCCAATTGTTCACTAGTGCCCCCAATTTCACAAACAAGTCCTCTCATCTGTTGTTGTTGTTGTTTTGGTTGTTTTTTTTACAAACATCATCTAGTTACTAACAGAGCCTCGGAGAGTATCACTGCCACCTCTCTTTCCCTGCCATTGCAAATTTCATATTAAGGAATCTATTTATCCCCATCCAGCCCAGACTATGAAGGAGCCAGTGGCGTAGCGTGGGTTGTCAGCACCCGGGGCAAGGCAAGTAATTTGCGCCCCCTAACCCGTGGATTTTAGCACTCGAGTCTCTTCCACTAGATTAGTTAAAGAAACCCTTACCCCCTAAGCACATGTATTCTTTGTTATGAAAATACTGATGTAATTAAAGTAAAATGCATCTAAATACAAGTTTATTTTCAAACACTTTATTGAGTGCGAACATGCATTACACATTCTCCACATTTTCAGCAGGTCTATGAATACAAATCTACAAATGTAGTAACCTAGCATGGGCCATGCTATTATATGTCGTCTCACAACCATCATATCAAGATGATATCAATATCAAGAACAAAAACTAAGCATCAAAATGGAACCATACCCTGGAGATGATCCAAGACTGGGCTAGATGGAGCCAACTTCCTCAATCCTGTACCTCTAATTGTAATTCTTTAATAGAAGTGCAAGATATCAATCTGTATATAATATACAGATTAATTTAAATTCGCCTGCTTTTAATTAGCGCAAATTTTTCAACAACGGAATTGCCGTTGATGCTACAGAATCACGTGGTTGCCCTTTGTGTAGGCAATGATTGTCAGAGGAAAAACAGCACATTCTTCAGCTGGAATTTTTAGACCTTTTGAGGACATGAGAGCAGTGGGACATGGTGGCATACTGCAGGAGGAAAAAGGACCACCGAACCAATGCATCATTTTTCTGTAGTTACCCAAGCAGCATTCAACCATTTTATCACAAGGAGCAAGTTCACCAACACTTGACCAGTTTACAAGAAGCAAGTTCACAGAAGTCATTCAAAGCACCAGAACAGAGTTCACAAGATAGAGCTTATCGTTTCAAAGGAGGCAAAAGAAAGGCTTCTTTCCCATTCAGAAACCCCACCTTCAACACAGTCTGCTCATTCAGAATTTGTATTCTTGTAGGCTGTATCATCCAATTTCTGTTTCATGTGGATACTCAGGATTTACATAGGCCTAGCAATTAAAATAATGTTGGCGTCTTGGAATTTTAACTGCCCTTTCAAACCTTACCAAGGGAGGTAAGAGTATAGAACAGTACAGTACAAGTAATGGGCGTGGTCAAAGTACACAGTACTTACTTATCTATATCACAAACTTAATAGCACATACAAATGTAGTTGGGTAAATATCTACAACAATAGGCATGCCTTTAAAGCCTCAAAGTAATCAAGTTATGACTCATTTCTGCTAGGTTACTCTGAAAACCGACTAAAACACAACCTCAAAGTCTTTAAAAAAAAACTAATTTTCATTTATCCCAAGTCAAAAAAAAGTATTCAGGCAGAAATGTCAGAAGGGACAATAACAAAAACTTTTAAGGAAAAGGTGTAAGTTCCCACCTTAAAAACAATGAAACCAATGCAAGTTCCTTCATATTGGCATGAAATTCTGAGAGGAAGAACAAGGATTGCTGAGCTCAGACTGTCTTTTTGAAAAAATTGTTTCAAATATTGTACTTTTAAATTTGTTTTTAAAAATATATGTGCTTACTGCAAAACATCAGCAAATCAGGATGTTGTTCAGAATTGGTGACATTTTTTATTTAACACTTTTAAGGGATGCTAACTTGAGTACCTTGGTTTTAAAACCCTATACAAGTGTCCTTCAATTCAATGGGCTTTACTCCACAACTGGTAATCTTCTCTAAGGGCCACAAAAGCTACCTCATAGATACGGATTGTAGATGTCATGATTGACCTCTGAATGAATGCTTAGGAAACCCGACCTAAAAACCCCAAACCGTACAGAGGGACTACTACTCTTTCTGCCACCACCTCCCTTCTCAAAACTACTAGAGGCATCTGGTTGAGAGCGACTTTCCACATCCCCTTTCGAAGTATAAACTTCCTTCCAAAACAAACAGGCAGCACCTTTCCGGGACCTCTCCCAGGAACATGGGACACCCTTGTAAGTGATTTGCCGGCGCTGCTTGCAGCTTCCAGCTGGAAGGGTAAGAGAAAGTCCATCCTCCCAACCACTCAGGTAACTCAAGCAGAAGCAGCGACAGGTGTTTTCCGCCGTCCCTTCCACCGAGAACAGCGTCTCCCCCCCTCATCCTCGCACTACATGCCCTCCTCCCTTTCCCTTTTAACCGTCCTGGAGCCACCGCCGCCGTTGCTTCTCTCCCAAATGCGGGAACACACACACACACACACACAAACGCACAGCAGGGGGAGTTGCCTGTTCCTGGAGTCTTCCGCAACAGCCCCAAGTCGCAATCCCTGCCGACCGGAGGCGCGCGCGTCCCGCCGCGGCGCGCGAAAGAAGTTTCGGGGCAGCCTCTCCGAGTCTCCCCCTGCGGCTTTTGGGTTCGCTTCCCCCGCTCTTTTACCTGTCCTCTTTGCAAGCTGCGCCTTCCCGGGCCAGACGACGCCGGTGTGTGTGTGTTTGTGTGTGTGTGGGGGGGGCTACCTCCCGCGCGCGCTAAGCTCTTTTGCTGAGGGGGGGGGGTTGTTGCAAAGTGAACTCTTCCTCCACCCCCAGCTCGACGCCTTCACTCTTTCTCTCTCCCCAGCCCCGTTATTTCATCGGTGGGGAGAGGGAGGGGGCGGTGGCCGAGGCTGCTCCACAGCGACCTCTGCTGCCCGCAATAGGCGAGGCGAACGGATGGGTCGAGCCCCTTCCTCTGCTCCGCTTGTAATTTGCATATAGGCGATTTTTGCAGGAGGTGGCGTGGCGGGGCGGGGGGGGGGGAGCTCTCGGCTTCCTGACTTCCCTTCCCCTCGCCTCAGCTCGGCTCGGATCGGATTCGCACAGCCAGCACTGCAGAGAGAGTGAGTGAGCCAGGCAGGGGCAGAGAGCTGCGAGTGCGAGCGCGCCCCCCCAGATGTTGCGCCCGGTGCGGCCGGCACCCCCTGCACCCCCCACGCTACGCCTCTGGAAGGAGCAAGGTCCTATTAGCAAGGTTAGCTAATAGGCTAGCAATTACAGACTCAAAAGGTCCTTTCAACTATCTTTTGGTTATTTCTTCTTAAGTGTCTCTTTCTTCTATCCAATGTTCTTGTTATACACTCTGTCAGTCTTTTAACTCCTCTAAAAGGCCTTCTTTTAGTTTTCACTTCATTTTCCAACTTCTAACTTCATAGTAACACATTCTTTCCTCCCCCCCCCTCTCTTTCATGTTCCAGTCATTTTTTTCTTTTCCATTTCGCCTGCATTCATTCTTCCAGATGTTTCTATTTGCCACTTTCCAAACTACAAGTTCAACCATATAATGGCCATCATATTAACTGTAGTAGCTTTTTGTTTTTTTACATCTACCTAAAACCAAGGATCTGTATGTTTTTATCCCAGGTATTTCATGTGGGTGGATTAATCATGGTGATGGAAATGTTTTTGCCATGTTCAATGGCACTCTTGTAATTGTTGATTCATATTCCTGCACCTATCTTGAGAATTCTTGGCTGAGCCAAGTTTAAAACATTGAAAACTCAAAGCATTATTGTTAACCTCTGTATCCTCTTATCAAGAATTAAGATAATAAGATGTATAACAAGATATTTCTTTTGTCTCGATTTAGAATTAGGGAATGATGGCATACTGGGAGCCACAGAGATTTTGGTGGACAAACCAAACGGTAAACAGCAGCTAGGCCTAGAAAATACAATTGAAATTGCAAGGTAACCAAGATAAGACTTCTTAAATAATCATTTTTCTTACTATTGTTCAAGGTGTTAATCATGGGCCATCACTGATAGAACAGAAATAACTACATTTAAAAGTAACTACACAAGAAGATAAACTATTCCCAGCCATGAAATGGAGAGATTTCCAGCATGTAATTTAAGAAGCAGTCTTAAATTTATCTTAAATTTATTTGCCACATTTATCGCTCTAAACAATAGCTTCTGTTGGACAAGGGGCCATTATTGGAAAGAGAATGAAATGGAGTCAAAATTTACTTTTCACATTACAGGGTTTTTGCTGTTACATATAGTTATATTAGGTATATATATCCATCTTTCAGAAATTGTGTAGACAATTATAATTAGGTGTGTAACAATTTTTGTATCCCATTTTATTGGGATGCCTTCTCCAATCTGATACCCTGCAGTATTTTTACTAGATCTTACAATCCCAGTCAGACAAGGAATTCTTGGAGGTATCATTCAGGCATTATAGAGGACACAGGACATCTACAAATGATTTCAATTTCTCTCATTCTAGTTATTGATTCAATCACTACCACAACAATTCAAATAACTTTCAGATTTTTCTCCATAAGAGCTTTAAAAAAATTGTCTGTGATTTTAGAACTAATTAGACTCTATTATACTAGTTGTTTGGCAAAAGTTTGCTGGTTCTTTCAAATATTATAAGTATAATGGATCCTACCCATTGAAATGAAGACAAGGAAGGATTTATTGTATTTAAGGTATTATTCTCTAAGCAAATTTCCTAGGAAAATGACTTAATTGTTCCTTGACAACTTGCAAACTCAGTTTCAATGGGCAGAAACAGTATTATCTAGCAACTTACATTTTTTTAAACCTCTGATATTAATAATGATCTTATATACTTTATGCCATACTGTATATGTAGTTATTTATGAAAATGCCTATCTTGCCAAAGGCAACTCTTATGACATTGAATTAAATGAAGCATAAAACATTGAAAAAATAAATAAGATTATAAAATTGATATAGAGCAAATTTGTTCCCTACTGTATTGCCTGCTTGGTCTGATGTATAGTCTTCACTGCTGATGGGCAATTTCTGAGATCCATTCAAGGGAGTGTTAGACTACCCTTCAAATATAAGACATCTTCAGATCTTCTAACTTCCCTTTAAGTCACCTCTGAACTTCCTATAGCAAAACCTGATCTGAAGCATATTTTGGGGTTTGGATAAGTGGCTCAAAATTATTTCAGTTCCTATATATTTGAGGGTTGTAGCCAAAGACAAATGTTCAGCTTCATCATCTGTTTTCCTGCATGTACAATGGGGTTTTTTTTGTGTGTTTTTGTTGAATGTTTGAGTGCACAGAAGACTATATTCAGTTACTTTCTGGCTCTCTCCTCCCTTTCAGTTTGGTCCAAAGGCCTCAAAAATGTAATCAGCAAAATCTCCTCGTGTGGGTTTTGGAGATAGGCCATACTTCTTGGTAGTACGCAGAACCAATATTACCTTTTGTGTTTATTCCCTTTGTTAAGTTCTCTGATGTTGTTGAGAACAGAGGGAGTCCAGCTAGGTTTGCTCAAAGCAACAGCCTTTTATTGTAGGCAATGTAAAACGAACGGCAAAGTACAAGTACAGAAAATAGGCGGTAGACAGGGGCTCCCGCGTTTGACAGCTCTTTATATATGGACCTGTCAAACGGGGAGCCAATCAGGCTGCGGCAAGAGCCGGCTTCCCGCCAGGCGCGCCTCAGCCAATCAGGCGCGTCTGTCGGTTAGCCGGCCTGCTACAGCCTGTCTCCATGGCTTCCCGGAGGCAGCCTGGAAGACCTGCAGCCGGTCGTAACTCGAGACCGGTCGCAGGTCGAGGATACAACACCGCTTTCCCCCCTCGGTCTGCGCATGCTCGAAGAACTGTCCGTTCTGATGTATGAGCATGCGTAGTCTGTCAAGTAGGCGGGGCGGCGTCGGGACCGCCCAGACCGCCTCAGTTGCTGCAGAGGATCCGACGAGGTAGGTTGCCCCTGTGGGAGCTCCTCCCTTCGGGGAGTGGAGCTCCAGGTGGCTCCGCCTACTTGCAGAGGCGGAGCCTTCCGGACTGGTAAGTCGGGGCGAGGGGGCGCGGCGACCGGGGCATAGTTTGATGGATGCCGGTTGGTTGCGGCGGTGCAGGGCGGGTCCTTAGGCGCAAGGGCCCGCACGTTCCCAGCGGCTTGAGACAAGTGTTGCAGCGTATGCCGGAAGGCGGCGTCCAGTTCAGAGGGGCCTGAGAAGGCGAAGGCCCGGAGCGGGATTTCGGAAAACACGTTGACGGGCCCAACCGGGGCAACAGGGCAGGGCGGATCCGGCGCTGGGGCCGCTGGTGTTGGCAGGCGGCACCTCAGCTGATCCAAGTGGCGCCGCCACTCGGATCCGTCCGGGAGGTTGACCCTAAAAGAGCAGGGACCCGTTAGCTCGGTGATTGTGGCCGGAACCCATTTAGGGTCTCCGGCGTAGTTACGGGCGTACACAGGGTCCCCGGGCTGGAATAGGCGGGGAGGTGGGGCCCCCAGGTTGCAAGGCTGCACGTCGTTGTATGCTGGGTGCAGCCTGTCCAAGGTGGTCCGCAGGCGGCGACCCATCAAGAGCTCGGCGGGGCTTTTCCAGGTGGCTGGGCAAGGGGTGGAATGCTGACCCAGCAGGTAAGCAGCCACCCTTGCAGGCCAGTCCCCCTTGGTCATCCGTCCCAGAGCCTCCTTGGCCGAGCGGACGGCCCTCTCCGCCTGACCATTGGAGGCCGGATGATAAGGGGCCACCAGCGCGTGGCGGATCCCTTGCGAGGCCAGGAACTCCTGGAAGGTGGCGGACTGGAACTGGGGCCCGTTGTCGGACACCACGATGTCCGGCAACCCGTGCGTTGCGAAGAGCCGACGCAAGGCCCTGACCGTACTCTCGGCTGTTGTGGAAGCCATCAAGATGACCTCCACCCAGCGGGAGTAGGCGTCCACGACCACCAGGAACGTCTGGCCTCGGAAGGGGCCGGCGAAGTCTATGTGGAGCCTGGACCAAGGGCTCCGGGGCAAGTCCCACTCCCTGGGCGGGGCGACCGGAGGGGCGGGGCGGGTGGACTGGCAAGGGACACAACCCCCGACCCAGGCAGCCACTTCCGCATCCACGCCTGGCCACCACACATAGCTGCGGGCGAGCGCCTTCATCCGAGCTATGCCGGGGTGGTCGGCGTGGAGTGTCCAGAGCACCCGGTGACGGAGAGGGGGGGAATGATGACCCGATCCCCCCAGCACAAGCAGCCGCTGTGGAGCAAAAGCTCCAGCTGGCGTGTCTTGTACGGCCGAAATTCTTCGGCCAAGCTGCCCTGAGGCCACCCACGCAGGACCCAGGTGGAGACCTGGGACAGGACAGGGTCGGCCTTCATTCGGGCGGCGATGTCCGAGGACGTTAAAGGCAGGCCAGAGTCTGCCACGGACAAGACGGACAGTGCCGGCACCGGCTCCTCGTCCGCCTTGGGGAGGGGGCACCTGCTCAGGGCATCAGCGTGCCCAAGCTGCTTGCCAGGACAGTAGTACAGCATATAACTATACGCCGCCAGGAACTCCGTCCATCTGGTCATCCTGGGAGAGAGGATGGGGGGGGGGTCGGACGGTCACCGGCCAACAGCCCAAGGAGAGGCTTATGGTCTGTGAAGACAGCAAAAGTCCGACCGTACAGGTATTGGTGAAACTTTTTGATGCCGGACACCATAGCCAGAGCCTCCTTGTCAATCTGGCTATAGTTTCTCTCAGTGGGAGACATTGTCCGGGACCAAAAAGCAATGGGGGCTTCTGAGCCATCTGGGAAGGAATGGCTCAGGACGGCCCCCAGGCCGAAGGGGGAGGCATCGCACGCTAACGTCAAGGGTAGCCTGTCATCGTATTGTACTAGGACAGCCTCTGACGTCAGCGTGGCTTTGACAGCCGCGAACGCATGCGCCTCGCGGCTGCCCCAGCACCAGGCCGCAGATCGATCGAGCAATCGATGTAGCGGTTCGGCTAGAGTTGCCTTATGGGGGAGGAAAGGCGCGTAGAAATTCAAGAGGCCGAGGAACGCCTGCAGCTCCGTCTTGGAGGCTGGCGTAGGGGCGTTCCTAATGGCCTCGACCTTCTTAGGGGTGGGGTGTATGCCCCGGGCGTCAATCAAGAAGCCCAGGAACTCCACCTCCGGCGCAGCAAAAACGCATTTGCTGCGCTTCAATTTTAATCCCGCGCCCCTGAAAATGCAGAGGACCTTCCTTAGCACTTTGGCGAGTTCTGAGATGCTGGAGGCAGCTATCAGAACGTCGTCAAAGTACGGGACCACGCCTGGGAGCCCGTGGAGCAAGCGTTCCATAAGGCTCTGGAAGATCCCCGGGGCGACGGACACTCCAAATTGTAGTCTGCGACACCAGAAAGCCCCTCGGTGGGTGACGATGGTTTGCGCCTCCGCAGCCGCGTCGTCCACTGGGAGCTGTTGATAGGCCTGGGCCATATCCAGTTTCGCAAAAATGCGGCCTTGCCCCAGGGAATGGAGCAGGTCCTCCACGACTGGGACTGGATATGGGTTCGCCTGGAGCCCGCGGTTGATGGTCGACTTATAGTCGGCGCAGATCCGTACTGACCCGTCGGGCTTGATGGGGACCACTATAGGGGTCTCCCATTTTGCCTGGTCAACGGGCTCGAGCACGCCCTGCGCCACCAGCTGGTCAAGTTCGGCCTCGACCTTGGGCTTCAGACCGGGGCATAGCTTGGCCAACTGTGCCCGGGAGATGATGGACCTAGAGGAGCCCGAGTCCACCTCCATGCAGACCCCTACCCCCTCCAGTTTTACAACTGTCCGGAGCCGCGTACGTTCGGGCAAGGCTTCCTGCAGAGTGGTGTCGTCGGTCAAGGCGAAGCAGCCGGACGGCTGCGGCTGTTGGCGTCTGCCCTGACGTTGTTGGGCGGGTGGGTGGGCCGCTTGCCCCCTTCGATCCTCTCCGGAGCGGCATTGGGCCTCAGGGGAGGGCGGTGAATCGGTGGGCGCAGCGGCACGGCAGACAGTGGCCAAGTGGCCTTTTCGGCCGCAGCGGGGCAGGTGGCGGCCCGGAACGGGCAATCGGCCCTGGGGTGCTTTTCCCGGCAGCCCAAGCACCTATTGGAAGACGGTTGGGGTGGCTTGCGGCCGGCTGACCGCACGTAGGCGACCTGGTCGTCCTCATCCAGGTCGTCGGAGTCCTCCACCAGGCACGCGCGTGCAGATGGTTGGCAGTCTAAGTCTCTGTCCAAGACCGAGGACTCGGACATCTCGAATGCCCGAGCCTCGTCCACTGCCTGTTCCAGGGTCAGTTCTGCACGGGCCAGCAGGCGCCTTCTGAGGCAGATCTCCCTGAGGCCCCAGATGAACTGCTCCAGCAGCGATTCGCCTAGGAAGGCTGAGGCGAAGTCGCACGGGATGGCGGCCATACGGAGTGCCTTGAGGAATTCGGCCACCGACTGGTTGGGCTTTTGGAGGCACCTCCTGAAGGCAAAGCGGTGGTCATCCGCGACGGAACCGGGGCGTAGTGTGCCCGGAGCCGCTCGATCATGGTGTCCCAAGGCATATCATATACCTCTGTCGGCGCGGCCACGGTGCGGGCGGTTGCGAACAGTTCTGTGCCACCGCAGCCCAAGAAGTGCCCTAACTTTCTGGCCGGGGGCAGCGCCCCGTAGTTGTTAGCCAGAACGAAGCACTCAAACCGTGCCATAAATGAGACCCAGGTCTCCTTCGAGGAGTCGAATGGAGCGAAGGGAGGGACTGAACCCATGGTGATCGTACCGCCAAAAGAAGACAAACGGAAAAAGTTCTTTCGTGAGGAAAAATTCTTTTCCTTAGCAATCAGAGCTCTGCCTGGCCCCAGCCCTCGTCGCCAGTGTTAAGTTCTCTGATGTTGTTGAGAACAGAGGGAGTCCAGCCAGGTTTGCTCAAAGCAACAGCCTTTTATTGTAGGCAATGTAAAACGAACGGCAAAGTACAAGTACAGAAAATAGGCGGTAGACAGGGGCTCCCGCGTTTGACAGCTCTTTATATATGGAGCTGTCAAACGGGGAGCCAATCAGGCTGCGGCAAGAGCCGGCTTCCCGCCAGGCGCGCCTCAGCCAATCAGGCGCGTCTGTCAGTTAGCCGGCCTGCTACAGCCTGTCTCCATGGCTTCCCGGAGGCAGCCTGGAAGACCTGCAGCCAGTCGTAACTCGAGACCGGTCGCAGGTCGAGGATACAACACCCTTCTCGTGTGTACTTTGACCTATTATATGTTAGCCAAAAAGGATTATAGAATCAATCTCCGATCAGCCAAGAATATATGCGTGTTATATGCAAAACAGCAATCAGGAGAAAGATGCTACTGTTCTCTAAATGTTATTTAAAAATAAACTTGATCCTTGTTGACCTCCATTCTAAGAGGGGGAAAGGAATAAAGCAGGGGTCCCCAACCTTTGCAACTTTAAGTCTGAAGGACTTCAGCTCCCAGACTTCCCAGCTGGCTGGAGAATTCTGGGAGCTGACGTCAGGCCCTTCTATATTATATCCCTGAATGCAGAATTGTTTACTCATGGATCTGCCTGAGAGATTCTAAACTCTACCATCCCCCCCCCCCCCCATCATCATAGGAACAGAAGCTATAGAGGGAGGGTGGATAAATGTTAACAGTCTTAGCAAGAAAGAGAAGTTGAGTCACACCAACCAATTCAGCAACAATCACTACCATTGGAGTCCTTTAGAAAAATATGCATTATGGATGTACTGTTCTCAGTGGTCTTAAAAGGGAGGGGGGTGGAAGGAAGGAAGGAGAGGGGAAATAAGGCATGTAATTATTGCTATTGCATTTAGAATGATTACCTTTAATCGAGCAGCACAACACATCTCATTTTAATAATCAAACAAAACAGCTGACAATCATTCTTTTCAGACATATACATAAAAGAGAACAGCTGTGTAGGCTCTGCAAAGGCTTCAGAAATGCTATGGATGTTGTACATATGTGGCAAATCATGAATGTGACACTTTAAAACAAACACATCTGTTCATGACATAGCAGCTTTAACAATTCAAACGACACAAAGTTGTAGAAAGTTTACAAGAGCTAGCCAGAGTTCTATGCAGGCACTTCAATCTGGCACTGTTCCAAGTGAATATATAACATTTACTATCCATTTGCTCTGCCTCTTAATTTTGACTGCCCCCAAATTAGCTGCTTTTCCCCTGGAGCACAGCCATTAATCTCCACTAATAGAAAATGTACATTGAAGAACTGCCAAAGGGAAGATTTAAGCAGTAAACAGATAATGGCTGCATGTAAATGAGTTATGGTTTTTTTTTAAAGCATGCCTCAAATTTTCCAGTTTGTTCTGCAGAGAGAGACACTGACATTCTTCAGCAGGAATTTCAATTGGTTAGTCAAACAAGTAGTAAGATACTTAAGCACAGAGGTTAAGAAAAGAAGTCTCCCAATGGTGAAATGCTACCTGTTCGGCGCAGTTCGCCCGAACAGGTAGTAAAAAAATGCTACTGGTTCAGGTGAACCAGTATTTCCGACGATCAGCTGTGATTTCTATCAGCTAGAAAGCAGGATTTCCTGCTTTCTAGCTAATCTAAATCAAGTGGCAGAGCAGATTTTCCCTCCCCCTTGCTGCTCTACTTACCTTTGCAGGTATGCTCAGTAGCAGGCTCCATCCACCTGCCCAGACATCATCCATCTGTTTTTGATGTTGAAGGTAGAATATTTGAGTTAGAGAGTTTGCCTGAGGTCATATCCCTGGATTAAAATGCAAGGACAACAAAAGCCAACCTTACCTGTTTTTGGGAATGCTCTGAAAATGATGTAGTCCAAGATTCATTCTGCATACTGCCTGCATATGATTAAGGAAATGGGGAGAGGAGCAGCTGTTGTCCCAGTCCTGTCAAGGATTTTATTTCCCCTTCAAAAAAAGATCCCTTTGTTAAGTGTTTCAATCCATCTCTGCCAGCTGCCTGCCAAATCTCTGTTATGACTCATTGTAGGTCTTTTTAACACTGGGAAATCCTAGTGTCGGAAGGAGTGATGAGACCAGCAAGAGAAGGAACCCAAATTCAAATCTCTATAAAATCAGAATTCTTCCTGTTTCAGAGGAAGGAATCAGAACAGTCTAATGACTGAGAAACTGTCACAGAAGTCAGATTTTTAACTTTTTGGGGGGTGGGAATAAATAGTCAAAATTGTTTTGCTTTCCATTTTTTTTAAACTTGGGTCTTGGATGTGAGTTATAATTTAGAAAAAACATGGCAAAACCCACAAAGTTTATCATATTTTAATGATTATAAAACACAAATATATTACTTTGATTTTTTTTTTGACAGAAAGGAAAGAGAGATGCCTTGGGAAGAAACAGCTAGAGAATATTTCGTGAAAGACTTTCCTACCCAGAAGAGAGAGATTGAAAAGTGTGTCAGTTCCCTTCAGGAAGTGGCAAATCACATTGACAGGATGCACAAGGGCTGCACCATTGCCAGCCTTGTTTCCTGTTCCACAAGTGCCACCTCTGGCATCTTGACCATTATGGGGTTGACCTTGGCTCCTATCACGGCAGGTGGGAGCTTAATCCTAACAGCCACTGGGATTGGCTTGGGAGCAGGAGCCACAGCGATCAGCCTTTCTGCAGCTTTATATGAGAATATTATCAATTCAAAAGAAAGGAAGAGAGCTGAAGGTCTCATGAATGAATGTGAGAAGAGCCTAAGAAAATCAGTCCAGCCCCTTACAATGTATTCCAGAACTGATCTGACCCCAAACAATGGAGTGATGGGGAAGAATGTCAGATACCTTGTCTCTAATATTTCTGGTCGGGTTCCTGACATGGAAATGGCTGCAAAGAGGATTAAAACAAATGTTAAGGCGTGGAAGACTGCTCAAACACACCTGAAAACTTTAGCAAAGCAAGCGGCTAATGCAGGAAGGAGCTCCTGGAGTAGGTTTAAGAACTCAAAAGATATTAAAAAAGCTTTCAGTGGACCTACCCTTGCAATGACCAAAGGAGCTAGGATGTTAAATGCTGTATCAGCTGGAGTGTTTCTCCTGGTTGATGCCTATGGCCTTGTCCGGGACGCTAAACATTTGAAGAAGGGAGGCAAAGCAGAACTGGCTTCAGAGATAAGAAAAAAGGCAAGCTTACTTGAAGAGGAACTGCAGAATCTCAGCAAACTCTACAATGAACTAAAAAACATGGAGTAAACTTAAGGAAAGAGCCAAGAACCACTTCATATATATA
Organism: Rhabdophis nuchalis; assembly: GCA_039707465.1. Lineage (NCBI taxonomy): Eukaryota > Metazoa > Chordata > Lepidosauria > Squamata > Natricidae > Rhabdophis > Rhabdophis nuchalis. Next base: position 95,142,678 of record CM077648.1, on the reverse strand, counting down.
GCAAATACAGCATTTACTTGGTCTGAAGTACTTTCGCAGGCTGACAATCATGAGGACTACATTTTGGGGTTGCTTATAATAATCTAAAGGCCACTTTAAACTTTTATTTAGCAGGTATTATATGACCCAGTATTGGGATTCAAATTTTTTTACTATCAGTTCTTGGGCGTGGCATGGTGGGCGTGGCATGGCATGGCATGGCTTGGTGGGCATGGCAGTGAAAGAATACTGTAAAATCTCTATTCCCTCCCCACTCCAGGAGAAGGATACTGTAAAATCTCCATTCCCACCCCACTCCAGGGGAGGGATACTGTAAAATCTCCATTCCCACCCCACTCCAGGGGAGGGATACTGTAAAATCTCCATTCCTTTCCCACTCCAGGGGAGGGATACTGTAAAATCTCCATTCCTACCCCACTCCAGGGGAAGGATACTGTAAAATCTCCATTCCTACCCCACTCCAGGGGAAGGGTACTGTAAAATCTCCATTCCCACCCCACTCCAGGGGAAGGTTACTGTAAAATCTCCATTCCCTCCCCACTCCAGGGGAAGATTACTGTAAAATCTCCATTCCTACCCCACTCCAGGGGAGGGATACTGTAAAATCTTCATTCCCTCCCCACTCCAGGGGAAGGTTACTGCAAAATCCCCATTTCCTTCCAATCAGCTTGGAGTTGGGAGGGCGAGAATTGTTGGGGGCAGGGCCAGTCAGAGGTGGTGTTTATCGGTTCTCTGAACTACTCAAAATTTCCGCTACCGGTTCTTTAGAACTGGTCAGAACCTGCTGAATACCACCTCTGATATGACCTACATATCGATGTAGTCATTGGTTAATATTTAACAGTTTTCCTGATTAGGGTTGTTTTGCCCCATAAAATCACATCAAGATAATTTTTTTTGTGAAAATCAATATGCATTTTCATACATATCTTTCATCATATTGTATCTAGTCTAAAATATATTTTAGGAGGGATTCCACTGTTAAGCCCTAGTAGATATTTTACACAAATGTAAACTATTGAAAATACTGTATTTATGTGGAAAGCTAAAGATCAGGTTTCCTTTCTTTTTGGGGAACAGACAAATGGAGGTTCTATAATGATCACGGTGGTGGTTTTAATTTACCAGATTTTTAACTGTTATTCAACCTTTATTTTTTCTGCTTGTTTTTGGACTATAATTGCTTTGGTCTAGTAAAGTAAATGTATAACTCCTCTGAAACCTTTGCAAGTTTCATGTCCAAATTAGGATAAACAGGGTTTGTCTTTTCAAGCTTTTAATATTTCCAGACCCATTTGGTAATTAATAGGTAAATAATTAAGTTCTGAACTAAAGTAATAAAAGAAATTGAAAAGTGTTCCCTAAGGTTTGAAGGGGGAATCATTATATATGAATTCATCATATGGACAACCATTTCTCTGAAATGATATAGGGTTTCTTGCCTGAGCAGGGGGTTGGACAAGAAGATCTCCAAGGTCCCTTCCAACTCTGTTATGTTGTATTCTGTCTGTATATTTCTGTTGTAAATCATTTGGGGCTTGGATTATTGAAAAGCAGCTTTGCACCAAATGTACCAGCCTGTTTCCTGTTCACCATTAGCGGCTTTTCTTCAGATACTCCTGAATTCAATGGCTAAGTATAGCTAAGGACTTCTTTCCCATTCACTATGATGGGTCTAGTGACAATATAACTTTAAACAACTCCCAAAAGACTTGAGGTTGTAATCAGTAGCTAATAATAATAATAACAATAATAACAACAACCACAACAACAACAATAATAATAATAATAATAATCTTTATTGTCATTGTAATAATATTGTAATAAAATTACAATGAAATTGGTTTGAGCGCCGTGCCAACACCTGCACCAGGTGGAATACAGACAGCAGTGACAGCCACAACAGGAATCTCTCCAGGCAAACAAAAAGGCCGACAAATGACAGTTGAAACAAAATGGCCGACAAATGACAGTTGAAAAGGATCAACTGTACTTTGTCTTTCATTATCCATTCCTCAAATCTGTTTGGCATTCTAGAAGTTGGTGGAAGAGGAGCACGTCTCCCTTTCTTCTTTTATTTCTTGTTGCAATGAACTTTGAGGAATCGCACCTAGCATTTCCTCCTCTCTCTCAGCTTTCCCAACAGAAAAAGATGGAATTACTAGTAGGGGTGGTGCTCTCCGCTTCTTCATTTCAATTCTTGCAGTTGCTCCTTGTATATTCCCAAGAGATAATGATGGTGCCACCGTTACAGAACATAAACTTCGTGAAGAATCTGCGATCATTGTTTCATCAAGGCTTTGTTTACGATACAACATGGGTTTTAAAAATTCTCCACTACCCAGATCTAGGCTTCTTCTTGAGGATTTCTCTGCCTGAAACTTGTTTTCTTACTTGTCCTAAAAAATCCAAGTAATCCTTTTTTTCTTTAACTGATGTGTCACAATCAGTTGATATGTTTGTTTCTCTATAATTCACAGTAGGTTCAGAGCGAGTTTTTGATGGAAAAGTCTGCTGTGACACCAGGAGCTCAAAGCTGCTGTGCCTAAGCGCGCCGCCCTCTTGGATGTGAATATATTTAATACCAACATTATTTGCTTCATGAGTGATAGGTGAAAAGTCATGGCAAACTGACCAGGAAGATATTCCTTCCAAGTCAAAGATATTTTATCAAAAGTGGTCATGGAATAGTGGGGGGAATGAGACCAAAACCCAAATCATAAGAAGTAAGATCACAAACCAAAGTGCTCATGTTGAAGGATTAATTGTGGCATATTAGGACATAATCATATCATTCCAGAGTTCAGAAGAAAATTTATCTCAACGTCTTCCATCTAAAAGGGGTGTAACACAATATTCTCTAGAACTGTATTAACTGAAAATTGCTGGTCAGAATCCAACATTGTTTTCCCAGATAGTATTAAGAAAAGAAAAAGGTTGATTAATTCAGTTTATTTTGTTCCACTCAGTTGAATACATTTCTGTCTTGTTCTGTGTTCTTTTCTTTCACTCTTCTTGTTTGACCCTTCTTTTCTGCCGATTTGAAGGCATGCATTTATCTGTGAATGAGGAGCCATGGGTCAAATTTATTTTAGAAACTATGTAACTAACAAATAGTATCTCTCTATTTACCTTAGTGATAAGGTAGTTTTGTATAGCTCTATCTAGCTTGTGCTGGAATTAAGAACTCTATTAAAGGGGCAATTATATGGACCTGTGCATCAATAAACCTATACAACTGCTGGAAACTGCCTATTGCTTCTTGAGATTGGAATGCCACTGGGGACAAAGGTCCTAATTGCTTAAAGTTAGCTAGTCCTTACTGTTTTGCCCTACCCTCAGCAATTGAAACTCACTCTTCCCAAGGTCCTGTTGCCCAGTGTTGTTATGTGGTTTCTAAACCACTAAGCTATGATCTGTTATCTAAGTTTGTGTTTGTTTCATTTATTGGTTTTATCAGATGACCTGGATTCATTTGCTTGGGAGATAGCCCCATTCAAATCAATGTGTCAGCAAGATACTTGTTTTAACATAGGTTTACACTATAAGAATTACGAATCATAGTAATTAGATTTTTTGAAATTACCGTATTTTCATTTCTTGTTATTAGTTGATATTATTCAGATTGCTGCGAAAGCTAAACTTTACTTGCATAATTGCCATTCTTTTGTTGCTTTCCAACACAAGTCTTCCTGGGTGACCATTGCTGTTTAAAGGCTGTTCTGCTGGAAATGCAAAATATAAAATAAGTATGTTCAACTGAAACAAGTAAAAAAAAAGTGGCATGAATTACTTTCTGTTCTGAATAATTCAAAAATTCTCAAACCTGTGAAATTCGGCTTTGTAGAGGTGCTGATATTACTATCTTAAAAAATAATTCTGAAAGTAAGAAAAGTGCCTTATTTGGATGATTTGCCAGCAATCAACCATCTTTGGACTAAAGTTCTAATAATAAGGTTGATAGAAATCTTAATAATTGAGAAATATTTTTTAAAAGACATCTTTTGGCATTATCCCATAACATTTTGCTAATCAATGAGCATCACCAACACCATGACTCCCCAGAAACCCCTTTCACTGTCCAAAAAAAAACAAAACCCAAATTTTGGTATTTCCAAAATTTTATGCAGGACTATCGACATTTTCTGAGTGAAAATTGCATGAGATTTCAGTAGACTCTCATACAAAATCTTGGTGTGATGTATGGCTGCATTGTGAGATTTAAAAACTGTTGGGACAGGTTACCAGCCAACAAAAGATGCTAATGTCTCACTTTGCTCTTTTGTGCACTTGCTCTTTTGGACAATGATTTTATAACATTGGATTAATAGCTTCTGATGAACAATTTATTTCCTCCAGAAAGCAATTTATTCCCAAGGTTTTTCCCCCCAACATGAAGACCATATGTGAACAGGAAGGATGTCTCTGTGTTCCCAGACAGGTTTGGCACTGCGGAAGCTAGTAAAGCAAGCAGAGCACAGAAAGGCAGGCCCAATAAAATGTGAACTTTTAAAAAACACTGGAGCTTTTGAATAAAAAGCACTGGAGCTTTGCTCTCATCAAACCAACAGAAAGCAAACAGATGTGAGATTTGCCTTGAGAGGATGATGATAAAATGGGAAGTGGTTTGTGGAAAAGGCCAGCTCATTAAACTGGTTCTCCCAAGGACCCAGAAATGGGCACTTTTAGAAAATAGAAAGAGTGTAGAAGAACATCTCTAAAATCTCTTAGCGCTTTTGAAAAATATGTAACTTCATAGAAAACATTTTCTGTCTTGTACTTACCAAGGGGTGTGTGTATATCTCAAAGAATAGAATCATTTATATGCAACAGATTTTATTTAAAAAACGTCGAGGACTAACATTATTTGTTTGTTTCTTCTCAGTAAACAGAGGCTCCTTGCTGTTCTGTATGGGAAAATCTCCTGGTGAAGAAATAGGGCCATTGCCAGTCCTGGAAGCTTTTTCATTGGAGCTTCAGGGCTGCCACATTTAGTGCCTGGGAAAACGGGAGGGGGGATTGCAAGGAGCCGGTAGAGGGTTAACCATAACAACATTCTTTTCTATGGGAGTCAAGGACATTCAACCTGCACTTGGATGGGAGTGACTGGCGGTTGTCTCCAGTTGGGATGTTGAAATGATTGGGCCATGTGATGGACTGGTGGGTGCAGGGGATGGATCTTCGACTTTCTTTTGGGTGGTGAAAACCTGGAACTCTTAGATTTGGGTTTTCCCAGATGTGCCAATATGACATCTCTAATAAAATGGAAATTTGATGAATTGCTAGGAGTCTTCTTTAGTTGGGGATGTTACTTGGAACCCTGACAACCATATTATCTGATTATTCTGACTGAATCTTTAAATGGATTGAGCCTAATAACAGCTGTCTTGCCTCATTTTTCCTAGATTTTACTGATTTAATCATTATATTTTCATAGTGCAATAATACAATAAAATAGCAGAGTTGGAAGGGACCTTGAAGGTCTTCTAGTCCAACCCCCTGCCTAGACAGGAAACCCTATACCATTTCAGACAAATGGCTATCCAACATCTTCTTAAAGACTTGCAGTGTTGGGGCATTCATAACTTCTGGAGGCAAGCTGTTCCACTGATTAATTGTTCTAACTGTCAGAAAATTTATCCTCAGTTCTAAGTTGCTTCTCTCCTTGATTAGTTTCTACCCATTGCTTCTTGTCCTGCCCTCAGGTGTTTTGGAGAATAGTTTGACTCCCTCTTCTTTGTGGCAACCCCTGAGATACTGGAACACTTCTATCATGTCTCCCCTTGTCCTTCTTTTCATTAAACTAGACATACCCAGTTCCTGCAACCGTTTCTCATGTTTTAGCCTACAGTCCCCTAATCATCTTTGTTGCTCTTCTCTGCACTCTTTCTAGAGTCTCCACATCTTTTTTACAACATGGCAACCAAAACTGAATGCACTATTCCAAATGTGGCCTTACTAAGGCATTATAAAGTGGTATTAACACTTGTGATCTTGATTCTATCCCTCTGTTTATACAGCCTAGAACTGTGTTGGCTTTTTTTGGCAGCTGCTGCACACTGCTGGCTCATAATTAAATGGTTGTCCACTAGGATTCCAAGATCCCTCTCACAGTTGCTACAATTGAGCAAGGTACCACCTATACTGTACCTGTGCATTTTGTTTTTCTTGCCTAAATAAATAGAACCTTACTCTTTTCACCATTTTGTTAGATAGTGTCCAATATTTACATTTTAAGTTTGTCAAGATCCTTCTGTATTGTAAGCCTATCTTCTGGAGTGTTGACTATTCCTGACATCTTGGTGTCATCTGCAAATTTGATGAGTTCTCCATTTATCCCCTCATCCAGATCATTGATGCCATTGGTCTAATCAAGAAGATTTCTATTCAAGCACACAGAGGAAGCAAGAGATACACACCACAACAATTTGTATCTGCTCGGTAAAGCTAATTCTTCCATGTACATGACCCAAATACATTAGTCTTAAACTAATCTAACTAAACTAATTAGCATGAAAACCAATTGCTAATAGAAAGCCATAGCCATGTAAAGGTTGAATTGGATATACAGGGCATTACTTCTGAGCCTTTTAGGTACATTGTCTTGTGTTCTTTGCTCCCATTCAATAGGAACCAATGACGTGGATAAGAGATGGAGAAAAGGAGAGCATGATGGTATGTCTGCTCATGAGAATTCAATATAATGCTTCTTATTTTAACCGCAACTCTTTGTTAATGGCAAGTGAAGTGAATGAGGATAGAGAAGATGCACTACTAGGAATTGTATATCTAGGCCTATTTTTAAATATATGTATGCTTTGGAAAAAGAGACGCTATTATGGGCACCCACAAAACGGGAGTGAGGAACATTGTTTCTTCCGAAATTCCGAAATTCCATTTTAAAAAAAATAGCCCCCAGCCCTTATAGAAATTCAAATGTGAAGCAAAACTATACTCTGTTTATTTGAAAAGAAATGTTTTACATAACAAATAATAATATTAATACAGAAGGTACCTCTGAGATTTACCCAGAACACAATAATGAAAATAGATTAGTTCTTTATTATTAATAAATATTATATAATATATATGAGAGTACATTTTTGTCTTTTGGAGGTATTGAAATATATCTAGGACTATCTTTATAATTAACTATTGCCCCTTTTGTTAAAAAAAGATCGTTAACCCCACTTTACAATGTTTTAAACAATATATCTGCTAGAGATCCAAATTCAAAAGTAATATTCTACCGCACGGCTTGATCTCCTGATCACAAGGGGGCAGTAGGGTGTTGATTGAAAATAAAGGATTTATTCCATTCGGCAATATTCCTTCTCTTTGTTTGAGAGACTGGAAATCCGAAGTCATATACTTCTGCCTTGCTTTCTAGGCACATACATAGAGAGCACAATCTTCCTGACTCTTGAATTGTAGTTAATTAGGTGCTAGACGTTGTCTACGTGTTTACAGCATGCCTGTAAATAATTCTGCTTTCTGCTATAATTCTCAAACCTACATCTCTAGCCATTGTTTAGGTCAAATGCCTGCGGCCAAGAATGTTGCTACACAGAGAATGCCTTAACATCCACATACGCAGCAGTTCTAGCAATAATTGATAGTGGAGGTTTCTGTAGGGATGGGGTGAAGTGGTGGTAGTGCAGTATAACAAAAGAAGCATTGTGGCATCACAATGTAAAACCACTATCTCTGTTGCACATGTTATGTCATATTATGCACACATATGAAAAGGATGAAGCTTGTGATGCAACATGGCATTTGTCATTTTGACAAAAGCAGCAGCAAGCTCCCGTAGAAGCCTATGATTGACAAATAGGCATATCGTTTGGATCTGCATGTCACAATGAATCACAAATTAGTTAATTACTTTTTAGCAGATATTTTCTGTAAACCCAGTCTGTGTGGTTCATTCATGGTTCAGGGGGTTGTGCAAACTCAGAAAATTTGATGGGAAACACACAGCATAAACTTGTATGAACAGTGTTTTAATATAACTATAATTGGGGACTAGAGATACAAGTTATATTTTTCTTTTATTGATACCAGTTATAATATTTCCAATGCAGTCTTTTCTGTTAATAATTAGCAGTTTCTCCTGAGTTGTAAACATTTAAAAATGCTGTTATGCCAATGCATTAAATACATGATTCTTCTCTGTTTCTGGCAAAAAGCCACAATGATGATAGGGTGTTGAATCCGCCATTTAAACCAAGACCAAGAAAAAAGACTTGTAGAATAACCCTGCAGAATAAGCCAGTATTATCATCCAGGTTACTGGTATGTAAATAATGTTTAGGGAAATGTAGGAAGAAGCTGCAATTTTCCAAAGAGTTGGGTGAAGATTATGATATACTAGCAGGATACCCATGCTTCGCTACCAAACTATGTGATCGGGCTTGATAAATTGACATGTAAAGCCCGAAGGCTGGAGGAATCACATGCTGGCCATGCCCACGCCCAGTCTAGTGAAGGGGAGGTGGAGTAGAATGTCCAACTCCTTAGTATCGATGCATAACACATTAACAGTGTTAACAGTGTTAATATAACACTGTATAAAGAACACTGATAATCTGATGGTCATTTCGAAAAATTCTTTCTTAGCGAGCACCTAGAAGCCAAGAGGAACATATGTGCCACAATATTACATTTGTAGGCTTTACCATTCTGGAGATTTTGTGATGAGTGAGTGGTAGTTTATTTATTTATTTTATTATATTTCTATACCGCCCTCTCTCCTCAATGGGACTCAGGGATAATAAAAGCAAAAATCATGAATACAATCAAACAAGGTTAAAAATAGATTAGATCAATTTGAGAGCCCGTGCTAAAAATTTACAATTAAAACCCAAGCTAAAAAACAATAATAAAAGACTAGGCCAGGCCGGCCACATGAAAAAAGTATGTTTTTAAGGCCCGGCAAAAGAGGTGTAGGTCCGTGATTGTACGGAGGTCAGGGGGCAGGTCATTCCAGAGGGCGGGGCCTGCCACAGAGAAGGCTCGTCCCCTGGGAGCCGGCAGTCGGCATTGACCGGTCGACAGCACCCTCAGGAGGCCCTCCCTGTGGGAGCGGACAGGTCTAAGGGAGGTATGTGGTAGGAGGCGGTCCTGCAGATAACCAGGACCTATGCCATGGAGCGCTTTAAAGATGGTCACTAATACCTTGAAGCGCACCCAGATGGCCACAGGCAGCCAGTGCAGCTCGCGCAGGAGAGGTGTTACATGGGAGTATCTTGAGACTCCATCCATTTATCTATAAAAGTTGGCTTCTATAGATGGATGGGTGGGTGGGTGGGTGGGTGGATGGACGGACGGACGGACAGACAGACAGACAGATAGTGTTAAGTTCTGTAATAGAGAAGGAGTCCAGACACAGGCTAGTCAAAACCCAAAGCTGTTTATTGGCAATCGCTATTTATATGCGAGCTGTCAAACGGGGAACCAATCAGGAAGCTCCAGGACCTAATTCCCGCCAGTCGCGTCTGAGCCAATCAGGCGCGACTGGCAGTTACAGGCTTGTTACACGCTGTTACCATAGCTCTAGGAAGAAGAGTGGAAGACCTGCGGCCGGTCATAAGTCGAGGACCGGTTGCAAGTCGAGGACTCAACAGATAGATAGATAGATAGATAGATAGATAGATAGATAGATAGATAGATAGATAGATAGATAGATAGATAGATAGATAGATAGATAGAATATTAAGCATAGATACACATTTTCTTCTTAACTAGCTGCTGGATGGGTTTTTCCTTCTCTTTGAGGACAGGCCTACTGTCAGAGGCAGAATGGCATTCAGCTCCTTAGACTGCTGTTTTCTCTTTTATTGTAAAGAATGCTGCTGAGAAGAAAACCTCATCTTTTTATGTCGCCTGCAGAGTGTAAGATAGGATGACAGCTTCCACCCTCACCCTTAACTTCTTTGTCTGGATATGGGGTCTCTGTTGGACAAGAAACCTGATTAGGAAAAGGATTCCTGTTTGCAGAAAGCAGGGTGTAAGAGAAGAGGCCCTTCCAGGACTCCTGTGTTCAGCAGTTCTAACAGCTACAGGGAATGCTAATTGCTCTGACCTTTCTAAACCAAGATTAAGCAGACATAATCCTAAACTTTTCCAATCAGCAGCATTGATTGGATCTTGGTAAAGCAGAGGTAGCTGCAGCAAAAGGACACTTTCACAAGATAATATTACCAGAAATATGAATTCTCTGGAACATTCCTTTGGTTAGTCAGAGGCCTACGTTTTTCAGTGATTCATCGCTATTCCTTGAAATCTATTTTGATAATAAAAGGGTGTCTGGAGAATTTTTTTTCCGGATTCATCCAATTTCAAAATCTTTATTGAATCGGGGGGGGGGGGGGGGGAGAGCTATTAACCCAACCCGGGTCACTTACCCCAATCTTTTCCTCATTTTTATGTCTTCATAGCAAGAAGTCTTGACCTCTTCTTTTGTTCTCCATTGTTTTTATAGGCCGGCTACTTGTGCTGGCAAATTGATTGCCTCGGGGTGGGCATTTCTGTAAAAGCAGATGGAAAAACCCACCTCGTATTCCCTTTTTTATATTTATTAGATTTCTATCCGAGTTATATATTTGGCCAACCTAAGGTAGGAAATATACATAATGCTCCTCTCTTTCTGGCTAACCCAAAATTGCCCCACCGGCTTTCATTCCCTAAGGCAGAACGAGAACTTACAATCTCTTGGTTTTGAGGCCAGCACCTTAACCACCACACTAGACTGGCTCTCCATCCATAACTGAAATCACTCAGGAGAACTGCATCAATCTTGAAGTTACATTCTCACTTGCCAGTTTATAGCTTAGCTGTAGAGAGGGGAAAAAACACCTTTGAACTCTGGATTTCAGCCTCCCCTTGTTATCGTCAAACCATCTGAGGCCTGTCAATAGCCTTCACTGGTTTGGCTTTGTGGTGCAGCCCCAGGAAAATTCCTGGAAGTAAAAAACAACTACCCTGCTTTCTGGTATGTTCCTTTCTTAAGACTTTAGAAACACCATCTTCTGGTTCCCCAATTCAGCTATGCTGCATTGGTTTTCACAGCCTGGAAGATCTGGTGGGCTTCAGAGGATCAAAATTGAGAATATGTCAGGACTGCCTCTAACGATGACCAGGAAAGAATCCACTCAAATCCATTTTAGAAAGTTAAGAGTACTTTTACTGGTTACGAAAAGATAGCAGCCAAGTTTCTGAGATATTTGCACGCGAAAGCATACATATCAATAAATGTCCAACCCCTTTCCCCCACAACCCCCCAAGCCACTGTCCAATGCAAAAAAACCCTTGATGTCATGTGGGTTGCATCTTCAGGAGCATCATCAGAATGGTATGCAATACCGTTGACCTTCACCACTGCTCGGTACCAGCTCCTGGAATGCGAAGTAGACGGTGAGAGCATCTACCGTCTCCAAATCACCTCCTGCACTAATACAGTCTCACTCCCAAATACCAAAGCCCCTTCCTCCCCGTTTCAATGGCAGCCAAAACAAGCAACAAAGCGGAGGCTGACAATTAGACATCCAGGATCAGACAAAGGAGCCATATATCAACATCTAGTCTTTGAGTCTGATGCCCTGGCTCCAGAAAACCTGTGATTTCAGGAACCCAAGAAGCAGATTGAGCAAATCTAACCAAACATTCCTGACAAAAAATTTCTTGGTAGCTATTCCAGGCTCCCCTATCTTCTGCTCTATCGAACTGTTATAGCGTCCATCTGAAATTGTCCTTGAAAGACAAGAATTCTGCACAAGCTGCAAAGTGATGATGACTCATTTTCCCCTCTCTTCCACTCAGAAATATTTTCCTATTTTATACTCCAATCACAAAGAAAGACTACGTAAAAGATGTTCCTCCTTAGCACTATTGATGTGAGTGTGTGTGAACTGTATGTCTCTCCTTCGGTGTGGCAGGAAATCTCCACACAATTCTGGCTTTCTTTGTTGTGGCAAGTGCCTATTTTCTTTCAGCTCTTACTTATAATTAAACCCTGAGTGAAGTGAATGTTTCCCTCTGCTAGTCTCTCAACCCTTGCTTTATCTCCCTCTCACTGAATTGAATACTTTGCTCTCTGAACCCTTTGCTTTGCTGAACAGAATTGAATATGCTGAATTCTCAGATTATTGCTCTTTATTTGATAGTTTGCACAGTGACTTTAAATATTTTGGTGCTATATTGACCCTAAATTGAGAACTCATTATTTGATTAACCTTTTAACATTTTTTTGGAAAAAAATTAATTATATTAATTATATTTTCATTTTGGGACTTCTGCAATGTATAAGCTTATTTAAGAGGCGTAGTGGCACAGTGGGTTGAATGCAGTATGCAGGCTAATTCTGCATTTCACTGCCAGGAGTTCGATCCTGACCAGCTCAAAGTTGACTCAATCTTCCATCCTTCTGAGATTGGTAAAATGAGGACGCAGATTGTTGGGGGTAATATGCTGATGCTCTAAACCACTAAGGCACTATGAAACAGTATATAAGTCTTATTGCTATTTAATACCCTATAGAATTCAGGACTCTATTTACAGGGGGGCTTTTTATCAGGTTCGTCTGATACGCCAGTTGCGCCCCTTTCTGGATCGTGACGCTTTATGCACGGTCACTCAAGCCCTCGTCATCTCCCGCCTGGACTAATGCAACACGCTCTACATGCAACGCTCTCTACATGGGGCTTCCCTTGAAGTGCACCCGGAGGCTCCAGTTGGATAAGAATGCAGCCACGCGGGGGATTTTGGGAGCATCTAGGCGCTCCCTTGTGACACCTCTCCTGCGTGAGCTGCACTGGCTACCTGTGGCTTTCCGTGTGCCCTTCAAGATATTAGTGACCATCTTCAAAGCGCTCCATGGCAAGGGACTTGGCTATTTGCAAAACCGCCTCCTGCTGCCAAACACCTCCCACCGACCAGTTCGCTCCCACAGACAGGGCCTCCTCAGGGTGCCATTGGCCAGGCAATGTCGGCTGGCGACCCCCAGGGGGAGAGCCTTCTCTGTGGCAGCCCCTGCCCTCTGGAATGACCTACCCCCTGACCTATGGACGACCACGGACCTGCGCCTTTTCCATCGGGCCTTGAAGACCTATTTATTTAGTGCGGCCGGCCTGTCGTAGTTTTAAACTGCTTTAGTAGGGGTTTTTAGCAGGGGTTTTAAGGACAGGCTAATTATGTAATATATTTTAATATATTTTATGTTTTGTATTATTGATTTTTATCGCTGCCTGTACACCGCCCTGAGTCCCGAAAGGGAGAAGGGCGGTATACAAATCTAATAAATACTAAATACTAAATACAACTGAATTACACAGTGGGAAATGGTGTGCTTCTCTGTGAACGGTGATAAAGATGCAAGTACCAAGAATTTTATACTGCCAAAAATTATTTGCATGCTTCTTTCTGTCTACAGGTTCTTGTTACAACTTGAGAGAATCCAGTTTGCAGATCTTCCCTTCTTCTCATCTGAACAAAGTGAGAACATGTATGCTACTTTCCACTTATAATGCTGACATTTTAAAAATTATATCTTAAAGTTAGTACTTTTTAACATATGGTTAAATGTAATGTGTATTGCTGGTCTTTGACCGTAATAAAAGATTTATTCTATTCTATTCTTCTCATCTGAGATTGCAATCTGGAGGGTCTATGACAATTCATTGTAGCCAATTCGCTGTGACCAACTCGCCATGATCTACTCACTGCAGCCAACTCACTGCGGGATAACTTGCCATGCCGACTTGCCACAAGGCAATTTATCATGGGACAATTCAGTGAGAGATTATTTCCTTTTATTATTCATCAAAGCATTACAATAGCTGGTAGTCATAGCAATTATTTCCTTTGATACAAGAGAGAAAATCATTTTGATGACAATGTTGGTCAACAAAAATAAAAGGAACTAAGTGAATCCTGTGGCAAGTTGTCCTATGGTGAGTTGGCCATGGCGAATTGGCTGCAGTGAGCTGGCCATGGTGAATTGTCCCATTCCCAATCTAGAATAGATCTGGCCTAAATAGCAGCCCTATTTCCCTCCCAACCACCCGTTTTTGAGATTTTTAACTGTCTCTAACACACAACGTGTTCTTGGAAATGGAAATACTTGCAAATGCTTTGTAGAAGTTGTAAGAAAACCCTTATTAGGTTTTGTATCCCTAGGCCCTACACATAATAGTAGATATCACATTTGTTCAATAATGCTGATTTTCAGAGTTACTTATATATCGTTCTTGGCATAGCCCGCAAGGCAGTGAAGTCAATTGCCAGATAAAAAGGAACAATTGAGTTTGGTTTCTTTCCCTTGACTTATTTACAGTATATAAACATTACGTGTATAATTTTCCTATTCTGACCAAGCAGCAGCAAGGGATGAGAAATGAAGAAACTAAGACAGGCAAGGCAGGCAGCTGGCTAAGTCAACTCAGAAGAATTCAACATGACTCTTCCTTTTTTAGTAGCAAAGCCGTACCCTTGACCATATATGCAACTGCAACAGATTAAGGATAGTTAAACTGACTGGCATGAGCCTCCTGCTTTTTAATCAAGAGCAGGTGGCATGAAGGAAGAGAGACAGCTGGGAAGCAACTTCATTAAGCTACTCAACTTAACCAAGCAGTATTCAGAGACTCTAGTCTAACACAAAGCTTTCCATTTTCAACAGCAATACCCTCTCAAATCCCATAAATGTGGCTCTATCCAAATAGGGCAGTGATGGCGAACCTTTTAGAGACCGAGTGCCCAAACTGCAACCCAAAACCCACTTATATATTGCAAAGTGCCAACACGGCAATTTAAGCCGAGTAATGAGGTTTTACTACCTAAAATAATGATAAACAAGGCAGAGTTCAGCTAATTGTTCTAAGAAAAACATGATAAATGTACTTTTATGCCCCTTCATTTTCCCCCCTGCTTTTGAAATATTATGTTTAGCAACAATTAAAAAAGAAAACATTTCATAATATCATTGCTCCTTCCCTCCCTTTCTTTTTCCCTTTCTCTCCCTCCCTCTCTCTCTTTCCCTCTCCCCCTCTCTCTTTCTCTATATCTTCCCCTCCTTCTCTCTCTCCCCCCTGTGGGAGAAATGCGATGGAGCTGGGCTGGGGCAACAGCATGGGGGCTCAGAGAGGGCTCCGAGTGTCATCTCTGGCATGCGTGCCATAGGTTCCCCATCACTGAAATAGGGTGTCAATAAATAGGGTAGCTGAACAAATTGGCTTCAGGCCTGCTTATCAGCATGGCTTATATTTTCACCTATTTACCTTGAGAAAAAGGTAAATAATTAAAAACAGGGTAAAGCTGAAGATGTTGGGTTTTTTAACAGATGACTCCATTTTTATTTCCAAGTTCTTCCAAGTCTGTGCCTCTAATGCAGCATTATCCCTTCTATGTGTGTATCTACACAACCAAAATGTTTTATATCACAAGTCACATTATTGTTACTTGCATGAGAGGTTTAAGGTCTTCTGATAATTCACACTAGGAGTTGGATTCATAAGAATTGTGGCAGCAGAGCATCCCACAAAGAAACCAGACCACTAAATACTGGAGACTTTATTTTAACTCAGTTTAGGATTAAGTAAGTTGTGTGAACCCACTACTGTGCAGCTGCTCACCCCACCTGAGTTTACCTCCATGACAGCAGAGGTCATGTCCATCCCCACTCCCAAAATAATCTGTGAGGGAATGACAGTCTAAAAAATCATAATGCCTTCCCATCATGCTTTCCCCCAACCTTTACATCACTCTTTCATATTAAATTTTCTGCTTGGTAATGGGAAGGCCACTACTTTTTCTCCTGCCCTAGCCCTGTGCTTGCCTTATAGAGATAGTCTGCGCATGCGCGAAGGAAGATGGCAACTCCTTGAGCGCAGTACGGGTTTGAGGGCCTTTCTGGCCTTCGGAGGACGCCACCAGCCCCTATTTTCCATCTAAGCTGGTCCAGCAAGTAACTCACCCCGCCGCCGTGATGGGACTATTCTGGCCCCGCGAGGTGCCGTGGGGGCGGCGGGGTGAGGAGAAGACCCGCGGAGCAGCAGAATGAGGCCCAACGGCTTTGGCGCGGCCTGCCTGGCCTCGGAAGATACTGCCAGCCCCAGTTTCCATCTGCGGGGCTGGCATAGCAGACCACGGAGCCTCGGGAGACACTGCCAGCCCTAGCGTTCATTCGCGGGGCTGGCGCAGCAGGCGACTGCGGAGCTGTGCGGCCTGCCTGGCCTTGGAAGATGCCCGGTCTCGGAAGATACCGCCAGCCCGTGTCCATCTGCGGGGCTGGCGCAGTAGGCGACTCGCCTGCCGGCGCGGAAGAACCCCGCCAGCCCCCAGGGTCCATCTAAGGGGGGCTGGCCTAGCATGCGACTCGCCCGCCGCCACACCAAGACCATCTCGGCCCCGTGGGCTCAGCGGGCGTTGTGGGCGACTTAAAGGCCCACACGGAGGTTCAGAGTGAGGCCTGAATAGTGAGGCCGAGGTAGGAGGAAGTTATGGGGGTGAATTACATCTGCAAGCCGTGGGTGATTCGACCGACCACGCGGCACTTACTCAGAGGAGGCTGATCCAAGCGGCGGAGGGATTGCCCGGACAGCGAAGAGGCAAGGCTGGTTCGAGACAAGTGAAATATCATCCACTCGCGCGCCATATCATCCGGTCGCGTGGCACCCACCCGGACCGTATGAAGGAGATGAGGTGAAGATGGGCCAAGGTGGTGATTCTTTTCGGCCGAGCAACATACCATCTAATTGCGCGGTGAACCCAGCCGGCCGAATTGACTCTGAACTGTCCGGACAATCTCTACCGCATAGTGATTTGACTTTTCATCCTACCCATCCTCCCACTTTCCCCCCCCTATTTGACGGACGTCCCCTACCTTATTTTATTGTATTTTATTGTATTTTATCTAAAGCATCACCTCTCTGAAATCTAACTAAATCTAGCTATATCTTGCTGTAAATATTCAGGCGACTCCCCGCCCCCCATAGCCATTATGGGCTTCTTGCAATTACCAATCACCCAATCTGTACTCAAGGACGGATCTCCTCTCCCTGCGGGAGTCTCCCCTCTCGCAGGTCTGGCCCCCGGGTTTATCAAGGGCCCACCTCGAGGGATGGATTAATCCAGAGAGGTGGGCGAAGCGCGGACTTAGGGGTTTTTTAAATAAACTTTTAATTCGGCTTTTAAGGGGTCATAGGGTGGGGGGAGGGTCTATTCAGTCAGAGGGGGGTCAAGATACAGGGCCGGCCGGCGGAAGTAGGATAAAGGATCGGTCCATTAAGGAGGGGGGATTGGGGGTCGTTTCTGTTTCCCATTCGATCGGTCTTGGGGAGGGGCAGAGGCGGTGGGAGACAGGATATCCACCGTGGGTCGGGGTACCGTGGCCGCTGGTTATGAGCGGTCACTTGCCCCAACCCCCTGTGCTCCGCTCGTGGGCTAGGCGGTCAGGGACCACAGAGCCGCGGCCCCAGGCTAATGTTCTGCAACGCCAGGTCCGTGGTGAACAAAGCACCCCTCATAAATGACCTTGTGTCAGAGGGGGACCTGGACCTGGTGGGAATTACGGAGACCTGGTTGGGCCCCGAGGGGGGTTTACCCCTCGTGGAAATGTGCCCACCAAGCTACCGTGCATTTCATCAGCCTCAGGCCCTTGGCAGGGGTGGGGGGGGGGTGGCGGTTATCGTTAAGGAAAGTCTTGAGCCGAGGGAGACCACTGTGCCTCAGACGACCGGCTGTGAGTCCCTCTTCATGAAGTGGGGCCTAGGGAGGCAGTTGGGCTTGCTGATTGTATACCTGGCTCCTTGCTATGTAACAGCAGCCCTGCCCGAGCTGCTCGAGGTGATCGCCGAGATGACAGTGAGACCCCCAGACTGATAGTCATGGGGGACTTTAACCTGCCATCGGAGGGCGAAACATCCGAGGCAGCTCGGGAGTTCATGGCTTCCATGACGGCCATGGACCTGACCCAAGTAGTTCAGGGCCCCACTCACGAGGGAGGACACACGCTGGATCTGATTTTTGTCTCTGGGCAGTGGAGAAGTGATCTCGGAACAGGGGATTTAGCCATCTTACCCTTGTCATGGACAGATCACTCTCTCCTTCGGATGGACTTTCCAACCGTCACATCCCACCGTGGGGAGGCGGAACCGGAGATACCGAGATGGTTCTGCCCCAGGCGCCTGATGGACCCTGAAAGGTTCCAGAGGGAGCTTGGGCCAATACCTGTGTCCTTGCCCCGCAACTTGACTGAGGATCTAGTGGCCGCATGGTATAGTGTGACCACGGGGGCCTTGGACCAAGTTGCGCCCTTGCGGCCTCTCACACGGCGTCGATTCACCCAGGCCCCCTGGTTTACCAAGGAGCTGAGGGAGATGAAGCGCCGCAAGAGACGCCTAGAGAGTAGGTGGAGATCCTCTCGATCCGAAGCTGACCGAACACTTGTAAGAGACCATATTAGGACTTACCTAGTGGCGCTAAGAGTGGCCAAACGTGAGTATTGTGCCACCCTTATTGGAAAACCGCCCTGCCGCCCTGTTTGGGGTGACCCGCTCCCTCCTTCACCAGAGGCCACGGGAAGCCCCTTTGCAGGGTCGAGCAGAGTAATTTGGAGTTTATCTGCAGGACAAAATCACTCAGATTCGGAACGAGTTGCCTTCCACTGAAAATGATCCAGTCGGTTTATCCGATGCTGGTCTTGAGATAACACCTTGGGAGGAGTTTGACTTTGTCACTACCGAGGATATGGACAGGTTGTTGAGGAGACTTAGGGCCACCACATGTTTATTGGACCCGTGTCCCTCCTGGCTTGTACTGGCATCCTGGGAGGTTACACGAGGCTGGCTCCAGGACATTGTGAAGGGTGAGTGAGGGGTTCTTACCTACCGCCTTGAAAGAGGCGGTGGTGAGACGTCTCCTCAAAAAGCCTTCCCTGGACCCAGCATTGTTGGAAAATTACCGTCCGGTCTCCAACCTTCACTTTCTTGCGAAGGTTGTAGAGAGTGTGGTGGCTCAACAGTTTCCTCGACACCTGGAGGAAGTTGATTATCTACACCCGTGCCAGTCCGGCTTCTGGCACGGTCACAGCACCGAGACGGCATTGGTCGCGTTGGTGGATGATCTCTGGAGGGCGCGGGATAGAGGTTGCTCCTCTATCCTAGTCCTATTAGATCTCTCAGCGGCTTTTGATACCATCGACCTTGGTATCTTATTGCACCGATTGGGGGGGGGGTTGGGGCTGAGAGGCACCGTTCTGCGGTGGTTCTCGTCCTACCTCTCTGGTCGGTCACAATGGGTGTTGGCAGGAGGGCAGAGGTCGGCCCCGAGGCCCCTCATATGTGGGGTTCCTCAGGGGTCGGTCCTCTCGCCACTTCTGTTCAACACCTATATGAAGCCTCTGGGTGAGATCATCCGTGGTTTTGGGGTGGAATACCATCTGTATGCTGACGACACTCAGTTGTACATATCCACCCCAAACCACCCCAACGATGCTGTCGAGGTGCTGTCCCGGTGTCTGGAGGTCGTATGGGTCTGGATGGGTAGTAACAAACTCAAGCTCAACCCGTCCAAGACCAAGTGGCTGTGGTTTCCGGCCCCCCCGGTTCAGCCAGGTAAGTCCAACACTGGCCATTGGGGGCGAACAATTGGCCCCCGTGGAGAGGGCGCGCAACTTGGGTGTCCTCCTGGATTCCCGGCTGTCCATGGAAGACCAAGTGACGGCTGTGGACAGGAGGGCGTTTTATCAGGTACGCCTGATACGCCAGTTGCGCCCCTTACTGGACCGGGTGGCCCTTCGCACAGTCACTCAAGCACTCGTGACATCCGGGCTGGACTACTGTAACGCTCTCTACATGGGGCTCCCCTTGAGGTGCACTCGAAGGCTACAGTTAGTCCAGAATGCAGTCGCGCGGGTGATTATGGGTGCCTCAAGGCAATCCCACATAACACCTCTCCTGCGCGAGCTGCACTGGCTACCTGTGGCCTTTCGAGTGCGCTTCAAGGTGTTGACGACCATCTTTAAATCGCTCCATGGCTCGGGGCCTAGCTATATACAAGACCGCCTCCTGCCCCATACATCCCTTCGTCCGATCTGCTCCAACAGAGGGGGTCTTCTCCGGGTACCGTCGGCCGGGCAATGCCGGTTGACGACGCCCAGGGGAAGGGCCTTCTCTGTGGCGGGCCCAGCCCTCTGGAACGACCTACCCCCCGACCTACACACCACCTCGGACCTCCGCCTCTTCCGCCAGCATCTCAAGATGTATTAATTCCAACAAGCCGGCCTAGCATAACCCCCCATTTCTGACTTTTATCTGAACAAATTTTAATTCTCATGGTTTTAAAGGGTTTTTAGCACGGGATTTAATTTAATAGTTTTTTAAAAATGTATTTTATATTTTGTATGGTTTTATATTGCCTGTGCGCCGCCCTGGGTCCTTACAAGGAGAAGGGCGGGGTATAAATTTAATAAAATAAAATAAAATAAATGAAAATTATAATCATCACCCTCAGATTCAGCCTTAGGTAAGTACTATACAATGGGTATATAGCAATGACTATGTGATGGCCGATGGAATCATTGTCATAATGAAATGACTCATCTGGACAGTTATCAAGAGGACAGCAGATGAAAGCTTGGTCTCAATTCATTGCTTGCCTGGTTTGCAAAGAAAACCAGTTACTTTACTAGGCCAGAATACATGGCAGTAGCATGAAAAAGAATTTAGAAACCACTAAACTTCAAGCCAATCAGAATTCAGAAGTATTTTGTAAACATCAGGATGACTCAAGCTAAGTCACACCACCTACAAAATTGTTCTGTTTATATGCTTTGGACCATGTATTTTGAATCTATTTGATTCTATTATGTATCATACAGATTTATTCATTATTTCCACTTTCAGTGAGGTTTTTCCCCACTTCAAATCTACTACCTATTAGTTCAAATCTTAAAATTTATGTTGCTTTCATTTTTCACAGAAAGGAAGAGGAAATTAGCAACTTTGCTAAGTTTCTGAAATAATTTTCTTCCCTGAGATTTGAAGGAAGCATCAAAATTCTCCAAGAAATAGTCCATGACATTGACAAGACCTGTAAGGGCTGTACTATTGCCAAAATTACTGTAGGCTCAGCAGGTATTTTTGCTGGTGTGTTGACTATTGCTGGAGTGGCTTTGGCCTCTGCCTTTGGTCAAGGGGTAGCAGTTGACATGATTGATAACTTGTCCACCTTGCCTGAACAGTTGAATAATAATCCTTAAGTGAAAGTACAAAAGGTTTTGAAATATATGCAAAAAAAATAGCCAATGTGTCATGGCCACTTGGATCCCGGAGGAGGAGGAAGAGGAGGAGGAGGAGGAGGAGTTGGAACAAGCACCACCCAATAGCGATAGCAAATCTCCCCTGGAACATCTGAGACCATTAATCAGGGGAAGGTGTGTTTGTTCAATGGGTGGGCGGAGAAATGTGAAGATGAGCAACTGGTTGGAAGAGACAGTAAACTGCAAGAATTTCATAAGACCCTGGGCACCTTTGCTGTGTTAAAAACAATACATGGTAAACGATGAAACAATTTTTAAAAACCATGCATTTATAAAATGAGAATGTAATAGTATGCTACAGGGGCTGAGCATCCTAATCTAAGGCATTCTATCCACAGAGAGAGAATGGGTTCACAAAGGAATAGTGAATTAAGTTGAGAGCAAGGGATAAGACTGGGAAATGAAATGGAGATGGAGTAGGTGAGATTCTCAAAAACAGAGACATGGTAACTTTAAAGAACCAAAGGCAATATATGGGCTTTGCTCTAGCAGATTCTTGTCTATTGGATGCCCTTCTCAAGTACAGTCTCCTGGCATCAGTTTTCTTAGCTTCTAGATCTGTGATGGTGAACTTATGGCACGCGTGCCAGAAGTGGCACGCAGACCCATCTCTCCAGGCATGCCAGCTGTCGCCTGTTGCTCTTCCGGGTTCCAGCATTCATGCGTGACAGAAACTGGTAGATCAGGTGACTGGCGTGTATGTGCATGCCAGAAACTGGAAGCTTAGCTTCCCGGCACGCACATGAATGCCGGAGAACTGCTCTTCTGGTTTCGTGCTGGTCACCTGATCTTCCGTTTCTGGCACTCCCCCACACGCCTGTGCTACCATTTCGGCACTCAGTGCCAAAAAGCTTTGCCAATACTATTCTAGACACTGGATAAAGGCTATTTTATTCATACTGTCTGTCAGTAGGTTACATTAACATGCTTCTTTTGATAATTTCTTGGTGGATACTATTTCATTTTCATGTTCTTTAAATTAGCTGCTTTAGTTGTCACAGCACCTTTTAAATTGTTTTAACTCATAACTCAGGGTACATCTTGTTTCAAATAAACACAGCACCATATAACACAGTAACTACTTCTACTGCTACTGAATATTTTAAAACACAATTGTGTTCACATACTTAAAGTACTTGATAGATGCTTTAAGGTCTAGATTTCCATTTTTTTTAAAAATCACTAACTGCTTCTTAAGAAAAGAGCAAAGTGGATTTGATGGACTTTTATACCCATCAATACACTGATTGCATCAATCATGGTGTAGCGCTGGCCTTAAGCAAATTAAACAAAGTGGTGGTATGAGGGAAAGTGACACTGAACAGGACAGCTGGTCTTGACTCCCACTGGGAGGAAGACACGCTCCCAATGATTTCAGGCATGAGTTGCTCTCTGCAGCCAGGGAGCCAACTGTCACTGGGGGCTCTCACAGGGAAAGGTTGAATTCTGCCTTCTGGTACGATACAGATTGAGAAACTGGCAGTGGCACTCAGGGTGAAAGAAAAATAGGATTCTCCATCAATTTGGCAAGAAATAAAGCAGCTCTCCTAGTATCTTTAGGAGTTAGGCAACTTCATTGTCCTTCTATAGCAACACAATACATCTTCTCTTAGTCCCCATGGAGAAAGCAGCAGACAGTGTTGGGCTGGGAAATTAAGAGTAACTCAAGGCAAACAGAACTGGCGACAGTGGGCTCTGAACAATTTGCAACCATGCAGAGTACACCAAACCTGGGGAAGTTTATGTGCAGAGAGAATCTGGTTTCACAAAATACACTTCATGAAAGATTATCAAAGCACAATCTAACACAATGCCACACAGGAACAAAAAGAAGAAACTCTAGATAAAGATTTTAGTTATGGCTGCATAAACAACTCTCTGATAAACTAAGGGACAAGTATTAAAAAATGGAAAAAGGACACATAATCAAAGCAAAATACCAACAAACAGTCCTGCAAATCTGCAAGGATGGAATCAGGAAAGGTAAGGCTCAGAATGAACTAAGACTTGCAACAAATGCCAATAATAATAAAAATCATAATTATAAAGTTTATTTCAATATGTAATAATCAAGAAAAAAGTCAAGGGAACGATTAGTCCACTAATGGGAGAAAATGGCAAGGAAGTGACAGGCAGCAAGGAGAAAGTGGAACTGCCTAGCTCAGGGGTCTGCAAAGTCGGCTCTTTTAAGACTGGTGGACTTCAACTCCCAGAATTCCCCAGCCAGCTATGCTGGCTGGGGAACTCTGGGAGTTGAAGTCCACCAGTCTTAAAAGAGCCGACTTTGCATACCCCTGGCCTAGCTCATTCTTTGCATCTATCTTCAGGCAAAAGAAAAAAAAATCAACTATCAGAAGCAGCACTGTAGGAGACCGAACTGGAATGCAAGTCAATATAAGCAAGAATGTATTAATAAAACATCCATCAACTCTAGACAGGTACAAATCTTCAATTCAATTCAATTCAATTTATATACCGCCCTTCTCCCTTCCGGGACTCAGGGAGGTGCACAGCCATAGTAAAAATGGGTAGTACAAAAGCTAAAATGATATATTAAAATGTATTAAATGTATTGGCCTGCAGTTAAAACCCCGTACTAAAATCAATTAATAACTATGAGAGGCCGGCAGCACGAAATAAATGTGTCTTCAGGGCGCGACGGAAGAGACGTAGGTCTGTGATGGTACGTAGTTCAGGGGGTAGGTCATTCCAAAGGGCAGGGGCTGCCACAGAGAAGGCTCTCCCCCTGGGGGTCGCCAGCCAACACTGTCTGGCCGACGGCACCCTGAGGAGGCCCTCTCTGTGGGAGCGAACTGGTCGGTGGGAGGTATTTGGCAGCAGGAGGTGGTCTTGCAGGTAACCAGATCCCTTGCCATGGAGCGTTTTAAAGGTGGTCACTAATATCTTGAAGCGCACCCGGAAAGCCACAGGCAGCCAGTGCAGCTCACGCAGGAGAGGTGTCACATGGGAGTGCCTAGATGCTCCCAAAATCCCCTACGTGGCTGCATTCTGATCTAACTGGAGCCTCCGGGTGCACCTCAAGGGAAGCCCAATGTAGAGCGTGTTGCATTAGTCTAGGCGGGAGATGACGAGGGCTTGAGTGACCGTGCGTAAGGCGTCACAATCCAGAAAGGGGCGCAACTGGCGTATCAGGCAAACCTGGTAGAAAGCGCCCCTGGCCACGGCTGTCATGTGATCTTCTAGAGACAGCCGAGAGCCCAGGAGGACGCCCAAGTTGCGAGCCCTCTCTGTGGGGGCCAATGCCTCACCCCCAATAGCCAGAGATGGCATCAGCTGGCTATACCGTGACGCCGGAAGCCACAGCCACTGGGTCTTGGATGGGTTGAGTCGGAGCATGTTCCTCCCCATCCAGACTCGCACGGCCTCCAGACACCGGGACATCACTTCCATGGCATCGTTGGGGTGGTCCGGGGTAGAGACGTACAGCTGAGTGTCATCAGCATACTGATGGAACTCTACCCCAAAACCACAGATGATCTCACCCAGCGGCTTCACGTAATGTTGAACAGAAGGGGCAGATGGATTACATCCCAGGATTTTGAAGGATCTGGCAGTTGTGATCTCAGAACCACTGAACAGAATCTTTCAAACTCTTAGAACATAGGAGAACTACCAGAGAACTGGAAAAGAACTAATGTGATTCCAATCTTCAAAAAGGGAAATAGCAAATTCAGGAAACCACAGACCTGATATTTATATCTGGAAAAATCCTGGAAGAGATAATCAAGCAGCAGATTTGTAAGCACTTAGATATCAGCAAGGTGATCACTAGCAGACAACTAGCAGTTTAACAAATGGGTTTGTTAAAAACAGATCATGCCAGATAAATCTTATTGCCTTCTTTGACAAAATGACTAAGTTAGTAGATCAGGGATATGCTGTGGACATAGTTTTCTAAGACTTCAGTAAGGCATTTGACAAAATAGACCTACGACTATTTCTTGGTAAACTAGAACAATTTGGGGTAGAGACAGTACCACTACCAGAAGGATTCACAATTGACCAACCACATTCAGCACATAGTCCTTAATGGAACTATATTTACATGGAGGGAAGAATGCAGTGGGGTACTTCAAGATTCTATCTTAGGCCCAGTACTCTTCAACATTTTCATAAATGATCTAGATGAGAAGATAGAAGAGAAACTCATTTAATTTGCAGACAACTCCAAGGGGGAATAGCTAACAAAATCAAGATTCAGAAGAATCTTGGCAGACTAGAATAATGGGCCCTATCCTATAAGATGCAGTTCAGTGATGAGAAAAGTAAGGTCTTACACTTAAGCAAGAAAAACCAAATACACAGGTATAGTATAAGTAGTACCTGGCTCAACAGCAGTAATTGTGAGAGGGATCTAGGAGTCCTAGATGACCATCACTTAATGGTCAAAAGCCAATGCAGTCCTAGACTGCATCAGCAGAGGGATAGTATCAAGATCATGTGAAGTGATAGTACTACTGCTTTGGTGAGACCACACTTGGGGTACTGTATTCAGTTCTACTCACCATGATACAGAAAAGATGCTGAGATCCTAGAAAGAGTATAGAGAAGAGCAACAAAAATGACAAACATTCTGGAGCCTAAACTGTGCAATTAATGGTTTAAAGAACTAGGTATGACTAGTCTAATAAAGACAAGGACTAGAGGTGATATGACAGCAGTCTTCTAGTACTTGATGGGCTGCCACAGAGAATAGGGGGTTGATCTATTCTCTAAAGTCCCTGAGGTCAGGACAAGAAGTAAAGGATGGAAGATGGCTAAAAAGAGAACCAATAAAGAACTGAGGAGAAATTTCCTGACAGTGAAATGAGAATAATTAATAGTGGAATGGCTGGTGTCCAGAAACATGAGTGCTCTTTCACTGGACATTTTTAGGAAGTGATCGGACAACCATTTGTCTGGGATGAAAGTCTACTTGAGCAAGGGGTTGGACTCCAAAGCACCTCCCAAGGTACCTTCCAACCTTGTTACTCTAGCTTTTATTAACATCTTTCACATAGGACTTGGAAAAATCCAAGAACTGAACTTGGACCTTATGCATATGAAAGTATCCTGAAATAAGACTGAAGTTACAACAATATTCATAAGTTCAGCAACAATGAAGATAATGCTGTAAAAGTGGACCAAGATTCAATAAAATTCATACTACATTATTAATTATATATACATTTCCCCCTCCTACAAACAAGACTTGATAATTATCTTGAGGATGCATTAAAGAAGAATCTTTAGCAGACTTCTGTGCCTCAGTGAAAAAGTTTGTTTCTGGGCAGAACGCTGGACTTTACACAAGACAAATACAGAACTTTTTTTCAAATAAGTAACTTTGTCCAAGATAATATTAGATAGACAGCTCTCTTACACTTCACAGATCTGCTGTAAATATGAAATCTAGAGGAAGATCATAGGCAGCACCCATAAGTTCCTTAAAATAAATAATGCAAATGTCATTAGATATATGCTTTATACTTGAAGTGCATATTTACTTCCAACAATAAACAAATGAAAGGTATTACTGATTCTTCTATCCTAACTTTGTCACATTCCCTTGTCTCACCTTGAATTATTAACTGAAGAGGAGCATTATATTTACATCTAATCAACCACTACATGCCATTACTAAGTTGCTCTAATTATTAGTTACTGAGTCCATCTACTTCAAAGATTCAGCTGCTAAAAGTTTAAAAGCAAAAGCAATTCCCACCTACTTTATTTCAAGGACATACAACTGCTTTCAAATGGTTGAAACAAGTGATCAAAAGCTGATACAACATCTATGGTTGCAAACTGATTTTAATACATACTATTAACAATTGTTAACAGATTCAAAAGATTAAAACACTGAATATACCACATACGAAACATTCTTTCAGTCTGACTTCCTTTAGGAAAAAAATGACCTTCAAAAATTGCCTTAGTTAGCTAGACGTCTTCCTATTCCTTGTTTCTGGAATTAACCATTACCACCACTGTCTTTCTACTCAGAATAGTTCTTAAAGACAACTTGCATGTTCAGAATTTTCCCAGAATTTCTCAATAATATGCTAATCTGACAACTGTAAAAGCATTTCTATTTTCCCCCCTGTATGTACTTCATGGCTAATTTCTGAGGTAAAGGAAATATTTAGAAGGTATTATTTCTGCCAAAGGAGGTGTTGGAAAGTACCGACTGAAAGGGTATCAAAACATTTGCACCTGCCACATTCACTGTTTTCTTAATTTCTGTTTTAGAAGTGAGGTATGTATGATTTGTTTTTGTGTGACCCCATAGCACCTACTTAGATTAGAAGTAGCTGCACAAGGTCTTAGTCAGAGACATGCCTTTCATAATACCAACCCAATTCTGCTGCCAATGATCAAGAGATTATTCATCTATCAAGCAGCAAGAATCTGGCAAACCCCAAATTTTAAAAAATCCACAAATTAATACAATAAACATCCTCAGAGTTTGCATATCTGTAATAAGAGTCCACACAGATTTCCTCAACCTAAAGCCAAACAGGTATATTAAACTGCACTTCCCAACATCTCCAACCAGCATTAATTGCCTTGCTGCCATGGAGTGATGAGATCTGCAGTCTAATGCCTCTGGAGAACTCTAAAATATAGGTGGTTGTCCTATCTAATTAATGGAAAGGAAGTCTCATCTACTGCATATCTTTGGACTGAAGGCTTGGACATCTGAAAAAGGGAAAGCCTATGTAAAGGCTCTGTATGCAAATGTTTGCGTGCAATGTCAGACTCTTCTTTTTCAAACATCTCTGGTATGTTGATTAAATCTGATAGCTTGGATGGGGAGATGATCGGTTAGCAGGCATCAGGGAACCATTTTACTATACTCCTTGGCCTGGGCTGGAACCTCTTTCAAATACTGGACTTGCCACCTCTCTATCATCTGCCTATCTAATGGTTTCAGTCTTGAACTTTTATATGACACTATTTCTATGAATGCAGGAAAGAAACAAATTTATTAATAATTCTATACAAAGTCAATAACACCACTTTTGATACAATTCTATGCAATAAATTAAGGGTTTTAATGGTATTTCTTTTAACTTCTAATATTCAAAAATCCAGTAAGCAAAATAAAAATCATGACTTTCAAGCATTATACCAAATAAATTTTGGGAGGGTTATATAACTTATTATTTTGCCTAGATTTTGGGTACAACATAATCTTAACTGCCTATACTGGGTAAGGTTTCCCCATCATACAATTACTGTATGTTTTAAATGTATTAATGTGTTTCTCATAATAAAACAGAATTACAATAATATCAATCCATCCATGCATCCATGCATCCATCCTAGTCTTGAATGAAAACACAGAATCCAGTAGATGGTGTTTCTCTTTTATTTAAAAACAGTGCTTCATTACCATTTGCAAAGGATGAAGAAAGACTCCACCTCCCTTGCTTAGAGTTTATAAAAGCCAGCAACATGATCAATAATTTATACACATGGATAATACAAAAAAAAGAATAAAAGCTAAAGAGCTAACTACTCTGACCTTCACAATTCCAGCTACTTGATAATAATAAGAGTAACCCAATGAATACTGTATGGTTTGAAAGCTACTGTACAATATGATACTTGAACAGGGGGAAGGGGAGGGAATAGGGATGTTAGAGATTGCCACAAAGTCCTGGGATGCAGCTACTACTTTTCCAGAGTCAGTCAGGAAACAGGAACCTGGTCAAGCAGCCTGGGCATCCTGGGGAATGATCCAAGGAGAGGGGAGCATCTAATTACAATGCATCCTATGTCCCAAAAGTACCTGGCAAGGGAGAAGTGCAGTAGACACTGCACCAAGAGCCAAGCCAGTTCAGGGCATATTAGATCTTCTTCTGACAAACTCCAAGTATTATCAAGTCAGCTTGGTCAGTAAAGTCTCTATCATTTTGGGACTGCCCTACAGTTCTGCCTCAACTTTTATCATCATGCCAGGGTCATGCCCCAGGTATTTACAAACAGAACTCAAAACAAAAACAAAAACAAAACAAAAACACCAAATTAAAACCCAGTAAGATTACTTTATCACTTATTGAATTCCAGGCAAAAAAGAGCTGCCAAAACGGTGACACATCACTCTACTGAATATATAGACTAAATTCCTTCACAGCTGCTTCTCAAAGCAACTGCAAAATGCACTTGAATATTCTGCTCCCAAAGAGAGAAAACCAAGTACGAGGCTTCTGATTTTCCTTTAAAGAAGTCAATAATTAATTGACATGAGGCAGACTGCAAGTCATAATGAATACTTCAGTGGACGGCTTTAAGAAAAAATAAAGCGGCAGCAAATCTGCTATTGCTAAGGAGCGGGCCATTACTCAATTTTCATTCTTGTTAACAGGCAGTGTTTAGGTTCTATATATCTAGAAAACCTCACAAGAAGCTTCTAATTGTCCAAGGCTTGAAGTATCATCTGAACTAAATAACTGCAGAGGACTACAGTGTTGGATTGTTTCTCCACCTTCGTGGCAGTATAAGTTCTGCAAATTGAGCACTTATGAGAATTTGCTTCTCAGAAGAGGTGCCAGGGATACAGTCCAAATCTTGTGGTTATATAACCAGATAGGTAGGGAAAACAGCACACTGAGGAAATACCCTAAAAATATTAATAGTTTAACTCTGACTACCAGAAGACAGTTTGCCTCATTAATGGGAGATTTAGTTTAATTAGACTGTAAATAAAAACCTTAAAACAGGGTGGGTGAATAGGAAATGGATCAGAAAAGGTTGGGTTGACAATAACAATAACATCACCCAAATAGTGTTTTATGCAACAATGCAACAACAACAACAAAAATCAAGTATACTGGTGTATACTACAATCATGTTTGAAATTATCAGGAGAAAATCAGAATAAAAACACACACGTTACATTGGTTATTCACCTTGTCCATTAGCAAATTTGCCTTCCTATTGTAAAACCCGTTCAGTCAATACACTCCTAAGCCTCTTCTCCACCCCACCCCACCCCACTCCCCACTGCAATGGATTCCTCAGATGCTAGCATGCTGGAGAATGACATGCACATTCTATTTCCCAGGCTGCCTGCACACTCTTTTGCAGCACAAGACACATCCATCCCAATCTGGTCTTGAAAGCTGTAGTGTCCTGCTATATATCTACTAGACATCTGTAAATGGAGGTGGTTGGAAGAGGATTTGTAAAGCCTTGAATTTGTACTACCACCTATGAAGATGTCTCAACTGTTCTAGAAATCAGAGGGTAAATATTATCTTGCTAAAATTTTGCTTCATTGCAAAGTTAGTTCAGGCTTTGGAAAAATCAAGAGATGAGAAGGTATTTATAGGAATAGTGTACTTCATCACATATTTGTGTTTCACAAAGAGGTGAATGCTTTGTTCTTTTGTTTTATAGCTAAGGAATTAGACTAGAGACATTTCTTGACTAAAGATGCCTTGCAGAGCCAGGGTGACTTGAGTGTAATTCCAGGTATAATCTGTAAAAGGACTCCACCTTTGTCTTTTAGGAGAAAAAAATTAATAAAATTATGCAACTTGGAGGATTTATCAAAATTCAGTATTCAATCTTCCAATTGTAAAAAATAAATTTAATCCAAGAATTGTATCTTACAAACTGCAGATTATATCTTTTCTATGTCAACACAAGACAGTTGACAATTTCAGTTGACAGTTGTAATTCACTGTGGAACACTGATGCGTTTTATTTGACAAGCAGAAGTAAAATCACATCCTCCTTGAGATGAAAGTAGCTGGAAAATCTGTTCTTCCTTCTTCATTTCCACAATTTTGTGATAGCTGTAATATTCCTATTCTCTTCTCATTTTAAGCTGTATATACAAAACAAACTTAGTAACTGTTACAGCAGCTTGTCTTTAAAAAAAGTGGCCAACGGTCTAATAGTTTAGTGTCCCTTTGCTAAAATAAACTGACACTTTCATGAAGATCTCCTCTTTAGCAATCCACAAAAATCTCTGGTAAGCCACAAGACAACACAATGGCAGCGGAACCAAAGATGCATGAGTTGTATATGACTGAAACAGTGCACTTATGTGATATCACTGAAGGTTTTCAAATCTCCTTGCCCATTTTGACATCATTGTGGAGCAAAAGGTAATAGGGTTTTATATACCCAACTGTCTATTTCTAGTTGAAAAGTCCTCTGATACTACTTTAGTGCACTGAAGAAACAGGGAATTGTGCTTTTGTAATGGGTATGGCTTTAAAGTTATACTACACAAGATGGTACACTTGACCATAGTCAAAAGTCTGAGATGATGGACTTTTAAGTTAAATCTGTGGGGCATCTGCAGGAAGTGTTGCAAAAATAATAATGAAAGAGTACAAGAATAAAAAAGGATCCCTTATGCTATTCTAATGTCTATAATTAGTGGTAAAATATTTGAGAGCCTTGGTTTGCTTGTCATCCAATTGCATGCATTATCAATTTACAAGACTTCTGACTGTAGTAGAAGAAAGAGTATTCCAGGAAGATATTCCAGCATGGGACAATCTTCAGGCTCAGAGTTTTCCTGAAGCCCCTTTTCAATTCCAAACTGGCAGTACTGACCCAATTAAGCAGTTTGTCTTCAGACGGGCAACCATTAAAAGACTGGTTGCAAATCAGAGTGAACATCAATTATGCTGTTATATTATGTTTGAAAATAGTTCATTTCCAGATACCAATGCTAATACAAGCATGGTTTCCAAATTAGTGTTATGACAAAAGGAAGAAAAAAAATTCCCCCTACCCCCACTGCTTGCCTTACTTTTCTGGTCCAGAATGCATTTTTTTTCCTTTTCATGCAATATTTTTATAACATACTTGCAGCAAAGCTAACTACCACAGGGTGAAAAAGAAGGATCTTGTACAGTGGAGTATCAGAGTAGCCCTGGTGCAAGCTTTTCCCACAATCACTAGTCCAGAACCTCAGAATATGTAGAGCTTTGCAACTAAACTCTTGGTTTTCATAAAAATAATAATTTCATCATGGCTCCAAATTTAATGGGTTATTGTCCCAAACATGCCATCAGAAAAGAGGAAAAAGGGGGAGGAGAAGAAAACCAAAGCAACGGAATGATTAAAATAAAGCCATGGTAGAGTGGATCATAAGAATTAAAGGTAGGAGTTATGTATTCGTTACATGCCTTGTCCTCTAAAAATCATTATAAGATGAAGTCTTTGGGCAGCTTTGAGCAGTTTTGTCTTGAATTATAAAAAATCTTGATGCTGCTGGAGCAGTCCTGAGCCCATATAAGTGCCAGCTGGTGATAAAAGAGGAGGGTCTTTGTGTTTCCAAGGAGCATGCAGGTTCCAGCTGCAGGCAATCAACATACACCCCCCCCATTCCCCCAGTAGAGGGAGCTCTTCCTCACTATTCTGGCTTTTGGGCCTCAGACCCAGCAAAAATATCTACACATTCCTGACTATCTTCCATGATATTGAATCCTAACAGCCCTCCTTAGCACTATTTGTCTCTTTTTGTGTGATTGGTAGGATAAACTATGCATATATAGACACAAAATGCATTATGTTTACCACAGTTAAAAACAAACAATTGAAAAAAAAGATCAAAAAATGCACAATCTTTGGAACAAAAGAATTAAAGGCAGAAATTTAAAGGAAAATACATATTTAAAGAACATAGTGAGGTATAAAAAAGTATTTCTCTTGTTTTTTCTTTTGTTTTCCTCCTCTTCTTGCTATAGAGTTCCTCTACTAGTAAATATTGCAATAGCCAGGCCTCATGAACTGGGGGGAGGGAGCTGTCCCACTTGCAGGGGGGGGCTCATGTCACTTCAGTAAGGGGCAAATCGGCTGTAGCCACCTCGGTATAAACTTGCCTGCAAAAATTGATAAGAGAGAAAATTTAGATATTTTTTTTAAAAGAACAATGCATGTAAGACTGTTTCCCCATGTAACCCATGGGATCTAACAAGCTGTAGAATGTCTTCTTTAAACATGTTTCAACTGACCTGAAGTTTGGGTGTCTGAAAACCTGGTGCCATATTTGTCTTCTGGATCAAACACATTAATCCTAGATTATCCCAACAACTCTTCTTCATGTTTTCCTTGAAACTGAATTTCTCTTTGTCCCTGGCTCTGCAATTCTTTTACTGTTCTTCTTCCTAGCCAATTTCTTCAAATTTAAAAACATGACCTCCTGCAAGTTATCCTAAGATTTGTTTAAAATGCAAATCAGAAGATCTGCGGGCAGACTGCTCTATGATGGTGATAACATTTGAGAACATTTAACTTTGAAAAGGAAAGTAGCCAGGTCCAAGTCTTATTGCTCAGCTTGCTAACAAAACCAATGGGATTAATGAACTCCAAGTCCTTCAGCACCAGTAAACTCATTACCAAGGTTAAAATCAATTATTGGCTTCATTAATTTAATTTGAAATTCTTCATTAAAACAGAAACCAGAACAACAGCTCTGGATACAAACAAAAGAATAAATTATCCTCTTTGATGTTAGAATGCCAATTCACATGACTGGAATATGGTAATAAATCTCTGACTGTATTTGAGACCAAGTCTGGGAATAATATTATGTGCAGATTTCTCTTCCCATTTGGTGATTTGACCACAGCATTCCCTTTACAGTGGTACTGGTGGTTGGCATTAACTTTCTCATATCCTTGTCTTACAAAGGATATGTTGAGCATATGTTGATATGCTGACAAAGTTGATGAGCAAGCTGGCAGGAAGCTGCAAGTCACAATTAAGTGAAGTCCTTGATTTACAATGTCAACAGCAACTGCCGGAACTACCTTTCATAAGTGGCATAGTCACGTGTGTTGTTTTGTTTTTACTTATAACCATGATGCTTAATGGCATATTTTCCAGTTCCAATTAGCAGTGTTAAGGACTGCCTGTGCTTCTTTGTAAAAGTATAAAAGGTAAAAATCGCCAAGGAAAAGAAAAAGCCACACTTACCACAGCGCCAACTCCATAGCTAGCTGCAGGGGCAAGAGCATGGTAAGGGTCTGTTGTGTACACCCTGCCGTAACTAAATAATAAAAAAAGGGAGGGGGAGAGATAGCAATTAAAAAAGTCACTTCAAGAAAGGTTTTTCTCATCAGAAGAAATGGAAATCTATGAACTTCCTTGCTTCACCCCATCTCTAATTTCTTTTCCTACATAATCTAAAGCAGGGGTCCCCAACCTTTGCAACTTTAAGTCTGAAGGAAGCTGTGCTGGCTGGAGAATTCTGGGAGCTGAAGTCCTTCAGACTTAAAGTTGCAAAGGTTGGGGACCCCTGATCTAAAGGACTTGTTTAAATCTCAATGAACTATTGCATCAATATTCCATTGGGATAACCCCAAGTAATGTAATACTTGTAATGTAATACTTTGAAACAAAAAGGCTTCATTTTAAAGGAAGCACATTTCACATTATGGTGGTGGTGCTTGGGCGTGAAAGATTGGCCTATCATAAATGTGTGTTAAGATTTATGCTGGAAAGGTATCTTTTGTATAATAGAATTTTAGATTGAAAAACATATAAACCTATATGATTTATGTTAAAATTGAGACAGCCAAAACTGATCATCCCCAGGAAATAAGTGTGAGTAATTCTTGCAGGAAAATGAGGCACCGATCAGGCTTTCCGTTTGAAAAAGTGCTCAGACAAGCCCTTTTAGGTGCAACTTCAGAAGTTATCTATTATCATTGTGGCAATAACACCAAAGAAGACACTGGAAGGTGTTTGATGATGAAAGAGCAGTACAAGAATGAAAGTAAAATGTACCGTAGTTTCATGCAAGACTTTATTGTATCATTCCTACTTATGATTCCTATGTGTCCTTAGATATAAGGCTTGACATAGAAAGTGATTAAGTTGCTTAGCCAGCGTACATAGCCTTTTCAGGATACAAAAAGGGTTTCATTCTCTCTTATCATTACCTTAATGACCAAAGCACCAAAAGGCAAGATTGTGATTATAGAGAACTATGCTAAGCAACACAATAACTCCCAGAGGCCATTGTATGTATAAGTCAATGATGTCTTTTTTTGTGTGTTCATAGATTATTGCCAAAATATGGAGCATAGTGTAATTCATCTTCAAGTAATTTATTTCTCACAATTTTTAGCCATTTTCCCTGTACAGGACACTGGAGGGGGAAAAAAAACCCTGGTTATTGGTTGTGCTTGAAAACAGCACAAATTCACTTAAAAATGCCAGCAAGACTATATATTGTTTTCCTAAAGGAAAACTCCTCTGTTTTGTCTATAGACAAGAACAAGGTTGAATGCTGATCCTGATGCATGACTGCTATCTCTTTTGGAAACACATAAACCATAGGCATATAAGAACTGTTTTTACTGAATGTTTCCTAGCCATAAACCTGGAGGTCATGCTTTTGGCATTTGCAGCTAGGACACATACTGAAGAATATGAGGAAATGTACTGTACTTTTAAAACGGCATACTCTCCAGAGACATGAAAACCACGCCTTTCCTTACATACCCATCACTGTAAGCTGCTGCAGCAGCTGCAGCAGCAGTGGCTGCTGTTGCAGTAGCGGGCTGCGCATATCTGTAGGCTGCATATCCACCCTGCAGAGGAAAAAAAGAACTGACTTTATAGATATCTTTCTCCTTAAACAAAGTGGAGTGATCTACACAAGTACAGAGGAAATGTTTCAAACTGCATCAACTCCCATGTCACATTTAATTATGAAAGCACTCCCTGATCCTCCTATATTTTACTATCTCCCCAATGCATTACCTGATGAAATCAAATGGAAAAGGCCTATACTAACATAGTACTTGTAGGTCAATTTATGAACAAAAATATCAAAAATAAAGATGCTAATACATCTCTTTAGTCCACCCTGATCATAATCAATATAAAAAAGTGTATAGGAGGAAAACATTGTTACCCACCGGAGTTGTCCATAATAAATATTCTAAGAGGATTCCAGGGCTATAAATTCAAATCAAACACCCACACAAGCTAATGTTTAGGAAATGAATTCTATATATGGAAGGCACATTAAAATGAACTCTCCAAAACAAGTTCTTTATGTCTCCAATAATCTAAGTACCATCTTCCTTCCTGTATTGTCTGTCCTGCAGTCTCTTCCTTGCCAATTCCTTCACTTAATTTAGAATGTAATGGCTTTAAATTCACTGCTACATCATGATCTTTTTTTTTCTTGCCAAAATCTCTGTAATAGCTCGTCTGATTTTGTACATCAGATTGTAAGGCTTAACCTTTAAGAATCTTCATTTAGCTACATATGGCCTTCCTTTTATTTTTGTCCTATGCCTGGGACATCATAATCCTGTCTCAGTAAAAGCCAATCCTCCTTGTTTCTTACATTTCCTACAACGACGGAAGCTGCCTGATGCTCCTTGAAGCTTTAATTATTTCCTATCTAACATTTATTTTTTAACTAGGAAGCTAGTGTGGTACAAAGCAACAGGATTTGTCTTTTTAAGAATGCATCTGGGCTTAAAAGAAATTCTGGGTTTAAATGGAAGTATCTAAGAAATCAGAAATAATGGGTACCTACCTAGGATTTTTCTTCTGATAAACATTAATGTGCATATATCTTATTTACTTGGCTCATGTTTATCATGGCAGCCATTTAGTAAATGGGCAAGTTTTCAAAACAATCATTTTGTGAGAATATTTATGACAAGTTCTCAAAATTACAAACGTGCCCATTTTGTCAGTCTGGCACAGAACTAACTTTAGTGAGTCTGCCTTAAACATTATTTTTAAAAGAAGGGGCTGTGTTCAGTTATTCATACTGCAGAATAACCAGCATGTTTTACCTATTTTATCATTAATATCTGAAAACTTGTTTCCTTTTCATTTGTAGTTCAGCTGGGTGCCGGGAGAATGAATTTATGAAACAATATTGTTTTGGTGCTATATCTATTATACTGTTGCTTTAAGAATTAACCAGTGCAATCTTTATGGAAAAAAAGCAGATGCCTGAAGATTTCATTGTTATTTCAGGTCAGAAATACTGTATTTAAGATAAACAATGCAACAATAACAAGCTCCAAACTGTAACAATCCCGTGCCTAGAAATCTCATCTAACATATAAGAGACCTTCACAGACTAAGTCATGATAGCAAATAATTATAGTCTTGAAATTATATCAGTTAACTATTAGGTTTAAAGAACAATGTTAAATTTTAAAAGACAGGATGTTTTGACAATTAGCAAAAAATGCAAAACCTGTAAAACTGAATATTCCTCTGAAACTCAAAAAAACTCCCCAAACCCTCATATTCAGCCAATCTAAATTGGCTCATTGTAATATACGGTTTTTCTTTTATTTCAGGCCCACATGGAATAATCAGCCTCAAGGGTATACAATCCAGAGAAATAATTTTTCCCTTCCTTAATGGTTGTATCAACCATTAATAGTTGTTGTATCAAGTAGTTGTAATTACTATTCCAAGTGTCTGCTTTAATTAATTTTACTGAGTTCTGAATGTAGAAGAGGAGGAATTGGGAATGAAAATCCATGTGTTCATGGTATGAGACAAGATTTTCCATGAATGTAAACTAAGTACGAACAAAAGGTTATCTTTCCTCTATCCAGCTATTACAGGGAATACTTTTCTATACAGTAATATGTTAAACATTACTAATATAAACCCAAAAATAAATTAAAAACAATAAATGCAGAAACAAAATTAGAAAAGAAAAAAATAAGAATATAATAACGGGGAATCTATAGCAATTGCTATAAAATATTGAGGCTCCTCTTTTTCAAAAAGAATAGCAATCTTTAAAAAAATCTATTCTTTAGAGCTTTTTTTTAGAAAAAGGGCAATAGTACACTTGTACGGTTCTGAAATTAACTACCACTTCAAATCTCTTCGCGCCACAAAATGAACAACTGTTCTAGTGCTTCTCCTCATGACAATCTCTATTCTGACTTTGTTTAGCTCTTTATTAATTTCATTCTATTGAGTGTTAGTAGCTGAAGAAGGATTTTATTCCAAAGAGTTTTGCTTAAAACAAAGCTTCAGACATACTGGCATCCGTTTTCTTGATTAAAAAAAAAATCCAGATTGTAGAACTTTCAACACATCTGATATTCAGGCATGCTCAGATGTATTCATCTTGGTCTTTGGCAACACTGATTGCTGAGCAGCTTGTCTCATAATGTGCCTGGTGTGCTCTATTCCCAACATAATTTTTTAAATTTGACATTTGAGATAATCAGCTGAGTTCAGCCCAACTGTGAATATGAGGACAAGATGCAGTTTGAAACTAAAGATTTTCCCCCCCAATTTAAATCATTTTAACTTGCATTTCTTACAAAGAAAAAAAAGGACTGGAATTAGGGTGGGAAATGGTAAAACATTTATTAATTAAATGAAAATGAAAATAAAACTAAGCATGCTGACATTTGGAACTAAAAAACAACCAGCAAAGTCACCACGTTCAGACTCATATTGGCTAGTTCTATCTATCCCAGCATTCTCTTGGGACAGCAGTTTTGCCCTAGGCTCTACCACAAGCTCAGTGAAGTACACAGCCTCAATTACTAGAGCGTGCAGCCACAACGACCTGCTATTACATAAACAGTCAGTCACCACTGGAGTTAACATTCCAAATCTTAAACAATTCCCATTAATACCCCAAAATAAAAAAGAAACTTCCCACCCTAGCCCTGTCCCACACCACGAATGTTAATAATTATAACAAGCAGTAACCCATCTGTTATATCAGAGAAGGGAA
Source organism: Rhabdophis nuchalis (assembly GCA_039707465.1). NCBI lineage: Eukaryota > Metazoa > Chordata > Lepidosauria > Squamata > Natricidae > Rhabdophis > Rhabdophis nuchalis. The sequence continues at coordinate 95,103,631 of CM077648.1, read as the reverse complement.
CAGAGACTCCACTGAGAGATTTTGAGCAAGATGTTAACATTTCTCAGCTGACTGCACAATAAACAGCAACAAAAAAAGGGAAAAAAATAATTCATTGGAAAAATGAAGCTAAAAATAGCTGTTGTGTATTTTGGGGTAAGCAGGCACTGATATAGATGTGAACTTATTTAGAAAAATGGATGCTGTATATAAATGATCATATCTATGTGATGAAACCTACGGAGTTTTTTGATCTGTATGCATAAGACATTTAACTGGGTCAAAGAGGAGCTGTAGAAATATTTTAACTGTCGAAATGAATTGCATTGTTAGTTAAGATAGTTAGGTTTCAGCCGGAAGCTAAACTAACTGCAAATAATCAAGGCAGCTGGGTCACCTATTCCTTCTTTTTCTATGCATCTCACTTTATCATTTTGCTGTTTGGCCCCCACATCCACTAAGGAATGCAAAGGGAGCAGAAATAGACTGGAATAGAGTAAGATTCTATCCTATTCCTCCCACACCCCTCTCTGTGTGTATGTGAGAGAAAGACAGGAGCATGTAAAACGAGGTAGTTAAGGAAACATAAAATGACCATTCCCGTTCGTCAGCAATTATGCGTTCCTGGCACATGGGATTAGTCAATTAACCAAAGGGAGCAGCTGACATCAGCATGATGTCATCCGAACATGTTCATTAGATCTACATTGCATAAAATCAAGAAATAGAATCAAAACACATTCCTGACAAATGAACATGGACATTTAATTGTATCAGTAGACGATGCCTGCTTGAAAAATTAGATCAATTTCAGCTAGGATAAGAAAAAGCATAATGTGCACACATTCCCCCAATTTACAAGAATTTTAGATGTACATGAAACAGGTATATAAATTCTGGCATAAGCTTACTCCAGAAAAGATTTTTGAAATTTTGAAATGTGAAATTTTAGGGACTCCTAATTTGCCCTGTCAATTTAAAACTCCATGGAATAAGTCCAAGCTACTTATAATATCCACAGCTCATGCCACTTTGGCAGAAAAGACTTGCCTACTAACTCACATTTTTTCCCATCTGTTTTACATTTCTCTACACACAATCAAATATTATTTAATTCACTACAGAATATTCTAGACTTTAGCAAATTTCTGTTAATCAGTAAAAGACACAGACCAGGAGCAGTTTTTTCATATTTATATGTATGTGGACAATAAAAACCTATGTTTCAAATCATATAATCTTTACGATAGGTGTCCCAAATTTTAATTATTTAGACTGAGTTTTTCATTTTTCACCTTGAGTGGAATACCTTCTCAAGAAGGCATCGTTAGGCATGTGATGACAGATTCTTTTGTCCTATAGGTAAGGCAACCCTGAGGCTCTGTTGCAAATAGAAAGGAGGAAGAGGTTGCTATAACATGACAGTGATCAAGTTATCAGTAACAGCCAGATAAAGGGAAGAGCCCTTCACTGCACAGCTGTCTATTTCAATGTGGGGCAATAAATTAGAACAAGGACTGTCCAAGTGCTGCTGTAGTCAGGAGGGAAGATGGAGATTAGTTTTATTCATTTTGTCTGGAATTCATTTAAGCTTGATATGTCTCAAGTGCTGCTGTAAGCATCTTTTATTAACCTTTCCCCCATCATATGTAGACTTGAAGAGATCTACAATATGCAACAGGTTTCTTATTTGTATTCTCAGCACAATGTTAGACAAGTACTGAAATGAAATCTACTTCTCTTCACAGTTAAGTCAATGGAAATAGCAGGCATCAAGGTAAACTATAAACAAAAATACACCACAACACATCTGATGTTATATATTCCAATAGGTTGATATTCAGTTACATAGCTTACACTAGTCTAATAATGAGATATTGTCAAGATTCTCTATGTATGCCTGGATGCTCTTAGAGTTTGGATGGAGAGGAAAAAGAGGATGGCTGTGAATTCAGGAACCCTCCATTGCCAGGGAATGTCCATGTTTAGCATTTCCTCAGGATTAGTGAATATATATTAAGGATCCTCCTGAAATCAAAATTTTAAGGAGCAAATGACAGCAATGGCATTGAGGGACTTTGCAGATTTATCTAGTATGCCAATTTCATCCTTTTCTGGGTTGAGAGGTCTTTCTCTTAGTCATCTCTAATCTGAATTATTGCAATGAGTTGTGCATGGAGCTGCTTTAGAAGATTATTCTAAAACAAAAGTTGATCCAGAAGGTGGTACATAAACTGTTTTGCCTATATGACAGCCCTATTTCATCAACTGCCCTGGTTATCAGTTGACATCTAGAAACAATTCAAAGTATTGGTTGACACACATAAAACTCTATGACTCAGGGCCTACACAGCTAAGGAGTTGTCCTTTTCCTCAAATTACCTTCTCTAATTTTACAATACAGCAGGAAATGAAGGGGTTTGAAAATTTATTCATAGGACATTGCTTGGAGTTTCTCTTTTTGCTTTCAAATAATGGCCAAGGTTTCTTTCCAAGATGCAAGTTGGACAAAATATGCTTGCTTTTCATACATGTAGTCACGACTTTGACAGAATATTTGCTCCAGTGTGACAAATATATAATGCTGGAATAGATGAATTTCTATTTCAGTTAATATTTGCAGATGCTGATTCATAAACTCATTTCTGCATCAATGTATGCATGTTAAAAAACTACTATAAATCCTCATGTTTGGAAGCTTTTCTCTCAAAGTACTAAATGAACATTAATCCTGAATAAATAATTTTAACACCATAAGATATATGCTTAGGAATTTTTAAGTATACTATCTAATTTGAGGATTTGGGACAGTAGATTCAAATGTGGAAAACAAAACAAAAAATAAAATAAAAAGAGGATCCCATCTATTCTAATAATAGACATAGCCTGGAAACTCTTAAACATGAAAAAATAAACTCTTTCAGAATATACTGAAGAATATATTTTTAATTACCCTGTGGTCAAAGTAATTACTACTGACCATGTTTCTGATCTGTCAGCATTTATCCAGGGAAGACTAGGTCACATAGAAAATGTTCTGAGAGAACTATCTTAAGCCATATTCAGATGCAAGATTTAAATTCTCCCAGGAGACTAAATTTAAGAGAGTCTTTCCCCATCCCTACCCCAAGAATGATAGACTTTTGGTGCTGTACCTCCAACAAAGCAGAATCCCAATATTAATATGAACAAAAATATTCTGCCACACAGTAGGTGTGGAATAACTGGCAGAGCATTCTTATCCTGTTTTGAAAACTGTAGTGCTTGGAGATGGAAAATGAAATAGGGGAGATGTCTAGCTTTTCCAATAGAAGAGAATATATGGAGCTCAAGGTTGAACTGTGGAATCCTTGGTGCTCCCTGAGTTTGCAGACATTAGAGTAGAGTAGAGTAGAGTAGAGTAGAGTAGAGTAGAGTAGAGTAGAGTAGAGTAGAACAGAATAGAACAGAACAGAATTCTTTATGGGCCAAGTGTAATTGTCTCCAGTGCCTAAGCTGTCAATGTACATACAAGCAATAAGTGATAAATCATGATCATAGTCATTGTAAAAATACATTCATCATAAACATCATGAGTGAATGTAGCATTTGCTTCCTGTTTATATATAGTAGCTTCTTCTGCCAGAGTTGGTGTGGGTATTATTTTCTCCTTGGTAATTGGTAGAGTTGGCTAACGAAACATCTGCAAATTAACAATCAACTCAGAGAGCACAAATATAGGCAATTTTTATTCTATAGCAAGCAAGGTAGGCATAGGGGAGATTGGGAGAAGCCAAACTGTGATCTACATTTGCCCCCTTGGTTTGGTGATATGATAGAGAGTTGGGGAAAGCATGACTTGCAATCTCACAAAGCTGAGCTCCTCCATGTTAGCTGATCTCCTTTAGGAGCTTTCTATGCTGGACACTCTCAAACTCAGAAATAGCTGGATTTACAAACTGGAGAGAAAAATGGATCCAGAGTCAAGAGTTCTCCATTCAAGGATGAGGTCCAGGATCTGCAGAGTCTACACTTCTGTTTCAAAAGTTTAACTTGTAAAGACCTCTACTTTTGTTCTGGAACCCCCATGAAACATTATCATGATACTCTACATTCTGCCTCTTGTTTAGAAGGTGGTATCTTGACACTGCTTATAATTGAGAGTTACTGTATTTCAGAAAATAGTTGAGAGTCAATGATTTCAGTGTTTTTTTAAATACCCTGCAATTAATGTGTTCACTTCTGTGCTTCTCTACAATGGGTTATTTATTTTTAAAAGCACAAAGCATAGAACTAGCATTCCCAAGCTTTCTTTCAAGAAGGCTAGCATATATGCTTTTAAGTATGGACAAGAAACACAAAATAAAAGAAAAAAACACATGCTTATATTATGCTCGTCACATACACAAAATTTCTCCTAGTTTGCTATCTACGTATGCTTGGAAAAACCTTCCTATATGTTATGGAATTTGTGCAGCACTGAGACAAATGAAAGTTTTAATAATATGCTCACAAACATATCTTGCCTTTTTCTTTTTAAAAAAGACTCTGTTCCCATCTCTAATTGGAACTGTTAGTATCAATTCAAATTTTTTTTCTTTATCCCACTGCAATCCACAATCTGATTGGTTGGCAGGTCACACTGGCACTCCTACCTGAGGTATTTTAGCGCTAATGATTGGTTCCTGTAAGACTATTCTATAACAGAACACAGGAAGAGCAATTCAAAAACACAGCTGTGGAGGGAAACAATCAGACACAAAAAACCCCAGCAAAGGGCTTACCAGCCTTTTCTTTCCTTAGGATGCAAGCACATGTTTCACCAAAAGGTTTGGTCCTTTAGGATGACTGCTTTTGTGAAATAAATAAACCACACTAGTGGAAGCTGTGATCAAAGCTGTTACTTCCCACACCTACCCTCTGCACCCTGGGCCTGCATAATGCCAGGGAGCAATAAATCTTTAAATTGGAAATAGTTAGGAATGTTTGCCCCAGAAAAGAAAAGGAAGACACAGATAAGAAAATGATAGAAAAGCAAAAGATCTAAGCGGAGACCACTATTTTCTCTTTCATATTATCTCCGTTCCATATCTTGCTATTAAACTGAATTTCATGGGAACAGTTTTGTTTAAACCTTCCTTCACTCCTACTTTTAATAAATGCTTTCTTCATTCCTCCCACAACAGTGACTTCCCCACAGAGGAAAGAAAATGAATTACTGGTGAATTATTATGGAGAAACAGCACCCATTTGATTCATGCCAATTAAAACAGCAGAAAGCAGATGGCTTAGAGTTATTGACCGAGATGTTACTATTATCGGTCATTTCAGTTAGCAATGAAAAACAATGGAGAAAGTTTGATTTGTCCACTTTGAGAGATGTATTTATTCTCACTAGTCTCAAAGAATGAAATATCTGACTATTTTTTTTAAAAAATTATAATTTTAAACCTTTAAGTAAATATCAAGACTATTTTGCAATAGGGGGCATTGTGCTGGATTTGGGGAATTACCCAGCTGGATACTTCTTATTATATTGCATTAAAGCACAACTCAAGGGGTGGCCTTCATTTGTTTATATTCTCATTGCATCTCCTCTGTATGAGATAATAATGCAGCAGTGCTGGGGAAAGGGGGAAGAACAGCTATTATTTTCCTACATAAATGACATAATGAGATCCAAACAAGGTAGAAAAGTGCATAAGCAATGCCTACAACAACTTGAAATACCTTAACAGTTCCTATGTCCTTGATTAGGACTCGAGCTGTTGAGCTACCAACCAGCCCCAAAGGCTGTGAATCTCACCAAAGATAATAAGAATCTCACCATAATAATAATTCTGTTTATTGGCAGGAACACCTGCATAACTCAAGGTTCTGAAAGGGAAATATCTTTTTTAAAACTCATAAAAACTGATAGGCTAGATTCTAGAAGCAAGAGAAGATTGTCCCACATATTGTCTATATGTCTTTTAAAATGAAATAGCTTTAAAAAAAACCATATTACTTTCATTATAATATCATCACAAAGATTCTATCTGTTCTCTTCTACTGACATCGCAATCAGAATTATACTTTAATTTAGTGAAACATTTTATTTCCAGCTGGTGTTTTAGCTTATCTAACTAATGCATAAACTATTCTTTATTTATTGTCCCTTTGACCAGAAAATATCTATAGATTTCTAAGCAGTAAATAAATACTTTTTAGTTGCCTCTATGCTGTTTTAGAGCCTACATTTGTTAAATTCTAACAAAATTGATGACTTCTTTATGTCGGACTGTAGTTTCTATAAATCTGAGCCAGCATGGGCATGGCTAAAGTCAGTGTAATCTGGAAGGCATCAAATAGGGGAACCCTAGTATAAGGACAGCTGTGAACTAGACCAACTGATTGAAGAGATACAATAAAATACTCTTTTTTAGTTAATTTAAAGTTAAAGGGAAAGGTAAGTAAAGACATGATATATCATAATCACCTTTAGGAATAGTGTCAAAATGCTAACCAAACATTTACTATTCATTTGTTTATTTACATTTGGTATAATATTTAGCATATTGTAAAAGGCCCACACATTCACCTATAAACGTTTGTGGGCCTTGAATTCCCTTAGTCTCCAATCCCTACATAAATTTTCAAAGATCACAAGAGAAGAAAGGAAATGGATAAAGAAAAGGAAGTGTCTGAGGCAAGATCAACCTTTTTATTTTGGGTAGCCAAATTATGCCAATTAAAAGGGCAATGATGGAAATTTTCATTTGCTAATTGTATCTTAGGCTGATTAGAACTACACTGTACCTTTATGAGAAGAATACTCAGTATATTGAACCTGGCAATGGTCAAAAAACCCAGCTCAGGTTTGCACTGAGGGTCAAGTGCAATAATAAGAAACATGCTTGCATTCTTTAATATATAATATGTGTGTATATATATATATATATATATATATATATAAATATGTATATATATAAATATGTATATACAGAGAAGAAGAAAATTAAAGAAAATTATATTTTGAAACACAAAACTAAACAAAAACATCATCATCAACAAGAAGAACAGCAACAACAACAACAATAATTTTTTTAAAAGGCTGGCTTGTTATGGGTTGGAGATGAGAAGGCTCCAAGTGTATGTACTTACATAGAGGTCAGCACCGTAAAATCCGTCCTGGTAAACCACACTGCAGAAAATCCACACAAAAACAAAACAAAACAAAAAAACAAAACAAAAACAAAAAGAACAGAAAACACATTCCGGTTATTGAGGACGGCAGCATGCACATGCATTTTACACAGGCAGGTGATGTATGAATCCATAACCTGGGCTTTCGGGCAGGAGCAAATCAGCAGAGTTTGTGTTTGCGCACGCACGCTAGACAGCTCCATGTCATCTTCCATGGCATGCAGGCGGGCAGGGCAGAAGGGCAGACAGTATGCAAAGGGGGGATGGGGAGAAAACAACCTTTATGCTGTACAATAGTGTGTTGTTGTTTTAAAAACTCAATGCTTTGAAAAAGAGAGTTACAACTTGAGAAACCTCAACTTTAGTTATTAACCTGGAAAGGCTTTAATTAACCCTCTAAACAAATGAATCAACTGCTTTCATGTAACGGGCTCCAAGTAGAACAAGCAAGGTCATTGAGAGTAGTTCATCCAGTGCTGGGGTCCACCTAGATCAAAAACACACCAAAAGTTGTGTATTCATCTGCATCTTGCAGCCTTGTGTGATCACTTCTGATATCCATACATCACCCATTTTGTTTTTGGTTTTTTGTTGTTGTTTTTTTACATTAGACATGCAATAAGTTTTGGCCGATCACACAAGCATGCAAATTATGATTATTTAGCATCTAAAAGTACTGATTTATCTTCAGAGTAAAAACCCCGAATCATTCAATTCTGATCAAAGTAAGGAAAAATAAATGTAATAAAAATACCCACAGTGCATTGCTTTCACAAGCAGAGATCATGAGCTAAAAGGGTTAGGTAACTGATCCAAGGCTGCAGAACTGGAAATATAAGAAAGGGGGATCCCTGGGTAGATAGCAATGATACATTCTACGGAATGTACCTAGCTCCCTCATTTCGAATTTAACAGCTACTAAATAGTTTATTCTAGCACATCCAGAAAGAAATGAGCTGTGAAATTACTACCACTTATTAGAACATTTTATAAAGTAATGTGCTTTGTGTTGATAGGGCAAAAGATCAGGGAAAGATAAGAAAGGAAAAGAGAGTTTGCCACAGCCCTGGTTATGAATGCATGCTTTGCACAGCTTTCTGTAACTTTAATCATTTGATAGATGAATGCTAAATCACTCAGATTAAAAAGCATTAGTTTCCCATATATGAGAGCCTTGTGTGTATGTATCTGGCTTACCAGTTAATGTTATCACAGGCTAGGAGACAATATTACTTGTAATTTTTTTCCATATGCCAACTGGAGTGAAAAATGATGCCAAGCTTCTCTCACACTGATCAGAAAACACCCACCTATAGGAAGTTACAAACAACAAGGCTAGGATAGCTTGGCTATAAATTTGCTATATAATCATCAGATTTCTACAGTGATGCAAGCTTAAGTTATTAAACTAATCATGCAGCATTGCACCCCGCTTCAATTTTAAACTACAAAAACATAGCTGATCAGCATACATATACTTGATGAAAATTTACTGTACGAAAGTGATGTCAATTCAGCAGGGAGAGTATGCCATTCAAGGTGTTGGTTATCATCTTTAAAGCGCTCCATGGCTCGGGACCTAGCTACCTGCGGGATCGGATCCTGCCTCACACATCCTCACGGCCGATTCGCTCCCACAGAGAGGGACTTCTCCGGGTGCCGTCCACTAGACTTTGTCAGCGGGCGACGCCCAGGGGAAGGGCTCTCTCTGTGGCGGGCCCGGCCCTCTGGAACGACCTTCCCCCCGATATTAGAACGACCACGGACCTCCGCTCCTTCCGCCTGAAACTAAAGACACATCTTTTCCGCCTGGCCGGCCTAGGGTAGTCTCTCTCTCTATGGGTTTTTTAATTGTTTATTTATATTTAGTGGGGATTTTTAGTTAATGGGATTTTAGCACAGGAATTTGTTTAATCTGTTTTAAATTGTATGTATTTTGTATATTTATTGTTTTTATTCTCCCTGTGCACCGCCCCGAGTCCCTGTGGGGAAAGGGAGCGGTTAATAAATTCAACTTTATTATTATTATTATTATTATTATTATTTATAATATGGATATATATTATTGATTACAGTAGAGAGGCAAAAATTGGTATTTTTTTTATTGGGATGCTTTGAATTTATAAATCTTGTATTGTAAAATTAATAAGTTTGTAAGATGAATTTCAGGTTTTGCAGCTTACAAAAGCTTACAAAAACCTTTCTTGGTGTTAATCACACGGAGAAGATATAAAATATTTACTTGTATTGAGCAGCTTTGCAAGGAATCTTCCCCTTTATCATATACCAAGAAAGTATGAACCACCAAACGAAACTGGTGCTAGACTACCAGGAATTTTATTCCCTCCCTCATCTTTTAATTTTATTTGGATTGGGACTTTCCTTAATAATAACTGTATTAAAAATATTATAATAATGAATATTATTAAAATATTATAAATTCTATTATACTTTTATCTGGATTTGAACTTCTATTTTATTATTTTAGATATATTTATATATTACAAGTTAATGTTTTATGCTGTAAGCCATACAGTCTTTTTGTTATGAGATTTAACAAAGAAAATAAAAAATATATATTAATAAATAAAATAAAAATAATTATCTTGAAAAGAGTTAAAAAGGATAAAGGGTTATTCTGAAGATTATTTTTGGGAGGAGATTATTAAACTGTCTTCAACTGAAATATTAAATTTAAATCCCATTGGGATTTTTTTTTAAAATGCACAACTCCAGTAAATTAGTTTTCTTTTCTAGGAATACTTTAGCTGTTACTATTAGGGATAATTACAAGTAACAATTTTAGTTGGAAGTTTATAACTTTACTATATATGGGTATCAACAATTAGGTATTAAATGGTACCTCATAAATGCTATGTGATTCAGGGAAGCTATCCCAGCATTTCCATCTATACAAATCATGGAGAATGCTGTATGCAGATACATGCTACTTAATATGGTAGAACCATAAAATATATTTACATAAACCATGGAAGGGGAATGTAGAAAAAATAACTATCCAGTAACTGCACAGTGTTTGTTGCCTGAAATGCTAGGCTGTTTGGTTACAAATATTTTATAACAGACCTAGCATGATCTGGAGTATTTCAGCAAATAATCCCCCCAATTAATGTATAATTTTAATTAAAAGAGAAGAGATCAGTATCCAACTGTCTCTTGGTATTTTCCTTTCTGCTTAGATTTGTTCCAAGAAAGATTGGAACCTAGTCTTTCATTTTTAATGCAAATGAAATCTTAGAACTAAAACTGGCAACAGAGATACTGGAATGTTGTCAGTCTTGAAAACATACTTAAAATAGTAAAACAACCAATTCCTTGAAATGATAAGAGCAGCTTACTGCTAAACTGTCATGTCACTGAAACTATTAAAATCTTACGAAGCAATATGTTGCTTATCCTGGTTTGGGTTTTTTTAATTCTAGTTTAAACAAAAACTACTAGTTTAAACAAAAACTATTCTTCATTACATGTCTGCTCAATCTTTGTTTAACCCTTCTCAAAACATCTCTAATTAAGAAAGCAAATCCATTGTGGGTAACTATTCTGTTCTGTTCTGACCAATTTACAGTGTATAATGAAGCTAACAAACAATGCTTGTCAATCTGGATAATTCAATGAAATTGGACTTCAGAGAACAAGAAGTAGCCTTACTCCACAGACTCTACACCTTTTAGGAAACTCTTTTTATAAGATTATTTCTTTATTTTTTTCCAGATTATTTTGTGCTGCCAAAATATTGTTACAAGCTAGAACAATTGGCACAGTATTTTGAACACTTTTTTTTCCACTGCTGGGCTGCCAATTTAATGAAACTTTCTTTCTGGTCATAAATGTAAGTTTTAGTTTGCCTTTCCCAAGTATGACAGAGTGCAGAGCATTATAGTGTTGGCACCTCCTGTCCCTATTTTCAATCCATTGAATGTCCTATTCTGAAGATCACTGCTGGATGGTTTTCCATCCTTACCCTGGGTAAGCTTGGATGGCTGTTGGAGGTACGGCTCGTACCGCACCGTACACTGTCCTTCCTCGTCCTCTCAGATGGGCTCCCCTAAATGCTGCCGCTGTGGTGGCTGCAGTTGGGTAAGGGAAGCTGGGTACTGTGAAGACAGACAGACAAGGAAAAATATGAGAAGAATCAGTTCCTCTGCCCAGTCAATTGCAATCATATTTAACGAGGCTTATGCCCAACTCCAGAGGTGGAATGTTCTGCACCTGTGCTGTGAAGGAGCATGCTTAGAGCTCTGAAACCCTCCCATATCTCTTGCTGTGACATGATCCTGAAGGAAAGGTAGGGTTGCAGAGAGGCCTTGCATGCAAGGGATTAATGTTGTGTCATGCCTTCTTCATCACAAACTGTAAACTGTTTCCCCTTGTCCTCCAGCCCATTTTGATAATGCCATGCAGTTTGGTTAGTTTATAGTTATAGTTTATTTGATTTATATACCGCACCCTTAGAAAGTCTGAGAAGCACATAGAGTTACTACTAATACAGATAGGTAATGACTCTTCCATTTACTTGGAATGGGGATGCTTAAAATGCTTTTTTCATAATAAGCTTAAAGTTGTGAATTAAGAACATGTGTGTGAATGCGTATTTCTCCTTCCACCTCAATCTTTTCCATCACATGTCGTTTAAATATAAAATGATCAAAACATCCTAAATGAAGGCAGCCATAATTAATGATGAGGTTTACCAAGTTTACCAAGAGCCTACCTTCTGGCAAAGGTAACCATTAAGTGGTCCAATCTATATTGGGCCCTGTTTTATTACACATCATGCTGGAGTAAACTATTGAAACCTCAGAAGATGGCTGGGAACACAGTGTAACAAAGGGATACTTAGATGGCACCAAGTCAGTCACAAGGCAAAATGAACCCGAGGTGCTTCTAGGAGCATGCCGCAAGGGGGCTTGCAGTGCCCCCCCCCCCCCCCCCGTTTAGTAGCATGAATAACATGTACTTTGGAGTGGGGCCTGTTAACATTGCTAAACCCAAGACAATTGGACCTTCCACTTCCACTCCCTCCCATACAAATTTATAACAGCCTGATCGCCCTGAAAAACCCTAGCCATAAACAAGCTTGTAAAATGCATTGCAAGAAGAGATGAATCACTCCCACTGCCCAAAGAAGTAGCATTTCTTTCTGCCAAGGCCCATCCTTTCAAGTACATATTATACAAACTGGAAAGAAGAGGGCGAACAGATCACTGTTTACTCAAGCACAGTAACAATACAGGGGCCAATAGGGGCTACTTACTGATTAAAGGAATGTAAGTGTTAATACCCCCCCTTCCTGACAGGGGCACTGCAGCGTCATTGCCCAGCGAGACATCTGCTTGAAAACTGGATGCTAATTTAATTTTAAAAAGAATAAAAAATGTAAAAAGGTTATAAAGAAACAGCAGATTGAGAACATAAACAATCACCACTGCAGTCAAATGGCAGAAATAGTAGAATCAGTATTAATTTCTACCTGCATATAATTCAGGTCCATACACAGCTCCAACTACAGGACTCAATTTCCAACCTGAAAAAAATAAAGACAGATGTGAGCAGCTAAACTTTCCACCAGTGAGGTAGCAAACAAAGAAGTATATCAGTACAGATATAGTCTATCTTCTAGTAACTATGTTCTATCTTCTAGTAATTATTACCTCACTTCCATACAGATTGTTCCTAGGCATAAAAACAGGCTACATTTTCCAGATTTCTTGGGTTCTGGACATAAATGGAGGAGAAAATACAAATCACTAATGCTTTCTGGCAAATCCTTCCAGCAGTCTGAAAATGAAGCTCACACTGCATTGTGTTTGTCTTATTTTTATTTTTAAAAGCTGTGGTTGTAGTGAAAGATCAAATGAAAAATTTGAAGCCACATTGGAATGACTGTGTTATTTATAAAATTAAAACTTCATAATAAAGTTTTAATTATATATATATTTATATCATAAAGATATAAAAACATCATCAGTTAAGGAAAGGTTCTACAATACTAAGGATACTGGTGAGCATTTGAAGGGAATGAGAGGAATGCATGCCTTAGAAGTCATCATATATCATACATCAAACCAAATGGGAAAGGACCAAACCAAAGAACATATTATAAACTTTTTATATGTTATAGTTTGATATATTTTATTCTATCAATGCTACATTATGATATTGACATAACTTAATATATACATCTAATTTGTACAGAAAAATACCACAGGTACAGTTTTTAAGCTGGTGTGCGATTCTTATTTCGGCAAGATCTCACTTGCCATTTTCAGCAGACCGAAGCCTGAAGATGGCAAGTGAAATCTTGCCGAAACATTGCAATAACAATTTCATGCTTACACGGGAAAACACCCGAAGACCGCAATACCAGCATATATATATATATATATATATATATATATATATATATATGTATGTATGTATGTATGTATGTATGTATGTATGTATGTATGTATGTATGTATGTATGTATGTATGTCTATATGTATATGTATATGTATATCTATATATATATATGTTGTTTTCTTTTGACAGGGGTGTCAGAATTTCATTTTAATATGTGCCACTGTGTACACAGAAAAGTGACAATAAAGGTGATCTTATTTGACCTTGATAATGCAAATGCATATGCTAATCAAGAGACACTTCCTATTACTTTCTTTGTCTATCAAGCCAATGAAACATAAAAAACAGTAGCTAATCAAGTTGAGACTCAACAAAGAGTCTTCTACAAAGCGAATAGAGTTAAAAATAAGAGTGATAAAGTGATTTGAACTTCAATGGAGGCAAATGAATAGTAGAAAGAATATTTTAGAGTCTTATATGAGTATGATAATAGCACTGAAATGAATGCTGTAAATATACCGTTTCCCTGAAAATAAGACCTCCCCGGATAATAAGACCAATCAGGCTTTTGAGCGCATGCACTAAAGAATATTGCAACATAGCAGCAGCCATGAGGTGACCACGCTTGCTGCCTCCTGTGCACCTCAAAACATCATAAGACCTCCCCGAAAATAATAGTCCAAGCGCTTATTTCAGGGATCAAAAGGTAATTGCCAAAAAATAATGAAAAGAAAATCATAAATAGTATGATACTATTTAAAAATGGTAAAAGTGCAAGTGTGAAAATAGACAAATGTTAAAATGCGGGTGTGCCTTATTTATGAAATGGCAGTGTAAGTTGTTTTAATGCATTGGTGAAGATCACATCAGCACCTGACAATTAAACCAATGTGATTATTGTTCCCCTGTAGAAATGAACAGATAAGAAGAGCAAATAACAAAAAAAGCTACACACACAAGAAAATTAGTTTGTTAAATGTATCTTGGAATGGAAAACTGCTTAGCAGAATTCTCACTGAAAGGGAACCAGAGCTGACAAAGAACAAAATTAGTAGTGTGACTTTATGCTGGGCTGGTATTGTGGGCACTAACATTTTGTTCTTCAAAAGGTCATTTAGAAATGTATCAATGTGGAATATATATATATATATATATTTAGTGATTTAGAGAAAGCATATGACAAAGTGAATAGACTTAAATAATGGAACAGTTTGTGTCATGTATTAGAAGATTGGTTGATTAATGCAGTAAGAATGGTATACCATGAAAGACTAGCATGCCTGAAAATAATTGCTTAGCAAATGGTTCATCATTAAATAATGTGTAACCATCTCCTTGATTGTTTAATGTTTTCATGGATAAAGTACACTTATGATGTTGGGCTGATTGGGGAAATGAATGTGTGTAGTATGCAGATAATGCCATGTTGTTAGTCAAAATTGAAATGATTTGCAATAAATGTTAGATCAAATGTATGAGGCAGAAAAGTGTACAGATTTGAAATTTCTGAATAATGAACAAAGGAGCTCCGTTTAACGAGGAAAATGAATGAGTAATTGCAAAAAATATAGCAAGTAGGGGAATGAATGCTCCTTGGAAAAATGTTTTGTAAAAATGTGGAAACGGTTGGAGAAATTTTAAGATGTACAAATGTTGACAGACAGATGGTAGAAAGCACATGGTCTGCTGAAAGGAATGAAATTTGTAAAAGTAAGAGAAAATGGCTGTGTGTGGGAGTAATCTTCTGCGCATTTGTTATGTGAGAGAGAGTTGAGTATATGAGAAGCAACAAATTAAACTAAATACAGTGGGAAAGGGTTACTTAGAAAATATGTGCAATAAACTCTGTGGTGAAGCAGCCAGTCAAGAATGAACAAGTAATGAATTAATGTGAAATGAGTACAAAAGTGAGCAGATAGTGCAAAAAGAAAAAAAGGAAGAAAGAACTCTGAGGTAATTTGATCTTACAGGGAGAATGAATAAGGACAGAATCATATAACAAATATACGAAAAAAGAATTAATTTGTTGAAAAGTAGAAACTGAAGAAAGACATGTTTGGAAGTTGTTAAAAAGAACGTCCAAAAAGGTGAAGGTGAGAAATGAAAGAAACAGAGGCATTACATGAGTTAGTGAATGGACATGATGGAAGCAAGAATGGTTTGCAAATATAGAAAGATATAGAGGAATACAACAAATGATGTTTGTATAATGTAGATTTAATTAATTTCCTTTTACAATTTTCTTCATAGCATGATAGGTGTGCCTACATATAGGCAAAAGCAAATTATACAGATACAGGTAGTCCTCAGTAGTCCTTGTGACCAATTGTTTAACGATTGTTCAGTTACGATAACTTGGAAATAATGCTTTGTGGTCCACCACTTAAAGCTCAGATCTTCAGGATCCCAACTTCACCTCTCCAGCCCAATGAATAAGTTTCTGTCCCCACACTCCTTTGATCCATCCGCTTAACCATCAAAACTGAAAGAGCTGGGATCACAGTCATTGAACAAAGTAGTGATATGGGCATCTCACTTAATGACACTTCACTCAACAACCGAGATCCCATGACAATAGTCAAGTACTACTGTGTAAGTCAAGGACTACCTGTAGCTTTCTTTTTAAATCACAAGTTGACTATTCTTTTTCCTATGATTCACAGGGTAGGGGGCAGCCTCCCTAAAATGCAAGATAAATGTAAATGAATATAAATGCATCCTCTGTCTATCTCTGTTAATCACTTTCAATTTTAAACGCACCCAAAAAAAACCTCTTATCACTTGTGCATACAAATCAGTTAGAGCACAATCACTATGTATAGTGAAGACATTACTTCTCACCAATTCATTAGTAAGTTACAAAACTGAATTTTTAAAGTGATTTCCTATTTTAAAGTGATTTTAACTGTATTTGTGGGCTCAAATAAGTGCTATCTTTCTCAAGATATTTCCAAGAACTTTCGGCAATCTGTTATACATTTCAATTATCTCAACCTATAAAGAAACAAGTTTCTCAAATTATTCTGAAATACCAAACAGAAAACTGAATTCTTATGCCTAAAAAGGTTCCTCCATTCTTTGTCTTACCGTTTGCATATGGTGTGACCATCTTCTTATTAGTCATTACTCGCGCAGTGGCATTATTAACCTAAAAATTAAAAGGGGAAGGGGAAGAGAGGGGAGGAAGCACAACACTTTAGAGAAAATGATAGAAACCTAAATGTTTTTTTAAAAAATAAGCACAATGAAATTTACTTTTACAGATTGTCTTTAGATATTATAATTATAAACATATCTAATTTTTTGAATTTTAATTATGCATCAAAGAAGAGGCTAAAAAGAGCAGATTTTCTCAGGCATCCCTGCCAGCTTTGATTTCACTATTTGATGCTCACTGGTTCAGGGGCAAAAACTCTTCCATTGCTATTTTTTGTGTGTCCAGTTTGACTAGCATGAAACAGAAACAAAAATAACCTTGTCTGATCCATTAGTAGCCTTTCACTGAATTGCAGTGGTGTACTAATATTACAAAAACAAAACAAAACACCCTGCTGCAATTTGGGCAGAAGAACTATCCCCAGGTGTCTGGGATTAAGCGGCTTTTCTTCTAAGGGAGTTTGCATTCCAGAGCAGCACTGCTTGGCCTGTATCTCAATTTTGGAGTACTGTATCTTGAGAGGCCATCAACAACCCCAATCTTCCCTAGTTGCTGCCTTGTCAGGAAAAAAATGAACACTATTAGAAATGTATAAAGTGTCTCCTGATTTCTTTTTTCTTTTAGTCTCCTTCACTGTGCCTACTGAGCTGTTCGTTGCTCAAGCTTTCTAAGCACTGCAGCAAAATGTTGCAGCACAGACGATGCTAATAAAACACTGGTAGGGTGGATAAAGCCAAACAATGGCAACCCTGTGTCAAACATAGGCCCAGAATCTTGCCGAGAGTGAAGGAGGAAGGAGGAGGTAGAATCAGGACCGTTTCAAAATCCTAGTCCCAATGGAAGAAGAAGCCTCATGTGAACTTCAAGATCAAGAAAAGGATGGTTCAAAGGCCCTCTGAACTTTAAAACAAAAGTGAGCTTTGGGCAGGGAAGAAGGGAGCCTGGAATCTCATCGCTCTATTTTTAGCCCTCCTGACCCCCCCTCCCCATATAAACATTACACATTAAAAAAAAGAATGGGAAACAACAACAATGAGACTGAAAGCATGCTGTTAAAACACACATAAAAAAGAAAAACAACAACAACTGATTAATGGGGATAGGAAGAGAGGTCTCACAGACAATCATTAAGATGGAGCAAGTGCCTGAAAATCAACTGCTACAGCAGAATGCAATACAAGCACTTAAAGGAAAAATGGGCAAAACCAATCAGAAACCACCAATCAGCAAAGACCAACAGCTGTATTTAACCAAGTAAAGGAAAATGGCAAGTGAGGAGAAGAGAACAATCAGAGGGCCAAAGAGAGGGAGTGCAGAAAAGAAGTGGCGGAGGGAGGAGATGGATAGGCAAAAATGAAAAAGTGTATGGGTGCATTAATAAAATCAGCCAAAACTGGAGTTCGGTAACTCTGAGTAAGATGTGCAAGGAAAATTACTGGAAAGTCAGTAATCAAACAGCTCAGACTTAAAAACAAAATGGTATGTACATCCAAAATCCAGGTGGCATTACTAAACAGCATTGAAAATAAAAGTGGGGGGGTGGGGAGGGAGAGAAGGAAAAGGAAGAAGGGGGGGAGGGACAACAAGTCAAATCACATTTTGTAGTGTTAATGTGAAATGGCGGATGGATTTTTTTCTTTCTTAATTTTTTTTGTTTTGCATTAAAAGAAAAGAAAAGAAGTAAGCTTCTCCTCTAGCACTTTGATTTCACTTACCGCCAACTCGTACCATCGCCAGCATTGTGTATAGTTACCATGGAAAGAGTGAGTCAAGTGAAGGGCCCTAAACACTAAACCATTAAAAAGGGAAATAAAACAAAATAAAAAACAAACAAAACAAAACAAAACAAAAAAGCAAAATATGCAGACATCTTACTCAAAACGGCGGCTTTAATTTTTTTCCTTATATTTAGTAATTTTTTTCCTTTAAAAAGAAAGAACAAAAAGGGGCCAGTTAGCCTTCTATATGAGGGAACAGCAAATTCATCACTAAGAAGTTACCTCTCATCTAGGTAACACAAGCATCTTGTGTTTATCATAGTCTACACTCATTGGAAATAATTATGAATGCATATTTCTTAATTTGAAATACATTTAAATAGATATTTCAATGGCTCAAGTTCTTCCTGATTTCCCCATCCACCCCTTCCCAATACATTGGTTTCACACTCATATGGAGGAGAACTGGCCTCTGAATCAAGGGCAGATATTGGCTGCATTGGCTTCTTTCTTGTTAGATACCAAGTGACAAGTGGGACTGTGCTCATTTTGTTAGTTTTTGATCTGGCTTGGAAATTGAAAGTCGGAGCCTCATTAACTGAAGCAAAGGAAAATCAAGATAGCAGAAGGGCAAAAAATTTGGAGTGTGTTGGAAACAAACTTAAGAGAAAGGAAAACAAAGACAAAGAAAAATAACAAAAATATATAGATATATATATATATTGGGAGGTTATTTTATACACTTCAGTGCAGGGAACGGGAGTGAAAAACACAGGACACAAACACACACACACGCACTGGACAGGAATCCCAATGTGAAATCAGTGAGGCAAGACACAAAAAGGAAACCAAAGAAGAAATATAAAGAAGAAATTGAATTACTGAAGACATGCACCTCGATTTTACGGCCCTCTACCACGGTGCCGTGTAATTTCTCCCTGGCCCTGTCTGCATCAGCACTATTCTCGAAAGTTACGAACCCGAATCCCTGCATGCAGCGGGAGAAGGGGGAAAACATGCACATCGTTATATATTGAAATACTGATATCTAGATAAATAGAGAAAAAAATATCACAGTATGAAATTGACATCAGCACAACTTAGCAATACTCTCCTAGAGTCACATTTTTGGTTCATGCATGTTTCATGAAAGAAGTTCAATTAAAAAAATAACTTTAATCAGATTGAAAATAATAAAACATAAAAGCAATTGAGGCCAGACCAAAAAAAGCATAGTTACTCGAGACACATTCTAAAAAGTAAACTAGCTCCAAGATTGATCAAATGCAATGTATTAAAACCTGGAAAGAAATATTGCCATAAATGACCATTCATATGTTCTCTTTTGAAGCATTCTCAATAACTTCCTTTCATATGACAAGGATAGGCACAGCAAGATGCTCTGAACAAAAGCTAACAAAAGGAGTATGTGTGATAGTTTTAACTTGTCTTACTATTTTTATGAATAGTATTAATATATGTATTTTTGACAATGAATAAATATATGAGGGACAGAAACGTGTGTGTGGCTGTGTTTGTGTGTGTCATTATATGTAAAATTTTGACAATGACCTGGGCATCTTTGCTTCTGGTTCTCGTTAATTTCTTAATACCTAGAATGCTTATCCCTATTAAAAGTAGATATTAATAATACTATAATATATGGCTAGGAATAGATACTCTGGCTCACTGGGGAAAAAACAACCCTTAATCTATTTTCTATTTCAACAAAGGAAACCATAGCTGTTTGTACCTAATAAAATAAATACCTAATAAATGCTTGGCTTCTTCACTCAGAAAATACTAAGTGAAGCATTGTTTTTCACAGATTGTTGAAGCTGTACGTTCTAGAATTAGTACTTTAATGAGGTTGAACAAAACTTTCTAATAGAAGAGAACAAAATTAATGAAAGTACATCATAAACCGATACCAGTGCAAAGATGGAAAAATTGCTTCTTTGTTAAGCTTGTTTTTTAAAGTTTAGGATACAGTTAAGGATCCAGGTGGTTTCTACATCCAGGCTATAAATAACCAACTCCTATTTAACTTTAAAAATGCTTCAAACGTAAATGCCTCAGTCATAAAATTATATAGATTTACCTTAATAAATGCCAAGGTAAAATGCCACTAGTTACTAAATATAATCAGTTAATCTTAATCATTGCTAATTTTATCACTATTAAGACAGAAATATTTATCTAATCAAAGTTCTATTCTATATAAGTTATTCACAGATTTGTAAGGTGTTACAAATCTGTGAATAACATGAAGATTTGTCTTAATGGACATAATACCAGTATTATCACTGCAGCCAAAAATCAAACATACAATGCAAAAAACTTTTCGTGCAATTTGTTTCAACAGGGTTGTTATGAAGATATATCTTCATAACGTGTAATATAAATATATTACATGAGTACACATTTTACAATACAATACAATACAATAGCAGAGTTGGAAGGGACCTTGTAGGTCTTCTAGTCCAACCCCCTGCGTGGGCAGGAACCTTATACCATTTCAGACAAATGGCTATCTAACATCCTTTTAAAGACTTCCAGGGTTGGGGCATTCACAACTTCTGGAGGCAAGCTGTTCCAGAGGTTAATTGTTCTAACTGTCAGGAAATTTCTCCTTAGTTCTAAGTTGCTTCTCTCCTTGATTAGTTTCCACCCATTGCTTCTTGTCCTGCCCCCAGGTGCCTTGGAGAATAGTTTGACTCCCTCTTCTTTGTGGCACCCTCTGAGATATCGGAACACTGCTATCATGTCTCCCCTGGTCCTTCTCTTCATCAAACTAGACATACCCAGCTCCTGCAGCCGTTCTTCATATGTTTTAGTCTCCAGTTCCCTAATCATCTTGGTTGCTCTTCTGTGCACTCTTTCCAGAGTCTCCACGTCTTTTCTACATCGTGGCGACCAAAACTGTATGCAGTATTCCAAGTGTGGCCTTACCAAGGCACTATACAGTGGCATTAACACTTCACGTGATCTAGATTCTATCCCTCTGTTTATGCAGCCTAGAACTGTGTTGGCTTTTTTGGCAGCTGCTGCACACTGCTGGCTCATATTTAAATGGTTGTCCACTAAGATTCCTAGATCCCTCTCACAGTTGCTACTATTGAGCAAGGTACCACCTATACTGTACTTGTGCATTTTGTTTTTCTTGCCTATTTGTAGAACCTTACTTTTTTCACAATTGAATTTCATTTTATTAGATAGTTCCCAATGTTCAGGTTTGTCTAGATCCTTCTGTATCTTAAGCCTATCTTCTGAAGTGTTGGCTATTCCTGCCAGCTTGGTGTCGTCTGCAAATTTGATGAGTTCCCCATTTATCCCCTCATCCAAATCGTTGATGAAGATGTTAAAGAGTACTGGGCCTAAAACAGAGCCTTGGGGGACTCCACTGCATACTTCCTTCCATGTAGATGCAGTTCCATTGAGGACTACACGTTGAGTGCGGTTGGTCAGCCAGTTGCGAATCCATTTGGTGGTGGTGCTGTCTAACCCACAATTTTCTACTTTATCTAATAGTAGGTTATGGTCTACTTTATCAAATGCCTTACTGAAGTCCAGGTAAATTATATCAACAGCATTTTACTTAATATTATTTTACTACACTTCTAAACATTTTTACATCTTCACTCTAAACACATGACATAGAACTTTTGACCAAAAAGTTATTGAATTCCTTTGAATTTTACTTAATCCTTGGCGAAAGTCTCAAGTATAAAAGCAAGTATTGATTTGTTGGTGTTCTCCAAAAATGTATAGGACAACAACCAAGTCCAGAAAATGCCAAAACCCCAACATTCCTTTTCTTAGCTACAAAGAATTTCTAGTATCAGTAAAAGAGCATATGTCATACAGAATACATACTTTCCTTGAAAGATAAATTCGATTTTATCCTCCCTAAACACAGCCGCCTCATATCAAAGCAGTATTTTAATACTGGATTAAAATGTTCAGTATCTCACAGTTTAGAAAGAAAAAAAGGAAAATAATATAGGTTAAGAAGGATATGTACTTTTATAATTATTCCCACTAATCTGTTGTAATTCAATTTGCTGGTAGTTTTGAGACTGAACTGATTTTACTATGCAACTTTTATTTCAGTTTGAAAACAATACCCAATCCATTTAACTTCTAGCTGTACTAAATCCTCAAAAACATTCAGAACAACCTGCAGCCCAAGGGCACCGAGTAACTGTCACCTTTTTAGTCTGGCCTCAGATTCTGCAATAAATAACAAGCAACAGGATGAGCAGTGTAAAATAATAACTGTACAGAGTTTTTTTTTTTAATAAAATGTTTCCATCTCTGAAGAATGAGAAAGAAAATTTACCATGTAACCGTAAAGGGAGAAATCAAAAGCAGACGATTCTCCTGGGTGTGGCCAGAACACAGAAATTAAGGGAAAAAATAATCATAACCAAAAGAAAAAATCAAATAAATGAAATAAATTCAAAAGAAACTAAAAGGAGCCCCTTGAAATCCATGCATTGTTAACGCTTCCCCCCCCCCACTGTTTAGAACATTGACTTCAGAAGCAGCATCTTTATCTCAAGGTGTTGGGAAAGACTTTCCATAATTTCAATTGTTAATATATATATATATGTATACACGCATATACAAAGAGGCAGTTTTTTTAAAGAAAACTCAGTCAACAGCCAGAAGCCTGGACAAATGGAACAACAACCAAAAGAAATAAAGAAATAAACATAAAAATCCAGGCTTTCAGGTTATTTGCTTTCAAAGTCAATATGCAATAATCCATCTGAGATGAGCGATTAAAGTAAATTCCACGAAAAATATCCTAGTGCTATTTAAAGTGAGGACACTATTATTTAAGTTCTGCAAAAAACAGTTGTGGAATTTTTATCTAGAATTACTTTGCATAGGTTGAACCAGGGTGCATATTTTGTAGCTATTTAACTGGATCGATCGAAACAATTTTATGTATGTATGCTGGAATTTAAAACGGAGTTGTTTAAGAATATGGAAAAAAATAAAGAAAAATGCTTTTCAACCTAAGAGAAAAGTATTTTTGCTGTCCAAAATGTATTTTTTTAAAGCGAGGACACATAAAATAGGATACCATTGCATCTGTTAAGAGAACAGAGTAATCAATGTTACATGAAATTTAGAGTGATAAAATAGGATTTTGTTACTAAATCAGTTAAATTAAGCTTAGCATACAATCTCTAATTTCTTAAAATCACTTATATATAAAATTGGATTTTATACTTGAGTATAAGCCCTTACTAGTTCTCTGGGCAGCTTTAGGAACTTCTCTACTTTTCCTTACTGCATCAACTTGGTAGTGAAATCATTAGTTTCCCCACTGTTAATTGCAATAGAAGCCTCAGCTTCACTGCGGAATGGGACCGTTCTCCTCCTGCCCTTCGCCACACCTATTTTGCCCTCAGGGGTTCTCCTCCAGTCATCCATCTCTACCACTTGGCCTCTGCTGTTGGGGACCTGGCTTTTCGTCCTGGGTAATGGGACTCATTCTCTTCTGCCTCAGCCCTTTCTCACGGGCGTTTGGGAGAGATACTCTTCACCCCGCCTTTTGGGCTCAAGAGACAGTTAGCCACCAGGCAAACGGAGGAAGGGAAGGGAGAAAGAGAGGCAGGGAGGGAAAAAGTTTTTTGTGTTGAGTTTCCAGTTGCTTCGAGTCCGAGCTAGAAAATCCAATAAATCCTTTGCATTCCCCCCACCACAAAATGTTAGGGAATAGATAATAAATCCTTTGCATTTCCCCCACCCCAAAATATTGGGGAATAGATAATAAATTCTTTGCATTGTGAAGTATAAGAAAAGACACAGTATCACAAATGTTTGTAGAACCTTCTTCCCATGTCTCTTGGGCTTGGAATTTCTTACCCAGAACTTTAACTTTGATCAAAGAACAGTCTGTTTTCTTTGTTTTTTAAGTCTCCGTTTAAGTCTTCATTTTGATTTCTTTTTGCTTAAGCATACTGTCAAACCTTACAAATTAAAACATTGTTTCCCGGCTTGAAGAAAGACATTTTCCTCCCAACAGTAAGCTGCATTCGTTGATGACAAACTGGCAAATTCACTTGCTCCCCAAAGATGGAAATGGTAAGTAGAACTAATATAAGGAAAATTCCATCAATTCCATGGAGACATAACCAGTATATTAATATTTAAATTCGATACTTTGACACAATCACTATCTCAATGTAATAGAATACCAATTTGAGGGAGCCTGAATGTGAAGTATACCTATTGTTGAAATGTGTTGGGGTACCTTTCCACAGAACAATGGTGAACTCTTAATAATACACATTTAAGCCTGTGCAAAGATAAAAGGAAATAGGCACTCTCAGCAGAAAGAAATGTTCCCCAACATTTCGGGGTAGGGGGAGTGCAAAGGATTTATTAGCTCCCTCCCTGCCTCTCTCTTTCTCCCCTTCCTTCCTCTGATTGGCTGGCGGCTAACTGTCTCTTGAGCCCAAAAGGCTGGGGTGAAGAGTATCTCTCCCAAAGGCCCGTGAGGAAGGGCTGGGGACAGAAGAGAATGAGTCCCATTACCCAGGATGAACAGCCAGGTCCCTAAGAGCGGAAGCCAAGTGGTAGAGGTGGATGACTGGGGGAGAACCCCTGGGGACAAAATAGGCATGGCGAAGGGCAAGAGGAGAACAGTCGTAGACCTGCCTCACTGGGATGGAAGGCCGTTCCATGGGACATAGGAATACAGACATTCAAGGCCATTGTTTTCCTGATGCGTATTAGTATCTTAACAGAGAATCAAGTTGAATAAAGGTGTATCTTTCTCAGGATAACTATTAGGTCTGTTTACTTGAGTGATCCCTAAAGAATTCTATAAGATCCCACCAATATGAGGGGGGTAAACTCATTCATAAATCCAACATTTCTGTCTGTCACATTGTTCCACCCAACCTATCTATAGAGGAAGGGAAATATCACCAGAACAAGCTTTATATTAAATATGGGTGAATGATTTGGCATAATGTGGTGCTTAATGCATGGGACTAAGACTAGAGTGACCCAGATTTTTAGTCAATATTCAGTAGTAATTTGGGACTATTCATTATCTTCTAGACCTCTTGTTGTCAGGATAAAATCAGAAGGGCCACTATGTACACTGCATTAAACATTTGGATGAAAGACAGCACACGAGTAGGAGAAATAATAATAATTACCACAACTGTGATTATAAGGCTTGGTTCAATCATTGTTCTATTGAAAACTAGACTTGTTTGTTAAAATTGGAATTAATGAAATTAATGAAAATTAATTAAACAGAAGTCTGAACATAACTGAGATTGTTATGTAAATGGCTCAAACACCTTTTTTTAGTTTTCCTAATATGATACTAGTTATCCAAAATTGTGCCTAATATTCAAAGTTGAGATGCTTATAAAAGCATTAACATTTATTAATAAATCTACATAACCAAAAACTTCTATTCATAACTTTTTCATTTATTCCAAATGATCTTACAAAGAAAAAAAAATTAAATACAGCCAATGTGTGCAAATGTATCTGACACTCAAAAACAGGATGGAAATACATCATCTCATCTCAGATGGACTAAAGGGTAATTTGAAACGCTCAAATTTTCCAACACTGGACATATCTGGCAGAGGGCCTTTGCCACAGCTATGAAAGGATAAAGATCTGCTCATTCCATAGAGGGAATGGGTGTAGGCATACCCAGAGCAATTTGGATTTTACATTTTCACCTTTTAAACATTCACATATTGAAGAATATACCCTTGAGAAACCCAGGAAGGGGAAGGGTAATACTGAGAACACAGCACAAGGCAGGCAGCGGGGAGCATCTGCTTTCCGATTCCCAAGAAAGAGGAGGAGGAGAAAGGTTCCATATCATTAGGTTAGAATAGAAACCACAGGGTAGGATACAAGCATTCAAGTTTTGGCATACTTTTTTTTTGCAGAAGAAGTGAGTGATAAGTGAAGGGTCCTTAGAAAGAATTGTGCTTCTCCACTGGGAATCTAAGCTTCTTTAAAAATGTCCCAATTCAATTTTTTAAAAATGCCATAAACATAAACACTCTTTGGGATTCCTGCTTATACTATTCACCGTGCTTAAAACAGTCTCATTTGAATCTTTGAATCGGTGTGAATTTGAGAGGCAAGTGTTTGACATTTTACCACCAAGTGGAAAAGAACTTGATCAATGTCTTTATGAACTAAATATTTACTAGATGACAAGAAAAGGGGCAAACATCTATCATTTAATCTTAACAGGTTTTGTATTATCTGAAAACCAGAAGTTTGGTTTATTTACTTGCAGTTCAATAATTATTAGAATATTATAATTTGTGAAAGATTCCAAACATAAGGACTGAATGGCGTTATGACTTATTATGGCTTCGCAGTGAACAAGCTGCATGCTACACAGATCATATATACAAACTCCTCTTGAGAGCAACTTTAAATAATGAATTAACAAACAAGTCTGTCCATGGTTTGCTTAGTACTGGGAAAATACATGTTTTGTTTTAGCTTTCTGACTCCTTTTGACCCGAAGTCTCTCATATAACATGCTAAATAAGCCATAGACTGGGTTTATATAATTTGGTATCCTTCTTTACTCATCAGAGCAGTTAGTGAGTGTGATCTTAGAAGCATGCACTAGTCTGCTTCTAATCCTTCACTAAGAATGCAACATGAAGCAACCCAGTATAACTGAGTGTGTATCAAAAAAGGACATATAAAACCAGATGTACACAGCATAAAGTTGTAGATGTATATGAGTGCAGACAAAAATATTTTTTCCAGTATGCTGGCTGGGGAATTCTGAGAGTTGAAGTCCACATGGTTTAAAGTAGCTAAGATTGAAAAAAAACTAATCTAGACAGTACAGAGAATAGCATGTTATTTAGTGATTATATAATAGCAGATTGCTTCCATTTTGTGAAAGACAATAAATGTAAGATCCTGAACTTGTTAATAGTTACATAGTTCAAAAAGCCAGCCTACGGCATTCTAACCAGTCTCCTGTTAATCCAAAAAATGTTTTACATCTCTAGCTTACTTCTTTATACAGTCATTTCCAAGAGCCTAGGTATACTGAAGTATATACTGAAGTGTAGTGGTCAAACAAAATACACTTTTCGCTTCATCATTCAAACATATATAGTGGATACATGGAAAGCATGTGCTTCAGTGCAGTTTGCAGCTCTTCACAAATTAAAATAATTATGTGCTGCATCAATTTTACCCTACATCTTTATAAACTAAGCTATGAGATAAATTAGTTCCAATAACAAAATGTATGTATTATATGTATTGTATAATGTACAAATAGTAAATATCATTTCTTTTCTGGTTTTCAGATATTACTTAGGAAATCTAATATGCTAACAACATAATCTTGTATATAAACATCCATATGGAGCTACTCTGTGTAGATTATGAATCTCAAAAACAGTATATAAATATAATCCTAGCTATTCCTTATCACTATGATGTGATGGAGTGAGGGTGTGGGACAGATATTCATTTTTAATAAAAAGTGGAAAACTTAGCATTGATTAAGTCAAGCATAGTAGAGACATGCACTGTGCAAGCTTCCCCCACAGAGCTCTGCCAATGCGCCTTGCTCCTGACCTGAAACACTCCCTGCTATTCCAGTGCTGGACCTACTGGGCAGAGAGAGAATCACATCAATTCTTCAATGAGGGGACATTGGTTTCATGATGAGAACCGGTTAGGACAAGCAACACTTAAAATTGCTACACTTAGGACTATAAGGTTTGCCATTGGCTCTCCTGAAAGTTAAAAAAAAAACCTTAGATCATTCTGAACAGCTTGTATTTTGAATAACTACACCTTTCTAAAAAGCTGCAAACGTTTGCAGACATTGTAAGAGGATGGGCCAACATCTTTGCAACACTGCAGGATTATTGCAACATCAGGTGGGCATTTAATTTTTCTTTCACACAAAATAACTCTTATCCCATATATAAAATACTACTAAATTTTTATAGCATTTCTTTCTCAAACATTTTAAATTAACAAAAAATTAATACAAAATCTGACTCTCATAGCTTCAGTGACTCTTTTTATTTTCAGAAGTTTGGAGAAATCTGATTATTTCAAAAGGAAAATTATGAAATTATTATTGAAGATACTTATCAATTATATGCAACACCTACAATTATATGGAATAGCAGCTCTAGGTAACGCAGTGCCTAGTTTCTTTTCTCTCTACACAGAATATCTAGGAAGGAAGCTGCTTTATCTTGACAACTGGAGTAGACTGGTAAAGGAGAGAAATAGATACAGGGTAGATAAAGAAACAAAACTTACCTTGGACCCACGTTCATTGAAGATTATCTCAACATCAAGGATTTTACCAAATTGCTATAAAAAAAGATTTATTTTGGTTTGTTAATTCAGCATCCTTTATATTTGATGGCTGAGAGAGAAATGCTTTTGAATGCACAGATGAAAATATTTTAAAATGAATTAAGACTTAATATTTGTTATTTATTTGTTTAATTTCTTTTGGTTGTCAGGTTTATATGCCTCACAGTTTACTTTATATAAAGTAACAAAAGTACAATCCTTAGTGTTCTCTGAGCTTCATTATTTGTTTGCAGAGGTTTCCTTAGTCAACTCAATAATATCATCAAGGGCACTATATATTCTCTTCGTATATTACGAATGAAGATGAATATATGTGTCCCAGGATAATTTTGCAGGATCCCATCTGGATTGGTCATTGGGATTAGACATTTTGTCTTCTGAGTCTTTGGACTTCAGTGCTGGAGCCCATCTTCAGAGAACGTCTGTCTCTTCGTATATTATCTTCTATTGATGTAACAAAAGACTATTCACAATTGCAATAAGGAATAGTGGCTGGTTTATAAATATATTATTCCATAATTCTCTTTTTTTTACTGGTGGAGTGTTCCAGCCAGCATCACCTCCATGCCATTCCCTATATACACAGTTTTAACATATTATCCATCTTTCACAGCCACTTGGTATTCTCATATTCAGTCTGTTCTTCTGGGTGTCATACACCTCTTCAACCTTTTCTAATTATTGTTATTCTGGAAACTGTAAGGTTTATGCAAGTTTACCGATTTCTCTCTCTTGTTCATAGCAGTCAAATCTGATTATATAACTAAAGCTATATACAGTGTATGTGTATGTGTGTGTGTGTATTATGTATGTATGCATGTATATACGTGTACACACACTGAAATAGACAATGATTATGAAAAAGCTATTTTTAAATAGGAGGCTGCCCACATTGAATGTATTGGTTGTCAACGCAGTAAGTGGGCCAGAAGCCACCTTTTCAAATACCTAAGTGTAATTTCTACTATTGCCCTTTTCTAGCCATTCTATTCTACTCCCCACTTCAAAATTGGGGAAAGAGATTCTTTCTTCAATCAGCCATCATAGGGCTATCCTTCCACCACTCCCTTCCCACAAGGTATTTTTTCTGCTTTTACAAACCCTGAATCAAGTCACACCACTCAATAGTTCACTAGCTGCTGTTTTGGCTAAATAAACAGCATTCAGAGAACAAAGTTACATTGATTTAAATAATCTATGATCAAGAAGTTTCTTTAGGAAAAGGGTCTTTCTGATTTTAATTATATGTGCTCAACAAAGTACCTACAACAGCAAAATGTACATATCAGCCTTTCACTACGAAGTTCTTAAGGACTTAAAACTCTTTTTTTTAGCCCATCTCTATCAAATGGGTTTTAAAAGTTAACTTTTTAAACAAAAGTTCGGTTTTAGAATGTCCTTTGCACATTCCCATACAGATTACTACAAAGTATTTACATGTTATGATAGCCATTCCTGCAATCAGAAGCTCTTTTCTTTAACTGTGCCATTTCTAGTCTACTTCATTGGCAAACTCCAAACTGTACTTTCCATGAAATCATTGTAGGATACAACTATACATCATACTTTTTTTAAACCACCAATATTATTTTTCACTGAGGATAGCAAATAAGGCGTTATTTTTGTTGCTGTTATTATTGTTATTGTTGTTGTTGGCAGATGTTTGGGCTGGGTTTGGCATTTATGTCCACCTATCAAATCCTTTCCAAGAACATAGAATTGATAAAGTTGTTGTTAAATAATATTGTAGTAAACCTAATATTAAAGATATCTTTGCAGGATAAACAATGTAAAAACATTAAAACAAAATTTTAAAATATAAAAAAAAAACAATTGGCAAGGATGACAAAAAACTGGAAAGGAATTAAAAAAATGAAACCTATACAATTCAAAGGATGAAGGACTGGTATGGTATGACTAACATAGTGTGCAGAATAATAAGTTATTGTGTACTGTATGCTTTTAGATTTTAAAAATAAGATAACTCATTCTTTTAAATAAAATAAAGCATTTATTCAGCATGTTGATAAAGGCTCCTAAACATACCAGAATGTTTAGACATGCCTTCACCAACTTTGTATCCTCCGTAATACACCAACCATATTTATTATTACTATTTTTTCCACTTGTGTTTTATTTTGTACGTTAGTCATATAGCAACAAGGAAGCTGCTTTCATGTGATTCATCCAAAGGAAAGCTTTCTTGTTCAAAACAAAATGCTAATATGTATCTGAGTAAATACTTCATCCAAATATTATAGTGTCAAGCTAAAATTACCCTGTACAAAAATTCTGTACTGGCAGGAATTAAGGTATGGATTACTGATCGCTTCTTTGTTACATCCTTTAGGCTATCTTAAGCTTTAAAATGGCTTATGGTCTTGCATGAATGCCCCCAAAATAAAGCCATTCTGGCAGGCAGTAGCTCTTCAGGTGATATCAGAAGCAGAAAACCAAAACCACTTGTTAATACTATGTGCAAAAACTAAAACATACATGTATATATTACAGATGCTGCTGATCGACTTAATAAAGCAAAATATTTATATAATATTCTCTCTGTCCCTCACAGAAGAGCTTTCATTTTATTTTCGCAGGTTCATTGCCTTGCTCTCAGTGCTTCTGGAAAGAAGTTACAGCAAACTCGCCTTTTAGGACTGAATTTGTTCCTGCATAGAAGTTGTTGAATCAACATATGTTCTGTGGTTGTACGTTGCACCATATATAGTGCTCGGAATTAACATCACTATTCCTTGAAAAACACTCCAATTGTATCATGGAAGAGAATACCTATGACTACACTTGAGCCCAAAATTTCTGTTGTTAAGCAAGACTGTTAAGTGAGTTTTGCCCCATTTCACAACTTACTTTCTTGTTGTTAAGTGAAACACTGTAGTTGTTAAGTTAGTAACATGGCTGCTAAGTGAATGTGGCTTCTCCATTGACTCTGCTTATCAGAAAGTCGCAAAAGGTATGATATGACCCTGAGACAGTGCAACCATCATAAATACATGGCAGTTGCCAAGCGTCCATATTTTGATCACATGCTATGTCCCTTTTTCCAGTGCTGTTTTACCTTTGAATGGTCATTAAATGAATGAATGGCTGTACGTTAAGGACTATCTTATATTATCAGCTAAACTATTAACTGATAACTCCTTAGAAAATTTTTAAAAAAATATTTAGTGAAGATCACTGTAAGGAAACTCTGGGTACAATTATGTTGTGAAAAAGTGTGCCATATCTTTTAACATTTTAGTTTATTACACTGTTGTTATTTGATTTTACACAAACATTTAGTCAATGGCCACAAACCAAGTCAGATACGTTGAAAATAAGCTGCAATACTGCAAACATCTACTATTCTATATCCCTGATGGTCTAAACAAGAGGGAATGGGCTGGATTAGGATCCTTGTTATAGATCTGGCTGCAACTGATAACTGTAGATATATCCATTCCAGAAGCTCCAGCTGCCAGATTGTAAAGTTTTAGCCATGGGGCAATAGAGAGGAGCATGTCATTGGATTACAAAAACACAGCAGTTAAATATATTACTTTTCTATTATTCTTGGCAGAGGCAAACACAATATTTTCCGGTCAATGTCTCCTCATCATTAGTGGGTTACAAACAATACACACCCAAATATAAAATTAAATGGACTAAAACCAGATTGCTAAATCATCGTGCTTTGTTTATTAAACTCAATAGCAAGACAGATTTTTGCTCTGACTCAACTGTGCTGAGTTTCATCAAGTTTGTGTGTCATTTTCTTTAATGCAGAAATATGGTTACTCACTATGGAATCATAAATAATGCTCCAGCATCATGAACCAATCATTTTTGCATCTTATTTTCTTCTATTTTTGAATGAGAGGCAGTGTGGTACACCAGTGGGTATTGGACTAGGACTGGCAAAATTCAGATTCACATAACTATATACTCAGAAAGCAGGTGAATAATCTACTACAGAGGACTGCTGCAAAGATAACAAAATGTGCTAGAGGGAAATAGGGCAATTACAGAAACTGTATGAATTTCATCTGGAAAATAGTAGAATAGTAATTAAATTAAGAAAATGAATAAAATTATTGAAAACTAAGAACAACAAATAAAAAGTGACTGTAATTTGATAATTTTATTTATTTTGTGCCCATCATAGCTGCTACCTTCTCTGTTTTGCCAAGAATCTTTATTTAGATTTATTTAAAAGGTATGAAAATGCAAGTATAAGATATAACTCAAGCAAATCTTTTTCACACAGTTCTTTAATGCACTTACTGTTTCTCAAAAATCATTCTCTATCTATTTGCTTTAGCCAATGATCAAAAAAGGCAGCTCAAAACAGGAAGAGTTGAAACATGCTTAAAGTGTGAATTCAACCCTATCTGATGGAAAAAATAAAATACACTGGCACTCTTTTTAGTAACTTTAAGAACATCTTAAAGACCAAGACAATTTTCAGAAAATAAATACAGGTAGTCCTTGGCTTACAACCAGAATTAAGCCCAAAATTTATGTTGCAAACTAAGAAATTTGTTAAGTGAGTTTTACCCCATTTTATAACTTTTCTTGACACATTTGTTAAGTGAATTGCTGCAGTTATTAAATTAATAACATGGTTGTTAAGTGAATCTGGCTTCCCCATTGACTTTGCTGGTCAGAAGGTCTCAAAAGTGGATCAAATGACCCCAGGACACTGTAACCATCATTAATGTGAGTCAGTTGTCAAGCATCTGAATATAAATCACATGACCATGGGGATGCTGCAATGGCCATAAAAGTAAAGAATGGTCATAAGTCACTTTTTCAGTGTTGTTGTAACTTTGAATAGTCACTAAGTTAACAGTTGTAAGTTGAGAAGTACCTGTACCATTAAGGAATAACTAATTTCCACTCATACATTAGCACCTACAGCCACAGCTTGGAGATGAATGAAATGTGTACAAGGAAATCTTTATTCATTGGTGGAATATAATTGAATATAAGTGCATTTCATTGCTAGTGTGGGAAAACATCTGAAGTCCTGAGAAGACCATCCAGAAGCATTGGACACAGGGTTATTTGAACCTTTGGAAGTTTGGTCTCGTGCAGGGGTGTCAAACTTGATCGAACCATATCATGAGCCATATCATGAAGTATCAGGATCGTTTTTCCCTTTGCAGGGCCAGGGTGGGCGGGGTTTGCCACGTGTTTGACATGCCTGGTCTAGTGGTTAAGGCACCAGACTAGAAAGCAGGAGAGCATGAATTCAAATTCTGCCTTAGCCATGAAAGTCAACTGGGTGACTTTGAGCCAGTCACTCTCTCTCAGCTCAACCCAGATGATAGGTTTGCTGTTGTGGAGAGAAGAGGAGGCGGCAGGTGTGTTGTATAAGCTCACCATCTTGAGATTTGTAAAATTAATAAAGTGGGATATCAATCAAACAATATTAGATTTCTAGCTATGGATACTGCTAACGTACCCCAAACATCTGCCGGAGGTCAGGATCCCGAAAACGGAAGGGAATGTTGGACACGTGGAGCCGCTTTGGGGTAGACTTGCTCTCAGCATTCTCACTGCTTTGTGTCTGCGACTGCTGGCCATCTGTCTGTGCCCCTCCTTCTGTCTGCTGCAATCACAAAAATCAGCCATGATTCATTTGTTAATTAATTCATGTTTTGCACATTAAAATATCTATATCAATTTAGAAACTGAGTAAATTTTCATAAAAACAGTTCAAATAAACAACAATCTTTTATTGATGTGAAAGATGGAGATAACAAATAGTAAGAAAATTTCCATAAGGCAATATCGGACTCTCAATGCATTTGTAAATTGGTCAACACTTTTTTCTTGAAATAATATATTCAGTTTTTACCAGTTTAAATAAATTGGCCTATTGTGAAATTAACCTTGTCCTGATTGCTTAAATTTAAAAGCCTACTGGCATGCTTCCATTATCTTTTAGCTTTTAATATTCCAGTGCTAAAAGTGTTCAATTGTTAATAGTTATTAAATGGCATTTTAGTGTATTTAAAAGATAACTCTGGCCTTATCTTGTTGCAATACTTCAATCCAACCTATATGGTGTAGGTCATTTTATTTGTAAATTAAAAAATGAGGCTAAAGCTGAGACAATTTGGTCTGCCTACATCTATGATAGCAATGAGATCCTGTCACTGTTTCATAAATAACTTCTGTTATAATTTACAATTATAATCATATATAATTAAATATTTCTTTAACCCAATGCTGTCATACACAAGTGCTGTACTGCAATTTTATGGACTGGGAAACAATCTGTGAACTCACACCAAATACTTACTCATCCCCCATTATTTCCAATATATAATTCCCCAAAACAACTGTTATGTCATCACCTCAAAATCTATTTGATTCTTTCCATTATTCCCCCACCTACACAACTCAGGAAGCAGAAGGGTGGTGGAAATCACCCTAATTATAGATCTGTATTTCAGCAGGAAAAATGCTACATTTGGAATTGGGCTGTCACTAATGTCAGAGTCCAAGCAAACAAGATCAAGCACCAAACCAAATATAGTAGGTTTCAAAGACTTAAGTTAACTTAATGTAACATTAAGTAACATTAAGTTAACTTCACTGGGGACAAGCCTATCATTTCCCAGTACATTCTGGTATCCAAACTTTGCTTCTCCTCTGTATTATATCTATATCAATAGAAAAAAAAGAAATCAACAAGATGCACTGCCTCCTGACTTTCTCTATTTGTTATTGCTTCACCAAAATGAAAATACCATCCCTTCTCTCCATAAAGACACTGTTAGAGGCAATTGTTGGTCAGCAACATCAACTCATTAGTCTACTGCAGGGATGTCAAATTCAATTTCACTGAGGACCGCATCAGGGTTGTGTTTGACCTCAGGGGGGGGGGGGTGAATGGCTGTGGCCAGGATGGGCATTCGTGTTGGCAGTGCCTGTAGTGACCCGAGGGCTGTGCCAGCGAAAATTGGCTCCTGATCTCCGTTTTTGTCTGCGACTACCTCCTGCAACCCTCTGCCAGCAAAACCAGAGCTCAGGAGGGCTGCGCACGGCTCCCATTGAGCTCCATTTTCAGCTGCAATGGCCTCCTGCAATCCTCTGCCACTGAAAACGAAGCTTGGGAAGGCCGCAATGAAGCCAGTCTTTCATTGTTTTCAGCCCCACAGGAAAGATCTAGGCACCCTGTAGGCCAGATGTGGCTCGCAGGCCTTGAGTTTGATGAACCCCTGGTCTACTGTCTTAATTACAAATAATGGTTCTAATGAAACTTATATTAATCATTGTGAGAACTATGTTAGCAAAAGAGTTTAACAATTACTTAAATCATTTTCTGTGTTTTAGTTCCATTTGTTTGTTTGTTTGTTTATTTATTTATTTGTATTTTGTCTTTATTATTTTGCATATACCTCAAGGTGGTGAACATATCCAACACACCTTACTCCTCCTATTTTCCAAGAACAACAATCCTGTCAGGGGGGCTTAGCTGAGAAAGAGTGACTGGCCTAATGCACAGCTGTCAAACTCATGGCTCACAGGCCAGATGTGTCGTGTGGTGGCCATGCCCACACCCAGTTTAGCAGGAGGGGGTGGGAGCCACGATGTCACATAATGCCACCGAGATGACGTGAGTTTGACACCCCTCGCCTAAAGGCACCCAGCTAACTTTCATGGCTAAGGCAGGACTTAAACTCATGGTCTCCTGCTTTCTAGCCTGGTACCTTAATCACTAGATTGGTTCTCAAGATATTTGTGCATATGCATAGATATCTTGCCTACATATATTTACACATTATTTTTTACACTGGGACTGAAGTGTCTTTCTGAAAGAAAATATATTTCCTTATCTGATGCCATAAAGACAGTGGTCCCTAAAAAAACCCAACCAAAACCTAGAGAGACTCAGTTTACGAAGGCAGGTCAAAAGAGCTAAGTAACCAAAAGCTTAATTTAATTATTAATTTAATAATTTCTAAATGTATGCGAATCCTGTTATGACCCAGAAATCTACAGTATTAAGAAATCTAGTTTTGGTAATATCTGAAAAATATGACTGACAGTCTTCAATATGACAGTCTTCAAAGCAGTTATAACAAAAGAAAGCACAATGAAATGATTCCTACTTCTAATATTCCAATATTAATTCAAGAATGTTGTAGTTTAGCCATTCCAATTAATTTACATGATTAACTGTTTTTAGTTAAATGTATTTTAAATAATCATTATTGAATGATTTAAAGAGAGCTGTACTTTATAGTGGACTTAAAGTAGGGAGAACAGAATTTAAAGTCCCTGCTGCACTTGTAAATTGAAGGTTTATCAGCATCTTTTACTCTACCTCCACCACAACATTGCTAGAAGGATTCCCCCCATCCCCACCCCCACCCCAAAAAGTGCAGGGGATTGTTATATATAATCTACTATGTCAAGGAGGGGGGGAAATACAAAATTGAAAATGTATTTTTTGAGTCAATTTCTATTTTAATATCTATCCAGCTGAAATAACCTGACACGGCAATATATTTATATTTGTTCTAACACTTAAGAATTCTGTTCAGTGAAACAGAAAATTGATGTTTTTCCTTGATTTAATTTAAGGACACTTGAATATAAGGGATTAAGAAATATCTAAGAGGGAGAGAAAATTCTCCAGACACTGCAATTAGCACCGGGCTCTTTTCTCTTACTTTCTCTCTTCTAGACATGACCTTGGACTTGTCCATGAGCTTTTCAGAACTCACAAAAACCCTTCAGCAGCAACATTCATAAGGCAGTGTGCTGAGCGCAGCAAAAGTGGCTTTTGGCTTTGCTTCAATCAAGCAATGAATGTAACACTAACTCTGTCTTACCATCTGTAGCCACGCAATGCAAAACAAGACACCAAACAGCTGGGATAAACTAATTCCATTCAACCAAGAATCAATTTCAATCCGCCTCAAATACAAAACACGTAAAAGTTTCCTGACAAAGGTACATCTGATCATATCACAAAGATACTATTTACAGCTGCTTTCCACTTCCCTCCTCATAACACTGACAAAATTATCTCCAAACAAATGCTCACTGCATCCTAAAGGGAGAATCAATGAGGCTGGCTTGTGATTAAATGACATCATATTGCTTGGCAGTTTTATTTTTATAACTCTGTCAGAGCCCTCTATTCTCCAGGGTAAAATTATCCACCGGGAAGGACAGAATGCATGACATCTCATCCATCATCTGGGCACAGAATAACTAGTAAATAGTTTCCCAAAACAACCCATGGATGTTATTTAACTTTTGTAGTCCAAGGAGTCTCTCTCCTCAAAATGCTTTTTTTCCCATACTCTGAAGCATGGCTAATGCAAATTTCCAAATTGTGAGCTCTTTGCAACAGATGGTAAAATTGGCAAGCTGATACAGCCTTCCAGATGGCTTTGGACATTCTGCCCATCATCCTCATTCTTGGTCACAAATGCAGCAGACAAAGGGAGGGAACTGGGAAAATGTAAAAACTGGTGGTGTTCAGGATAACAGGTCTCACTTGAGTAGTATGAATAATTGCCAGGGATGTGTCTGCTCCTCTTGACCTCTTCCACAGGCATCTTTATAGTGCCAAGCAGATCTTCATTTAATAGTTACTCCTCAAAATTAATGCAAATTGTGCATGATTGCTATCTTGTTATAATTTTCTTGTTTTTACTGATGTATAAGGTTTATTAATTATTGAAATTGCTTTTTGATTTTTAGTTACATTAGATACTTTTTGACATGAAAACGAGAGTGAAATGACAATTTATTTTCCTAAAACAAATAGTCAGTAAATTTGACTTTCTAGGTGTTGCCTGTTTCATCTAACTGCTTACCTGGCTTCATTACTACAGTTATTAGCAAAAAGTCTTATCCACCTTTTTGTGGATAATATTACACAGAAATTTAAAAGTAGTTTAGAAAGGACGTTTATTGGTTGCAACCAATGAAAAATAAAGCCACAAATAAATTGTAGAATCTGAAATCAAGAGGCATTTGAGTAAATGCTGGTAGAGAAAACAGCTTTACTACAGGAGGCTCTTACTGGAAATGGCAAGAATAGGATCTTCCTGAATTTACATTCACTGTAAATTTGAATATGAGTAAACATGTATCTTTCAGGATTTTTATGTACCGTATTTATCGGCGTATAACACGCACTTTTTCCCCCTGAAAATAGGGGGCAAATGATGTATGCGTGTTATACGCCGAAGCCATGTTTTTACAGTGGTCCGCAGCAGAGGGCCCGGCATGTCAGGGAGCTGCGCCGGACCCGTCCGGGCACCGGGCGCCCGCCTCCCTGTACGCGCGGCTCCACAGCCCCCTCGAGCGAGCGAACGGGCGGGCGGAATGCCCGGGGCTGTGGCTGCGCCGGAGCCACAGCCCCCTGGAGCGAGCGAACGGGCGGGGGGAAGGGCCAAAGAGGGGGCATCGGGCAGGGAAGCCCCGCGCATCTCCCCCGGCTCCCTCTGACAGCCACCACAGCACACGTTTCTCCTCCCTGTCGGAGGAAGCTGGCGGAGATACGCGCGGCTTCTCTCCCTTTCGCGCGGCTTCTCTGCCTTTCGCGCGGCTTCTCTGCCCTTCCCAGAGCCTTGCGCCCGGCAGGGGCATCCCTGCCCGATGCCCCTGCCGGGCGCAAGGCTCTGGGAAGGGCAGAGAAGCCGCGCGAAAGGCAGAGAAGCCGGCGGAGATACGCGCGGCTTCCCTCCCTTTCGCGCGGCTTCTCTCCCTTCCGCGCGGCTTCTCTGCCCTTCCCAGAGCCTTGCGCCCGGCAGGGGCATCCCTGCCCGATGCCCCTGCCGGGCGCAAGGCTCTGGGAAGGGCAGAGAAGCCGCGCGAAAGGCAGAGAAGCCGGCGGAGATACGCGCGGCTTCTCTCCCTTTCGCGCGGCTTCTCTGCCTTCCGCGCGGCTTCTCTGCCCTTCCCAGAGCCTTGCGCCCGGCAGGGGCATCCCTGCCCGATGCCCCTGCCGGGCGCAAGGCTCTGGGAAGGGCAGAGAAGCCGCGCGAAAGGCAGAGAAGCCGGCGGAGACACGCGCGGCTTCCCTCCCTTTCGCGCGGCTTCTCTCCCTTCCGCGCGGCTTCTCTGCCCTTCCCAGAGCCTTGCGCCCGGCAGGCGCATCGGGCTGGGAAGCCCCGCGCATCTCCCCCGGCTCCCTTTGACAGCCACCACAGCACACGTTTCTCCTCCCTGTCGGAGGAAGCCGGCGGAGATACGCGCGGCTTCTCGCGGCTTCTCTGCCTGACGCCCCTGCCGGGCCACCTGGCCCGCTGTGGGAGGAGGCGTCCGTAACCTCTGGCATGCCAGCCCTTCTGCTGCTTCCCGGGTTGGGGCGGGGGGAGAGGGAAGAGAGGGAGTGACTGACATACACAGAGAGAGACAGAGGGGAAGGGAGGGAAAGACAGAAAGAGAGAAAGAGAGGGAGGGAGAGAGACGGAGAGAGACACAGATAGAGAATGAATCGGAGACAGACAGGGGGAAAGAGGAAGAGACAGGCATACAGAGACAGAGAGAGGGAGGGAGAGAATCAGAGTGAGTGACACACACAGAGAGAGGGAGGGAGAGACAGATAGATAGAGACTGATTAAGTGAGTGAGAGACAGACAGACAAACACAGAGTGAGAGAGATGGGCAGAGGAAGGAGAGAGAGACAGATAGAAAGAGAGAGACGAAGGGAAAGAAAGAGAAAGAGAGATTAAGAAAGAGAAAAAGAGAGAAAGAAAGAGAAATGGAGAGAGGGGGAAGGAGGAAAGAGAGAGAGAGAAAGAAAGAACTTATGACCACAATTGAGCCTAAAAGTTTGGTTGCTAACCAAGGCCGTCGTTAAGTGAGTTTCACCACATTTTCCTTTTACATTATTTACCTTATAAGTGGTATAATATTAATAAAAAAAAGTTCTGAGCTACCCTTATTTTGCTTCAAAGTTCTTTATTTGAAATTTAATTTTTTTTCCTGAAATTTCCCTCTTAAAATGAAGGTGCGTGTTATACGCCGGTGCGTGTTATATGCCGATAAATACGGTATATTCTGTTTCATGTAGTCTATCAGATAATATATAAATATGCAAAGAAATGATATTTTCCCCTTGAAATGATAGACCTCTCAGGGTTTTTTTGGTTCCGTGAAGTACTGGGAATAAAATTTGGAAAAGCGGTTAAGACATGTCTCCTTATTGAAATCTAAATAACAAAAGCTCTTTACAAAGCAAAAGTTATGCCTACCATATGTGTATCATTTCTGAAAAAATTATCTGCTATATCAAAATTATGTCAGCAAAAAACAAAAGCAAACCCTGAATAAAAAATAATGCTATCAAACTGGAAACAGTTTTCTGTTTAAAGAAAAAACCAGCAAAATCGTTTCTTCAGAGCATGCATTTAACATGAAAAAGTTTGATCACAAATCACAAATTGGCAGCATCTATTAAAAATGGCAATGACTATAAACATTTTTCTCTGCAGTAATCTAGGGTATACGTTTTAAAGTCAGAAGTATTTTTTCCATTTAAGCTGTAGTTCTGGAATGCTCATTTAATCAAACAATGATAAAAAGAAAAAAAAATTGAAAAACACTAGGATTTCTTTTTATTAACTACTAATTTTATTTAATTATTTTATTTTTCTTTGCCCAATAAGTTGCTGTTTTCCTTCATCTAATGACACTCCTAAAAATTCTGGCTAGTGGCATCAAGTAATAACGTGCTAACTATCAGTGCACAAGAAACACAAATATAATTGTGTTTGCATTCCATGACCAATTGGCATTGTTACCATCTCTTACAAATTGATTCACCGGTCCCAGTGAATATATGAGACATTTAAATGACTTCATGGAAAATATGAGGAAAGGTGTCAAAAAGTGGAAGAGATAATATATTTTCCCCTTTTCTGTTCCCCTTTTCTTTTTAATTAGAGGGGGGAAATAAAAATAAAGAAAAATGGTGATATTAACATTTAACTGTGCATAAAATGGAAGATAAGATACAGTTCTGCCTCAAGAAGTCTCTCTCCAATACAAAATTCTGACTTTTATATAAGTGCTGTTTTGTTCTTTATACTCTTCCTACACAGAAAATATATCTACATTCTACGTTCACTCCATAATATACAAATATGAAAAGAAAGAATAAAGTTGAAAGAAGCAAAATAAATACACTGCGAATAAAGATCCCTTATAACATATCACTATATATCCCCAATTAAAATTTGCATATAAGTCTTCTCCCTATATAATTCATCATCATTTCCTCACATAATTCAACACAAACAGTATTTATTAGGCCTGGGATTTTATTGCACTGGCAAAAAGAAATAATGCGACCAGAAAATCTATCTCTCCTTGAAACTATACCAAACAAAACAAAAACATTGGGGTTTTCTTTGGCTCATGGTTTGTTTTTTTTGTACTAAAGGAATATCTTGTACTAAGTAAGGTAGAAAAAGCATAAAGACTCTGTGGGCCAGACGAAAGGAGGGAGGAAATGGGCTTAAAATGGACCAGCTATTAACATTCTTAATTGCAGCCCATTGCCCAACAATATTTGAGGGGAGAATTTTGAATTTTCCTCTCACTCTCTCAGGATTCCGCCCATTTTTAACTGCCAGCTTCTCCTACCACATCATACTTGGCTCCATTCCATTCTGTATTCAAAATGTTATCCTGCTAACAGATAAAAAGAGCCCCAAGGTTTTTCATATAATTCATTTCCAATATTGGATTTAGAATAAATAATGAAATCACATATATACAATTTTATTTTCTGGCTGTTCTTTGTTCTTGGAAGAAAAATTAACCGGCCAACTGATGGATACTGAATACAGCTGGCTCAAACAAAGATGACATGTCTGGATCAGGTGTCTTCATGACATCTGCACAATTCATAATCCCAGCAAACCAGTAAGAGAATATTACAACCACGGCCAGATCTTGTCCTCCTGAGATCTTCTATGTTAAATTACAGAAATATATATGTAAATGAGCTTTACTGAAAATTTTTTAGTCACAGACAGGCCAGAGTAGAAAGTTTATTAAAGGAGAAATTATTCATGTAATGTAAAATTTCCATAGTTAATCTTGAATTTCTAGCATCAGAGCAATAGCTCAATTCAGATAAAATACAACTTCAAATTAAGACTGGAAAGCAGGGATTCTATCCCCTCTGGCTTATTATGATAACTGGAAAGGAATCAAATATGTACAGTAAAAATCAGGTTTGCCTACAAGGATTAAGGTGAATCGCCGCCCTGGGTCCGTTTGGAGAAGGGCGGGGTATAAATTTAATAAAATAAAAATAAATAAATAAAAAATTATTGTTAGAACTGAAACTATTTAGTCAAGAACCAGCAGCTCTCAGCTAGACACTATATGTAAACATTGAATAGACATTTCCCAATCTCAAGTCAAGGAAGAGAACAGCCAAATTTCCACTGGCTAGGAACATGCACTGTCTCTCAAAACATTTACCATATTCTTCTGGTTCAGACCC
Organism: Rhabdophis nuchalis; assembly: GCA_039707465.1. Classification (NCBI taxonomy): domain Eukaryota; kingdom Metazoa; phylum Chordata; class Lepidosauria; order Squamata; family Natricidae; genus Rhabdophis; species Rhabdophis nuchalis. Next base: position 95,060,365 of record CM077648.1, on the reverse strand, counting down.
AATTTGGCAGAACTGAAACCTGGAGCATTTTGCTTAGCTATTCCAGACATCAGTTAAAATAATATCCAAAATATTTTAGAGAACAATTATGACAAGACCAATGCTCCTCAACCCCCTCTTATGATTCATGTGGTGGACTTTCTGTAAATTAACTCTAATTTTGATCCATAGATAAGATGTGCTTATACAACAGATGGAATCTGTAAATAAGAGTAGGAAACAAGTTGGGCTCCTAATTTTTTATTCAATTCTTTAAACAATTGTTCAGTATTCTTGTAATGGTCTGAAGATTTATTGAATAAACTATTTACTCATTTTACTAAAATTAGTGAGAATTTTTAGAAATAAATATGTGCAATTTGCATAATGTAGTTAATTGCAACAAATGAATTTATTTACTCTCTTGTACCAAATTTTGTTTTGTTTATAGAAAGAAATTGTGATTACTGTATTGTAATTTTCTGCATCTTACCTAGAATTCAGAAGCCCCTCACAAGTCATGCTATCTAACTCATAGTTCTAAGTGAAATCCACAACTGCCTTTTTCCTTTATTCAGGTATCATTCCATTTAAGATGTACCTGGAACTTTCTCATCCACATGAAGAAAATCAGAAACTTTCTGAATTAAAACAGGCACATGGGGAATAAAGGTTAGTTCTATTTGTATGTGATTGAACAGTTCTATGTTGGCTGATTCTGATACAAAATAAGTAGCTTACTATGTTTGGTTTTCTGCTACATGAACCTCCAAAATAATTTCAGTGCACAAACAATTTTGCAAAAAAAATAAAAATTAAACACATTATAGAGATCAAGAGATCTTTGTTTTACACATTGAAGAGGGTTATAACAACAGTTCTGGTTTAGTCAAAGATACTGGAGTTAAATGTGATAGCTATGGCCAAAATAAGATGCTTTGCTGATAATAATATTGCACTTGCATTTCAACAGACATTAGTGTTACCATATTCAGTTCTGTGCCAAACATGTTTTTCTATACCAAATTAACTACTACTGGGGGGGGGGGGGGAACAGAAATTATACAGGCACAGTGACTGTTACTAGGAGACAAACACTTTTAGCAGTCCTAGTTCTTCAGGGCTGGATGGCTTCAGGGCTTCAATGGATAATCAAAGAAACTACTGACAATTCATCCAATTTTCTAAATCTGTGCTAAGACGCCCAAGTTAAAATGGCCATTGATGTGCCACAGAATCCCAAATTAAATTTTAAACTAAGAGCATTCTTTCTTGCAATGATTTTTGGAATATTTAAACTTATTCCCAAGATTTGGAAAATGCATTGCTGATTGCTGAAACAAGTTATTTTATTCATGGTTAAATCATGAAATCATATTCATGATTTTTCAACTTTACAAAGGAAATCAGTCAGGATGTAATAATTCAAAGTTTACTCTACCAATGTGTAACTTTCTGCACATTCTTAAAAGAATCTAAATCTAAGCATAACAGATTAAAAAAATGTTGAGACGGCATTACATTTTAAAGCCTTAACCCTATATCAAGGCTTAGAAGGATGAATTGAGAAAACCACATTAAGTTCTGTTTTACTTTCAGTTAATAAAATTTAAATGTGCATATAAACTATTCTTTTGGAGGAAAATATGGATTTAACTCTTAATCCATGCAAGATTCAAGTAGTTGTAAGTTATGGAATTCATCATATATTCCAATTACTCTCCTTAGCTTTCTACTAAAATAATTCATATCTGGCTTTTTAGAAGAGTATTTGCTAGTACAAGCTGCTATAAAACTATAAGGGTAATTATGAATATATTTGTATTGTTTGCCCCAAATACTCTGAAGACAAGGAAGGATGCAACATGAGTTGGTACATTTGTTCTTCAACTTAGCCATAAAATTGTTAAATAACAAACTTGTCTTTTTTAAATGACATATGGCTGGAAGGATTTTGCTTACCCAACTTTCTCTTCTGTCGTTTACAAACTAGCTTGGTGTGTCATCTAAGTGTGTAGGAACATGTTAACATGTTAATGATCCTACCAATATTCTTTCTCCAGTCTTGATTTAGTACTTAAGAAAAATGTTGGCAGGTTATAAGGTAATATTTATCATTCGCAAATATATTAGATTTCTTTATGTAATTTTCTTGCATAGCCATAATCTGAAGATGAAAAGTGAAAGGTATAGAATAGTTATAGATACGTAAAGAGTTTGGTCCATGAATTGTGCCATTCACGGAATAATTTTGATAGGCAATTTCTGTACCAAAACACTTGTGATTCAGGTGTTTTTGTCAATGGATTGAATCAGATAGGGATAGAGCTGTGGTGGTGCAGTGGTTAGAATGCAGTGTTGCAGGTTAACTCTGTCCAAAGCCACGAGTTCAATCCTGAGCAGTTCAAGTTTCATTCAGCCTTCCATTCTTCTGAGAACGGTAAAATGAGGATCCAAATTGTTGGAGGCAAGATGTTGAAGCTATAAACCAGTCATAGAATGCTGTAAAGCATTATGAAGTGGTATTCAAGTCTAAGTGCTATTGCTATTGCTGTTCTACTCAACTGTGGCTTGCGGAGAAAGGGATGATGAAAAAGCCATGGACGTGGCTGTTAATGGAAGACAGACAAGGGAGAAAGTGTGGGCACTGGGAATATGGTCGAACATTACCTAATGTGTCATTGACAATGGAAACAGCAGGAGCACCTAGTAGGAAGGAAGGAAGGAAGATGATCTTATTCTTTGTAGCAAAGAATATGAGAATCATAGACTTATAGTTTGAAGAGCTCATTTAGACCATTGAGTCCACTAACCCAATTCATAGTATCCAAATTGAAGTATTCATGATGAATGACTGTCAGATCCTGCTTAAATGCATGGAAAGAAAGAAGGGAAGCCTTTATTTAACTGGCTTTTTAAATTTTTTACCCTGGTCTAAGACTGTAATAAATATTTGATTGAATTTTCTTTTCGTGTTAGGAAGAACCTAAAACCATTATTGTTTGCACTGCACTATACATTTCTTCTCGGACATCCTTTCATTTGATTCCCCACCCCCCAGGATTAAATATGCCAGAGAGTCTAAACCAGTGATGGCGAACCTTTTTAGGCTCGCGTGCCATAAGGCGGGGGAGCGCAGGGGGGGTCGTGTGCGGGCGTGCTGCACTCATAATGCAATGTGCGACCCCTAGTGCGCATGCGCGCACTACAGATCCCCCCCATTTTTTACATGCTCTTTTTACATGCTCTCCAGAGGCTTTATAGGAGCCTGGGGAGGGCGAAAAGAGCCTCCCTCTACCCCTCTGGAGGCTTTATGAACTTCCCTGAAGCCTCGGGAGCACTCAAAATGACGCTGCAAGCAATCGGAGGTCACTTCCGGTTTCGGCGCCCCATCATTTTGAGTGCTCCGGAAGCTTCAGGGAAACCCCCTGAAGGTCGCTGAAGCCTCAGGAGGGCCTCTGGAGGGACTGGGAAGTCTCCGAAGCACTCAAAATGATGTGCCGTCGAAAGCGGAAGTAACCTCCAATTTGCTTGCAGCATCATTTTGAGTGGTTCAGAGGCTTAAGGGAAGCCTCCTGAAGGTTGCTGAAGCCTCCAGAGCACGCAAAATGACACTGCAAGCAAATCAGAGGTCACTTCCGGTTTTGGCGGTGCATCATTTTGAGTGCTCCAGAGGCTTCCCAGGCCCTCCGGAGGCCCTCCGGAGGCTTCAGCAACCTTCAGGAGGCTTCCCTGAAGCCTCCAGAGCGCTCAAAATGATGCGCCACCGAAACCGGAAGTGACCTCAGATTGCTTGCAGCGTCATTTTGAGAGCTCCGGAGACATCAGGGAAGCCTCCTGAAGGTTGCTGAAGCCTCTGGAGGGCCTGGGAAGCCTCCGGAGCACTCAAAATGATGCACCGCCAAAATCGGAAGTGACCTCCGATTGCTTGCAGCGTCCTTTTGATCGCTCCAGAGACTTCAGGGAAGTTCATGAAGCCTCTGGAGGGCCTTTGGGGGCCGAGGGGGGGGGGTTCTTTTCACCCTCCCCAGGCTACAAAGGCTTCATAGGGTGAAAAAAGCATGAAAAAATTCAGCTGGCCAGCGTGCGCATGCGTGCCCTGACAAATGGCTCTGCGTGCCACCTGTGGCACGTGTGCCATAGGTTCGCCTTCGCTGGTCTAAACAGTTAAAGGCACCAGGCCAGAAACCCAGCAACTTTGGGTTCTAATCTTGCCTTGGGAATGAAGCCAGATGGATAACTTTGGATGAGCAATTCATTCTCAGTTTTAGGGAGAAGGCAACGGCAAACAGTAATTGGGGAAAGGGAAAATATTTTTCTTTTTTTTTTAAAGATGAAAAAAGAGGTTTGGATAAGAATAATTCTACCTGAGATACAATGATACAAGCCAAATTTTGAAACAAACTATTAGCCTGTTTTAGAGAACAGGTAGCGACTTACGATCTCAAGTGAGCCCAAAATGCTAAGTGAATTTTGCCCCATTTTATTACCTTTCCTGCAATGGTTGTTAAATGAATCACTACAGTTGTTAATTAGTAACATGGTTAAGTGAATCTGACTTCCCCACTGACTTTGCTTGTCAGAAGGTTGCAAAAAAACAAAAAAAAATCCCATGATCCTGGGACACTGCAACCGTCATAAATATGAGTCAGTTTCCAAGCATCTGAATTTTGATTATATGACCATATGTATGCTGTAACGGTTGTAAGTGTAAAAAAAATGGTTATATGTCATTTTTTTCAATACCGTTGTAACTTCAAATGGTCACTAAATGAATGATTGTAAGTCAATAATTACCTGTATTTAAGACAGGGATGCATTTGTTAGCAGGAGCCAGCAAGGGTTAGTCAAAAATAAATCATTTCAAGCCAATTTGATTTCCTTTTCCAAGATTATAGTTTGCTTGACCATTGAAATACATGAACCATGCCTTCAGCAAAGCATGCAACCAAGTCTCCTGTAAGATTTTGTTAGACAAGATGGCAAAATATGGTCTGGACTATGTTATCATAACATGGATATAGAGCGGGCTGAACAACCATATCCAAATGTCAGTGGCTCTGTATCAGGTTAGAGAAAAGTGTCAAGGAATATACCTCAAGGCTTTGTTTTTCAAAATTGGACAATATTACAAGTGAAAAGAATCTGGATGAATCACAAGCTAAACCTGAGCCAACAGTACAATGCAGTTGCAAAATAAAGCAAATGCAGTACTAAACCACATCAGCAGATCAAGACACATTTGTCCCTATTGTGCATCCTCCTATCTGCAACTAGAATATTATGTATGGTTCTGAGTACAGCATTTTAGGAAGGACACTGAGCAGAGTGGGACACAGTGGTTAAGATATTTGACTGATGGGGACAGTTTCTAGTCAGCCATAAAAGGTCACTGGGTGACTTTGGGCAAGCCATCTTCTTTCAGCCAAATCTGCCTCACAAGTTTGCAAGGGAAAGTACACAGGGAACACTATACATACCACTTTGAGCTGCTCTCAAAAGGTGGGATATAAATCTGATAAATAGGCAAGATCATGACTAGAGGACAACAACCAGGTAAATAAAGAGGCTAGTAAGAAAAGCTATGAGAAACAGTTGAAAGTGTTGGATGTTTAGCCTGGAGAAGAGAAGATTGCAGCATATGACAGACAGATAGATGTGTACAAGATGAAGCAGAGTTGGTCTGAATAGTTCAGAAAGAAATAAGTGATGGGTTTAAATTACAAGGAGTGAGATCTAAGATGAGCATAAGAAAAAAAAAATCCTAACAGCTGTTCAATAATGGAACAGTCTGTCTTGAGTGGTAGGTGCACCTTAACTGTGGCCAGGGTGGCCATCTGTCAGGGATATTATAGTTTTGCCTTCCTGCATGGGCAGGATACTAGATTAGATGTTCTCCAATAACCTTTCCAAACTTTACCTTCTGTGATTCCTTGGGGATATTTACCCATTTATCAATGGTGTGTGTGTGTGCGTGTGTGTGTGTGTCTATCTATCCATATCTTTATGGGCATGTAGCAAATTTATTCCAATAAGTTGGGCAACAAATAGGCAATCATCTAACTCATTTTATAAGTGACATATGAAGCTCCTCTTTATATTACAGTCCTATTAGCTGATGAAAAACAGTGCTCTTTTATGAAGTATACTTGAAGTTATCTCCTAATATGGAAGAAGAAAGGGAGGCTTGGCAGAGCTGGTAACTAAGGTCAAGGCTCATATTATTCATCCTCTCCTCGTTTTATTAAATAAAGCAAGCCTGAATGAAGATGAAACCACATAAAAATATACATATATGCAGCTTAGCACTGCCATAGAAAAGATCCAGTTTCATTTCCAGGATTTGCCTCTTTTACTGTTGAGCAACAGGTCTCATGTATTCCTATGCCAAAAAAACTTAAACCATGTTCCTGGAATTGATATTACTTTTCTGCATATTATTTCATAGGACTTGTTATACCTACCAGTGACACACTGTTCTGCTATTACTATATTTGGCTTGTGATACTGGCCTCAAACATTGGACTATATGAGGTGATACACTGTCTTTTTATCATTTTATGACTGTGCCCTGTTTCTGAATGTCAGTCATGTCATTTTACTTGCTCTTGTATTTTTTAAAATTCCTCCTAATTCATGAAGTCAGCTGTTTTTTTTACAGACAAAACAGCATGATGCTAAAGATCCTTATTTTTTGAATTCACAGTTTCAGGTTTATGAAATCAAAATCCCAGTACTCCTGCAGGAAGTATCTTTTTTTAAAAAGTATCATTAGCCAGCCTCACTACAAAAAAATCCCCTGAAAGTATTAAAAGATTAAATCCACCATGTGCTCTTACTATAATGTTCTTTATTAGGAAGTTAAGAGCTAACAACAGCTTAACAGATAGATAAAGCTTTCAGTTTGATAATCTGTCAGCATGTTGCCCAATTTGAGACTGTAAAACAATGTCAACCAAGAAGAACATATCCTTAATTGGATCCCCTGCAACTCAACTCTTCAGAGGAAAAAAATGTTTTAAAACCCAGGTTTATCTTTACAGAACTGTATACATCTGGCTATATCTTAGAGAGAATCAGCACCCAGATGGGGTAGGAGTACCTTGAATGATTCTGAGATTGATGTTGATGGCAGCATAAGTTTCTTATAGGGTTTTCAATTGTAAAGTCAAAATGGGAGAAGTAAAGCTAAGAATAATTCACAATGTGGACAAGGGAAGGTGGATTTTGTAAGTACGAGAAAAGCCAATCCACTTATGAGAAGTTAGCTTAAAATTAAGCTTAGTGGTCTTTCGAGTGCGCTTCAAGGTGTTGATCACCATCTTCAAAGCGCTCCATGGCACGGGACCTAGCTATCTGCGAGATCGCATCCTGCCCCATACATCCCTTCGACCGATTCGCTCGCACAGAGAGGGACTTCTCTGGGTGCCGTCCACAAGGCAGTGCCAGCGGGCGACTCCCAGGGGAAGGGCCTTCTCTGTCGCTGGTCCTATCCTATGGAACGACCTACCCCCCGATTTCAGAACAACTCCGGACCTCCGCTCCTTCTGTCAAAAGCTCAAAACGTATTTCTTCCAACAGGCCGGCTTGGCCTAATCCATCTTTCCTGCCTCCACTCTGTATATGTAAATTTTAATTGGGTTTTTTGGGTTTTTAGTATTTTACTATTTTAGGTTTTAGCGCAGGGTCACTGTAGTTTAATTTGTTTTTAGGTATTTATATTGCTGTATGTTTTATATTTTATAATTCCCTGTGCACCGCCCCGAGCGGTATATAAATAAAAGTTTGATTGATTGATTGATTGAGAAGAAGGCAATGCCAAACCACTTCCATATTGTTGATAGGAAAATTCCATAAAGATATTTGGGTGCCAGGTTAGAAGTCCCTATTTCAGTTATAGGGTAAAGGATGTATTGGACTTGCTGTATAAGCATTTTTTGTACAAAAGAGCAAGCTCATCTATGAGTGGAACATATCAGACCTAGTTCTACATATGTGATCTTTTAACAAGCAGGACTTGCTCATTTTTGTTGAGGACAAATTCTGTAGAATCTTCCTACCAAAAGACAATTTAACTAAACATAAGTCAAAGCTGTAATGCCTGATGGAGGTCCACATGGCAACCATACAATTGTCCCTCGGGAGTTGTTAAGTGTCAGAGGTTCCTAGTAGGATGTGCCACTGTTCATTGAGGAGAAGTTTTGCTCTGTGCTTTGTATGCTAGTTTGATTCATGCTTCACAGTCATGTTCATCTTGACTATGACAGTTAACCTAGATTTGCACCTTACGTTAGGCTTCTAGAAGGACACAAAAATGCTATTGGAGGCTCTGAATGCATATTCTACTCAAGCAGATCTTGACAACCTGCCTAATGCCTACTTTGGAATTCTGGGTTAATTTATTTTAAAAAAATAGACCTACATGCAAGGTAGATTTATTTGGTTGGATGATGCAGATCTTGGATGAGAACCCTCTCACATTTTTCTAGATGATGTTTACAGATATTAGGAGTTTACAGATATTAGGAGTGTCAATTTCTAAATTACATACTCTAAGGATGGTGACTGCAGGAGATCAAATAGAACTTAGATAGAACTTCAAGCAGTAACCATTGAGTAATCTTAATAAGAATATGACAATGGACCAAAAGGACTGTGTGTTCTCTAATGTTTGGACTGAAGAGAAATCTGACAATTCCATGCAAATTGCAAGAAGAAATGCAATAAATCCAAAGGGTGCAGTAATACTGATGTATACTTAGAATGAGAAAATTGGAGATATGGAGGAACTGCAGCATGATTTAGATTGGATGAGCATGACAATCCGAGAAATAGATTAGCAGACTTTTATGGGGGGGGGGGGAATCTTTGTTTATTGTTAATACCTTCTTCAAACAAAAGAAATATATACTTTAAAAACAGTCATCAGGATCACAAGGGCTACATTACAGAAACCAAAAGGCGGAGGAGTGCAATTTGGTCAACCACAATGCTTCTTCATGCAATTCTGGAATAAGACCATGAATTATTGAAGTCAAATATATGGGTTAAAATTAGAAAATTAAAGGAGGAGGAGTGCCAGCAAGAACTGATTTGAAAACAAATGATCAGAATGTAAAATCAGTGTAAGGAACAGATTCAGTACATGAGAACCTGAGAAACTACAGGAACAAAGAGAGACTTTGAAAACTAAATCATAAAAATATGCTTGTAATTTTAAAGAGAAAAAGATTCATGACAATTAAAAATAAGCTATGTTGGGAGGAGGAAGATGAAAGCCCTGGTCAATAAATTATCTTTACAGAGACTGTGAACAAAGATTTGTTCCTGAGAGATTGAGAGGGCTAAAAATAAGGGAAAAGACAAGTTTTCTACATCTAAAAGGGTTATGATGCAAAAAAGCATGAGAAAGTTTTAGATCTGACTGGCTACAATTTCTAAATTTGCTCAGAATTCAGATCAGCTAGCTCTCCTGAACTTGCACAGAAACTGCCAGCTATCTTATAAAGCTACCACTTCCTGGAATACAATGAAGATATTGTTCTAATCCATGCTCGTCCATCAGTAAGATCCAGAGAAGGAGGAAGTCAAACATTTGCACAATGGATCCAACGGTTAGAAATGAAGGAAAAAGTATTCAGGAAGCATAAGAAATTTTATGAAAGGAAATACTGAAGGTGCAAACACTTCCTAAAAGATGCAAAAATAGGAGAATCTCAATGCAGAATTAAAATACTGAAGAGAAAAAGTGATATTTATACAAAAGAGAAAGGGGAAAAAGAATACAGGTTATCTCCAGAAAGTGCAGGAACTTTGTCAAAAAAAAAAAGCTATAGCTCAGAATATACTGAGGGTTGTTAAGAGATGAAGAAAAAACAAAACCAAAAGCTATTCTTGCATGATAAAGATAAAAGGACAGCAAAAAAGACTGCAATCCAAGTGACAGTACAGAGTGGTGAAGCACTACTGGATGATGGGACTTTTTTAATTCCTATTTTGAGTTTGTCTTCTCTCAGGCGGAAAATGGAGCCTTAGCTGCATCATGATTATACCAGTGGGAGAAGAAAATTGCAGCTTACAATATTTAAGGAGACTATAAGAGAAACTGTAACTAATTCAAATGAATTTATCTCTCAAGAGCCATATGGATTACTTCCCTACTGAAAGAACAAGTGCAGGGGTTCACAGAGAATCACTTTTGGTAATCTCTGAAAATTCCTGAAAGAATGGTCATCTCCTTCTTAAGGAATACCTGGGAAACTGTTAAGACTTGTCATTTTTAACGTTTATACTGGGCAAAGTCTTCAAGCAGCATGCTTGTGAACTATTGGGGAGGCTACAAGCAACAGGATCCAGCATGGATTTACTGCACACAAATCATACTAGACTAGCCTTATGTTCTTTTTTGATAGAATATTTAAATTAATAGATCAGAGCAATGCCACAGACAAAATGTGCTTGGAACTCAGTAAAGTCTTTGACTAAGTGCTTCAGAGTATGGTAAAATACAAGCTAGACATTACTCTTATTGCCTGATACTACTACAATGCCTCTGGACAGATTACAGATTTAAAAATAAAGAAAGAAACCTAACTATATTATATAGCGATGGGGAAGTGGACTTATTTTCTATTAACAGAATGACAAAGTTGGAGGTCTTCTGGTACAACTCTCTGCTCAAGCTGTCCTGTCCTATTCAAGGACCAGAAGTAATGGATCAAACTACACGGGACATTCATGGTATATGGTATGAGAAACGTATTGCCTATATGAACTGTTAGTTAGTAGAATAGGCTATCACAGGATGTGGTGAGTTTACATTTCTAGAAGTCTTGAAATGACTAAATGGTCATTGTCAAAGATACTAGCAGGTCATGAACTGAGCAATGATTTAGACAAGATAATCATTTCCACTCTTTGATTCTGTCTTTTTGAGAGCACAACATTCAGCATAAGACAGATGTGTACCAGTATCTTTATATGTGATTAATATGCCTAAAAGATGACTGTGGATCAGCATACCATGATATTTACAAATTTGGAAAGAGAAGGGCCCGATATAACTCACATTCTGCCTGATGCAAGTTAGTTAAATCGTAGGAAGTAAAAAAATAACCTGAGCCACACAGAAAGGAACACTTTAAAATAGCATGGTCCATGAGCACACTGCATACACAAAATGAAGAAAATATGGCTAGAAATCCATAATATCCTAAATTAGTTCACTAGCACCTGTTTTAAAAATAAACAACCTTATTCAGATGAATCTTACTGTTCCATTTCTTTTTGCAATAATTGGTAATTCTTTTCTTTTGTTTTAGCTTTTGCCCAAGAAATAAGAGGAAATCTGAAACTGAAACTTTGGATGAGTAATACTTACCTATACCATTTTAAATATATAAATACCAAATAACCAATCAAATAAATTCTCAGCTTTAAATGGTGCTGAACCTACCGTAAGAGATCCATTCTGCGTGGTGGCTGTATTTGTATTCTGTTCTCCATGCGTTTGTCCACTTCCATAGATTGTCAGATTGTGCTCGCTGGTTTGGCCTGCATAGTCCTGAGTGTGGGGAACACCATACTCTGTGGGGATCCCATTCTGTGGGGGAGGTGGGAATGGGATTGTGGTGAATGGCTGGACCATTGTGTCAGGAGTAGCTGTTGGCTCCTGGTTACCCTGGAGGGGAAAAAAAGGCAAAGTGCATTAAAGGAAGGCAGGAAGGAAGGAATATATTCTCTCAACAAGGGACAGCTGATGGTCAGGGATAAAAATAATAAAATTAGCCTGAATCAAAACACTACAGGATGATGGACTCAGTTTATGGGCTGTAATCTACCACATTGGTTCAATGCAAGTTGATGAATATGTTTTCTGACTTCCAATTTAGGACCGGGAGACAATCACTGGCTTCTGTGACTTAGAAGTGATGCATTCTCCCTTTTTCTTTCTCTCTCTCCACTACAGATGGGTTATCTCACCCACTGTTCAGCATCAAAATCTCTTGTCTCCTAGATAACCATCCACATACTTTTCTTTAGCATGTTTAGTGGAAAAGCACACTTAGCATAAGAAACAAATGTTCAAATAAAGGTTCCAAGTTAAAGGCATTTAGAATCCTATTTACTTAAATGCAGAGAAGAAATCAAACTTAGAGTCTGAATTCTTTGATGATGTATGTATCGGAACAATCTTTTTTCCAAAACAATACAGAAAATGAAACAGCATCTATACTGCGATGCCCAGGGCTCAGTATTTGGACAAGTCATTCCCTCTGTTCCAACCTTGTGATTATACTTCTCAAAGTGTTCTATTTCACTGCATGCTGAAAGTATTTACCGAAGTTACCCATATAGAAGAAATGAGTCTCTAAGTAATATTACAGAAGCATCTGTTTAAAAGACAGAATACATGCTAGCAAAATAAGAACTTTAGATGAGAGTTAATTATATGCTACACAGAACCCTTAAAAATGTTTAAAGTAAAACAGTGCAGTATAGGTGCCGTTTCATGTTCTGTATTCATCTTTTCAGAAAGGATTGTTCTGATACATCATGAAAGAATTTGGATCTAAGTCTGATTCCTTCTCTGCATTTAAATTAGTCTTTGAATGAGAAAGATGTCCTAAGCAAATGTGTGTAACATAAATTCCTTTATTTAAAAAAAAGTTTAATATACTCATTGACTACAGAAAGAAGTGACCATAATCGGAGTGGCTAAAGGAACACCTGATCCATCTTTTTGAAGAAGAATATAAGCCCATGTTTGAAAGATACAAAATAAAGACAGTAAACATATATTTGGATTACAAACAGACACACACACAGTCTTCTGAATCTATACCACTAATGACATTGGTAGAGAATTAATATAAAGCAGCAGTCCCCAACCTTTGTAGTTTGGTGGCCTGGTGGTGGTGGGGGGGAGACTGGGCCATGCAAGCAGTGGGCAGTACACATGAGCACACACAGCTCAACTTGTGTGAGCAGCTGGCCACCATGTGCGCACATGCGCATGCAGCTTGACTTGTGCAAGTTGAGCTGTGCATGCATTCCGGCCTGCCACTCATGCACATTGAGCTGCGCATGCATGCATGTGCGCCAGCCCACATAGCCCAGTTGTAAATAGGCCATAGCCCGATAGTGGGCCGCAGCCCGGGGGTTGGGGTCCACTGGTCTAAAGTACTTCAAATTAAAAACTGAAAATATCTAGAAAGATAAAATTTAAGAAAAAAATAAGAGTGATTTATAAATCTATATAAATAAAAATGTAACTATGAGTTTGTTCAAAACCGCTAATCTCATAAACTACTGCACCAATCGCCACCAAATTTTCACGCAACGTTCCTTACAAGTGCAGCATCAATGGCATGTACAGACTGTGTGGATGGCACATTGGCGCTAGGTACATGCCACACAAATGTAAAACTGCAGCTCTTCTGTGTGTTTCCCTCACTCGCTTCCCCTCCCACCCGGCCGCTTTTCAGCTCATGTCACTTGCACGAGCGGTGGAGAGATCTGTGTCATATCCATGACGGCCGCCTCCTCAGCAGCTTCTCTCTCCTCTGCCACCGCCCACCCCCTCCACCAACTCCTCCCCACAAGGCCGCTGCCAAATCAGTGGCCTCTTCTCCACCACCCCCACCTCCCCCCCACAAGGCTGCTGCTGAGTCAGCCCCCGCCACCAACTCCCCCCTCCCACAAGGCCGCTGCCAAGTTAGCGGCTTCTCTTCCTCTCTCTCTAGGTAGGTAGGTAGGTAAGTAGGTAGAGGGAGAAATACAGTAGGTAGGTAGGTAGATAGGGGGAGAGAGAGAGGGAGAAATACGGTAGGTAGGTAGGGGGATAGAGAGAGTGAGGGAGAAATACAGTAGGTAAGTAGGTGGGTAGGTAGGTAGGTAGAGAGAGGGGGGGAAATACACTAGGTAGGTAGGTAGGTGGATAGAGGGAGAGGGAGAAATACGGTAGGTAGGTAGAGAGAGAGGGAGAAATACAGTAGGTAGGTAGGTAGGTAGAGGGGTAGAGAGAGAGGGAGAAATACAGTAGGTAGGTAGGTAGCTAGAGTAAGAGAGGGAGGGAGAGGGAGGGGAAACGGAGACAGAGAAGGAAGGGGGTCGCTGAGAGGGTCTATGAGGGACAACTCTTTCATTTAACCAAACTTGGACACAGCAACGCGTGGCAGGTACACAGCTAGTATAAAATATAAAAACAAAAGGCAATTAACATAATTATTAAATCTTCTGCATTTAAAAGTCCAGGTAGAGACTTACATCTTAGCTACTTTTTAAAAGATAGGGAAAATGAAGGCCAAATTCCTGACACAGCAACCAGGAACAGCCTCTCTTCCCTACATTCATTAAACAGAGCTTTGACACTGGGGGGATGGGTGTCATTTTCAAAAAGGCCTCTTTTACAACCCTGTAAGGTCTGGAAGCATTCTAAATTATTCTCACTTTTCCATATATAGCAATCCAGTTGATCCAAAGATTGCAGTCTTTCAAGGAAGCAATCGAGATGAATTCCTAATAATTCAAGGAAAATGAATGAGGGAACTAACGTATAAGTTCCCTCATTCTCACCTACAATGTAAATAAATTAGCATATGCTATTTTAACAGTATATAAAATAAAATAATCTCAAGGGAGATGCAAAATAAATACCTACATATCAGCATTAAATATGTTATGTTGTCATACTAGTATATTTAAAGCATGTTAAACTAGTATTTTAGATACAGCATTTCTTCATTGTTTCCCAAGTCTACTGAACATTGATGATTTTTTAATGATCAAAAAGGAAAACAAATATGCTGAAATAAAAGTGTATTTTAAAAATGCTCTTTATTTCCCCATTTATTTAATATACACTGAATCTGAATCTTAATAGAAGGCTTGTAATGGACATTGATAGCATATTTCAACAATGTCTGAAGCAAGATTTTTTATAGAAAATATATGTATAACATTCTTTCAATACTGGATCTTTGGTATAAAGAGTGCTGAAAATCTCCTTGTAAAAATATAACTTAAAGGAAAAGGTGGTGGGACTTTGAAATTTTTTTCATTAAAAAGCTCATATACTTCATGAATTTTCAGACAAAGGTCTTTGTCTGAAAATTCTTTTTCAAGAGATCATCTTGATTCAAAAATAGGCTAAACTTTGGGGTAATGAAACTGGATGTATCCAAGTCTGCAAAACAATTTCTCCTGGATCTTCTCATCAGCTGACACAAACTCATCATGCCTGACAGAAAATACTTAATTTAAGAAACAGTGCTTTGACATAAGGAAGTATCAAAGAAATCACTGTTGAATATCTAAAAAAGAAAAAAAACTGAACAGATTAAAACTTGAAACAGGTTAAATAAATTTTTCCCATCCTTTATATCAATAGGCCTTCAACTCTCATGTTTGGCAAATAAAATGTTGAATTGAATTGAAGAACACTTCTAACTAATCGTTCAGATATTAGCTATGTCCCAAATTTGTTTTGATACTAGCCTATGTGGACAATGTCTCCTAGGATTATATATGTCTATACAGAGAGATGAAAGAGTGATATATGTATATTGTATAAATATGTATATTGGGAGATGAAAGAATGGCAGCAACAATTCATTTCCAGAATTCCAAATATTACAAGCAAACACATAATGATTACTACTCTTAAAGATGCTATTTCTACATGTCTACACAAAAAGCATTGCTTTGTAATGCTCAGTTCTAATAGTATAGTGTTATACAACCAGACCAGATTCGCCCTCCCCTACTTCTTAATTATACATGCTTCAACAAATAATTCAGACATAGATGGAAATGCACACAATAATATTCTATTCCAGGTAGCACAAAATAAAGCTTTCCCCCCATTTTTAACTCAATTATAAAGTAAACATTGAAAGACTTGGATCTCCCCTTAATTTAAAAACAACTGATCCTACAATAACATAAAAATTGACAAGGAAATGGTTTCTATTTTTTAGTTCAATCTGCTAACCAGTCAACACAAATGTACTTTATTATAGTGGATTTTCTTTGTATAATCAATTTCTAACTATAGAAATTGCCTAAATTTTCATTAGACAAAAACAACTCCAGAAATTTATGAACCCTTCTATTATCCAAATATAATTCTCCAGTTCTATGTACTGGCATTTGCCACTACATTTGCTACTGCAGTTCAATATTGTAAATAATATTTAATAACATTAAGTATATATGCAGCCAGCATACATTGGAGTTCTTTTTACAAAGAAATGAATGTGATTAAAGATTAAATGAGAAAGCATAAGCAATGAAAGAAACAGAGGCATGCACCCAAGTACTAATACTTTTACAGATGCCCACATCTCTGGTTTCTTATGGTCCTCGCAGAGGAGAATAAATTATAACCAGAAAGCCATAAGCAAGTGCAAATTGCCAGCCTGCTACTAGAGGGCATAAGATAATTCAGAGTGTCTAATGACAGGATTGCCTTGTAAATACAATCTCTTGTTGGACTATAAATTCAGGGAGAAAACCAAACCATTGCATGTATACCGTTTTTAGCATGTACTTATGTTAGATTTATTTATGTCAATTGTCCTCTCAAATTCCAGGACTGTTTTAAGTAATGCTCTCCATTTTATCCCTACACAAGCAACCCTGTGAGCTAGGCTGAGCAGAGAGTGAGTGAGTGGCTTCAAATTATCCAGATATTTTTTATTCCCAGGCTTTGCTCTACAGGCCAGCTCACAGTAGACCCAAAAATATAAGATATATAATATTGAGTGGAAAAAAACCCAGAAAGTCATAACCAGATTGTGTTTCAAGAACATGTTTTATAGGGAGAAACAATATCTAAAACATCTTGTGTACCCTACTTATCTGACTATTTGGACCCTTCCTTTGAGCAGATTGGCTTGTTTCCGCTGGTTATGAAGTTTTGTAAGTGTCCTATTGGCTGTCATGCTACTCTCTGTTGACGTTGTGAGAACTAACTTTCACACTGGCTCTTTCTCAACTTAGTCTAATGCATTCATATTATAGATATAAAAATCAGGTATGTTGACTATTAAATGAACTCTGGCTTAAAACATCTATGATAATTTTTTCAATTTAAGATTTGTTGTCCTGTGTTTATTTATTCATTTTTTTTATTCTACCCATATTATTTTATATGTAACTCAAGGCAGAGAACATACCATAATACTTCCTCCTCCTCCTCTTTTTCCCCACAATTACCCTGTGAAGTGGGTTGAGCTGAGGTAGAATGACAGGCCCAAAGTCATCCAGTCAGCTTTCATGCCTAAGGCAGGACTGGAATCACAGCTTCCTTATTTATAGCCTGCTGCCATAATCATTGAACCAAACTGGCTCTTTGTACTGGATCTAGAATAGATTTTGTTTTAATAAAAAATTAGGACTTGAAGAAAACATATAGCAAACCAAAAGTACTGCAGTGGTAAATTGTCTCACTATGAAACCAGGTTCTGCTGATTTCCATCCTGTTAACCTTGACATGGTATTTTACCTTCTCTTGATAAGAGATAAGTCTTGTTTTTTCCCCTCTTCTATAATGTTTTTCTCTTCTACAATGTTGCCTATATAAGCTTTGTACTATAATTTATAAAAATAATTACTAGCATGCAGATAAAAACCTAGCTGTGATATCAAGGAAAGGATATAAATATAAAAAGTAAACAGGGAAACACAGCACCAAATATTGTGTATAGTGGTATGACAGAAGAAATTAAATGAATAGGGAAAATAAAAAGAGATATTTTTTTTTGCAGGTCAATATAGGAATACTAAAGAACTGACAGAGAGGAATAATATGTTTTGAAAATTCAGACCAGCATTTAGGTGCCACGATGAGAAGAAATGGCTAATAACATGCATAGGAAATGGGACTGTATTAAATTTAAAAGTGAATGCACAATACAAAAATACTATCATTAGAATATTAATTCTATGCAATTTAAGCAGTATCTTGTTTTGTTGTACATTTATAATATCAAAAGGACAAGTGTAACCATTTGCAACATTTGTATAGTATATTACAAAGCTATACTTATACAAAACTTATTCTTTCTAATTTTATTGATTTTTGTTTATATTGGATACAATACTTGGCACAAAATTTTAAATAGTGAAGCCCAAGACAAAACAAAAAATAAATTTAGGGAAAGGGTTGGGGAACAAGGGAAAAGCAAGAAAAAGGATGGTGTTGGTGTACCAAAAATGACTTGGTGTTAAATCAAGTTTGAAAAAAAACACTATAATATTAGAACTATTAACGTATTCTGGAAAATTTTGGAAGACCACAAGATGATTAATCTAAATTCTGCATTCTATAGGGAAACGGTGGGTAGCACAGAAGGTTTAGTGGCTTCATCTCCTTATTCCCCATCTCTTGAAATATATATGGTCTTACTTATTTAATTAATGTATTCATAGTTTTAGTTACAAAGCCAAAGAAATTACTCAGATATCAAATTATGACAAATAATTTTAGAAGTACTTATGTTCCTAGCAAAACTGACTTTATTTCACATACTTTTTAATATTACCAATTTTACCTTTTCTTAATTAAACGAAAGATTGACAAAGAAAAATTATGACAATATCACAGCCAGTGAGTTGTAGTTGAAAGGTTAGACTAAGAACAAGGAAACTCAGATTTAATCAAATCAAATATTTATTATGGTTGCAAGGCTGCATTAAGTTAGCAATTTCTGCACTCTTCAGATGTATTCTTTACTAATCACATTGTCTGTGCTTGATGTTATCCAACTGTCAAATACTGATAGGCTTTGTTCTGGTGGTTTGGGCATTCCATTACTGTTTCTGATTTTACATCAATTTATTGCTACTGCAACTAATTTCTCTAGGGCAAATTCCATTACTATATCCATACTAAAAATTCTTACAGTGTTTGTCAATGTTTGATTTTCAATTTTTGCTTTTCCATAAAACTTCAGAGTATCTATATAAAATAAATGAGATATTGTTATTGTTCTTTTATTCATCAAGGAGTAACACAAAGAACAAATAAAAGAATCAAATTATTGTTCATTGGAAATTCAAATCTCTCTCAGGAACAAAGGAATTATCCAAATAGCATTATAAGATATAACATGTACCCAGCAAAGGGGGGAGGAGGATCAGGGGTGGGTTCTGGTAGGCACTACTGCCGGTTCGCTTGTGGGTGTGCTACGCGCTTCTGTGCTTGATGTGTGCTATGTGCGCATGCGCAGTGCAATAAAAATTGCTCTGTGCGTGCGCAGAAGCAAAAACCAAGATGGCAGCACCTATGGTGGCACCTGGAGAACTGGTTCAGGGTCATGGTAGACCTGGGTCGTTGTTGGTTCCAGCGACCCAGTCCACCAAACCACTACCACTTCGGCTGAATTGGTCTGAACCAGTAGGAACCTACCACTGAGGGGGATTATTTGTAAATCTGTTGCAAATATAGCTGAAATACATAGTTCTTGTAAAAATCGGTTTAATCTCTTTGTTGTTCCACCTAATACATCAGTAACTATAGCGACAACTTCACAAGATCTTCTCCATAATCTATCCATTTAAAATAATTAGGTTTCTATATTTTATAACTTTTCAAATTCTTTTTCCAATTCTGCTGTTCCTGAGTATTACCTCATCTACAAAAAACAACTCTTTTCAATTTTTGTTTTGTTATGTGTTCTAGATAGCAATGAGCTCATATGCTCTTATAAACATTTTCAACAATTTTTCATTACGTTTTATACTATAATGGAGATACTCAGAAATTTCAAGTTTTCACAAATGCTAACTGATCATAATGGCTATTCTGTCATAGTGTTGTTTATAATCAGTATGGGCAATTTGAGTGCTCCCACTAATTCTGTAATCAATGGACTGATCATTTGCTTTACAAAATGTGCATTTGTTAATGTTGATTGAATCCCTCAGTTTGCCATAGTTCTTTATAATGCTTACTCTTGAGGTACAAAATTAATTCTTCCTTTTCTTTCTCAATGGTTGTCTGCTTCTACCCAGTGAGACCAGAAATTGTCACCAGTTTCTTTTATCTTAGCCAGTTATCTTAGCCGCATAATGTTTTACTTCTCAAATTTTCTTCTCAAATTATTGGAACAATTTTCCAATATTTTTTTTTGCTTCTGCTACTTTCAGTGTATTTTCTTTGCAAACCACTATCAGCATTTTCTCTTTGCTTGCCTTGAATTAATCATTTAATCCATGTTTTTCTTCTACAACTGACTCTTTACCTGCAGTAAACCACAGCTTCCAATTTTTCATGCTAAGTATAGTCGATGAACATCACTTTGTGCATGCAATGCATTATGCATTGTCATCAGTTTGCAGGCTTTCTGATCTAAATTGCACAATTCAAGCTGCGTCCAGTTTACTGTAACAGCAGCATATTTGATTACTGAGGATTTAGAATTCAATTCCCAAGATGCACAACCAGCAGCACTGAGATGTCATACAATTCTTTCCATCTTTGGGAGAGGAGAGACTAACAAATACCTAAACCCCAAATTTCTGGTTAAATCTTTTTGAGTTTGGTCTTATGTAACGCAGATCCATTTGTGCATTTTCATGCATACAATCTTTATTCAGTTTTGAAAGCCGTTGATTCTAGAGGGGGGGGGGGGGAAACAACCCAAGGAGAGTGAGCAGAAACCTGCAGGCTCAGCAGCCAGCTAAAACAGGAGATGGTGAAAGGAAAGAATGCTGTAGGGGAGGGGAGAGAACATATGGAATCAATTGGCGGGGAGGGTGGAATGTCTTGAAAGAGATTTCAGAGCTTGAAAGAGTAGTAAGCCAGACGCGGCTCCATTTCCTTTGTGGAGGAAGGGCATGCAATGTAACATATTTCATGTAAACTCTTTTCTCTTCTGGAAGCTTCATTTTATGCTCTAAATCGTTCATTCCAGTAATACATGCTTCAGGCTATGTATACACAGACATTTGTAATGTACAGGTCAGTTCTAGCATAGCAAGAATGCAACATACAGCTGACTGAATCATACAAAGTCAGGCGAGACCATAAACTATGGCCTACTGTGCCAACAACTGGAAACAATCTGACATGAATTTTCCTGGGTGAAGCAAAGTAAGAAAGGGCAGATGGAAGGGATGGGGAATGCTTTCCTTTAATAACAAGCAAATGCATGAAAATAGGTGAGATGGATGATGAAGAAGATGGAAGTTTCTTAATCTTCCTCCCATCCAACTGATTTTCTCCATATTTTTTTTGAATGCTGGCTTCCCATTTCAGAAAGTGACACTTGAACAGACCCTTTAAAATTTCTTGATTTAAAATCAATAAAGGCATATTGTAGAATACTAGTACTTTACCCCTCAAAGTACAGTAGCTGACACCAACAACCTTACATCTGCTTTGAGATAACATGTTTAAAGACAAGATTTAATCAAGGCGATTAATTGAATAAGCTACAGACTAAGCCATAAACCCTAGGTCACTAATTATAATAGCAGTGTACATAGAACAGCTTTAGTCAAACCTCAGGTCTTGGCCTGATGTGTGAACCTGGTCAATTTTCACCTATATCCAAAGGTGGGGGGGGGGGAGGATACTGCATCTCAAAATCAGCATGCTTAGCCTAGTGGGGTACTATTTTGGCATATGATTTATATTACAATGTTAGGGCCTTAAAACACCCTATTGTATCCCAGTATCCTGCAGATGTGTTGGGTTCTATAATCTTTCAACCAGCATGTTGAAATGAAAGTCAAATATATCCTCAGGAGAAGATGGGGAAAGTTCATTTAAAAACTCCCTTGGAAACAATATTCAGCATTTTTCAAAATCTTATATAAAATCTCCTATAAAACTGATATGTCTCAATTTGGAATAATTTTTTTAAAGTGATTTATGCTTGTTTCAGTCATTCAAAGCAATATTGCAACTCTTGCAAACCCAATCTTAACTTAGACCAGTGATGGCTAACCTTTTTCTCATGTGGCAAATTCGTGCACATGCGTGCGTGCCCACACCCACAATGCAATGTGATCTTCCCCTGCACATGCACACGTAACCCCTCTGTGCAGCCTACTCATCCTCCTACACCATAGCAAGGGGGATTTGCTCTCCCCAAACTCCGGAGGCTTTCTTGGAGCCTTCAGGAGAGCAAAAACTGCCTCCCTCGGGATTAAATGGCCCTACAGAGGCCGGAAACAGGGCCATTTCTGGACTTTCGGAACTTACAATAGGCTCGTTTTTTGCCCTCTCCAGGCTCCAGAGGCTAGCCTCCAGGAGGGCAAAAATGGTCTCTCCCAACCCTCCCTAAAGTCTCCTGGCACCAAAAACAGAGTGCAGGGTGGTGGTGGTGCCCCCCCCCCCCGCACATGTGCAGCAGAGCCCCAAAAAGAGCTGGCTGGCACATGCAAAATGGAGCTGAGCTGGGCGATGGCTCGCATGCCCCCCGAGAGGGCTCCGCATGCCACGTGTGGCATGTGTGCCATAGGTTCACGATCATGGGCTTAGACCCTTCTAGATATTTTGACATTACTCCAAGAATTTCTTATTAAACTCACCCTATAAAATAAATTTAGACAGAGAATCGCTTGACTAAAAAACATTTTTCTAAATATTTGAAGCTTCATTCTCATAATAAATATTTTTGTCAGCCAATAAACTCAATTTTTGATGCCAATATTATGACAGACTATTTTACTGTGGAAAGTCTAAAAGTTTTTACAAGGCTAGGTCAAAGCCATTTCTCCTAATAAATCCGGTGTGCAAAAGTCCAGTATTTAGAACTTAGTGTAATCAAATAAAGTCCAGAATGCAATCCTTCCCAAATTCATAAACATAAGATGGCCTCTATAAATACTTAATAGGCAGAACATGGAATCCTATAAAGGTGCAGTTTTACCAGTCTTATCTAAGCCTTGCTGGTCTTTTGGATCTTACCACACTATGTAATTGTCACTAATTCAGCAAGAGTTAGGCCTCAATTTTGTCAAAACAGGTTACACACCCCAGAATAGAACTCAAAAGCAAAATTAGCTATCATTCATATTTGTAGATAGTATAGTTAAGTATTGAGGGAAAGATATTACTCGGTTGGTGACCTAAAGATAAAAATTGCAAAACAGCAAAATATCATTACCAGAAAAAATTACCAATGTGCCAACTACCATAATCTTCATGACATTTGCTATCTAAATAGATCAATAAATATTTCTGAATTTAGTCAGCCCAATAAAACTTCCCTTTTGTGTCTTGTGCAATCTTTTTTTCCTGAAACTTCCACTGGTCACCTCAGAAATGCAGCAATTTATAAATGTGATTGCTTCAATTATCTTCCAAGCAACAAAACAATGTACAGAAGGAAGACTGAGGCAGTTTGGAGTTGGTACCAAATTAGGTTAATTTTAATAGCATAAAACACTGGATTTTGTTTTGTAATCAACATCCTCAAGCAATGGATGTTTAGCCCTGACAGTTGTTTGCAGACTGAAATGGGTGGCATATAAATTTAATAAGCGCAAACTCAGGGGGTTCCTTTTTAACTTTTTAATTCGGCTTTTAGGGGGTTCCAGGGAGGAGGGGAGGGACAGTCAGGCAGGGGGGCGACAAACTACAGGGCCGGCCGGCGGAAGTAGAGAAACGGAGGAGGGGGAAGGGGGGGGTCGTTTCCACTGAGGTATCTTCCATCAGTTCGGTCTTGGGGAGGGGCAGGGGCGGTGGGAGACGGGATGGACATTACCGGTTGGAGGACCATGGCTGCTGGCTACGGGCGGTCACGCGCTCCAACCCCCCATGCTCCCATCGCAGACTAGGTGGGCAAGAACCACAGACCCGGGGCCCTAGGCTGATGTTATGCAACGCCAGGTCCGTGGTACAAAAAGCCCCCCTCATACATGACCTTGTGTCAGAGGGGGACCCGGACCTGGTGGGCATCACGGAAACCTGGTTGGGCCACGAGGGAGGATTACCCCTCGTGGAAATGTGTCCACCAGGCTACTGAGCCTTCCATCAGCCCAGGGCCCTAGGGAGGGGGGGGGATTATGGTTAGGGAAGGTCTCGAGCCGAAGGAGACCACGATCCCTCAGACAACCGGGTGTGAGTCCCTCCTCGTGAGGTGGGGCCTAGGGAGGCAGTTGGGCGTGTTAGTTGTATACCTGGCTCCTCGCTATGCAACAACAGCACTGCCCGAGCTCCTAGAGGTGATAGCCGAGGCGGCGGTTGAGACCCCCAGACTTCTGGTCATGGGGGATTTCAACCTGCCGTCGGTAGGCGAAACCTCTGGTGCACCTAGGGAGTTAATGGCTTCCATGACAGCCATGGACCTGACCCAGGTAGTTTTAGGCCCTACCCATGAGGGTGGACACATCCTGGACCTTATCTTCGTCTCGGGACAGTGGAGTCGTGATCTGGGAATAGGGGATTTAGCCATCACACCCCTGTCATGGACAGATCACGCTCTCCTTCAGCTGGACTTTCCGATCGCCGCACCTCACCGTGGGGAGGCGGAGACTGATATTCCTGTATGGTTCCGCCCCAGGCTCCTGATGGACCCGGTAAGGTTCCAGAGGGAGCTTGGGCCAATTCCTGTGGACTTGTCCCGCGACTCGACTGAGGACCTAGTCGCCGCATGGTTAAGTGCGGCCACAGGGGCCTTGGACCGAGTCGCGCCCTTGCGGCCTCTCTTGCGGCGACGAACCACCCAGGCTCCTTGGTTCATTGAGGAGCTTAGGGAGATGAAACGCCACAAGAGACGCCTAGAGAGCAGATGGAGATCTTCTCGCTCCGAAGCCGACCGAACACTAGTTAGAACCTATATTAGGACTTACTTAGTGGCGATAAGGGTGGCCAAACGCGAGTATTGTGCCACCCTTATTGCATCCGCAGATAACCGCCCTGCTGCCCTGTTTGGGGTGACCCGCTTCCTCCTTCAACAGAGGCCGCGGGAAGCGGGTCAAGCTCTACAGGGTTGAGCAGGGGAATTTGGGATTGATCTGCAGGAGAAAATCACTCGGATTCGGAATGAGTTACCCTCCATCGACAGTGGTCCAGTCAGACGGTCCGAGGCAGTTCTTGAGACACCATCTTGGGAGGAGTTTGACTTTGTTACTACTGAGGATATGGACAAGTTGTCAAAGACTTAAGGCTACCACATGTTTATTGGACCCGTTTCCCTCCTGGCTTGTACTGGCATCCTGGGAGACGACACGAGGCTGGCTCCAGGGCTTTGTCAACGCATCTCTGAGTGAGGGGTCCTTGCCTGCCGTCTTGAAAGAGGCGGTAATAAGGCCCCTCCTCAAGAAGCCGTTCCTGGATCCAGCATTATTAGAGAACTATCGTCCGGTCTCCAACCTTCACTTCTTAGTGAAGGTTGCAGAGAGTGTGGTGGCCCAACAGTTTCCGCGACACTTGGAGGAAGTTGATTATCTGGACCCGCGCCAGTCCGGCTTCCGACCCGGGCACAGCACCGAGACGGCATTGGTCGCGTTGGTTGATGATCTCTGGAGGGCGCGGGATAGAGGATATTCCTCTATCCTAGTCCTATTAGACCTCTCAGCGGCTTTTGATACCATCGACCATGGTATCCTATTGCGCCGACTGGGGGGTTGGGGCTGGGAAGCACCGTTCTGCGGTGGTTCTCGTCCTACCTCTCTGGTCGGTCGCAATATGTGTTGGCAGGGGGGCAGAGGTCGGCCTCGAGACCCCTCGTATTTGGGGTTCCTCAGGGGTCGGTCCTCTCACCCCTACTATTCAACACATATATGAAGCCACTGGGCGAGATCATCCATGGTTTTGGGGTGGGATATCATCTGTACGCTGATGATACTCAGCTGTACATATCCACCCCAGACCACCCCAACGATGCCGCCGAGGTGATGTCCCGGTGTTTGGAGGCCGTACGGATCTGGATGGGTAGTAACAAACTCAGGCTCAACCCGTCCAAGACTGAGTGGCTGTGGCTTCCGGCACCCCGGTTCAGCCAGATTACTCCAACTCTGGCCATTGGGGGCGAAACACCGGTCCCCGTGGAGAGGGCGCTCAATTTGGGTGTCCTCCTGGATTCCCAGCTGTCCATGGAGGACCATGTGGCGGCCGTGGCCAGGGGGGCGTTCCATCAGGCCTGATGCGCCAATTGCGCCCCTTACTGGACCGGGATGCCCTGCGCACTGTCACTCAAGCACTCGTGACGTCTCGACTCGACTACTATAATGCTCTCTACATGGGGCTTCCCTTGAGGTGCACTCGAAAGCTGCAGTTAGTCCAGAATGCAGCCACATGGGTGATTACGGGAGCGCCTAGACACTCCCATATAACACCGGTCCTACGCGAGCTGCACTGGCTTCCTGTGGCCTTTCGGGTGCGCTTCAAGGTTCTGACGACCATCTTCAAAGCGCTCCATGGCTCGGGATCTAGTTACATGCAAGACCGTCTCCTGCCCCATACATCCCTAAGACCGATACGCTCCCACAGAGAGGGCCTTCTCAGGGTGCCGTCGGCCGGACAATGCCGACTGGCGACACCCAGGGGGAGAGCCTTCACTGTGGCGGGCCCAGCCCTTTGGAACGACTTACCCCCTGAACTTCGCACCATCTCTGACCTCCGCCCCTTCCGCAAGTGTCTGAAGACACATTTATTCCATCTAGCCGGCCTAGCGTAACCTCCAAAATGACTTTTAGATAGTTTTAAATTTTGGGAATTTTAATCTGGTTTTAGCGCAGGGTTTTTTTTTAATCAAATATGTTTTTTAAATTTTGTATGTGTTTTTGTATGTATTTTAATATTCCTGTGCGCCGCCCTGGGTCCGTTTGGAGAAGGGCGGGGTATAAATTTAATTAAAAATAAATAAAAAATAAAATAAAAAAAAGCCATAATTCTGTAACTGTTGTGATGTTCTATGTGAATCAAGCAACATCAATGCTCTTTCTCATACAGGATAACAGATATGCTAACCTCTTCAATGATTAAAAAAAAAACTATACTCATTTCTTTAAAAAACTAAAATAGATTTCTAAATAGGCTTTTCCTAAAGTTTTGCGGAACTGCTGATTCCAAAAGGCTCCCTCTTGGCTGTACTCCCATAGCCCAATTACTCTCAGATTTACTCTTTGCAGATACAAGCCTTTTGGAACATGTCTGGTGGGAGGGCAGAGAGGTGGGAGGCAGATTACAGGCTAAAATCATAATGCATGCTGAAAGATCTATTCACACCACCGTATGTTTGCTTTCACCACTGGAATCTACATTTCATTTCTCTGTTTGTAACTGGCTACTTTTAAAAATTTTGACAGGTAACCTGAAGGTAGCTGTGAGAATGCAGGTGTAGCATAAAATTAATTCCAGAAAAACAAAATGCCTGCATTTAGCCTGTCACCAATAAGGTTTATTACCAGAATAAATGTCTTTCTACAATCCCAACCTCATCACACAAACATCAATGATGAAAAGTGAAATATCTATAGTTTGCCAATCAAATTGTATTAGATAGATGAGACTGTCAATATGTCTAGGGCTATCTGTCTCTCTGTGTGTTTATGCATGTATGTGCAAAAATAAAATTAAAGCACAACAAAGTAAAATGGAAAAGTGACTACATATTGGTCTTTTTTGATAGTGCCAAAGTTTATAGAAGGAGCTGACTCTCATTTAGGTTTTATTTATATTATACTTACAGGGATCTGAGAAAACCAAAACAGAGATGTGAGACTGAAGTAAATAGATAAAACATATTGCTTTTATGATGCCTCTTCCCAAGAAAGCCTCTGAGCAATGTTTTATCTTCACAATGTATGACATGATAAAGCTAGTTGCTATACTTCATATGAGATGCAAGCAACAACAGCAATTTTACATCAATTTTTTTTATCTTCATAAGTTACCTATGCGATTTTCACAATAGTAGCTATTATTGATGTATTGATGACATGAATTTGAGATACTATACTTAACTCAATAATACATTTTGCCCAGACTGACCTTTCTTTCTTTCTCTTACATTATTTATTTATTTGTTTGTTTATATAGTCCTATAATGGTCCCTTACTGTAGGTCTCCTTGAGGTATGCATATAGTTGCATCTTAACAGACAATAATACAGTTATGGTTATCCAGAAAGACTTAGAGCCAAGTGAGAATTGAACATATTTTTTCTGTCTCGAAAACTAATCACCACTGACTTTCCCCTGTGAAATACCACAATATAAAGCCCCATCCAAGTGGTCAAAAGATGATGTGAAAATCTCCTTTGAATTACCTGAGAGAAAGATACAAAAGTAAAATAAAGATATCAACAATATTGTAAAAGAAAAAAACAGATTCCATGTTCCTAATTTTTTAGATCATTTCAAATTAAATTTAAAAGGAATTTAAGACAACCAAAAGCTCTTGCTGCTATGTCGATTGCAGATTCCCTTCAAGGTACAAGTAGCAACTACAGTTTGTCTTTTCAAACTTTAAATGACATACTTCTGTTTAATTTTCACAGAAATTGCAGAAACATATTTGACTGAGTTAAAAAAAAACAAATCAGAAATCTTAAAAAAAATATTTCAAACTAATAGAGTTTCCCATTCAACTCCAAAATTAAAATTAGAACCTGAAACATTAAAAAAAATAACCTACAAGAAAAAGGAATTGACATCCAAGAACTTTAATGAACACACAATGTGTATATGCATGTGTATGTGGGGGAGGAGAGGGGAAGAATGTGGGGTGGAGAATGCAAACACAAAAAGAGTATTTATTCAATGCTACACATACTATTTAAGTCATTTTAAATATAAAAGTCATTTTAATATAAAAGAAAGATGAAATAAGGTTATCTACATGTTCACTATAAATCATTCAATTTCCTTGTGTTGTTTGTCACTCCCTAAAGCTCAGAATAGTAACACTGTGTTTTCCTTTTGTAGAATTATATATAATTTTACTCCATGCATATAAATCCTAAGTAATAAATAAGGATGAAAGGGGCATAATATGTAATTTTATAGCCATGTAATGACTGCAACGTCTTTACAAATCAAAGGGCCCAACTCAGATGAATAATTCACTCCCTGGATTTCAAATGGGGGAGGGAATACAGTATCATGAGCGGGCTTTCTTCTAACATTGAATGCAGAAGAAACAAGACTAGCTGAACAGCCTGAACTTGGAGAAATGTGTGATCCATATGTTCTTTGAGTACTGCTGACATGAAAACTATCATGAAATTACCAATAGTCGAGCTTAACTATCATTGGTCAGGCAGATAATACCAGAATTAGTATATTGGATGCATTTTTCAACAATATCCAATAGGGTTGAATGGCACTCTGGTTGTTAAGGCAAAATCAACCTTCACGTAACTCCTGCATGCTGCTCTTTCAACCAATACTTATCTTCCTTTGGCAAATTGAGATGATACTTCACCTAAGGAGGGCAGCTACAATTCAGGGGGGGGGGGGGGAGAATACAACCAATTTGTGCACTGGCCCTGCAAATCTGAAGGGTGCCTAGTCCTAATATATGATTTCAAATATGAAAATGATTATTATTAGGCAGCATGCAAGAATCAACATTCATATAAATGATGTTTTATACTGAAGTAGGAATTATTAAGTCAGGATAACTGTATACTATTTTAATTCTACTAATCACAAAATATCATAAATAAGTTTTGTAAATAGTGAATAAGCCTATATAGTAAAAATTTTGCCCAGGCAATATTTAAACCAATTTTCTTAGAATACTCCATCTTTGACCTTGGATGGAGTATAACTTTCCTCTTCAAGATTAATGTGCAATCTGAGGGTTGAAAATCAGGTGGCAGCTATGGCTAGGAATTTTATTTGGTACAAGTAGTCCTCAACATACAACCACAATTGAGCCCAAAATTTTGATTCCTAAGCAAAACAGTTAAGTGAATTTTGCCCCACTTTAGGATCTTTCTTGCCACAGTTGTTAGGCAAATTACTGCGGTTGTTAGGTTAGTAACACAGTTGTAATGTGAATCTGGCTTCCCCATTGACTTTGCTTGTCAGAAGGTTACAAAATGTAATCGCATAACACTGGAACACTGCATAAATGGCCAGCGTCCAAATTTTGATCATGTGATACAGAAACAATCGTAACTGTCAAGAATAAACGTAAGTCACTTTTTTCAGTGCCATTATAATTTTGGTCACTAAACAAATGGTTGTAAGTCAAGGACTACCTGTATACCAGTTGCACCATTTCATAGACTCTTCCAATAATCATTCTTATCCTCGCGACCTCACAGCATGACTACTGCAACATGCTTTACATGGGACTGCCCTGAAAGCTTCAACTGATCCAGAATGCTGTAATGCAAGTAGTGAAGGGCATACCCCTCAGTATCATGCCCATTTAACACCTCTGCTTCAGGAGGATTGCCTCCTGATTGCTACTCTGCTTTGAGTGTGATTCAATTGTTGCCTATAAAGCCCTTCATGGGATGAAAGCTAGGTACTGGAAGGCCTATTTCCCATAGCATCTGCCCATGCTCAACCAATTTGAACTTGCTGGTTGGCGTGTTCCTTAGATTAAACAATGTATATCTATCAGGACCCCAGAACTATGACTTCTCTGTAGCACTGCCTGCTCTTTGGAATGAGGTTCCTCTCAGGATTCAAATGGATCTCACTCTGCTGTTTTTCAGAAGAGCAGTGAAGACCTGTCTCTTCATCCTGGCCTTTGGTGAGGGAGAGTTAGAGCACTTGATTCATTTAATCTGTCCCCTTGTGCTTACAATCTTTTATTGATTCTATTTTTTTAAAAAACTTTGATTGTTGTGAGCCACCCAAAGTCATTGGAAGATGGGCTACATACAAGTTTAATCCATTTTAGCATTATCACAATTTAAGTAGCAAAAATTTGGTCTAGTGGTTAAGGTTAATTTGGTCTAGCTATATACGAGACTGCCTCCTGCCCCATACATCCCTTCGTCCGATCCGCTCCCACAGAGAGGGCCTTCTCCGGGTGCCGTCGGCGGGGCAATGCCGGTTGGCGACACCCAGGGGAAGGGCCTTCTCTGTGGCGGGCCCGGCCCTCTGGAACGACCTACCCCCCGACCTTCGCACTATCTCGGACCTCCGCCTCTTCCGCCAACGTCTTAAGACGTATTTATTTCAGCAAGCCGGCCTAGGATAGCCCCCGTTTCTGACTTTTTTAAAAAACAAAAACAAATTATAATTTTCTAATGGTTTTAACATGGATTTTAGCACGGGTCAACTAATTTAATTCATTTTAACTGATATTTATTGTATTTTGGGGTTTTTAATAATGCCTGTGCGCCGCCCTGGGTCCTAACAAGGAGAAGGGCGGGGTATAAATTTAATAAAATAAAATAAATAAAATAAGGTACCAGGCTGGAAATCAGGAAACTGTAAATTCTAGTCCTGCCTTAGGCATGAAAGCTGGTTGGGTGACTTTATACCAGTCAGGTATACACTCAGGCCAACTCACCTCATAAGGTTGTTATAGGGAAAATAGATGGAGGGAGGAGTATAAGGTATGTATGTTGCCTTGAATTATTTATAAAAACAATAAAGGCAGGGTATGTATGTATGTATGTATGTATGTATGTATGTATGTATGTATGTATGTATGTATGTATGTATGTATGTATATATATATTTGCCTAACAAAATAACTGGGCTGCTATTGACAGAACAAGCTTCCAAAAATAAGAACTAAAATAAATTCTGGTTGATAAGTATTATATTAACTCTAAGAAAAAAGCATACTTTTAAATGAAACAATTACACAACATTGTAACATTGTACACAACCTTAGAAATACAACCTCAAAAATGATGCAATGCTTATTCATTACACTTTTTAATACATTATCATAATTGGCAAACATATGTTTTTAGGTAATAGAACACCTTTTTGATCAATTAAAATATTTTAAAAGTCAATAATGTGACATTCTTACCAGTAAATCAAAAATTTTAATGAAAGATTTCTAAATTGTTTGCTCCAATACTAACTGCAGCAAGACAAAATGTATTAGCTTTAACATCTGTGTTTTATGGTTCCTCTGAAACAAGAAATGATCACCCTCTGATAGATTATTGATCCCTTCTTGGGCACTTAAGTATTTTCTTTAGATATAATTGATTTTTAACCTGGTTTGTCAGAAGCCCTTGAAAGAATTCAAAAGCCTAATATACTCAATTAATAAAAGCTAATTAACTTTAATGTTATTAAAATAACATTCAATCTATGCATAGAATAGGAACAGAAACCCAAAACAGTTGAACAATTTCTGCATGTACTTCTTAGTATAATTTTATGCACAGCCTAATACAAAACTTTCTTACGCAGCACCCAGGGTTGCATTTGAGAATTACCATATAATGGGACGTTGTACAGGAATTATTAATTCAAATTAGTCTAGGGCAATTTAGTATTCTAAAATTGATAGAACAAGCTTCCCTAAATCAGAACTAAAATAATCAGTAATAAGAGATTTAACTGCAAACATGACACTAGCTAGATCAATTGGAAGAGAGATGATGTAATAGAAATCCCTAAGGAAAAATCCCTGAGGAAAGGCATGAGGGGG
Source organism: Rhabdophis nuchalis (assembly GCA_039707465.1). Lineage (NCBI taxonomy): Eukaryota > Metazoa > Chordata > Lepidosauria > Squamata > Natricidae > Rhabdophis > Rhabdophis nuchalis. Next base: position 95,027,835 of record CM077648.1, on the reverse strand, counting down.
AGGAGAAAACATCACAAAAGTAAGCAAGGAAAAGTTAAATTACTCCTTTTCTCACAGTTCACATAATGACAATTCAGGCCACTCATAGTAAAGAGTTAATATCTTTGTTCCCCATTCACTGTTCCTATAATCAAGAATTGTATTTGCATGGCTTAGCTAAACAAAACGAAGTATACCTTAGACACAGGTTAACATTGAGAAGGAGGGGAAATGTTTGCTTGTAACTGTTCAAAATGGACTTTGCCTTAAAAAGTATTTTGAAGGATTAGATATATTGGTGAACAATGCTTTCCTGAACATAAACATACAATATATATCCTACTGATTTTACTTTCATTCCATTCAAAATAGCAATATATATTTAACATCTTAAGAAAGATGACATTAATTAAAAAGCATGTTTCAAATATGTAGCTACAAAGATCATGAAAGTGTCGATGCACTTATGCAATAACATTTCAATACCCTGGACGGAGACAGAATTTTCTATGGTTGAGAATGAGGCTGTAATAGCCTATGTTTTCCTACTTTGTATATTTTATTACGGTGCAAAATACAGCATATATATTTTTATTATTTATAAAGTAGCCCATGCATAATCCATAAAAAACTGGAAACAGAACCAAAAGCAGTTGGTTATATAGACTAGCTTCCAATTAGTCAGAAATGCTCAGAGAAATACCAACCCTTCAAACTGCTATCCCAAACAAACCAGATTTCTTAATTAGAAGACACAGGTATTAATTCTCAGGAACTTTAGCCATCATATAGAACTCATGCTGTTATCAGCATAGGCAGAATATGATCTACAGGCAGCTCTCAATGTTCCCATATCAATAATCAATTAAATTAATAAATCATGTAAGGACCCATCTTCAAATAATATTGAACCAATTATTTGTATTTTTACAATACAGTTCATCTAGCAATCGCAACTTACTTTCTTAGTAAGAGAGATAAAAGTTCTCCTTATTTCAACCCTATGCTCTATCCATAAAGTCACCTTATCTCCTCAACAAGAAATATATGAAATTGCTACACCTTGGGTCATGAATTTCAGCAAATGGCACTTGCTGTACCTTTTACTTTCATTAAAAGGAAGCTCTAGTACAAAAGGTAGTGAAGCTCCTAAAGCTATTTCCCCAGATTTAGTGCAATTTACCGAGTAAGGATCCCTGAGATATTTACTAGCCATGTCTTGTTCACTTTTGCATAGATTTTTTAAAATCCAGCTTAGAAAGCTTTAATATATTCCTCGGGTTCAGGAATATCATCATAATAAACACTGTGGAGGACCACACGCTACAATAGAATTCCAAGGAAGTCACAGTTAGTTTTCTTCAGACGTATAATTCTTTCTAGTGGCCTTAATGTCTACCTGATGGATCAATTAATTAGCTGAATTTCATTTAATAACTTGCCACCTGTACTGAAACCTAGACTACCAGACCTAATATTTCTAACAGTAATGTGATAGTCAAGATGAACTATTGTGACACAGAGAGAGAACAGAGTGTCACTATCATCCTACCCCACCGAGTTCTGCAGGAAATGGAAAGAGTTTACCAACAAATGGATGAAAACACTATATGTCCTTGCCAAAAAAAACAATTGACTTCTATGAAAACCCCAGGGATGTATTGGCAAGGGCCCTTGAAGGTCAATTCAGACAACTGAATTAGTTCACAAAAACAAAGAGAAGAATACATAAATCGGAGAAGCTTGAATCAAACGAGGAGATAGAAATTAGAAACACATTAAACTTGTGTTATGTGCTGGTGACAACCATAAACTTATAAAATGGTGAAGTCCTTGATGTACTCTTGGTGGTTTATCTTTGAAAGAATAAAAGTAACCAAAAAGTAATAATGTGTTGCTGAGGGGGGCACAGAGACGATCCTGCAACATATGGTAAATGGAGGGGACATGTCTTTCCTGTGCATTTTTTGAACATAAAAAAGAACAAAATTTCACGTTGTAGAATACGTTCATTATATATATTTTTCCAATCCCCTTGCAATTCCCCCCACTCTGTGTCTAGTATTGTACCTGCACTAATCCTATTACAAGGTTAACAAAGATATATTTATCTGGTCTGGTCTTTACTGAGGAGTGAGCAGGGAAAGATCAGAACACAGATATGGGCAGCAGAGAAGATGGGGGGATGGGATCAGCACACAGTCTCCAATGAGTCAGAACAAACACTGCCAAGCAGAATGTTGCTCTGATTTAAATCAAATCTCCATTTAAGGAACTCCTGCATTTGAGCTTTCATAAGAAGCAGGCTGAGATTGCCATGTCTGGCTACAATTGTTTGTCACAAGCTGGCGGAGGAGCCTGGCAAGGAACGGGTTATCATAGAAGAAAAAGCTGTTGGAAAATATGAAGCAGCTGCTGAATCTTTTTTTTAAAAAAAAAAAACCCTACCCTAGCAAGTCTTGAATTCATAAAGCCAACACCTCTCTGAGTTCTGGGCACAGTTCAGCAAGTCAAGCAGATGCCAACATAAATGCTAGTAGCTGGAACCCTTTAGAAGAACGGGGGGGGGGGGGGGGAGAGAAGGCCGTGCTGACAGAATGGAGTCCAGTCACTTTGGGAGGGCTTACAAAATGGAGATGAATAATCTTGCAAGATTATTCTGAATTTCCACAAAAGGGAATGCCAGCTGCTCCACCCTTCATAGCCCACTCTCCCGCAACACTATTACCTATACTCTACCAGGAAAGGCTTGAGCGCCACCCCGCCAGCCAGAGAGGAATAACAGCTTCGGAGGAGCACATCTCAGAAAGGAAGAGCTCCTTCCCTGGCTTTTGATTACCGCAAACATCCCTATCTAAAAGTACAAACTGTAAGCAGGCAGCAGCCTAGGTGAAGGGCTTCATTGCTCTAAGCAAGGGGAGAGGACAATGGAAGGGGTGATTCACTACACAGGAACACACTCCAGGACTTCCACATGGACTTGTTGAACAGCTTAAAGGGGAAGCACACTTTTTTCCCCATTCTGTGAAAGCTTAGTGCCTTCCCCCACAATCTCAGCACTGATTGGAAACAGATTGGAATAAAACGCCAGCAAAGCACTGTACTGTCCAAGAAAGAAAGAAACAAAGAAAGAATTTGCACTTTTTGCTCCTCCAGAAGGTAGCAATTTTACGGCATAGCCAAAAAAAATTCCCTTAACCGATATTCTCTTCCCCACCCCCCTGCTTAACAGAAACTCAGTTTTTCTTCCATTTACCACATTAAGCATAAGAGAATCAAATTAGAGCAACATTTTGACTAACACAATGGAAGTTTCATAAATAATTATAATTTGAATAATTGTTCAAAAGATTTCCAAAAACCAAATACTGTTTTGGCACCTTCCCCAAATCTATTTTAGTGATAGCTTACTGATAAAGAATTGTCATATATATTTAAATATATTCCTCTAGTGTACCAGACATGCAGTAATACGGTAGAATCTAAACTGCAAGTACATTTTCATAGAGCAATGTTCCTTAATACTTTTCTATTCCTTCTGAATCAGTTCACATTTATATGAGGACAAAAACTGAATGGAACCAGGAATGGGAAATCTCTGATTATTGGTACAGGTCGTCCTTGATTTATAGATGTTTAAAATTACAATGGCACTGACCAAAATGACTAGCCCCCATACTTACAACTATGGCAGGATCCCAAGTCACGCCATCAAAATTAGGGCACTTGGCAATTAGCATGTGGTTATGAGGGCTGCCGCATCCTGGGATCATGTGACTGCCATTTGTGATCTTGACTTTTGACAAGGTAAGTCAATGGGAGAAGCCGGATTTGCTTAACAGCCATACGGTTCACTTAACAACCATCGCAAAAAAGATTGTAAAATAAGGTATGACTCATTAACAACTGCCTTGCTTAAGAACAAAACGTTTGGTCCCAATTGTGGTCATAAGTTGAGGACTACCTATAAATCCAGGAATATAGTAAAAATGAAAAATACTCCGCCCCGAAATGGATGAAGCTATTCTATTTAACATATGATAATTATCTTTTAAAGTCAATTCGTTCTTAACTGAAGATGTTAGCAATAAATTATGCTCTTCATAGTAGTGCTATACGAACTGTCATATTGTATTACTACATTGCACACATGGTAGTATTTCCTTGTCACCAAAGATTTCTACGTGGATGTTTTTGGAAACCAAAACAGACTTCCACTGATCAGTGTAACTGCTATTATATTGTATGCCCACTTATACATGCTCTGAAAGAAGAACAACTTAACAGTATTAAAGTACTAAAATAATCATCTGTCAACAAAATCTTATTGACACATGACTTGCAATTTTGACCAGAATACTCAAATTCAAAGTAGAAAAATGAGTGTATTTTGGTAAAATATTATATCAAAGACCACCAGAGAAAGGATAAACTGGAACTTCCTATTTCTTGTGTCAACTATAGTCATAATAACTTACCGAACCAAAATTCTAATTTCCTGATATAATATTTCAAGTCATTCATATATATTACGTTTTCTGTGTCAAATATAAAAATGACATACATACTCAATAAATATATTAGAAACCACACATGAAGGTCACAGTCAGTTAATCATTTTTGAATAATGTCAACTCTTTCCCTTTGAGAGTCATGCAAAAACTTTCTTCATTTTCTATACGGTAATCTATTTACTCCTCCAACCTTCCTTGATAAGCAAACAGCCTTTCATTTTTCATCTGAAGTACAAGAATCTTCACTTTCCCTCAAACATGCCATCTTTATGTGGTGGGCGTTTCTTAGCTAGATCATATATGAACTATCAGTTTGTACCATGTTATTAAATTGATATAAAAGAAAACAACTTTGGACAATACCGTATACCATATAATGGGACAGAAGTGTACAGAAAGGTAACTCATAATTACAAAAAATACGTTAAAAGGAGAGAAAAAAATGCTTACAAAATTACTTTTAAAGCTTTCACATTTCGATGGCATAAAGGAGCCCCAGCAGTCTCAAGACACACATCCAAGATAAAAAGGAAATATATAAATAATGAATGTGATCAGCAGAGGAGGGAAATCTGCCATTTGCATTAATGGATAGAGACTTCCCTGCCTCTGAGACACTGAATTCACTGCAAGTCTGCTGACTAAGGAAGTCAAACTGCTGCCACTACTTATAACAATCATCTCCTAGGACGTTCATCTTGCCCCTTAAGAGAGGAGTATATGATGCCCCTGACCACTAAAAATTACACTTGCGCAACAATGTAAAAATTATGTCAGATGATAGGGGTCTTTTAAAATTTTAATTAAATGGCAAAAAAATTCCCATGATTTCCCCCCTTAAAAATACCTCCTTCCTCTCTCTAAGAGGTATCTATCCATGTATGGCACTGCAGACCATTATATAACTACTAACAGTAAAGGCTACCTGGCTGTAATGATATTGTTTCCTGACCTTGTGTATTTAATTGACTCCCCTCCCCTCCATGTCAACTAGGTTTTCGTGTGTGTGTGTGTGTGTGTGTGTGTGTGTGTGTGTGTGTGTGTGTGTGTGTCTATAAAAATAGACACAAAGAATTTAAACAATTCTTAAAAAAGCAAGTCGGGGAAATAACTGTAAGCTCCTTGAGAAATCATCCCTTGCATTCAGCCCAAGTGCTGCTTCTCTGTTAAATGATAAGCAGCTGCTTTCATGTGCCTATGTATAGTTGCAAGGAGCATTCATGCACAGACAAGGCACCTGTAAAAATGGGAGAGGGGGAAACATTACCTTTGTAACAAGAAAGTAATTGAAATGCAGATTCAGCTAGATCTGCACAGAAGCCCCTCCAGAGGCTGTGGTATGCAGAAGGGTGCCTAAGAGAAGCCTGAGTAGAACACCAGGATCTGCAAGGATCCTCACATCATTTACCACCATCGGATATGACATTATCGAATTCCATCTCATTATCTCTTTATCTAAGGAAACCGCAAAGCAGCCAGAAGGGACAATTTTACAATCCTCCAGAATCTTAGGAGGATTCGTTTTAGGAAGGAAATGAATGCGGGCATGAAGATCAGTTGGATCGGCACGGATCGGCTCTCCGGAAGGGTCGCACAAGGAGAAGGAAACCCCTTGTGCCAATACCCTTTGGTGGCAAGGCAAAACTGCTGTAGCCTTTCCCTACCTCTGCAGTTCCTCCCGCCCGCCTGCCTCCACATGAAGACAAAGAGGTGGACAAATCCCCGCAGGGTCTTTCCTGAGCTGCAGCTGCACAGCACAGGAAACGGGAATCTACGGAGCAGAGCGAGAAGGGATGGCTGCGCATCCACGCTCCACCTACAGCTATTTCCCCCTGCAAGCTCAGGCAAAGGGCGCTCGAAGCCCTCTCCTCCTCCTCCCATTGAGGAGCGGCAGAGTGGCCTCCTCGCCGCGGCTCTCTTTCTCCGGGAGGCGGAAAGCCAGGCTCACACGCCCGAGCCTGATCCCCGGGACTGCGCGGGGGATGATGGCAAGGGGAGCGCAGGGGGGTAGCAGCCACGCACGAGCCTTACCTGAGTGACCATTTTCTTTTTCTCCATAAACCAAAGCAGGAGGGTGTGGAGGAGAGGGGAAGAAAATCCCTTCCGCCAGGTGGGGCTGTGGCAAAACCTCCGCGCCTCTTTGCTCCTCGCCCCGTCTCCGAGTGGCCGAGCGAGAGAGGGAGGGGGGAGTTCCCCTGGCTTCGTGATTTCTCTCCTGCCTTCCTTTCGCTCGTGTTTCTTCCTTTCTTTTCTCTGCCTCGCTCCGTCTCTTCCCCCGCCCGCCTGCCTTCTCCGCAGCTCCCTCCCATATCTCAGCCAGATGGCTGAGGGAAGCTCCACCCCCGAATGCCTAAGGTAATTAATCAGAGCCAAGGCCCTCCTCCTCCTCCTCCTCCCTCGCCGTCCCCGCCTGGACGGGTGCAGCAGAGCCAGTTCGGAGTCAAACAGAGGGGCTGCTGGGAGGCTGCTGGCATCTTCTTCCCGGGCTGTTGCGCGCAGAGCCAAGGATTGGTTTCCTCGTCTCGGGGTGGGAGAAGAAGGGCTGGAAGCCAAAACCCCGAGAGGGGTGGGGGGGAGACGGGCGCCGGGAGCACGTCTGAAACAAAAGGGGCTCTCTTCGCCTTCCTCAACCCCGTTGCTCTTCCCTGCACAAAAGGACTACCTGCGCTAGCATCTCCCGCCGCCTGGCAAACGCGTCGTTTCTCCATCGTCGGGGAGGCTGAGCTATCTACTGAAACTCTGGCCTCGCTGCGAGTCTACGAGGAAGGCATATCCCATCTTCTCCCCCCCACCCCACAAAACCCCGCATCTTTCAAGGGCCGAGTTTCCAGTCTACTGACACGAACCATCCAGTGAGCAAAGCCAGCAGCGTGAAGGTTTTTCAAGGAACGAATTTCGCTCAGGAATCTATATACGGTGCTTAAGGAAGGGCTTGGGTTCATTTTAATTTAAATCCAGTTCTCTGCTGGAATTGCCTCCTGTCTTGATAGCTTACTTATGTGAGCCTGGGAGAGGGAGACTTTCCAACTCCCTCTGGTAATAATAATGTGGAGTGCACTTACTTGACCACCAAAATACTGAACATTAAACCGCAGCAAAAGTATTTATGTTTAAATTCAAAAGTACAAGTTACTCAAGCGACCTATAGAACAATTGCATCCTCAGAAGGAATTTTGATGTCTGTATTTTTTAAAAATGTAGAAAGCTGATGCCAATCTATGAGAGATAGTCTCCTTTTTGTGCTTGATTTCTAGTTAAGTTATGGACACGTATACATAGTTTTCTAAGCAAAAATATGGGGCGGGGGGGGGGAGGAAGTGGCTTTCTAGAGCCTTTTTTCAGTTGTGTTTACACAAGTCCAGCATACACTATAGGACAGTAATGGCAAATCTTTTTCTTACAGCGTGCCAAAATTGCACTATCGCACATGCGCACCCACTCATTCTCCCTGCCCAACTCTGCATGCGAATGCGACCCCTCCCCAGGCTTCTGAGTTTTTCCTGGAGCCTGGGGAGGGTGAAAACGACCTCCTCCGGAGGTCCTCTGGAAGCTGGAAACGGGTCATTTCCAAATTTCCGGTTGGCCTGTTGGGATTGTTTTTTGCCCTCCCCAGCCTCCAGAGGCTTTCTTGAAGTCTGGGGAGGGAGAAAATGGCTTTTCCTGTCCCTCCAGAAATCGGAAAAATCAGCTGACCGGCACGCGCATGTACGCTGGAGCTGACGTGCCACTCAATATGACTCCGCATGCCACAGGTTCACCATCACGGCTATAGGATTTCATAGTGGTCTCCCCATCCCAACATTAACTAGGTCTGATTCTGTTTAGCTTTCTGAGGTAAGTGCAGAGTAAAAGAACAGAACACAACACAACATGAAAAAGTCCACCTAATGCAGGGGTCAGCAACTTTAAACACTCAAAAGAGTCATTTGGACCAGTTTCGCATAGAAAAGAAAACACTGGGAGCCACAAAATCATTCCCATGCCTGATCTATTTCCTGAGCGCCCACAAAACTAGCATATGTATTTGAATTAAAGATTCTGTTTTCTTCTGAAACTTCTTTTCTTGGATTTATCCATAGTTGCCCTACTGGGGGTCAAAAAGCTCAATAAATTACGTGCTGCCGGGTGTCGCACATTGGTGGTTGTGACACATTTTGAGTGACGGAGCCATAGCAGAGGGATAAAAGAGCCACAGGTAGCTCCAGAGACGCAGGTTGCTGACTCCCAACCTAATGCAATGACTAGCATTAAAACTTAGAGCTATATTACACTTGTGCTTTTTTCAATGTAATAAAAGGAATTAAAGATGCAAAATGACTTCAAATTTTAGTATCAGTGGAATAAAATGTGGAAGATATTACAAATCTCTGAAATTACCTTTCTTGAACCAATAACACAGATCTATCATAAGGTACTTGTTTATGAAATATCAACCTTTTGTTCAAATGTAAGACAGCAAAAGAACAGTTCCATTGCAAACCAAATTCACTCACCCTTATACATCTGGTAAACCTTGGATTTCTTTTCGGAGGGGGAAGCGATGTAACTTCTGCCTAACCAATACACATTTATTGCCTAGTCAAATGAATAGGTAATTTCTGCAAATAAATGTTGCAATTTGTCTTTAATATTTTAACTGGTCAACTATCTCCTCTTCTGAATAATACATTTATTTCCCTCTCACCTTTGCAGTGTTCTGGTCAATTAACTGAGCATTTTTAGTTCTTTTTCAAAATTTAATCCCAAATGATTAGAATTTACATAATGCTGTTTGGCTACATAGCACAATGTTTCTTCAGACTTTTAAACATACTATTCCAACCTTGTGTATATAACATGATGTATCAGGTTTTCTCGGGCTACAGTTCTGTTCACAATTCTACAGATTAAATGGATCAACCAATCAAGACCTCAATTAAGCCATGTTTTTGTCCACATGACTACATCTCAAGTGAGCCTGCTAGAACTGCCACCTTTTATTTTAAAACTCAGGATTTTATCTTGAGCTTACAAACCCCTTCCATATCTTTGTCCATTTGCTCTCTTATTCACTGATGAATCACAACTAAATATCTGAAATGCTCAACATACTTTAGAAGCATTTTTGCATATAATGTTTGTTCTATCATGGCTGTTGCACACATTTGAGTCATCACTTTGTACAGCAATCAAAGGTAGGCATTTTAGTGTAGTTTTGCTGTATGACCTAACGCGAAGATGTTAATATTTAACATATTGAACTCAATACTGTTGGAAGAAGGCCACACAAGAATTATACAAATATAGACTAAAATACAAATAGGGTAGCAGGTAAATGAACAAAACAAATTGACTAAAATTGTTTAGACTTTTTCAGTTTATGTAGCTTGAGATGTTCAAGTTCATTCCCTTTTGTGCAAATTCAATAATTAAATTTTCCAGCATGCAGTAAAAATTACAGACCAGCTTATCCATATATCCTCTCCGGTTCCTATTCCACAGAATTAACACTCCCCTTTTAGTCTCTCTTCCTTAGACCAGAGAATAATAGCCTGCAATCTTAGGATCACTATTTCATGTAGCTTTTGGCACAACATCAAAGTCCTTTGGTAAGAGACCTCTGGTATAATCTCTCCAACCCCACCCACCCCAAAAAAGCATATTACAGTAACTATGAGGGGGGAAAGCAAGTAGAAAGGGAAATAGGAAGAAAAAAGAACATGTCGTTTTACATCTTTGGTTCAATGTACCCAGCTTGGAACCTTCAAGGTCATCACTTAATTTAAAAACAAAAACTGTACAGTCTACCTCAGCCTAGCCAACTTTTTATAATGTTTTAGTTCCAAGGTGTTTCTAAGGTACAACTTGCATAATTACTGGAACCGTTAGATATGAAGTATAATTCCACACCTGGAATATCTGGAAACTTGGTAAAAACTAGCTGAACTGACACATACATATAATGTTAAGCAATAAATCATTTCAATTAGAAGGCACAATGACTGGCTTCACATTTGCATTTTGCACAAAACAAACAATTGGCTTATAGCAATTTATGAATCCAGTCATAATCTTAGATCTTGCATTTTCCAAAAGAGATCTAAACAAAAACAATGACAAAATAACAGGAATGAAAGGTGTAGCTAAGAGTTTTCTAACTTGCAGGTACAAATCAACTCCGTAAGTGCAGCAACTTGTTAATATACTGAAACTAACTGTAATCTTTCAAACAGTCTTGGAAGACAGATCTGTGGCTGCATATACTGTCAGTCTTTCTCTATCACACTGAGGAGACATTCACATAGGTTTACTAATATGATAATAGCAATAGTTCTTCAATGAGTACTAGGAAGTTTCCATAGTTTGGTGGAACAAGGCACCAAAGATAATTACAGTGACAGTTACCACCTACTTAGCCAAATATTAGAAAAGAGAACCCAGGAATGGTAATAATGGCAGCAGGAAGACCATCAGTAGATGATCTTTGCCAGCCATATTACAGATAGGTTTTGGAACTTGATGAATGAACCCCCTCCCCTTCCTGCCTCTGTTTCCCCTCAGAGACCCTCTCAGCGACCCCCTCCCCGCCTCAGGACTCCTTCCTCTCCCCCCCCTCCCGACCCTCACAGGCCCCTTCCGGCTCCCCGCAGTTCTCTCCAGCCCCTCACCTGCCTGAGAGGAAAAGCGGCCGGGCGGCAGGAAACCAATGCTTTCCCTCACATCCCGCCTCACCCTGCGCCCCTCCGTCTGCTGGGCCCCTCCATCCGCCCACTGGCTTGCTGGGCTTCTCCCTCGTATTTGGCAGGAGTTCTGCCGATCTTGGCACTCCGGCGCCCTGCTAGGGTGGGATGCCGCACCCACGTGACCCTGCCAACTGGGCGGGAGGGCGGGAGGAGCGGGAAGCGGCGGCTCAGGATCTTGCGAGAACATAGCCCTGGACGGGGTACTCTTTTTTGTTTCTGTTATAATTTTGCACCAGTGAAGTTAAAACCAATTTCATTGTAATTTTTACAATGACAATAAAGTATTATTATTATTATTATTATTATTATTATTATTATTATTATTATTATTATTATTATTATTATTATAACGCAGCAGAAGAAGCGTGAGGAAAACACTCAGAAGAGCCGCACTTTTACATTTGCGTACCTGTACATGGCATAGGTGTGACATCCGCACAAACTATACATATCATTGTTACTGTACTTCAAAGGAATGTTGTGTGAAAATTTGGAAGCGATTGGTGCAGTACTTTCAGAGATTAGCGGTTTTGAACAAATTATTGTTACATTTTTATTTATATACCGTATTTTTCAGATTATATGACGCACCTTTTTTCCTCTAAAAAGAGACTGAAAATCTGGGTGCGTCTTATACATCGAATACAGCATTTTTTGCCTCCTGAAACCCCACCCCTTCACCAAAATGACTGCGTGCATACCCTTATGGAGGCTTCCAGAGAGCTCCTGGGGGCTGGGGAGGGCAGAAATGAGCAAAAAACAGGACGTTTTTGCTCCCCCAGCCCCCAGCAGCACTCTATAAGCCTCCATAAGGCTATGCATGCTATTTTTTGACCAAAAAACAGCCCGTTTTCACACAAAAAAATGGGCCGTTTTTCCTCATCCCCCCCCCCCCGGGAGCACTCTGCAAGCCCCCCCCCCCAAGGCTATTCATTCCTTTTATTTGGAAAAAAAGAGCCCATTTTCGTGAGAAACGCGCCATTTGGGGGAGGTTTGCACAGTGCAAAAAGGGGTTTTTTCACCTTTCGGAAAGCTGTTTGCTTAGAGCAGTGGTTCTCAGTTATTTTCTGTCAGGCCCCCCCTAGGAAGAAGAAAACATTTCGCGCCCCCCCAGCCCCGGAAAGCGCCCCCCCCAGCCCCGGAAAGCGCCCCCCCAGCCCCGGAAAGCGCCCCCCCCAGCCCCAGAAAGCGCCCCCCCCAGCCCCGGGGCTGCCCCCTCCCTTCTTTCCCTCGCCTCCTTCCGAGCCAAGGATATTTATTCTCCTTGGTGCCGCCGTTGCCTTCTCTGCATGGCCCGAGCGCCTGTTCCTTACTGCGATGGTCTCAGCAGCTCCCAGCGCTCCCAACGCAGCCAGTCGAAAGCCGGGAGGGAGGCCGCTTTTCCACGCCGTGGAAGGGGGTCGCCTCCCTCCCGGCTTTCGACTGGCCGCGTCCAGGCGGGCAGCGGGCAAGAGCCGTGAGCGGGCAAGTCGGGCGGCGCGCTGGGAGCTGCTGAGCCGGGCGGCGCGCTGGGAGCTGCTAAGGAACAGGCGCTCGGGCCATGCGGAGAATGCAACGGTGGTATCGGTCTTTCCAGGTGTGCGGCTCCGCGCCCCCCCTTACGGAGCCTCGCGCCCCCCTAGGGGGGCGCGCCCCACTATTTGAGAAACGCTGACTTAGAGTGATTGATGAGAATTATGTTGGTCAAGTACTGTGCCTGCAGAAACAAAGATTTGTTCCAAAGGTGGTCAGTGATTTCCTTCTCCAGCACATGGGTAAACACACCTGGAAACATCTACCTACTCTCTCTCTACCTACCTATCTACTGTATTTCTGTCTCTGTCTCTCTCCCCCTACCTATCTACTGTATTTCTCTCTCTCTATTTTTCTCTCTATATCCCTCTACCTACCTACCTATCTACGCTCTCGCTCTCTCCCTACCTATCTACTGTATTTCTCTCTCTCTCTATTTCTCTCTCTCTATCCTCTACCTACTTATCTATCTATACACACTCTCTCCTTACTTACCTACCTACTGTATTTCTCTCTCTATCTCTTTATCTACCTACCTACACACTCTCTCTCCCTACTTACCTACCTACTGTATTTCTCTCTCTCTCTCTATCCCTTTATCTACCTACCTACCTAACTACACACTGTCTCCCTACCTACCTACCTACTGTATTTCTCTTTCTCTCTCTCTCTCTCTCTCTCTCTCTCCCTCTACCTACCTACTGTATTTCTCTCTCTTTCTTTCCCTCTCTATCCCTCTATCTACCTACCTACTTTTTTAAAAAATGTGCCTCTTCAAAACCTGGGTGCGGCTTATACTCCGGTGTGTCTAATATTCCAAAAAATACAGTAGATATTGAACAAGGATGTACAACTCTTTGTTAAGTAGGAGATGCATTTAACAGTAACACTTATCATTTACTATTTATAACTAGTAGTCTATAAATAAACAAACGGGGTGTATGATGGCTTAGATGTTAAAGACCCTGAGCTTGTCATCTGGAAAGCTGGCAGCCTGGGTTCAAGATCTGGGTGATGCACGATGGGGTGAGCTCCCATTGCTTGCCCCAAAACCTGCCCAATTAGTAGTACAAAAGCATGCAGATATGAGTATATAAATAGGTACCACTTTGGTGGAAAGGTAAACTGTATGCCTCGAGGTATAGTCACGGTGCAAAGTCCAACATGTTTGAAAAATCACTGGCCTAGGAGGCATCCTATCAGAATATGTGGAAGCAGGTAAAAGATCTCCCCAAATTTGGGGAGCAACCCATTTGTCTTACTTCTTTGAGATTAGACAACATTGTTACTATCATATAGCCGATAGTATACTGGCAGCTATAGCACACCTTAAATAGTGTATTTTTCTGTTATTCAAAATTAGATCTAGAATATTTAGACTAATTAAATGTTTTAATTGTTTTTGAAACTAGTTGTCTTACCCATATCAAAAATCTTTGGCAGAAGCACTGAAATAATATGTTTCACACTGAGGTCTAGATATTAATTTATTATCTGAATTATATTGGTTCAACTTGATGAACTCTGAAGAAATATCATCAAAGTTAATAAAAATCCAGTTACACATTTAATGTATAGACGTATACCATGATATTTTTTCTTATCTTATAAATAAAGGCATACTTTTTTGAGGAAACTAAAATGAATGTCCTCTTTATATTATTGATTGACCAGTATCATTAGGGGGACTTCTACCAGAAGTTAATGGAACTTTTCCATTAACTTTTCTACCACATTTTCTCATCTTGAGATATAGCTTTAGGGTTTCTATTGCAAACTTCAATTCTGAAGAACAAGGCTACATGATATCTGGAACAAACTCTGCTACCAAAAGAGAAGTAATTACGAAGTATGTCTTCCAAGAATTTGTACAATTATAATTAATCTACTAAGAAGGATATGAAATCTTTTGGTGAGAATTTTAAGAGATCTAGTAACATCAACTGGTTATTTGTAAAAATAAAAATCCAATATCAAAAATTCAAATTTCCGAAGTCCCCCCAGAGTAACATCATTTAATTCTTCAAGTAATAGGTTTAATGCCATTCAAAACCTGACTCTGTAATTCAATTATCTTATTTTTACACTTCTTACTTTGTAGCCTGTCTTCTCATTCAACCAAATACTCACAAACAGCTCCAATATTGCAAAATAAAAAGCTAAAACATGAAAAAATCAAAGCATTATATAGATGTCAGAAATGTAAAATCATATTGATATTTCAGAAAAGTTTATGGAAATATATCATGAAAATGATTAAACACATGTAAGACAGAAATTAAGTTTTATCACTACTATTTAGTACAATATTATTAACAATAACAATAAAACATATAAAACATGAATAAATATATTTGGAAATAAGATTAACCTGAAACAAAAAGACTTCCTAGGAACATACAGAGAGAGGTTAATAAGATGCAGACCTTAAAAACAGCCAATACAATACAATAGACTTTTTAATGTGACTCTGGAAAAGGTAAGGTGTGGGGACATAACTCAGGCTTGAAAAGATATGATGACTGTTTCAAAGCATCATGCTTTAGCCAGGCTTGTTTTAACTATGATTTGTTGACCAAACCACAATTCACTTGGTTCCCTAAATAAAAATACATGGTTTGTATACTACAATGAAAGGGCTTCTATAATATGCAACACTGAAATAAAGCTAATAATTTTATATGTTATGCACTTAGCCACTGGCAAACTCAGGATAATTCATGAAATGATCTAAAATAACTTTCCAAATCCATGAAGGAAGACACTGGCTAAACATTTCTAAAGATTGTTAACCCTTGTTGGATTATAAACCTGAAACATGCAAATGTTGATGTACAAATGCCACAATACTATCTATCTCTCTATGCTGAGGACTGTAGTGCAGGTTGGAGTGGAGCTGTCATTGTAATGAAAGAAGTTACTTGCTCAGATGGAGGTAAGAATTTTTTCCCCATCAGCAGTTTTTTGCAGCCCAATTGTGTGTGGGGGGGGGGGCGGGGGGGGGGGGCTAAGACTGGAAGGTTTGGTGCATATGCCTCTGCTCTGGGGCTCCCCATCCCTATACGGAAAGATAAATTAAAATAAATGAGTATTGACACCAAGTACTCTGTAGCTTTATGATTGTATATTCTTTAAATAGTTTAAATCACTTGTTGCAATTTAATGGACAGAGTAACAAACTTGGAATAAATTATAAAAAATTTCACTTGACAACATCTATCACATACACTGATAACAAACAACATTTCTTTGGATTTAAGAAATATTTGTGTTTAATGCACACCCTTTTCTCCTGAACAGTATGCTAAAATTTAATACAGATTTTAGCATTTAAGGCTTTCCTATAGTTTGGATATGTTTCTGTTAGGAAATTAGCACTCATCTTGAGCATTAGAAGCATTAAATAGCTCAGAATATTTGGGATATCAGAATGTTAAGAATGAATTCTAGATGAGACGTCAATTCTTCTAATAGCTGGAGTTAGGCAAAAGTTATATTAAAGTTACACATTTCTTACTTTTACAGTTTCCATTAACCAACAGGTACGTCTTAAGGAATTTCATATAAATTTAGCAGTGACAGAGCTATTTTTACTGCTTAAAACGCGAAAAGGGATGCATTTCTTAAAATGCAAAGTCTTCCCAGAGAACGTTTTCCTCATTTTTTCTACCCAAATCCCAACTTCAACTAAAAGTCATATCACTTTGAAGGGGAAAAAAAGAAATTAAATCTGTACCACATGAAAAGAACTGAAGTACCACAAAATATACAATGTTCTAGGAATGTAACTTTGAAGAGGTAATAATTTGCAATTCTTTTTTACTTACCTGGACAACTGGGTATTGGTAATCCATACAATATACACCATACATAGCCAAGGGCTTCGTCAGCTATACACAAAGCAAACAAACTGGGAACTCTGTTCTTCCCTCTTACAGTCTTAAACACACTAGTTTCTAGTTATCCTAGACAACACTTGTTTCAGGCCTCTAGCGATATACATACGTAGAGTGCTCAATTTAACATACACATAGGCTGCTTGACTGGGTTCGGGTCACCCTTCACCAGTATTTTCTGCACTGCTAAACAGTTGCACATAGAATACCAGAAGTTCCTAAATTAGAATGCCCAGCTAAAAACAACTCTCTTGAAGTTCTCAGAAGCGACAGAGTGACAGTCAGGAAGAAGAGAACGTAATAATTGATATAACGGGAGGAAGGAGCCAGCCTAGAGAAGCCAAAAAAAGATGTACGTTCCTGGCATTAGGTGCATCGAGAAACCATTCTCATGTAGGACAGCAAAAAGCACACAGGACTATTTCACCCTCCACTATTCCTGACCCTTAAAAAAAAAAACTGTCCCAGGCAGAGACAGGTGCTGGGATTAGTATAGCAAATCCTTTGGGCGATACAGAGGGAAGGGAAGAGAGAAAAGCTACATTGATAAGTGTAGTGAAGGGATTTTTTTTTTTTAAAAACATAACCAAATATAAGCTCATATCATTTAACACCTCTCTCTTGGTATTTAACCCAGGCAGAGACAGCTGCTTGAATCAGAACTGAAAGGGGAAAGAAAAAGAAGGGGAAGAAGGCAATCTGAATCCACTGTGAAACCTTGAGCTATGTGCGAGGCAAGCGCTCAGCTGTTCCAGTCAAACTTAGGAGGATTAATTCTGACTGTCAGCAGGGGGGAACAGGAGAGAGTGAGGAAGGGAGTTAGGATTGGAAAAGCCAGCTGCTCTTCCCTTTTTAGAAAACTTCCTTGCACCATTCCAAATGGCATATATATTCCTACCAGGGGATGCTGGAATTCTAACAGACAGAAACAGCTGCTATCTTAATCACAGAAAGGCCCGCAGGTTCAGGAGATGCATTTAGAGCCCTGGATTGTCATGTGTGCTGTTCCGTAACCTGAGATCAGGCCAGTACTTCTTTTAAAAGGCTGAAAACAGTTTGAAGGAAATAGTGAGGATACACATCAGCAGTAACAACTTGCATTAAAAATTACTTTAAAAAAGAAATACTTGGCAGTTCTGGGTAACATTAAAACTCCATGGAAAAATATGTGGAGCATTGTGGAGCTTAAAGATTTTTCCCAAACATCTGGGCTAATTTAAATCTTTGAAGCAAGTAGAAGCAAAACGATTCATTTGTCCATTATTGTGCCTTGTTCTTTCTCATTGGCTACTAATACCAACCTAACAGATGCAAGTAATTATTAGGCTACCTGATTGAAAAAGGAACAGTGACTAGCAGCCAGCATATGTTAATTTGCTGAAACTAACGTATTTTCCCAAAAATAAGACAGGGTCTTGTTTTCTATTGACCCCTGAAATAAGCACTTGGCCTTATTTTGGGGAAGGTCTTATTATTTTTGAGGTCCAGGAGGTGGCAAGAGTGATCACCTCATGGCTGCTGCTGTGTTGCAATATTTTTGGGGAGGGTGCTCAAAAGCCCAATTGGGTTTATTATCCAGGGAGGTCTTATTTTCAGGGAAACAGGGTATATATGAATAAACAGTGCTCCTTAAGACATAGTTGAATAATGTTTTAATATTCATTCTTGAAGAGAGAGAAATTGTTTTTTATAAGATAAGCTTATAAAAATGAAAAGAATGTCATCAATAGCTATTTCTACAGACAGTTTCCCTACATAACTGAGTTCTAAAAGCATATTAAAATACTAGAGTAATGATCATGACTGTAATCAGTACAATTAGAGTATGTTCTAAGCAACCAAAAAAGGTAATCCTTATTTTTAAATGAAGTGTTTACATGTGCATATATACACAAACACACTACTTATAATTATGATTTTAATCTTCTTGGTCAACTAGCACATGAATAAAAGTACTGCTGAATTCCAAAGGAAGCATCCCAGAGTTTTCAACTGTTTTGATTACACAATGAGCTATATTTAAAGAAATGTGGCCAATCAGTTTTAAAGCCTAAATAGCAAAAAAGAAAAAAATAGTAACAAAACATTGTATGATTGAGCTGATTAATGCTTCTCTCTCTAATTGCGCATAGCGTAATAGAGCCTTTGTATCATTGACAGCAAAGAAACAAAAAAAATTACATTGCGTCTTTCATTTATACAGTACATTGCAGGGAGCACTTCTGAAAAACCACTCATTCAGCAACCATTTGAAATTACTGCAGTGTTCAACGGTCTCTGCCAGATTTGCCACTCCAGTTAAGTTTCATCATCCTCTCCCTCCCACTGACAAGGCATAGCCAGTCTGGCCCTTTGCGAGGCACCTGCTGGCCCAGCCAGCCTTCTTTCTTATGCCATGTGCAGCTGTTTGATTTGCCTGTGGCAGAACCAGCAGAGGCCCTGCAGTGGAGGGCAGGCAAAAGGGGGAGTGGGGGGAAAGAAAGGCAAGGAAGGTGGGGAGTTGAAGTGGAGCCAAAGAAGGCAGGCCTGAGGCTGGGAATGCTTGGATCAGGAGGGTCCTCACCAGAGGTGGTATTCAGCAGTATTGACCAGTTCTGGAGAACCGGTAGAGGAAATTTTGAGTAGTTCAGACAACCAGTAAATACCACCTCAGACTGGCCTCAACCCCATCTATTCTCTGCCTCCCGAGTCCCAGCTGATCGGGAGGGAACAGATATTTTACAGCATCCTTTCCCTGCCACCCCACCAAGCCATGCCCACAGAATGGTAGTAAAAAATTTGAATCCCACCACTGGTCCTCACCTAACAATCAGTGGGATGTGGCTAACGATGACAACAGTGACTTCCAGCATGAACTTTATTTATTTGTAAAATGCAATTAGCCACCCATCTTGCTACATGGTAACTACACTTTGCTTAATGAAAGAAATTCCGACCAATTACATCATCATATTTCAATCATACGGAATGAGCACATCATATAGGAAGCGTTATACGAAGTGCCCATACTGACTATTTATTCTTTTACGGTAATTCCATTCTTCATTGATTATCAATATGTTAACTAGATGCAGTAAATGTGCTGCAAAATATATGAGGTCCAGTTCAAACATTTTTGAGGTATCATTTGACAATCTGTTCACCCTGAGTTCCTGTGTGAAAGAGAACTCAAGATGAAGTGGGGAGAAAGAGATCAGGTCTTAAGACGTCTCAATACATAATAATGGTCCATTAAAACATTTTAAGTTGATTACAGTAATGGTCCCAATTAATCTAGCACTATAAAAGCCACTGATTGGAAATTAGCATGAAAAGCCCAAAACTATTTCCAGTAGCAGAAAAAAAATCTGTAAAGATGCTGCATAATAATGTAACATTAATTTTCACTGCAGAAGGCATAAAACAGATATCTCTATTTGAACCAACATTTTCAGATAAATGTGAGTCAAACAGAGAAAGCAAGAGGGGGAAAAATCTAGGATTCAGATAAATCTATGAAACTTAAGTCTCAAATAGCTGCTAGTCATGTTATGTGATTCATAGACTGTCTTCCTAAGCGTGTGAGTGAACAACTGGAGACAGGTTTCTTTTATTAAGAGGCTTCCAAGATATATAAAAGTCAAGCCCGTTTTATGCCAGGGAAAACTTCACTGTAGCATGGCCAGCAAGCATTCAAATATTAAATGAACTATCTCATTTTGCAGACTAGGCTGAAACATAAATTATGTTTAAATTAAGAAAATGTCACATTTTTTACAAATCAGAAATACGTTGAAATATGCATCTAAATCAATGCCAATTTAAATAGATTATAAACTAAACAATATTCCTAAGAAAAATTGTGAGTCTTATCTATGAGAGAGGGAGATGGGTTATCAATATTTAGGGTAATTTTCATCAAATTATAACAATGATAGACCAAGCCAGATTTCAAATCAAGGCTATAATGGGTCAAAATGGGTCAAAGTTTTCCAGGACTATCAGAAAATTGATTGTCCTATGTACGCCGGTTGGCGACGCCCAGGGGAAGGGCCTTCTCTGTGGCGGGCCCGGCCCTCTGGAATGACCTACCCCCCGACCTACGCACTATCTCGGACCTCCGCCTCTTCCGCCAACGTCCTAAGACATATCTATTCCAACAAGCCGGCCTGGCATAGCCCCCCGTTTCTGACTTTTTATATATATAAATTGTAATTTGCAGGGTTTTAAATGGGTTTTTAGCACGGGTTTAATAATTTAATATGTTTTTAATGATGTATATTGTTGTTTTTTTGTTATGGTTTTAATAATGCCTGTGCGCCACCCTGGGTCCTAATAAGGAGAAGGGCAGAAAGTAAAAAAAATAAAAAATAAAAATACTCAAAATATATTAAGTAGTATTAAAAAAATCTGAAAATTGATAATTTTGCAATCAATTAGTGAAAATATGGGAAATGAAATGTATGATTTAAATTTATGACCGGAGTCCAACATAAGATCAGGCCAAATAAAATCATCCTTATAATACAGGAGGTTGGCATTTCAATTTTTATTTTACTTTTTTGCAGATTCATTATGGGAAGAGACACTTTTCATAACAACCAGAAATATTTTTGTATTTCTGAACTGTAAATTTCATTGACTGTTATCCTACTGATTATAATATAATGCAAGCACAAATACAATGCATAATATCATCTTTCTTCTTTTTTTAAATCCAGCTTACAAAATACCTTCACAAGCAGCAATCAGAGTACAAAAGCTGGCCAAAACAGAATAGCAACCAAAGACTAACCTCTCAACTACAAAAATTAAAATAAAATAAAAATCCTCTGTGTACCAATCATAGAATAGATTCTTTTATCAAATAACAAGAAAAAGTGTGTGTGAGAGGGGGGGTTGGGTTTAAAACAAAGCTTTGCTTTACTCTTGAATGTTTTATCATGATGAAATTCTAACATTGCTTTACAATTAAGCTCATATTTCAGTATTTCTACAAAATGTTCAAAGCACTTAACAAATCTGGTTCATTACACTACATCAAAAAGACTCAAGGTACACAGGTACTTCCTGTATTCAATGTTTAAGCCCTTTTCAAAAGCTAATATTTAAGAATGGAAAGACATTAATGAACAGGATTTGGCAGTAAAAACTACAGACTAAGGAATGTATTCCTCTGTCTCAGAGGGCCAGAACAAGACAAGGCAGATGGCAGGAAATGAATTATGATAAAAAATGAATACACAGTTAATTAGATTTAACTGCAACTTTTTAATATTCTACTATAATTCAAAAACCAATCTTAATAAGAAGGCAATTTTTGGTCTGGATGTCACTCAAAAATAAGTTGGTTTGGGTTGGGGGCTCATGTTGGTGAGGTCAAAAGCAACCAGCTGTTCTACTAAGAAATTGGCAGCTTTCACTCAGTTATGATGTAAAAGCAGGGGGGAAAGACAAGATTTGAAGCCATGGATTTCTATAGATAGAATTCAAATCTTGGAATATGTAATATATGGTTTCTTTTTATTATTTTTTCTAATATCTGCAATAATAGTATCTTAACAGAACTGAATCTCCTGCTGTGGCTTCCTGGTTTAAGTTTTGAGCAGAGTAAAAATTTGACAGGTAACATTTCTATATTCTGAAATATAACTTCACAGATAGAAAGGCAAAAAGAAAATATTAAGATTCTAAAATATCTGACAAGAACCTGTGTGTCTCCAAAGCACACCTGGAGTCCATTTTAATGACAGCTGAACCTAAAGAGATAAGAAATACGTAAATCATTCCTGAATTGCCTAAAAAAAGCAATTTCCTGCTTCTGTTTTGACTCTTCTTCATTGAGGCAGATATAAAAATTGTGCTTACTATATGGAGAACTCCAATTTTTAAACCTACCAATGATTGTACAACGGTGTCCAAAAAGAAACAGAAAACTCTTGACACTGATATGATGGGAGAAAAGGAAGAAGTGAACGTGTAAGAGGGAAGGGTAGTATCAGCATCGCTCTACATATTAGAATGCTTTTAGTTTTTATTTGGCCACACCACAATCCTACCTAAATCACACTAATAAAACTAGCCACAATGTTGCTTACTCTATGCACACCTCTGCAAATTTTATTTCCTAGGGTCAAAGTGAAACAGTTCAAGGATTCTAGAAGGGGGAAACTTGGGTCAGGGACGAGAACCATAAGTATCTTAACAGAACTGAATATTCTCCAATTCCACCTTCTCTGAGAGTTTCATACATAGTTTTAGAAAAGTTTAATCTCTTTCTCCCCAAACCACTCTACCCAATGGACCCAGAAGTAGCCATTCCAATTTTAAACTCAACATTAATGCATGACTATTTTTAAACATTACTTGACTCTTCCCTCTACCTTCTCAGTGCCTCAACTTGTTATATGTAAACCTCAGCAGACAAGTAAACAAAATGTAGGATCGGACGCATGTTCAGATATGTGACTCTGCCTATTAGCTTGCAGGATTATGACACACTCTA
This sequence comes from Rhabdophis nuchalis, assembly GCA_039707465.1. Taxonomy (NCBI): domain Eukaryota; kingdom Metazoa; phylum Chordata; class Lepidosauria; order Squamata; family Natricidae; genus Rhabdophis; species Rhabdophis nuchalis. The sequence continues at coordinate 95,004,728 of CM077648.1, read as the reverse complement.
CTGTCCTATACAAAAAAGAATTCACCTGAGGTCTACAGCAGTTGTTTTTTCATTCCTACTCAAAACGAAGGGACCTCATATCAGCAACACAGCAGTATGGAGCTCCCTATTCTAGTAACAGCAGTCTGCCCACTTCAGACCCCTAATCTCTCTGACTTTGAATTAATGTAACAATTATTGGTAATATGGTTTGAAGGAGATAAATGTCCAATACAAGGCTGGTTGGCACGGATATTCACTCCACTCATGATGCGAGAACAGTTTTAATTAAAATCCCCTTTATGATAAAGAAACTGCCTGAGTGGATGTTTCTGTGCAGCCCTGATATGGAGCTTCTTATAAAGCGGATTAGAAATCAAAGTTTTTCTACACCTCTTTCTCTGGGCAAGACAAAAAGGACTGGCATAGTCACCTTGTGGCCCAAATTGCAACCCCCCAAATTCAGGAATTGCTGTGATCACAGAAAGCTACTATAGATAGTAATCTTTCCCCTAAGAAATACAACCTGATGCCTAAAGATTCAGGACAAAGGAAACATTGATACAACCAGAAGAAAATCTTCTGCAATCCCAAAACAAGGTTTCTTCTTTTTCAACGTGCACAAAATTGCTCACTCTCATTCTGGACACTGTTTAATGGGGGATTAAAAATCACCAATACAGTCCATTAGTGACTCAGAAAGTCAGATATATTTTATTTTTAAAATGAGTGCATCTTTAGATAGAAGAATTTAGTTTGGAAGAATTGTGCGAGTCCAAGAACAGGTTGGTGTCAGAACTGATCATTTCTTACTGATTTACTTTAGATACTTTTAAGCACTTTCATTCCTAAGATAAATATGTTAAGTCTTATCTGCTTCTTTCATTTCTTGTGCCAGAAGCCATCTGTCAAAAAATTTAAAAAAAATAAAAAATAGCTCCATATAATAAGTACATAAAAGAAAGCAAAAGGCTTTTGTGGTTGACAGATAATACTAATAGAAAATAAAGAACAGCAAGTTTGAATGCACATCTGCTATTACTTTCAAGGTTACCTTAAGCTGCTAATGCATGTCCACATAAAGATACCGATTTAAGGAAATTTTGCCTTAGTTCAGGGCAATTTTGTTCTAGGAACTATGTTTGCCAATTCCAATATAAGTAATTTCTTATTATCTCATCTGTAGCTTCTTTTTCTTCACCGCTACCTTTTATCAAGACAATGTTTACCCAAAAAGCTTTAATATTCCAGGGCCATTCCATTCTCTTTTTTTTTTTTTTAATTTTTTTTTTAATTTTTACAATATATCACCCGGTGCTGTACAAAACAAAAGGAAGAGTTGGTTTCAAGTGTCGTCTATTGTCTTTAAAATCTCCAAAATCCATGTTCTCTCGGTACAGGCGTCGAGACATCCAAAGTTCCAAGTGCATAGTCCACAAATGGCTTCCAAGTCTTCCAAAAAATATCATTTTTATAAACCCCCTCTCTAAATTTAATATCACACGTCATTTTATCGTTTAAGGCTAATTTCCACATTTCACAATACCATTCTTCTATTTTAATATTTACCTCTATTTTCCAATATCTTGCTATTACAATTCTACCTATTATAATCATAATTCTAATCAGTTCTTTCTCATATTTTGTTAACTCTGGTTCATCAATTATCAATAACAGTATAGTTTCCGGTCTCAATATTATTATTCTTTTCATCATTTTACACATCGTTGTTTCCAGTTGCTGCCAAAACTTTTTAATTTTCACACATTTATACCACATATGTTCGTAAGTTCCCAATTCCATATTACATCTCCAACATTTATCACTCATTTTTTTATCTATCTGTGATAATCTTAAAGGGGTCCAATACCATTTCCAAACAACCTTAAAATTATGTTCTTTAATCCTTATAGATAAAGTCTTCATAATCCGACTCTTCCAATTCTCATTCCAATCCAAATCCAATATTTTAATCTTTAAATCTTCTTCCCAATTCCTTTTCATTACCATTTGTGGATTTCCATCAAAATTTATAATCTTGTATATCTTACTGACAAGTCCTTTTAACCCAACTTCATCCTTAATAATTTGAGATACTAAAATTTCAAATTTAGTTTTACTTCTATCTATGTTACATATTCCCCTTACCTTCATATTCCATTTTTCTACCTGTATTTTTTCAAACCAATTTAACTCCAGTTTTTGAATTATTTTTTTCTTCCTACTTTCAGTTCCTGAAGCTTTTAACCAATCTACTATATTTCCTATATTTTCATCCTCAATTACTTTGTTCCGACTTGAATTAGTTTTAATCGGCCAACTTTCAATTGTCTTTCCCAAAAACGTTATATCCGGAATCAATTTTTTAACAAATTTATTCCAAGTTTTGCTCAACCCCTTTAACCAATAACTATTAATTACCTTTTTTGTTTTTGCTCTATCTAGGAACCATGCAGACCCAAATCTCTTAATGTCTTTTAACTCCAAATCTCTCCAATGACCATCCCCACCTTTAAGTATTTTTATCACAGTTCTAATATTATACGCCCGATAATAATTAAGTAGATTGGGAATTCCCAATCCACCCTCTTTTTGATTTTGATACCACAGTTTCTTCATTAATCTTGGTCTTTTCCCACCATTACAAAATTTATCCAATTTCTTCTGATATTCTTCTATATCTTTCTCTGTCAAATTTAATGGTAGCATCTCAAATAAAAAATTAAACTTTGGTAACAACATCATTTTACACATTGCAATTCTACCAAACCAAGACAACTTTATCTCTTTATATTTATCTATCTTTTTCTCTACTTCCTTCAACATCACCTCATAATTAATTTTTTTTAATTCTCTAACTTTAAATGAGAGTGTTATCCCCAAATATTTCAGTGTGTTCTTAACTCTTATCCCAAATTGTTCTTGCATACTCTCCCACTCCTTACCATCTTTATTTATTAATAATTCAGATTTTGACCAATTTACCTTTAAACCTGTCATTTCTTCAAATTCTATCAAATGTTTATTTATCCTCTTTAAATCTTTCTCTATATCCTTCAAAATAATCAAAGTGTCATCCGCATATAAATTTATCTTATATCCCTTGTAACCTTCCAACTCTTCATCTACTTCTATCAATTTAATCAAGACCTCCATAACTAACAAAAATAATGTTGGAGACAAGGGACACCCTTGTCTCGTACCTGCTTCCAATTTAATCTCTTCCGTCATTGTTCCGTTCACCTTTACCTTTGCCATTCCATTCTCCAAGCATGAAAATAACCTGAGAGATAAATAATTCTATCTTTTCCATATCTTGATTAAGCTGCAGCGTATTTCTAAAAAAATAACAGAATCACAGTTTTGGAGGTCTCCTGGTTCAAACCCCTGTACAAGCAGGCAACCCTAATATCATTTTGGACAAATGGCTGTCCAATCTTAAAAACCTCCTGTGATGGAGCACCCACAACTTCAGAAGGCAACCTGCTTTATTGATTAATTGCTTTGGCTATCAGGAAATTTTTCCTTAGTTCTAGGCTTGTTGTCTCCATGACATGTTACCATCCATTATTTCTTGTCCTGCTCTCAGGCACTTGGGAAAACAGGTTGACTCCCTTTTTGTGATAATCCTTCAAGTATTGGAATTGCTATCATGTCATCCTTATTCCTTCTCTTTGTTAGACTAGACATATCTAGTTCCTGCAACCATTCATTGTATGTTTTAGTCTCCAGCTGTCTAATCATCTTTGCTGTTTTTCTCTGCACTCTTTTTAGAGATTCAATATATTTTTTGTATTGTGGTGACAAAAACTGGGCTCAGTATTCCAAGTGTGATCTTACCAAAACAGTATAAAGTGGTACTAACACTTCATGTGATTTTGATACTATCCCTCTGTTGATGTAGCCTAGAACTGCATTGGCTTTGTTGGCAGCTGCAGCACACTTCTGGCTCATACCTGTGGTGGTCCATTAGAACTGCTAGATCTCTTTCATAGTTACTGCTGTTGAGCTAGGTATCACTAATTCTATAACTGTGCATTTGGTTTTTCTTGCCTAAGTGCAATACCTTACTTTTCTCACCATTTAATTTCATTTTGTTAGATAGGACCTAGTGCTCAAGTCTGTCAAGATCCTCCTGGATCTTGAACCTGTCTTCTAAAGTGTTGGCAGCTTGGAGGATCTGTAAATTTGATGAGTTCCCCTTCCATCCCCTCATCTAAATCATTTATGAAGATGTTGAAGAGTATAGGCCTAAGACAGAACCTTGGGATACCACACTGCGTGCTTCCCTCCATGTTGAGGACCATATGTTGTGTGCCGTTGGTCAGCCAGTTATGTATCCATCTGGTACAAGAAGTACATTGTTGTCTACTTTGCCAAATGCCTCACTTAAATCCAAAATATACAATGTCCACAGCATTTCGCTGTGCCACTAATTTAGTCATTTTATCAAAGAATAAAGTAAGATTTGTCTGGCATGATCTGCTTTTGCAATAACCAAGTATTTTGAAATATAAACTGGGAAAATTGGTCATCAATAGATTACCACTACAGATTCCATAAAAACCTAATTTATTTCAAAGAGGGGGAAAAAGAGGACAGTTTAGTAGGACAAAAAAAAACAGTTTAATGTACCAAAAAAAAAAAAGCTTGGCACAATTAACCAGATTAAAGAGAGATTTAAAATCAGGGAAAGGTTGATCCTTACTGGATTAAAGCCAAAATCCTACTAAAAGTCCAGCAGTCCTCAGATCAACATCCTGTAATAGGATTAAAGTGAGAGCAGCTTTGTTTTTGTATTACCAGCAATGTCGTTAAACAGTTGTTTTTTAAGTGCCATAATTTCTAGCTGGGATGTATTATAGTATATACAAAATAATACTGTATAGAAAGTCAGAATGAGCAATTCTTGCTAAGAACAGCAAAAAAATAATCTTCATATATTTTCAAAGTAAAAGCAATAAAACTAAGTTTCCAGCAACTCAGTTAAGGTGGCAAAAGGTTAATAGTTTAAGAAACAAACTTCAGAACAAACAAGAACAAATGTTAACAATTGTTCATAGGGCTAGACGTCCTTCTTTTAAATTAAATGTGATCAGGGGACTACCAAATGATAGATAAGTAAGTCAATAGGTAGACACCTGCAGCAGGTGGGAAATGGCCATGAATATGGGACTGAGTGTACATGCTGAGCGCACATGCGGTCATGTGGTGAGAAGAAATCACTGTAACTTTAGAAACAGGTCATAAGTAACTTTGGAGGGTTTGTTGTGGTCTGGTGGTCACTAAGCCACCAGTCATAAATCGAGGATTACCTGTACATATAGCTGATTCCTTAATCTTGGATTTTTCTAAATGGAATTTCAGCTTCTGAAGTAAGTTCTGCACCTTTAGATGTAATGGGCCATAGTGCCTACAGGTGCCATGCAGCCAATTCCTGACATGTTGATCTTTGCTGACTAATAGATTTTAATGATGAGAATGCTTTGCAAAAGAAAAATAAAGTTGGGGACCACTGCTTTAGTAAGTGTGTTCTTGGCTTGATAGATAATACAAATTAGGGTTTCCCAACCCCCAAGTTGTGCAAGAAGTCGGAGAGCAAGCAAAACTCCATTTGCATAAGTGGCGGGCATGCGCCCTCTTGCATGAAGCTCCATTTGTGCAAGCAGAGGACGCACATGCCTGCTGTTTGTGCAAATGGAGCTTCACACACTTGCACACTGCTTGTGCAGAACCATCCCCTCTCCTTCCGGCCGCTACCATGGCTGCCGCCACCAATCCAAAAAGCCAGAAAGGTTGGGGGCCACTTATATAAAGCATGTACAATGACACCTCTGCCAAATATGAAAACAATTCCGTTTCTCTTTCTTTTTGGTTTTGGCGTATAATAGGAATATATCCATCCTATTTTTAAACACTTATTCAAAAGAGATAAATTATATTCACCTCAAGATATCACCTATGTTACCACATCATTCCGTTATCCTCTTTAATTTTTTGAGCTTCATATCTCATGAAATAAAGTCTGTACAAAGTTTAAAAACACAGATGGTTACATACTGCACTCTGTAAACACCTCCCTGTAATCATGTACTCATTTCACTAAAGGTACCTTTCTACAAAAGGCCAAAAGAAACAGCACACGGAGTGAGAGCATGTTGCTAAGACTCAGGTTTGTCTTTTTAATCCCCAGAGTAGCAGTGATGATGTGCTCAGAGACACAGAGCAACACGACAGAAAATACTGTGGCTTCACGAAATCAGTTCATCATTGAGCTGGCTTCGTACATAATATATACACTATAGGATGGTGTAATGATTAGTCTTTTCCCCACTACTATTCAGCATCCTCATGAAGCTTCTAGAAAAGATCATCTAATGGTTTCAGGCATTGTATCCTCAGTATGATACCCAGTTGTGCATTGACCTATTTGCTGCGGATTGTTATCCCCAGCATATTGCATGTGGACCGTGGATCCCAAAATGATTGCTATCAAGAATAAGTTGAAGTGCTAGATTTCATCTATAACACTCTAAAGAATTTGGCAAATAGGAGCCTTTACCCTGATGCCTCCTCTAGCTGAAATCAACCCACCAATGCAAGCATCCTAGAAGAAATTTTAATTATCTCTCACTTTTTTGAAATTTTGAAAGCTGAGGCCTGGAGGCTTTATTTCTCTTCCATGGTTTTAATTCTGTGAAGTAGTCTTCTTCAGAAGCTCTGCTTGTATTAAATATAAGAAAATCAGTTAAGATGGCACTTTTCTGGAGAGTGGTAGATGTAGGTTTGGTTTTACAAACAGTATAAATTGTATTATATACAATTTATTATTATTTTACAATTACCTGGTTTGTTATTTAGCTTCTATGTATCAAATTTTATCATTTTATCAAATTTTAAATTTGATAAATAACTACCGTATTTTTCGGAGTATAAGACACACCGGAGTATAAGACGCACCAAGGTTTTGAAGAGGCAAATTACAAAAAAAAGTAGGTAGGTAGATAGATAGAGGGAGAGAGAGGGAGAGAAAGAAAGAGAAATACGTAAGGTAGGTAGATAAAGAGATAGAGAGAGAGAGAAATAGAGAGAAATACAGTAGGGAGGGAGGGAGGGAGAGTGTCTGTGTAGGTAGGTAGCTAGATAAAAGGGGAGAGAGAGAAATACAGTAGGTATGTTTTTTTTTTTAATTTAAATTTATATCCCGCCCTTCTCCACAGAGGACCCAGGGCGGCGCACAGGAAATTAAAAAACATACAAAATACAATAAATATAATTTAAAAACTATTAAATAAACCTATCCTGCGCTAAAACCAAATTTTAAAAACCCAATTTAAAACTATCTAAAAGTCCCCATGGGAGGTTAGGCTAGGCCGGCTTGTTGAAACAAATATGTCTTAAGACATTGGCGGAAGAGGCGGAGGTCGGTGATGGTACGTAATTCAGGGGGTAGGTCATTCCAGAGGGCTGGCCCCGCCACAGAGAAGGCTCTCCCCCTGGGTGTCGGCATTGTCCGGCCGACGGCACCCTGAGGAGGCCCTCTCTGTGGGAGCGTATCGGTCTAAGGGATGTATGGGGCAGGAGGCGGTCTCGCATATAACTAGGCCCCGAGCCATGGAGCGCTTTAAAGATAGTTGTCAAAACCTTGAAGCGCACTCGAAAGGCCACAGGAAGCCAATGCAGCTCGCGCAGGATCGGTGTTATGTGGGAGCACCTAGTGGCTCCCATAATCACCCGCGCGGCTGCGTTTTGGACTAGCTGTAGCTTTCGAGTGCACCTCAAGGGAAGCCCCATGTAGAGAGCATTACAATAGTCGAGTCGGGACGTCGAGAGCTTGAGTGACTGTGCGAAGGGCAGCCCGGTCGAGTAAGGGGCGCAATTGGCGCATCAGGCGTACCTGATGAAACGCCCCCCTGGCCACGGCTATCACATGGTCCTCCATGGACAGCCGGGAATCCAGGAGGACACCCAAATTGCGCGCCCTCTCCATGGGGGCCAGTGTTTCGCCCCCAATGGCCAGAGTTGGAATAATCTGGCTGAACCGGGGTGCCGGAAACCACAGCCACTCAGTCTTGGCAGGGTTGAGCTTGAGTTTGTTACCACCCATCCAGATCCGTACGGCTTCCAGACACGGGGACAGCACTTCGGCGGCATCGTTGGGGTGGTTTGGGGTGGATATGTACAACTGAGTGTCATCAGCGTACAGATGGTACTCCACCCCAAAACCACGGATGATCTCACCCAGCGGCTTCATATATGTGTTGAAAAGGAGGGGCGAGAGGACCGACCCCTGAGGAACCCCACATAGGAGAGGCCTCGATGTCGACCTCTGCCCTCCCGTCAACACATATTGCGACCAACCAGAGAGGTAGGACGAGAACCACCGCAGAACGGTGCCTCCCAGCCCCAACCCCCCCAGTCAATGCAATAGGATACCATGGTTGATGGTATCAAAAGCCGCCGAGAGGTCTAATAGGACTAGGATAGAGGAATAGCCTCTATCCCGCGCCCTCCAGAGATCATCAACCAACGCGACCAATGCCGTCTCGGTGCTGTGACCGGGTCGGAAGCCGGACTGGCGCGGGTCTAGATAATCAACTTCCTCCAGGTGTCGCGGAAACTGTTGGGCTACCACACTCTCAACAACCTTCACTAAAAAGTGAAGGTTGGAGACCGGACGATAGTTCTCTAGTAAAGCTGGATCCAGGGACGGCTTCTTGAGGAGGGGCCTCACTACCGCCTCTTTCAAGACGGCAGGTAAGGACCCCTCACTCAAAGATGCGTTGACAATGCCCTGGAGCCAGCCTCGTGTCGTCTCCCAGGATGCCAGTACAAGCCAGGAGGGACACGGATCCAATAAACATGTTGTCGCCCTAAGCTTCCTTGACAGCTTGTCCATATCCTCGGTGGTAGCAAAGTCAAACTCCTCCCAAGAAGGAACCTCAAGACTAGTCTTGGACAGTCCCACAGGACCACTGTCGATGGAGGGTAGCTCATTCCGAATCCGAGTGATTTTCTCCTGCAGATAAATCCCAAATTCCTCTGCTCGCCCTTGCAGAGGGGCTTCCCGCGGCCTCTGGTGGAGGAGGGAGCGGGTCACCCCAAACAGGGCGGCAGGGCGGTTATCTGCGGATGCAATAAGGGTGGCACAATACTCACGTTTGGCCACTCTTATCACCACTAAATAAGCCCTAATATGGGTTCTCACTAGTGTTCGGTCGGCTTCGGAGCGAGAGGATCTCCATCTGCTCTCTAGGCGTCTCGTGTGGCGTTTCATCCCCCGAAGCTCCTCAGTGAACCAAGGAGCCTGGGTGATTCGTCGCCGCAAGAGAGGCCGCAAGGGCGCGACTCGGTCCAAGGCCCCCGTGGCCGCACTTAACCATGCGGCCACTAGGTCCTCAGTCGAGTCGCGGGGCAGGGTCACAGGAATTGGCCCAAGCTCCCTCTGGAACCTTTCCGGGTCCATCAGAAGCCTGGGGCGGAACCATATAGGAGTGTCCGGTTCCGCCTCCCCGCGGTGGGGTGTAGCGATTGGAAAGTCCAGCCGAAGGAGAGCGTGATCTGTCCATGACAAGGGAGTGATGACTAGATCCCCTATTCCCAGATCACGACTCCACTGTCCCGAGATCGGACAGTGGAGTCGTGATCCACTGATCCAATGTAGGGGGAAAGGTAGAATATGTGTATGTGTAGGTAGGTAGGTAGAAAGATAGAGAGAGAAATAGAGAGAAATAGAAAGATAAAGAAATACAGTAGGTAGGTAGGGAGAGAGAGTGTGTGTGTAGGTAGATAGGTAGAAGGATAGAGAGAGAAATAGAAAGAGAGAGAGAAATACAATAGTATGTAGGGGGAGAGGGAGAATGTGTGTGTGTACTGTAGGTAGGTAGGTAGGTAGGTAGGTAGGTAGAAGGATGAGAGAGAAATAGAGAGAAATACAGTAGGTAGGATGGAAGAGTGTGTGTGTGTGTAGGTAGAAGGAGAGAGAGAGAGAGAGAGAGAGAGAGAGAGAGAGAGAGAGAGAGAGAGAGAGAGAGAGAGAGAGAGAGAAATACAGTAAGCAGGGAGTGTGTGTGTGTGTGTAGTTAGGAAGGTAGAAGGACAGAGAGAGAGAGAGAAAGGGAGAAATACAGTAGGTAGGTAGGTAGGTAGGTAGAGAGATTAGGTAGGTAGGTTGATGTTCTCAGGTGTATTTATCTATGTCCTGCAGAAGGAAATCGCAGACAAACCTTAAAACTTCGTTTCTGCTTGCTCAAAAAAAGTTAAAGAGCCTTCCGAAAGGTGTGGAGGGGAGCCTTTGCACTTGGCAAGCTTCCAAAACAGCCCATTTCTCCGTGAAAATGAGGCCGTTTTTGTTTTTTTAATAAAAAGCATAAGTAGCCTTGGGGTGGCTTGCAGAGTGCTGGGGTGTGTGTGTGAAAAATGAGCAAAAAAACTGCCCCGTTTACCCAGGAGCTGCCTCCATAAGGCTCGGCACAGCCAGTTTGGTGAAGGGGGCGGGGTTCCAGGAGGCAAAAAGGGGTTTTTTGCGCTTTGCATACTTCCTCCAAACTGCTCTTTCTCCGCGAAAACGGGGCCGATTTTCTTCAAATAAAAAGCATGACTAGCCTTGGGGGGGCTTGCAGAATGCTCCTGCGGGGTTGGGGGGGCAAAAAAACCACCCCATTTATCGCGAAAACGGGCCATTTTTGGGTCAAATAAATTGCATGCATAGTCCTATGGAGGCTTATAGAGTGCTGCTGGGGGCTGGGAGAGGTGGAAACGGCTCGTTTGAGGCTAATTTTTGCCCTCCCCAGCCCCCAGGAGCCCTCTGGAAGCCCCCACAAGACTAGGCACAGCCTGTTTGGTGAAGGGGGACGGGTTCCAGGAGGCAAAAAAATGCTGTATTTGATGTATAAGACGCACCCAGATTTTCAGCCTCTTTTTAGAGGAAAAAAGGTGCGTCTTATACTCCGAAAAATACGGTATATGGTTGGTTTTAGTTTCACCATGGATGTTTTAGTGCTATTATTAACTGCCTTGAACTCTTTTACTGAGTAAGGGTGACAGAGTACATGTACATCTTTCTGAAGCAGGTAATTACACTAAAATACAGGTAGTTCTCATTTAACCACATTCTCAGGGATCATTTGCAGTTACAATGGTGATGAAAAAGTAACTTTATAACGAGCCATTGCATTTATGACTTTCACAAGCCTGTAAAGCAAAGCAAACGTAAAAAGTAAGATCATAAGCACAGTCACTGTTCACTTAGCACTTAGCTTTGCTTAATAACAAAGTTTTTGGTCTCAGTTGTGGTTGGTAAATGAAGACTACCTATGTAGTATTTTCTCACAGAACTCATAGTAGCTCACACCATGCCTGTACTTTTTTTTAAAAAAGTTTCAAACTAATCAGATGAGTTACTTGAGATGGAAAAAAGGACAATAGGCCTGTAGTCATTCAGTGAATTTAGGGCTAATTGAAGATCTGGATTCATCAATTTATGTCTTTCTTATTTTAAGTCCAAGATCGTTTTATAGTAATACACCCCAATATGCATTTTACATATATTTTAAATGTTAGATATGACAAATGTTCAGATCTAAGATATCTTAATGCCTACATAAAGCAGATAAGTATCAATTACTCAGTATTTAAGTTTTTCTTCAAACTTTATGCTGGCATATTTAATATATACTGTGTTTCCCCGAATATATATATACTGTGTTTTGACCCCCGAAATAAACACTTTTTGAGGTGCAGGAGGCGGCGAGCGTGGTCACCTCATGGCTGCTGCTGTGTTGCAATATTTCCAAGGAGGTCTTAATTTCAGGGAAACAGGGTAAATACATATAATATATCGCAGTATTCCCTCTGAAGGCAGAGAAGGCCCTTCATGAAATGCCGAAAAAAGTATATGAAATATTATTTATTAAAATTGTATTGATTTTTTCCGAGCTTAAAGAAGCTTATGACCATATAACAAATACACAGTAAAATGTCCAGAGTAAAGCTGAAACTACAAGTTTTCCGTCTAATCTATTATGGCAGGTGCTTGCTAAGATGTTTTTTTTCTCTGAGCATTAAGTAACTGTGGGCTCCTCCCTCGTTTATCTGATTGTTCTCCAGACAGCATCTCTTCACTTCATCCCCCCAATGAAGATCATTCCCACATACCATTACACATGATTGATGATACTAAAACCTGCTCAGGAGTCTGACCAAGACGGATACGCTATCTGCACCAAGCCACCAACAAAAAGTATCCACTAAAACAATCAATCCTGCCTCTCATGCCTAAGACTGAACCCTGAGTGGAAGCAATCCATTTAATCTATTTCCTTCGGTTTATTCTAAATCTCCAGCACCAATTCAACGATGTCAAACATCAAGGGGGTTCTCTTAAGGAAGGGGTGCACTACTGACTTCTTCAAGTCTTCTTCCATCACTATCTTCCAAACGCCAAGGTTCAAGCTCAGGGTCATACTTGAGAGATCCCTATTCACTTCAGAATCTACAAATCAAAGGGAGTCCAATATTACAAAACTTGAGAATGCCCAGTCACCACCTCAAATTCTGCCCAGAAAAGAACTCAAGACTTCAGGCAATATGAATAACTTGTGAGCAATATGCTGAGTAAAAAGATTACTGTGGCCAGACTCATCCATCTTGAGGAGGGAAATAAGCAAGATTGCCCCCTGATAGTCTGCTGAGACAATATGGGAGAAAAAGTAGCACTTTGCTTTTGCTCATTGTAATGTGTAAGCTTTAAGCAAGAACACATAGGGATTGAACCCAAAGGTGGTGAATTCACTTAAACACAGTTTCTGAACTTTAGCATTCAATCCATGTTACACCTTTGCATTCTATTTTACCTTATACTTATAGTAGTGTGTCTTACTCTTTTAACTTTACTTTTTCTTACCACAAGGTTAAGTGTCACAAGTTTAAGAACCAAGTAAAATCTCCTTTTTTAGTGCCACTGTAACCACAAATGGTTGCTGAACAATCAGTCAATAAGCAATTTATGAAGCCTAGCATATGACCACCTTCAGAAATTACTTCATTGGAGATTATCTTGGAAAAACTCATAGTTCCTATGGAAGTCATTAATTCTTCAGCAAACATTCATCCCTTAAATGAACTCACTATCTTTTTCACACCACTTGTATATCTTTAAATTGTTTTCCATCACTTTTTCGATCTTTAGTAAAGCATTAGTTAAGCATTCTACCATTTACTCTGAATTTTTTACCATTTATATTGCTTTATTTTCCTTGCAAACAGAACTACCCTGCTTCAACACATTTTCACTTCAATATTTCTTGCTACGCTATACAAATTAACATTCACTGCAAATAATTCTAGTTCTTGCATTGTCTGCATAAAAAGTACATACACATTCAGGTTGTTAAGCAATGCATCTTTATTTCACCTCTCCATATACACACTTGCCTATAAAAATCATACCTTAAAAACCAAGAGGAAAATAGAAAAAAAGAAAAAAACAGTCAAAATGTTCCATAATTCAAACCAATTCACCTTATCACATGCTTTCTCTAAATCAGAAAACAGATTATCAATTTCCTTTCTCTTTCACGTAGGCCCCAATAATTTACTGAAAAAAATTAAAAATCTGATATATGTACATTCTTGTCTCTCTGTCCAAGTTTAATAGCATTCATTTAAATTCCATATTTCAACATACCACTAGAAATTCAGTATAAATCATTTATTTTCCATTATTTGTAACGTACAAAATGATAAAACACAAACAACAAACACATTTGTCAGATGAATTTAAGTGCAGTCACTTATTTGTTTTCTTGTCAAATCAAAGAACATGGAGATTAAAATTGAGGGCCTTAGGACTTGTAAGGGTACCAGATTTGTTTTCCTCCTGAAATCAAGAAGACACTGTAGTAAGGAGATGGATTCCCAAAGGGAGGGGATACATTCCAGAGAAGTAAAAGGCAATTCAGTCTAGAGATTATGGGTGAGAACAAGAGGCTGAAGGCAGAAAGTTTCTAATAGAATGTATTACTAATGAAGAAAGACAATAGAGAGTTCAGACTGGCAAGATTTTGTCTATAAGAGTGAAACAATAAATTCCTTCCCCTATATTTTTCTCTATATATAAATTCAACAGCATGTTTTCTCAGCCTCATTTTTTCAGTAATCATTCTATGCATTTTGCTGATCCACAGCCTTTTTCATTTCATCAATCTTTTTCATATTTGATATTAGTGAAACTCCACATATTTATGTTGTACTGTGTAATATCTACTCCCGTGATGGCGAACCGATGGCACACGTGCCAGAGGTGGCATGCAGAGCTCTCTCTGTAGGCACGCACACCATCGCGAGCTGTCTTTCTGGTTTCTGACGCGTGCCTACACATTGGCCAGCTGGTCTTTGAGCACGCCAGAGCACCGGAAACCCGAAGACCTTTGCCAGAAACCCAAAGACCAGCTGGCCAGAGTGCATGCATGTGCTGGCCACCTGATCTTCAGGTTTCTGGTGTTCCGGAAGACCAGCTGGCCAGCACACATATGCATGCCAGAAACCCGAAGACCAGGTGGCCGGCACACACATGCGCCCCAGACAACTGGTTTTCAGGTTTCTGGTGCTCCGGCGTGTGTGTTCCGGTTTGGGCACTCGATGCCGAAAAGGTTCGCCATCATTGATCTACTCTATTCCAAGTAGCTTCCATATCATCTTTCCATATGTCTTTCTTTTATTCAACCAGTTGTTTTTCCTGGAGAAATATAACCCAATTTCCTATCTCTCCCAAACTCTGACAAATATTTTCCCAGGTATTATCTAAGCGGCAGCTGAGGGAGTTAAAAGCAGAAAAAAAGCAGAAAAGAAAAAAAAACCTTTAACTTTTAACTTTCAAAGAGTTTCTAACAAACAGTACAAGACCAATCAAGGTGAGTTTCTCTCTTCCTCTTCATTTTCCATCTTGCAAACCATACCTCAGTGTATGTATGTGTAGCTCTAAATGATCATTAAGGTGACATCTTGTGCAGTGTGCACACCTACCTAGGAATAAATCCCATTGAGCTGTATGGGAATTACAAAAGAAACGTATCTGCAATTACTATGGGTACTTCAAATCCACCTAGAAGTGGATTTCCACCAGAGAAAACATACATGAGAATCTCATTTGCAAACATGCAGAGGAAAATGGGTACTTAAGGGGCTTCAGCAGACATTCATAACGAAAAAAAAATTCCATGCCATCAGCCGTAAGGGAATCATTCTAAGTGACATCACAAATTGTGATTTTCCTACATAATTTTTCAGCCTCACAATATTAAATACAATATATCATATAAACCCTAGATAAGAGACATCCTACAGTATTTGTGTATTAGAGTTGTTTTCATTAGGTTCAATGAATATTTATGCAACGAGGATATGTTTCCAGATATGAAACACTGGCCATAAACAGTTACAATCACAATAGATGAAAACAGAAAAAGCAAATCAAAGTTCAGTGCTGCTGAAAATGTTTCTTCTTCTTTAGGTACAAGTTTTAAGAAATTGAAATTAAACTGGGAGACTGTGAGTTCTAGTCCCACCTTTGCTATGAAAGCCACCTGGGTGATCTTGGGCCAGTCACTCTCGCTCAGCCCAATCCACGTCCCCAGCGATGTCATGGGGAAAATAGGAGGAAGGAGGTGTATTGGATATGTTTGATGCCATGAGTTGTTTGTAAAAGCAATAATGTTGGGCTATAAATAAAAAAAGATAGATAGATAGATAGATAGATAGATAGATAGATAGATAGATAGATAGATAGATAGATAGATAGATAGATAGATAGATAGATAGATAGATAGATACCATGTTTTCCACAAAATAAGACAGGGTCTTATTTTCTTTTGACCCCTGAAATAAGCGGTTGGCCTTATTTTCAGGGAGGTCTTATTATTTTTGAGGTGCAGAAGGTCCCTTAACCTCGGCCCGTGGCCCACAAATCAGCTGATCCAGAGAGGGCCGAAGTTCTGTTTCTGGAACACTCTTGCCAGCCCTAGTATTGCTGCGCCTGCTGCTCTTTTTCGGCCATCACTAAGAGAAGGGGAGCGATAGTTAGGGTTTGCAGCTTCCCCGAAGTCGTTCCACATGGATGGCAGGTACATGTGGGGCATGTTCCCCCTTCCCTGAGGAAATGGCGGGGACTGTCTGCACATGCATTTAAATATTTTAGGGAATAACTTAACTAGAGAATAATAAACAGGGGAGGGTTTATTTTAGCGCATGAGCTAAAAAACCTGATTCGGCTTATTATCCGGAGAGGGAGGGACAGAGGGAGGGAGGGAGAGACAGACAGACAGATATTAAAAGCAACTTTACAATTAAGTAAAATTGTAAAACCAGATTTTAATATAATAAAATTATTATGCTAGTCAAAGAAAATAAATTCCCTAAACAATTCCCAAGCAAATTTGGAAGTAACAGTAAATATTAATAATGATTGAAAAAAACATAATGAAATGTAGTGGAAACCACAAAGATTGGTTTGAAAATATGAAAAAAGAGTATCTGTTATTGTATAATTTAGATTGCATGATTAATACATATAATATTTTACATACCCATATAAATTTTGAGGCAAAAGAAGGTTCAATATAGTTTTTTGTTTAAACTAAAACAAAAGGGTGTCTGGATGGCATGCTTATCTTTCACCTATCTCTTTCATGAAAAACATATCTACTTCGCTTATCTAATTAGATAATTAAGTATTTATTTTTCTGCATATTTACTCATAATGCATTTAAATACTATTATAAAATGTAAGGTATTTCGACTTAACATTTTTACTTATTTTTTTTACTTAAAACTTTTAAAATTCTATGATTCATAGCTGTGATCATGCTTGATAGAGTAGTCAGTGTTTGACACTTTATTAAAACTTCAGAAATTAGTAGATGAACCTCTGCACAACAGATATAAACATTAGAATATTTCCAAGCCCATAAATTACATTGGTTTTAACAAAAAGTAGCAGTTAGTAACAAAACAATCTCGCATCAAAAGCCTTCCAGATTTTCCACAATTTGAGGTGTATATGTAACTTAATCTTAGTATTTGTCACCGAAGAAAGCTTACCCTTGCATGACCCATTTCTGACAATCTTAACAAAGTATTAATCAGATGCTTACTCCACCTTGATTATTTCCTTCCCCTTCCTGCAGTTGCATCCTCCAGTCCTATCACAATAGCCATCACAGAATAATGAGTTTATTACCTGACACCTTTGAGAAAAAGAGAATTCTTTTTCCTACCTACAGGCAATCAGGAAATGACAGCTTCTAAACTGACTACAGCACCCTCTCTCTCTGGTGTACTCTCGGTAGGAAACAAATTTTTTAAAATTCAGTAACAAGAATTAATATTCAATTGCATATCTTTATATGTTTACAAAAGGGCAACTTTCTAGCATATTGGAAATCCTGAAAAGAATACAGTTCAAAAGAAGCAACTGTATACTTTTAGAGAAAAGCATCAATTTTCCACACCTTCTCTGTTCAAAGCGTGTTGGCTTGTAGAAATCTCTACTCACCCATAGGTACATCATGCCAGTTTGGGCAATTCCAGCCCAGAACCTGATGGAGTTGATTCCCAGAATGAGAGACCAGACTAAAAACTGATTATCAAAAATGTGGAAGGGAAGATAGAAATTGAACAGTTAAAGGTGGTCTCTCTTCCTCCACCGCCCACTTTGTTTGGCTCTCTTGTTTACACTTCCACTCTCGTTCTCTATCTTTGGGAGTTCCCAACCCTTGTGTGTGTCTGCGCGCGCGTCTCTATTGGTGTACTTAGAGCTCACACTCTCCATTTGCCTCTGGGGAATTTCTCGTCATTCTGCTTCTAAAAACACAATTGCTTCTTCAGATTCTTGCAACAGGCACGGCAGGGTGGAGTCAGCAATAAACACAAGCTAATTCCTAAAGCTATAGTATGATTAAAATAAAGCTTCTTTTAAGGTGAATGGAAACCTGTCTCTCTCGGGATAGAAATGCAAAACCTTCTTTTCAGTACTTTCCAAGTTTGCTTTTCTGAACAAAAACCATCAAAAGGACTCTGAGAACAACATTTACCAGTCTTGACAAACCCTAGCAAAGCCTATAGCCATCAACAGCATTAGTCAGCTTACCAAATCTCTTTACCTAGCCCTTAACATGTATTTGTAAACAGAGTGCTTAGTGGGTTAACGGACAGAGGAAGCCAGAAGACTGCTAGAACCAAGAGGACAGTTAGTAAAATATGCTGGAAGTTAGAGGGATAATACTACTGTCAATAAAAAAAGAGGGGGGGGGGGAGAGATGCAGTTTCTGCTTTGTGCTAGTCTTTTTCTAGAAAATAGCAGATGTAGTAGTAAATTCTGCAGGAAGCACTAGATTCCAAGTGTTATGCTTTCCAAAAAGACAGGGATACTTCTTGCAACAGCATATGAATTCATATCCTAACCCACAATTTCAATAGCAGAACCCTCGGTGGTAATTTCCCAAAGGAAATATTCTTGAACTGTAGAGCAGGTCTGGAAAACAAGATCCTACAGGCCCCGTCCTCACTGCCCAAAGGATAAGTGTCACCTTATCTCATAAATTCCATTTCCAACTAGGGCTCCAGCAAACTGGGAAAACAGGTTTGCCTCCCTCTTGAGAAGGAGGCACATTTGATTCTGAGGCTCAGTGCAGTAAATCTTATGCTTCTGCCTTATGCCCAGCTTTCTAGGTAGCTAGTTTAAGCACAATTCATGTAATCCAAGGATTAGCAATGAAAAAAATCTCCGAATGCCAACAGCGCAAATCTATATTTGGTGAGGGAAAGCAATCTTGCCACAGACAAGCGATTTTTAAAATAAAGCAGTAATTAATTCCATTTTCATTCTATGATCAATCCTTTACCGAAACTAGAGCAGAGAGCTCAAAGAACAACATAAGCTGTGCCAACAATTATTTTTGAGCATCATAACATTATTAGTCTTTTTTAACTTGCACAGAATTAGAAAGTGCCTCCTTACTTCTTGCTTTTCATTCAGGACTTAAGCTTTGCTTCTTTTGTGCTATGGGAGATTTTGTAATTTTTGACATCCAGGAATCCATGGGACCCAGGAACTTCATAACAAAGAGAGAAAGAACAACCAAAATAATAATGTCTGAGGATATTTAAGAATATATTTAAGTATATATTTGCTGATATCTATGTACCTTTTTTTCCCAACTGTAAGTCTCATAGGATGTGAGAATGTGATAGGAAAGGTAAAGGTTTCCCTCGCATATATGTGCTAGTCGTTCCCAACTCTAAGGGGCGGCGCTCATCTCAGTTTCAAAGCCAAAGAGCCAGCACTGTCTGAAGACATCTCCATAATCATGTGGCCGGCATGACTAAATGCTGAAGGCACCGGAAACACTGTTACCTTCTCACCAAAGGTGGTCCCTATTTTTCAACTTGCATTTTTACATGGTTTCAAACTGCTAGGTTGGCAGAAGCGGGGACAAGTAACGGGAGCTAACTCTGTTACATGGTGCTAGGGATTTGAACCGCCAAACTGTGACCTTTCTGATCGACAAGAATGTTATACATTTTTTTTAAAAAAGTTATCAGTCCTAGAGTTCCTTTTAAATAAACAGAAAAGCAATAGCAAAGCAGGAAGTAGTATTATAATAATGGTCCAAGACACAAATCCCAGAGATGGGTAGGACAGAGATGCTACTAATACAAAATATTATAATACAGCAGGCTACGTGAGTCCAACCTTACATTAAATGAAAGTAATAAAAATGGGAGGCACCTCCCCAAGGGAAGCTTTCATTTACAAACACAAAGTGCGACTTCTTATGAAGATCATTCTAGAAGGATCTTCTTTCAGGTAGTGCTTGGCGTTTCAGTGCCACCTTTACACATAGTCCTTGACTTATGAACACAATTGAGCCCAAAATTTCCACTGCTAAGCAAGACAGTTGTTAAGTGAGTTTGTGACCTTTTGTGCCACAATTGTTAAGTGAATCTGGCTGCAGTCATAAAGTTAGGAGCACAGTTGTTAAGTGAATCTGGCTTCCATGTTGAATTTGCTTATCAGAAGGCTGCATCATGACTCCAGAACAATGCAACCATCATAAACACATGCCAGTTGCCAAACGTCCAAATTTTGATCATGTGATCATGGAGGAGTTGTTAACTGTTGTAAATATGAAAAATGGCCACAAGCTGTTGTAACTTCAAACCATCACTAAACGAATGGTTATAAGTTGAGGACTAACTATACTCTATCGTAGTTGGTCCAAAGCATGGAGAATTGATTACCACTTTGAAAGTAATGGTCCCTATAAGAAAAACTACTTTTGGATTCAATTATCCAGACTCTACTTAAATTTCAGTACATGCATATTATTTATCTTGAAGTTGTTATATTATACAATATCCAGATTATTATTATTATTATTTTACCATTTTTAACCATTATGATCAAGGATTAATTCTTCATTGAGAATCATGTACAGGAATCATGTACAGGAATACAAATAAACAGTTTTCCCTGAACTCAAATTTAATTCAAATTCATTAGATATTTCTTATTGCCAAATCATTTTAATTATAAAATTTCTTAGAAAACAAAACAATAAAGGAAACAAAATTTAGGTTTGATATTGTCGAATTACAGTTTGGTGCAGTGGTAAAGTCTCTAGATAGCAACTAAATTTCAGTCCTGCCTTGGAAATGAAACTAGTTGCTCTCTCTCAGTCCAGGCAGTTGCACAAAGGCAGGGGGTGTGTCAAAATAATGGAATTCAAATTCTGCATATTAGACCTTGTATATGCAACAGAATGAAGTCATACAGTTCTGAACAATACCACTTCAGTTAAGAAGTGAAATATATCATGTGGAATTTTTCTCATAGCCAACACAACTACTGCTTTTTATATGACTTGGAAAAATCTGAATTTAAAAAATCTACGTAGCAATAAGA
Source organism: Rhabdophis nuchalis (assembly GCA_039707465.1). Taxonomy (NCBI): domain Eukaryota; kingdom Metazoa; phylum Chordata; class Lepidosauria; order Squamata; family Natricidae; genus Rhabdophis; species Rhabdophis nuchalis. The sequence continues at coordinate 94,983,787 of CM077648.1, read as the reverse complement.
AATTATTATCACCTATTTTGGAGTTAGATATTTTTCGGACGAGGAAGGATGCTTGTCTTTTTACTACTAAATAATCTTATCATGATTGAATTCTACCAATTTTTTTTTCTAATATCGGTAGTATATATTAATCTGCAGTTTTCCCTCCATAAACACTATCTATCTTCTCTGCTTCCTATCAAGGGAAAGAAAGAAAAAGAAAGAAAGAAAGAAAGAAAGAAAGAAAGAAAGAAAGAAAGAAAGAAAGAAAGAGAATTTGATTTTTGACAGCTGCTTTTATATTTAAAAAAATGGATGATTAATGGATTCTTTCTTCCAGCAAGCCTATACAGTGGTACCTCGCTTCACGAACGCCTCTCTTCACGACCAATTCGGTGTACGACCAGAAATTTTCCAAAAAATGTGCTCCGCTGCACGAACTCCGCCTCGCTGCACGAACGGAAAAGTTCGTAAAAATACGCTCCGCTGCACGAACTCCGCCTCGCTGCACGAACTCCGCCTCGCTGCACGAACTCCGCCCTCGCATCACGAACAGAAAAGTTCGTAAAAATGCTCGGATTCACGAACCCCGCCTCGCTGCACGACCCGGAGCCGCGGACATTTTAAAAACAAGGTCGGAAAGGATTAACCGGATTTACATTGAACCCTATGGGAAACTGTGCCTCTCTTCACGACCAATTCGCAACGCGAACAGAGTCCGTTCAAGATTCACGACCAAAAAACAAGGTCGGAACGGATTAACCAGATTTACATTGAACCCTATGGGAAATTGTGCCTCGCTGCACGACCAATTCGCAACGCGAACAGAGTCAGTTCACGAATTAAGTTCGTGAAGCGAGGTACCACTGTATGTCTACACTAAGGAGAATCTAACACCATTTCTATCTTTGAGAGTCTAGTTCAAAGGTAAACTCTCCTTCAAGTAGAGTTCCAGACATGTCCATGTAATTTTCACCATGACAATACAGAAGTGTTTTACTATAGCTTTCTCCTGAGACATTTTTTTCAACTTGGCAGTGTAATCTGCAGCCCTGTTATTTTCTAGCAGTCTCTCATCCAAGTATAAACCAGTCATAATCCTGCTTAGCTTTTGACATCAGCCATTTTTGGCTAATTCAGGATATGGCTTACACACTAGCTCCAAGCTTGTCTTTCCACTAAGGCCCATGAAAGGTTTTGGACTCTAAGCCAAAAATACATGTTTTCATTTTGAGATAAAAGTTTCAAAGCACTTTTTAAAACAATTTCTGTTCCTAATATGCATAATTTTTAACTGTATTCCAATTCTTCTGGCTCTCTGCTTACATACGGTATCGACTTTCATTCCCTTTTTACACATATATGAATATAATTCTGCCTATCAACTACAATTTTTTACTATTTAAAAAAATATAATTTGCTATTGGAAAATAATAATACAATAGCAGAGTTGGAAGGGACCTTGGAGGTCATCTAGTCCAACTCCCTGCCCAGGCAGGAAGCCCTATACCATTTCAGACAAATGGCTATCCAACATCTTCTTGAAGACTTCCACTGTTGGAGCATTCACAACTTCTGGAGGCAAGTTGTTCCACTGGTTAATTGTTCTAACTGTCAGGAAATTTCTCCTCAATTCTAAGTTGCTTCTCTCCTTGATTAGTTTCCACCCATTGCTTCTTGTTCTGCCCTCAGGTGCTTTGGAGAATAGTTTGATTCCCTCTTCTTTGTGGCAACCCGTGAGATATTGGAACACTGCTATCATGTCTCCCCTAGTCTTCTTTTCATTAAACTAGACATAAAAGAAAAGCATAAGCTCTCTACCATTTAAATACAATACGAATAATATGTTCACTTTTCAAATGTATACATTCAGCAAGATATGAAAGAGAGGAATTGTGCTACTTTTAACCAATTGTATCCAGAAATCCACCATGTAACTGTAACACTTGCACAATCACATTCCACATTATTTGAGGAAAAAGTGTAAGGGGGTGGGCAGTGAAGATGATTTCCTTTTCATCAAAATATACGGCTGATAAGAAGATGTAACTGAAATGCAGCTCTGAAGAAATACCTGTTCAGAATAAGCAACTGAACATTTAGGGCATTAAAATGTTTAAATGTGAGACGCAACAAAGCACTCAAATGCATACATTATCCCACTCTTTATCTGTAAATAAATGAAGTATCTCAAATTTATATGTTACTAAGAAAAAGAAATAAAAGATAAAAGGCTAGACAATATAACCTGGCTGTCACATTTGAGTTTGCTATTATAATGTTTCTGAAAGCAACCAAGCAATCACCAGCCTTTTGAATAATTTTGTCAGAGGTGGGATTCTACCGGTTCGGCCCGGTACAGGCGAACCGGTAGCTCCGAAAAGCAGCCGAGAGTGAACCAGTTCTCTCCAACCTTCAGGAGGGCCTTCCCGCCCACTTCTGGGCTATAGTCACCTATATTTCCTTGTTTTCTAGCCCAGCTGATAAGCGTAGCAGAGTGGATTGCCTCGCCTCAGCTGTTTTCCTATGAACGGCACACACGCGCAAAGCGTGGGTCAAGCATGTTAGGTGCATGTGCGCTCAGTGAACTGGTTGCTAAACCGGTAGGATTGGACCCCTGTATTCTGTCCAATATCAGGAACAGGGCTTCCGACAGCAAAAAGCAGTTACTTCTAGCACAGGTCTCAAAGAGTTAAAATCGGATAAAACTGAACCAAGAACAAAACAGCTATCTTCTGTGTGGGTGGTGGCAGAAACTATAAAATAATTTACTTATGATTGGATGTACTGCTGAAAAGGAAGGGAGAAGATACAGGTCATAAGACCCTTTTTGGTAAATAGCAATATGGCATCTGCTCAGGTTTGATTCAGACTGTCAGAGGATTCTGTTCTTTTATCGCAGGCACTCAGAGAAAAGAGCCTTTGACCTTGGTTAGAGGGAACTGTTATCCTCTAATTATATCTTTTTTGAATCACACAATCCAGCATGCAATTAATATTAGCCACAAAGGAAAAATTGTTCTGATGCCCATAACATTAGTATTATAGGCCACCCTCTATGAAATAAAAACCCACTCATTTCACCCTAAAGCAGCATAACAAAACGATTTGTGGAATCAGAAACACTTTTCAATTAAAAAGGAGCAGGTTATATTTTAAACAAATACAAGTTTTCAAAAAGATGTGATCTGTACGGAAGAATAAGACCTGCTTTATGAGCATAGAAAGATTGTAGCTTGTTTCATCCAAGAACAACCAAATCATTATTACTGTTCTATAGGTGACTGTTCTATGACGGATGTGGTGGCTCATGTGGGATGCGGTGGCTCAGTGTGACTACATGGATGCTGCACTAATCCTAAGTGTAAAAATTACATCACTTTTTTAGTGCTGCTGTAACCTTGGGTCAGTGGCTAAGACGCTGAGCTTGTCAATCAGAAAGGTCAGCAGTTTGGTGGTTCAAATCCCTAGCACCACATAATGGAGTGAGCTCCTGTTACTTGGCCCAGCTTCTGCCAACCTAGCAGTTCGAAAGTGTGTAAAAAATACTAGTAGAAAAATAAAACCACGTTTGGTGTTAAGGTAACAGCATTCCAGGTGCCTTTGGCATTTAGTCGTGCCGGCCACATGACCACGGAGACGTCTTCGGGCAGCGCTGGCTCTTCAGCTTTGAAATGGAGATGAGCACCGCCCCCTAGAGTCGGGAACAACTGGCATAGATGTGTGAGGGGAACCTTTACTTTTAGTTGAGTCACCAAAATAGGTCTGGGCAGTTGGTGTATTGCCTCATTCTATGTTTATCCTTGTGCCAGCAGAAACTTTCTATATTTTTCTTCTTCAAGAAAAGAGCATCCCTTTGAAGTAAACATTTGTGAAACAGAACCAAAACACGTAAGGAAATACTCCTTATGAGCAAAAATGTGACTTCTCATCTGTAAAAAAGAGCTTGGGTGGTATGTACAATAGGGCACTGGCTTCAATCAAAAAGATATATAAATGGGAATAAATTGCCATAATTCAGTTCCAGTTAGTCTGATCTAACTAGGTGGTTCTAGAAATAAATTTTAAAAAACCATTCTTTCTGTACGTCAAAAACTGCCCTATATCCATGAAATATAGTAAAGGTTGTGACAATAAAAGAAACTACAACTTGTCTTTTATATAATGATCTGCTAGGCTACATGATTTAAAAAAAAGGTCTGTCTAAAAGAATTATGTCTTTGCAAGTCCAGCTAATTAAGAAGAATCCAAGGACAGTATTAATATTAGCCAAGAAGCCGCCAGACAGGATACGGTGACAGCTGGAATAGTTTGGATTATAGAGTAGACTACTTCTGCTGGAATACAAATGGGGAGTTGTCAAATCCAAATCCAGAAAACTGTTAACTGCTCTTCTTGATAAGCAGAGAAGAGTTTGATAAATTACTGCTAGAGCAATACAACTGATCATCACCCATTTATAATACTTAAGTGAAAAATTATTTCCCTAAGAAGAAAGAAAGATTTGAATAAATTTGGATGTTTTGAGTCGAAAAAAATTAAGAACATATAGCATGGGATACTTAATTATACAGATAATTTTGTTTCTCAGTTACACATCCAGTGTTTCTCAACCTTAGCAATGTTTACATAGCTGGAGAATTCTGGGAGTTGAAGTCCACTCATCTTAAAATTGCCAACGTTGAAAACCGGTGTGTTAGACACATCCATCATGTTGTGGATTAGATAATGGCCTTTTTAATACTAAGCCAAACTATTAGTTTTGTTAAATAATCAGCCATGGATAATTAATGGCAATACTAACAGTATTTAATAACAGTAATATGTTGGAAATGTTACTGACTTGACTAAGTGCTACATATATTCCAAAACAATGTTATGACCTAACATTAATAAGTAATGTTGCCAGGAAGTTAAGAACTGATGGACATCAGCTGCTTTATCAGCAGCAACATCAGGTGGAAACTTTAATCTAGAACTTTGAGGCATATATAATTGTGTGGATGAAATACATATGGCAATATAATAACAACATGGAAGACTTTAGAGGTGGGTTGCTCCCAGTTTGGGCCAGATCAGGCAAACTGGTAGTAACAGCGGTGGGAGGCTCCGCCCATCCACCCAGATGCTTCTGTGCATGCGCGCGAGTGGACACAGGAGTGTGCCCCAACCGGTAGTAAAAAAATTGGCAACCCATCAGTGGAAGGCATTATATATTTTCCTTGAACAACCTCAATGGGTGAAAATCAAGTACAATGACAATGACAATAAAAAAGACATTATTAATATAGCATTGATGGACTGCAAAACTCCCACATTCACAGCCATCCAGCCTTTATCTGAGTGTAAATCAGGGATGGGCTGCTGGGGGTTCGGATGGGTTTGGGCAATCCTCTAGCTAGGATTCTGCCTAGATCGGTAAACCCCCAAATGCTACCCCTGGCTGGCCACACCCACCTCACCCTTCCCGGCCCTCCCAAGAATGTCCATGCAGCCTGTTCATCATGCCAGGTTAAGTGCAGGGCCTGCATGGAGGCTTGGGGGGGGGGAGGAAACGGGCCTACCGGAGGCTCCGGAAGTCTGGAAACGGGCCTGTTTCCAGCCTCTGGAGACCCTCCAAAGGGCACTTTTCGCTCTCCTACAGGCTTGAGGGGAGCTCTGGAGTCTGGGGACGGTGAAAAACAGGACTACCAGAAGTTCTGGAAGTCTGGAAACGAGCCTGTTTCCGGCCTCTGGAGAGCCTCTAGAGCCTAGGGAGGGCAAAAAATACCCCCAACCTCATGCCATGCTGCAGGAGGCCGACTAGGCCATCCTCACCATGGTCACGCCCACCCAGCAACGGGTACAATTTTTGAAGCCCACCCTTGGTCTAAATCAGTATCTTCATGAGTGATAACTGTTTCTTCTACTATAGTCACTAAGGAACTCTTCCAAATTTGGATAGAAAAAAAAATGCTTGTCCTTTAGGATGAACTCAGAAATCTAAGGATGCAAAAAGTGATCTAGAAGCAATCTCATCCATCTCTCTGTATTAAACTGGACCTTCCAGGAAAAGGCAATTTTCATGGAAATTGAAACAGGAAGGACAGCTGTTTCAAGAATCTTCTACTTTTGTAAAACTAGTTGAATGTCTCACTAAAAAAATATTTGTACTTTTTTCTTAACTGTTTTCATTTCCTAAAAAAAATTTTTTTTTGTTTACTTCTTATGAGATTGGTCTATCCCCATCCCACCCACCCCCAAATCCTCTGACATATATCTGAAATATGAAATATGACATATAGAAATTGTTTCATGTTTTCAATTTTAATTTAGCATTAATTGTGGTAATTCTCTCTCTCATACACCATCAGCTCTCCAAAGTGGGCTGCCCTAGGAAATCAAAGTCACATAAGCTAATGTTATCTTTATTATAAAATTATAGTAACAGAATCTTGCAAAAATAATATTCCCCCTAGTATTGTCTGAGGTGCTTAGATTCACATTACTTCCAACTGACTTATTTTGGTTTCTCAAAGTTATTCCTTTTTCCCATTATACAAACACTGGTATTAGAGGAAGGATGTCAGGGAAGTTAGTAGTAGCAAAAACTACCAAGGGACAACCCTAAAAGGTAGGAAGCCACCTAGTCCAATCTCTTGCTCAGTCAAGGATATCTAATGTCCCAGCCTCTTGTAAAAATCATCAAGAAATTGAGAGCTCCTGTAGGTAATTAGCTGCACTGCTGAATAGGTTTTACTACCAAATCTCTTGTAATGTTTAACCAAAATTCACCCTCTTGTAACCTGTACTTCTGAGTCCTGATAAAAAAGAAGCCAAGAAATTCAGAGTCTGCTGTACGACTGGTTGGCATGAATATAAGAAAACCGTACAGAAGTTAGCCCTTCTTCTAAATTCCAACTTGCCTTTACTCCTTTCTTACTGAATTCTACTTGCTTTTTTCTTTATTACTTTAGAGTAATAAAGCCATTTACATCCATGTAGCAATTTTTGCTTCCATGAGAATATGTTTAAGTAAGCTGATCTTCTCCAAATGGTATTTTCTGTGCAACCTTTTGAGGATTTTTTAGCCCTGTTTCCCATCTTTAATGTTTAAAAATGTAATATTTATCCAGCTTTCCCCCCAATCACCAATGGCTTTGTTACTATTTTATTTTACAAATAAAGGAAGCAGAAGTCTCATACTCCTGCTTCATAGGAGTCTCTGTGTCATACTGTAAAGTCTTATAAATGTATAGTACCATGAATATTGGTTGTTTGGCATGGTATAAATAGTTAGAGACCTGTACAATAGTAATAAAACATATCTTTAAAATGTAAATGTATCTTTAAAAATAACTCAATAATATAATTTTTAGAGAGCACTTGTCAGCCTTTCCAGTTAAACCAGACAGGTAATGCCCGTAGATGAGATAATTCTATTTTATTGTAAGGCTATATCACTGAAATCTTACAAGTCTGAAAGTACACATCTCCTTTACAGCCAGAAATCGTAGGGGAAGTCCCTTCCAAGCCTCTTCCTCCACCCAATATGTAGCTGTAGGCTTTGCCCTCTCTTCTCTGACCATTCCCAACAGCATCTCTTGGAGAAGATGGAAGGCTTCTCCAAATGAGGACAACAGGCAGAAACATAAATTCTGGCAGAACAAATGCAAGGCAACAATCAGGAAAGCAAAGCAAGACTTTGAGGAGCGTTTAGCTAAAAACACTCAAAGAAATAACAAGGACTTCTTTAAGTATATTAGAAGTAAGAACCCAACTGGGAAGGCCATTGGACCATTAGATGACAATGGAAGGCAAGGGATTATTAAGGAGGAAGCAGAGATTGCAGAGAGACTCAATGAATTCTTTGCTTCAGTATTCACTGAAGAAGACAGAGATCACATGCCTAAAACAGAGCCTATCTTTGTAGGGAGGGAAACTGAGGAACTAACCCAGATAGAAATAACCAGGGAGGAGGTCATTGCATGTCTTGTTAAACTAAACACTAAAAAATCACCAGGACCAGATGGCATCCATCCACGAGTTCTCAAGGAACTTAAAGATGAAATTGTTGATGTCCTTGCCAAAATATATAATCTTTCCCTCAAATCAGGTCTTGTGCCGGATGACTGGAAGGTAGCGAATATAACACCTATCTTCAAAAAAGGATCCAGAGGTGATCCAGGAAATTACCGACCGGTCATCTTGACAAGGGTCCCAGGTAAAATGATGGAAACAATCTTAAAAGATAAAATTAATAGGAACGTAGAAGAGAAGGCGCTGCTGAAGGAGAGCCAACATGGCTTTTGCAAGGGCAAATCATGCCTCACTAATCTGCTGGAATTTTTTGAGAGTGTCAACAAGTACGTGGACAAGGGAGATCCAGTTGACGTTGTTTATCTGGACTTTCAGAAGGCCTTTGACAAGGTCCCGCATCAAAGGCTCTTAAATAAACTTGCCAGTCATGGAATAAAGGGACAAGCCTTGTCCTGGATTAGCAACTGGCTAAGGGACAGGAAACAGAGAGTAGCATTAAATGGACACTTCTCCAGGTGGAGGGAGCTAAAGAGTGGGGTCCCCCAAGGTTCAGTACTGGGACCCCTGCTCTTCAACCTTTTCATAAATGATCTAGAAGTAGGAGTAAACAGCAAGGTAGCCAAATTCGACGACACTAAATTATACAGGGTAGTGAAAACTGAGAGTGTGAGGAGCTCCAGAGGGATCTCTTGACACTGGGGGAGTGGGCAAACCAGTGGCAAATGAGCATCAACATTAGTAAGTGCAGAGTGATGCACGTTGGGGCAAAAAAACCCAACTATATCTATAAACTGATGGGGTCTGAACTCCTTGCAACTAACCAGGAAAGGGACCTTGGTGTCCTGGTGGACAGTTCAATGAAGGTGTCAACCCAGTGTGCCGCAGCAGTGAACAAAGCAAACTCATTGCTAGGGATCATTAGGAAGGGTATAGAAAATAAGTCAGCAAGTGTCATTTTGCCTCTTTATAAATCTATGGTGAGGCCCCATCTGAAGTATTGTGTACAGTTCTGGTCACCATACCTTCAGAAGGATATAATGGAAATGGAAAAGGTGCAGAGGAGGGCAACCAGAATGATTAGAGGGCTGGAACACCTTCCTTACCATCTGAGGCTGCAACGGCTGGCCTCTTCACTCTAGAACGAAGGCACCTGAGAGGTGACCTGATTGAAGTCTATAAAATCATGCACGGTGTGGACAAAGTAGAAAAGGAAAAACTGTTTTCCCTATCGCACAACACTAGAACTAGGGGGCACTCCGTGAAACTTTTGGAAGCTAGACCTCAAACAAATAAGAGGAAGTACTTTTTCACCCAGAGGATCACTGGTCTATGGAACTCCCTGCCAGAAGAAGTGGTGACAGCGGTCAGCCTCGACACCTTTAAGAAAGGATTAAACGAGTTCATGGAGAACAAGGGTATCCATGGCTATCATTATGGATGCCTAAGGACACCCTCCGGGTTGGAGAGATAGACAGAATATTTCTCAATGCCATTTGCAGGGAATCATAAGCAGATGAAGACATCTGCTTGGGAATACCCTGAAGCAAATGGTGAGCCACTGTGTGAGACAGAATGCTAGACCAGATGGGCTGTGGCCTGTTCCAGCAAGGCTATTCTTATGTTCTTATGTTCCCATCCGCCAGGTTATTCCTCTACAACTTTACAGCATTTGAGGAAATATTAGTTCTACAGTATTATATATGTATAGTATTAAATATCTGTATAATTATAAAGCAGGTTGGCAGCAAAATGCCACCAAATTGTGCTAGGCTAGGCACTTTTAAAAATATATATTGAATGATGACCACTTTCATATCTTGAATTTATCTTCTCAATTGTTCTGAATATTTTTAATGTTAGCTGCCATTGCCTGAAATCATGATATCATGATACAAATGATCGTAATTGTTCATTTCTAATTATTTTGCAGCTTCTAAGAGTTTAGAATTTAATACCATTTTATTTTAATTTAGTATTCCAATGGCTAAAGTAGCAATAAGTAACATTATGGATTTGTCCCCCTTCCTTAACATTCCCCAAAGTGCAGCTTAAGAATGGTCTGATCATAACTTCTCTATATTAAGAGAGAGATACCAAAGCTACCAAAGAAACTCACACAATGGAAGAAGAAATGTTGGGAGTTAAATTTTATTTTAGACACACACACACACACACACACACACACACACACACACAAAATAGAAAGGGTGAATGTTGCTTCATATTAAACAAGCATTGAACAGTATGGAACAAGACAGCTGTCATGAAGACATCTCCGTGCCCTTCCAGCTGCCAGGCACCTAGACAAATACATGTCAACTACTAAATCTTTTCTGTCTTACAACTAAAACATTTGCAAGAAAGGGTCAGATCCATTCCACAACTGTTGTCAGACTCTTAGGACGAAGACTTCCAGGACTGATTTTGGCTTATAGGAATAGATGACATATTGTTCACCTCTTATTCCAAGAGATAAGCAGATATTGTCAAACAATAAGTCCACAGAGGGTTTTTTCCCCATCCTTCATATGGAAAATCACGTTAGAATCTCATGGGTATTTTAGTTAACTGCAGAGAAACCTAGTTCAGAAACAGTGTGACTCATGTCCTCATCTCAGATTTAGACCACTGCAATGTATCTACAGAGGGTTTGTCCTTGGAAATGGTTTAGTTGCTGCAACTGGTCAAAAATGCAATGACATAGCTATTAGCATGAAGGAGAACATTTAGAAAAGGTTTTCTTCAGCCATTGCACTGGTAGCCAATGCTCATTACCTGTGAAGCTCTAAATCAGTGGTGTCCAAACTTGGGAACTTTTAAGACTTGTGGACTTCAACTCCCAGAATTCCCCAGCCACCCCTGCTCTAAATGGAAAGTTACAGGATCATCTCTTCCCCTCAGATTTGGCTTGGCTAGTGCATATATCCCAAGTGCTATGCTATTGTATGAGTTCTCACTCTTCTGAGCCAGGAGTTACATCTTCTTGGTTTCACTCCTTGTGTCATGGAAAACCATGGCCCTGAGATTCTGGTGCCCTCAATTTCACTCACTTTTCATAGGGCTTTAAAAAACAGGCTTTTAATGCAGACATTGGACCTGGACCTTGGTAGGCCCACTTTGTTAGGTTTGGGTATTATTTTATTTTATAATTTACTTGATATAAGCCACTTTGATTTCATGTACTAGTTATTTTACTTTGTAAATTGATAAATAATGCTTTAGCTTATCACAGTATTTCTCGCTTTGGCTTTTAATTGCTTAAGACAGGGGTCTGCAAAGTCGGCTCTTTTAAAACTGGTGGACTTCAACTCCCAGAGTTCCCCAGCCAGCATAGCTGGCTGGGGAATTCTGGGAGTTGAAGTCCACCAGTCTTAAAAGAGCCGACTTTGCAGACCCCTGGCTTAAGATATTTCTACAGATAAGAATTTTTATCAAGGGTGAGAACTACACTATCAGCTACTTCAGGGCGCCAACTATACTTTTCCTTTGTGTAAATAGCCTTTTTTCATTAATTTGCCTAGGCAGAAAATAAAAAGAGTTTGAAAATTCATGTACCAGGGTAGGTGCTGAAGCCATACTCCGAGTTTTAAAAGGAAACCAGGCATAGACATAGTGACAACTAGTGGTTACCTTCCCCCCCCCCCCAAAAAAACTCTCTAAATTTTGACACTAGCATCCTTTACTCTAAACCAGGGGTCCCCAACCTTTTTTTCACCAGGGACCGGTTTCATTTTAAAGAAAATTCTGCGGACCGGCTGAGGGACTCAGCAGTCATGTGACTGGGTGGGCGTGGCCAACTTTGAAAATGTGAAACTCACTTAACAATGATCTTGGTTAGCAACCAAACTTTTGGCCTCAACTGTGGTCATAAGTTCTTTCTTTCTTTCTCTCTCTCTCTCTCTTTCTCTTTCTTTGTCTCTGTCTCTCTTTTTCTCTCTCGCTATTTCTTTCTTTCTCTCTTTCCCTTTCTCTCTATTTCTTTCTCTTTCTTTTTCTTTCCCTCTTTCTGTATCTTTTCCTGTCTCTTTCTTTCCTTTCTGTCTCTTTCTCTCTGTCTTTCTCTCTCCCACTTTTTTCTTTCTTTCTCTCTTTGTGTCTCTCCTTCATCCGCCCATTTCTGTCACTCTGTGTGTGTGTGTCTGCGTGTGTCTGTCTGTCTTGCATTCATTCAATCACTCCTTCTGTGTCTCTGTCTATCTTTCTCTCCCTCCCTCCCTCTGTCTCTCTATGTGTGTCTGTCGTCGTCATCGTCGTCCCGTCCCCCCGCCCCCAGCCTCCTCATCCCGCCTGCCACGCTTGGTCGCTCGTTCGCTCGGTCAGGCTCTGTGGCTGGATAGGAGCCGGGCTGGAGAGGAGGAGGAGGGAGGGGGGGCAGCCCATTGGGAAGAGCCCGCGGGAGAACGCAGGAGGATGGTGGGGGCTCTTCCTCCACCCTCGTCGACGGAGGGACTCCTTGCGCCGCCGGAGCAACCCGCCAGTTCCCACCCCAGCCCGCAGAGCCTCCGCAGTCCCTGGATGAAAACGAGTGGCCGGCATGCCAGCAGGGGAGGGAATTGGTGGCCGGTCCGGCGGCGTCCAGGAGTCCCTCCGTCGACGAGGGTGGAGGAAGAGTCACACTCCAACGGTGCGAACAGCCGCGCCTGCGTTCTCCTGCGCGCTCTGCTCAGGGGGCAGCCCCCGCCTCCCTCCCTCCTCCTCTCTAGCCTTGCGGCCCGGCTCCCATCCAGCCACGGACCGGCACCGGTCCGCGGCCCGGGGGTTGGGGACCCCTGCTCTAAACCCCTTAAATTCATAGATACAGATACAGATTTGGTTTGATCTTCAAAGATTAAATCTTGTAGTTGTTTGGTAAGTAGCTTTTTTATTTTATTTTAGGAACTGTGGTTATGTCCATTTAAGTCCACAAAACAATCAAAAAGATCTCAGTGGGTTATACTGACAGTCAGTAGGGGGTAGAAGCGATGGTGGTACAGTGGTTAGAATGCAGTATTGCAGACTAATTCTGCTGACTGCCAGCAGTTCAATTCCCACCAATTCAAGGTTGATTCAACCTTCCAAGGTCAGTAAAACTACAACCCAGATTATTGGGAGCTTAGACAGGGATGTAAAGCATTGTGAAGTGGTATGCAACGTTAAGTGTTATTGCTATTACAAAACCAAAAGAAAACTTGACACACATACTGTATTTTTGGGAGTATAAGACGCACCTTTTTTCCTCTAAAAAGAGGCTGAAAATCTGGGTGCGTCTTATACATAGAATACAGCATTTTTTGCCTCCTGAAACCCCGCCCCTTCACCAAAATGGCCATGTGCATACCCTTATGGAGGCTTCCAGAGAACTCCTGGGGGTTGGGGAGGGCAGAAATGAGCAAAAAACAGGGCGTTTTTGCTCCTTCCTCCCCAGCTCCCAGCAGCACTCTATAAGCCTCCATAATTTATTTATTTTTTTATTTTATTAAATTTATACCCCACCCTTCTCCTTATTAGGACCCAGGGCGGGCACAGGGATGTTAAAATACATACAAAATATATAAAATATATAAAATTTAAAATACTTATTCTAATAAATAAACCCTGCGCTAAAAACCGAATTAAAATCCCAAGTTTAAAACTATCTAATAGTCAGTATGGAGGTTACGCTAGGCCGGCTAGATGAAATAGGTGTGTCTTCAGACACTTGCGGAAGAGGCGGAGGTCGGAGATGGTGCGGAGTTCAGGGGGTAAGTTGTTCCAGAGGGCTGGTCCCGCCACAGAGAAGGCTCTCCCCCTGGGTGTCGCCAGTCGGCATTGTCCAGCCGACGGCACCCTGAGGAGGCCCTCTCTGTGGGAGCGTATCGGTCTGAGGGATGTATGGGGCAGGAGGCGGTCTCGCATAAGGCTATGCATGCAATTTTTTTGACCAAAAAACGGATAAATTCCCCCAAACGGCCTGTTTTTCGCAATAAATGTGCCAAGTTTTTGCTCATTTTTGATCCCCATTTTTTACAATTTTATTTGTAAAATTGACATACAAATAAACATGACACATTAAATGTCCATTTCTCAGTTTTTTAAAAAAAATCAGAATTATACTGAAGAGACAATTAGTTTATTATATTTGTAAATTTTAGTTGATGCAATTATGTTTAATAATATCTTTTATTAATGTTATTTATCTTATTTATCATGAATGTCATTGTTAAAGAAGTAATTATTGCTTTTAGAAATATAGGTAAGTACAAAGCCAGAAAAATGTCTTTACATATTGGATAGCACGCTTGTCTGCAATAAAGCAATTCAGCTAACCACAGGACTCTGAAGTTTCTGCTGCTAGCTAATTTTTTAATTTGGGTTTCAGGTTTTGAAAAATACATTCAAGTGAAGTTGGACAATAACCTTGATGAACACACACACACACTCTTCTGTTGGATTCTCAATGAGATCAAATATTAAAGATGCAAGCGTCTTATTTAAATATTCTTTGACAGTTCGAAGTTTCAGAAATGCAATCCTGTTCATTCTATTTTTATAAAAAGCCTCTTCAATATTTGAGAAAATGGAAAATTAGATTAAGGTTATATGAAGATAACCACTATATAAAAGATTAATTTTAATCTTTTAAAATAAATCTCTATACTTATTTGACCTTCTACTACAGAAAATTAAACATCTAAGTAACATATTGTTTTATTTTGACAGGTAAGACAGAATTTAATTATCTAGCACTGAGAATTTTTAATGCACTGAATTTTCTATTGAATGTTCTACCACAAGGTTGCCGAACCTCTGGGTCGCATCCAATATTTGAATCACTCTCTTAATGACTTATGCTAACTTTTAGGTTTACTATTTTATTCTTCCTGTTCAACTTAATTTTTTATTTATTTATGCTGTTGCTAAAGACAAGTTTCCTTGGTTCAAAGATACTTACCGTATTTTTTGGAGTATAAGGTGTACCTTTTTCCTTCAAAAAAGAGGGTGAAAATCTGAGTGGATCTTATACACTGAATACAGCATTTTTGGCCTACCGAAATCCCGCCCCCTTTGCAAAAATGGCCCTGCAGAGGGTTTGGGAGGCTTGCCAAACCCTTGCCAAACCACTCAGCCCTCAGTGGTCCTGAGGGCTGAGGAGGGGAAAAAAGAGCAAAAAACCCCAGGCCGTTTCCCCACACACCCCTAGCCCCCAGGAACACTCTACAAGCCTCCCAAACCCTCTGCATGCCCTTTTTTTGTTGTTGCAAAAAACGAGGCCTGCATGGGAAGCCTGCAGAGTACAACATCATGTTGTGTCTTATAATCCGGTGCCTCTTATAGTCCGAAAAATACAGTATATAGTTTTTTACAATATATATACTTTATATACAATGTTTTCTCCTTCGTCTAATACAACCTATAAGGTTTTATTACTGTTAGTTTTTATCATCACAGCTTTAAGAACGCTCTGCTAAAATTTTCAACAAAATATATATAATGTTATGGTCAGGAGCAGCTGGGATAAGAAATTAACCATGGCAATATTATTTGCTTCCACTTTTACTACTTCGGGTGTCGAGAGATACGGTGACACCAGTGACATATATTTATTCTGCATAAATTTATTCAAAGTTGTTGCTGGAAGACTTTTGATTTTTCTCAGATAGTGCTTTATAAAGCAATCCTATTAAGGACAAACAAAATTGGGAACGGGTTGGTACGCAATCATTTTACACAGCCATGTACTAGTTACCATCCACTTGGTAACATACAGCCTTTATTTTTCTTCATTTTCTCTGCAAGACTCATTCAACAGTTGAACTAAATAATCTTCCTTCTCCAATCCTCAGTTTTTCCACATCCTTCTGGAAAGTCAAAAGCAACCCACTAACTTTATTAGTATTTTCAGGGCTTCCTGGAAACATCCAGAAAATAAGCTTTCAAAATAGCTTCTGCAGGAAAAATGCAATTAACTACTGTGGCATGGGCTTTGGGTTGCTTGGTTTTTCTTTCACATTAGACAATATAGACAACTATTCTAGAGTTAAATTTGTTTCCAATAATGCACAGTAGTTCCTGGGTAATGAGTGCCCTCTTATGGCAAAGAGCAACCTAAGCCACAAGAACTGCTCCCCAAATGTGCCACGTTGAAACTTATTCTCTATAAAAGTACAGTCGCAGTTTTTGGGTTTTTTTGGCTTTACAAGGCAGTCAACTTTTTCAGAACCACGTCTTTTCTCCAGCATTGTATCATTTGTAGGTAGGAGCTTTGAGACTTTATGATTAAAGAACTCTAAAACTGTAAATCAATTAAAAATGTTATACAACAGCCGATTCTTGTTATTTTAATATTCCATGTATTTTTATATATTTAATCAATGTACACATTTTATTTTTTCCTGAAAACAAGTACCGTATTTTTCAGTGTAGAAGACACACTCTCCCCCCACCCCCAAAAAGGGGTGGAAATGTCTGTATCTTGCCAAAGCCCTGCCCACCCGCCTGCCCCCTCCCTTTGGCCTCTGCCTCCCAGATATTTGCCTCCTTGCAGCAAACCAAACAGTCTGATCAGCTTCAGCACAGCCCGATTTACCACGAGCAGTTGATTGGCAGTTGGATCTGCCTCCCAAAATACCGCCTTTCAGACTGTGGTGATGGCCACCGCAGCCTGGAATGGGCCGAAAATGGGGCGCACGGAGGCCGAAAATGGGGCGTGCAAAGGCGGCGATAAGCAGCAATGGACAATGACGATCCCCGCAGCCTGAAACAGCTGCGAGACAGATCCAACCGCCAATCAACTGCTTGTGCTAAATCAGGCTGGGCTGAAGCTGACCAGGCTGTTTGCTGTTTGGTGCAAGGAGGCAAATTATTGGGAGGCAGAGGCAGGTGTCTTTTTCTTGTTTTCCTCCCCAAAAGCTAGGTGCATCTTATAGTCTGGAGCATCTTATAGTCCAAAAAATACAATATTTCTGTAAAAAAAAGTTAATACATGTATGACACATATATACATATTAACAATTTGCATTTACTAGCAATTTACATACTGGCAGAACATACTGTGGACCTGCAACTGGCAACCTGTGGGATCCTGACATGTGTTCTTGGCTAATTAAGGCCTAAATTAAATTACAGTGCAAATTAATAAATATTAATATTCAACTGGCTACTTTTCCCCCTTAACAAAGCATCTGAGAAAAAGAATATGGGCCATGGAAGGAATAAGGTATATAAGGGTTTCAATTCTCTCTTTTCACAGATTTCTTCATGTAATTTATTTCCTCCACAAAGCTTCAAAATTATATACACCTTGAAAACAGGCCTATAATTACAATATTCTTATTTTAGGTTTTCTTAATAATAACAACATTAAATTGTAGTTTTTATAATAATCTGTGGAATATTTATTTTGCTCTGTGTTCTGACCCAGCCTATTAGTTTCCAGCAGGGAGACTCCCTTGGCACATTAAATACAGAGCCATTAGTCCCGACAAACCTTGTTCTGGCAAAGGAATCCAACTTGATTAATGGCCACTGGAAAATGGATGGTTGTCTGTGACAACTGGCCACTCCCAACCCCTGCTATTTATTTCCCAACCTAGGAGCGGGCAGAAGGTCGTGGGTCTGCATCAGAGCCTTTCAAAGTTACAAAAGCAGTGAAAAAAGTGACTGGCTGTTTTCC
Source organism: Rhabdophis nuchalis (assembly GCA_039707465.1). Classification (NCBI taxonomy): domain Eukaryota; kingdom Metazoa; phylum Chordata; class Lepidosauria; order Squamata; family Natricidae; genus Rhabdophis; species Rhabdophis nuchalis. The sequence continues at coordinate 94,966,158 of CM077648.1, read as the reverse complement.
ACACTTACGACCACTGTGGCATATCCATAGTCACGTGATAAAAATTCAGACACTTGGCAAATTGACTCATACTTATGACATTGCAGTGTCCTGGTGTCATGTGGTCCCCTTTTATAACTTTCTGACAAGCAAAATCAATGGGGAAGTCAGATTCACTTAACAACCGTGTTACCAAGTTAACAACTGAGCGATCCTTGATGCTCTCTGAGCTTACTTGTTTTCTTGCAGAGGTTTCATTACCCAAATTAGGTCATGTCAATCCTGAGCTACAAATATTCTCCTTTAACAGTTTAACAGCTGCAGGTATTCCCTTTACAGCTGTGGCAAGAAAGATCATTAACATGGGACAAAACTCACTTAAGAAATGCCTCACTTAGCAAGAGAATTTTTGGACTCAATTATGGTCGTAAGTCAAGGACTACCTATATACAAGCAGAAAAAGGGGAAAAAATGTTTATTTTGTAATGAAACATGGCATTCCTCCACTAGAGGGTGCTTAGTTAACAAAAGTTTAAGCAATGTCACCCAGAAAAGCTTACATGGAAAGGAGCAGCACATATAAACAAACAAGACTCATAAAGTGCTTCAGGAAACGTGCCAAGGAAGCATCTGTCTCTGTTCTATTGGCCACATATTCAAAGGCATACCTAAAACACCTTTTCTTTTAAGATGGAGTCAGGCAGGCAGGCAGGCTGGCAGGAAGAGCAGAAACTTCAAACCTTTAGTACAGAAATCCTCTTGTTTCTAATTTAGAAATCTGAAGACAGCCTTCTCTAATCCGATGTTAGAAGCTGTGGACTAGAATGTCGAGATGGACATGGTAGCTAGGAATTCTGAGGACTTTAAGACCTTATTAGATTTCTTAAATTAATTACATCAAGGATTATAATCAAGGATAATACTTTTTAATTGACTTTAGACATAATGTGCATTCACTTACAAGAATGTCTTTAAGACCAATTTCTACCATAAAGATATCATAAACAATCCCTTAATGGATATAAATCAAGGAGAACTAGTTGAAACTTGAGCTGCTATTTCACATGTTATAATACTTTTTCTACAATACCCGTTGCAAATTAATTTTTATTGTGCTGCATCTTTTTGTGTAGAATAGGACATAGAAAAGAATGATCTTCAGGTCATACATATGTGAATAGCATTACAATTCTGTAATGGTAGCAAATTTAAGGAAAGTTTAGAGGAGCCTGGAGATAAGGAAGGAAGGAATACACCAACCGTTATGGGAGAGTAAACAATTCAATCCTGGTAAATGAGAAGACATCAGAAAGCAAATCAAAATAACTCTGCCTTGATTCTGATTGGTATGAAAAAGGGCAAAGGGCAATTTTGGAAGTTTTCAACATTCTGTTACTATATTCCATAACATAAATGAATTAATTCCTGATATTCTAGCTGTTTCCTGATCTTGCCTACCTCAATGCATTTTTGATGAGAATGCAATAAAATTGATTGAAGTAATCTAAGTCATACCAGGTTGCAATTTTTAAATAATGTGAAAATATCTGCTTTCTCAGTGATATGGATTAAAAAGGATTAAAAACTAGGCTGAAGGAAGCATATTGCTGGGTATGGCAGGTTGACAAATTAAAGCTGAAAAAGTCATACTCTGTAAAACATTTTTTACACTTAAATACAACAGATTGGGAATAGACTATCAATTACTCAAAGTCATCTATATAGGCAGAAATGCATCTAAACCATTTCAGTATGGATTAAATAGCCTTCAAATACTGATTAACATTGCCTATAAAGAGTTCAAATGGACTTAGGCTGAATCAGATAAGGCTACATTCAAAGTTATTATTTGTTCAATAAGGCATGGGGAAATCTAGATGATAAGATATAATTATTGTTAAAGTAAATTTATCTGCAACAGAAAAGAGTGGGTGTTTTCAAAAGTATAATTTGCTTGACTCATAATTATGTTCAACATTAGAACGCTCCATCCATGCACAGTCGCCCATCCGATCTCTTTTATAGTTACAGAGAACTTAGTCATATTAGGAGTTCCCAATGAAATTAGTTAAAAGCTTTGAAATCTTATTAATGAAAGTTAAAAAACAGCATAGCAATCGTTTCTGTATCAAACAGATCAACCTGGTAATTGGAATTTAAAGACTATTTCTGAGCATTCATATTTATTGAATAATACAATTACCTTTACACATGCCCATACAGTTCCTAAAATCTTATTATGATTAAATTTCTTTAAAGATCCTAGCTGCATTTATTTTCCTTTAAAAAAAACCCAATCTGGAACAGATTCAGAATGCCCATCCTATCAAGAAATATGAGCCTTGTTACTTAAAAAGAAAGCTTATTATTATATTGAATTATTATACAATAATTCAAAACCTGCAACTTGTTTCAGTAATTTGCAATACATATGTTTATTAGATTTTTTAAAACAAAGCTACAGATGGTTCTTGCTTAATAAGCCTAACTGGAACTTCCAAGTCTGCTTCTAAGCAAAAAGGTCACTAAGTTGGAAATCACAGCTGGAAAGAAACAAGACTACTTAGTTTCACAAGTTCAGCTTTAGTTTGCTTCCTAACCACTTTCTCGTCCTTTGGAATGCTCAAGTGATTGATGGTTATTTTTTATACACCAAAAGCAATGCAGTTGTGCTGCAGCCTAGGGATGGGAACTGTGGGTGTGTTTGGCAAACAGCTTACTCTCTTCCTTTGCAACTGTGAATGTTCAAGCAAAAGGGTAGATTGCCTATAAAAATTGCTTACTAAAGAGACGTAAAGTACTAAAGAGAGTACTCTAAGCTTTTGCATAGCGCACCCATGGTTCCCCAGTCTTGGGTTATGTATCAAAAGCAGTGCAGTGTGATTGCACTGCTTTTGACACACAGAAGAGCAAACAGCTTACTTTCTTGCAATCCCTTTCTCTTCAATCTCTGAAAGGGGCATTAATGCTGTCATTCTGACCCAGCTTTTCTGCTAAGATTTACCATTTATTTTTAATTAATATCCAGCTCACTGGATTATATGGATGAATCAAAGACAACAGGGCCTTACACTACCATTCAAAAGCTTTTTCACACTAAAGTGCATTCTTGTTTCTTTTAACAAACATAAATTATATGATGATTGCTTACTTTTCATAAGTTCACATCAAAAAGCATGAATTATATTGACAAAACGTTTTACAATCGCTTGGTCAATAAAAACTGTTATGAATTTGCTTCCTAGATTATTCCCTTAAAAAAATCAACTGTAAATGATTTTATTCAATTAGTATTATACTTTAAGGTTACAAATGTATACTTTACACTGAACATCTCTTTCATTTCCTCTATTTCCTTCTTTCTATTTATTTTTTGCAATTAAAATGTAAGCATTTGGAAAACATAAAATTCTGAACATAAATCTGGTAAGAGGGGCTGTGTTTTCAGTATTGTGCATAACACCCAAAACTAAGTCTACCTTTCTTCCTCTGATGTCCATCCAGTCATTGGCCAAAAAAGTAACAGAGCTCATTTTTCTCCCTCAGAAATGCTTGCTGGCCACCTGCCTACTATATTCTTTAGCGGTTTTTTGTGCCTCTTGATTTATTTTACCTTTTTGCAAAATAGGCTGTAAAGTGGGACAGATGACATCCTCTTTGCCATAGCAACAGAGTAATTACTCAGTTCCTCATTCATGCCTTGGGTTTTCTAAGTCTATATCACTGTGATCATCACAATCATGTTGGCATGTGACTTCCTCTTTTGCCCTCGCTCAAAGGAAGTTTTGCAGAGATACTGTCTGCCATGGTCTACTTCCAGTGGCTATTATAGTTACAGCAATTCAAAAACCCACCAAGAGGAAGATGGACGGCTTCTCTCTTTTTTTCCACAATATAGGATATAGTTGCTCTAAAACCTGTACAATGGGATAATCACAAATCCCAATAAAACATTATTACAATAGAAGTATAATCACATAATCACAATATTAATCATAATCCACTTAATAAAAAGATTCTTACCTGACTGTCCCTTCCTGGGTATCCATGATAACTGGAAGTCAGAGGCTCATTCTGAAATAAAGCAAAGATGATACTTTGTGAAACCATAAAAGCAGTGATGGGATATAAATTTTTTTACTACCGGTTCTGTGTATGTGGCTTGGTGAGTATGGCAGGCAAAGGATACTGCAAAATCTCCATTCCCTCCTGATCATCTGGGACTCGGGAGGCAGAGAATAGATGGGGGTGGGACCAGTCAGAGGTGGTATTTACCGGTTCTCTAAACGACTCAAAATTTCCACTACTGGTTCTCCAGAACTGATCAGAATATGCTGAATACCACTTCTGCATAAAAGGATATCTATCCAGAATACCTGAAAACATTCTAATATGAAATGAAAAAAGGTAAATCTTTTCCTAGGAACAAATGATTATATAGTTAATTTATAGGACACCTGATTTAGTTATAAAGGTTCTAGATAATATCTTTTCCACACATTCAGTATTATGCAAGAATGGTTATTCCCTGCCTGGATTCTTGCAGGGTTGGAGAGAATAAATTCAAATAATAAGGCATTTTGCTAAGGTAAAAACATCAAAAATTAATTATAAAATATAAGTAGGAAATTATCAGACATAATATATTACCTTATTTAATTCAAGAATTTCATAATTTGAAACATTATTTTACAAAAATTAAGATGTCATGTGAAGGTTTAAATGTTTAATCTGAGCTAAAGGATTCTGTAAGCATGTTGCATTCTTGTCAGCTCTCTCAAGTAACATTTCATGTATAAAGTCATACAGAGAAAGCAGGGTTTTTTATATTGTGCTTTTTTAATCTCTTCTTTAAAAATGAAAGGTTTTTATTCTGGCAACTTGTGCTGTCTAATTATTTCAGGAAATGAGCAGGGATAAGCGCACATATTGCTAAATATAGAATCGGACGTCAGATTGATTTTTTACATAAGAGGTCTATTTCTTCTTTTTGTAATGTAACAATTTTATCACAGTAGCTCCATGAATAGCAGAACAAGAAATAAAACTACACTGAGGGTTTTGCTAGAAGAAATAGCAGTATACAAACACAAATAAGTATAATTATAAATTACTCAGTATTATAGAAGTTGTCTCCATTAATCTTTCAAATACCCATATTTATCTCTAAATCACTAGCAAAAATAGCAAAGAGGCACCACTTATTTTAAGACTAGTTGTGCATTCAAAGGAAATTTCTATTAACAAGTACATTGCCATTTGGTAAACTACAATGTGATGTTCAGTGACGTCTACATTGAGTTTACTGACAATATCAACCAATCACTGGATATTGAAGCAGCAAATAAAATACTTCTCCATGGTCCATTTTAGACAGCTGAAATGTTCAAATATTTGCTTGATGAGGAAACGACTAGAAGCAAGACAAAACATTGAGCGTCTTTATGTGAAGAATTAAAAGCAGAAAGAAGGTATCAGTATAATTTAAAAACCACACTGTTTTCCGTAATTGGATGTCTTTCCCACAGTTCCCAATCTTTGTACCATAACAATAATTAAATTTCACTTTCTGTGGCGAGGGGGAGAACTAGCGGGCAACCCTGGCATTTCCCCAGGAGGTAACTGGTGCTACTAATTTTACAGGTCAACAATTTGCTGATGTCTCTTATTGAATAATTATTCTCTGCAGGAGCGGCTATTATGGAAAACTCAAGGACGCAGGCTGAAAAACTGTTACTAAGAGTTAGGACAATAGCCTAATAACTTTTATATGAAATACAGAGATAACTGAGGTTAGGGAGTAAGAGATCCAAATAAAAAGTGGAAGAATTTAAGAGAGGACATAATTTAGTTTTATGTACTAAATCTATAATAAATAAAAAAGTAACATTTGCCAGTTTTTTATACTTCCCAGAACAGATGGATCTCCAATCTTAATTGTTCTAGCTTGTGACACTACATCTAATTTCAATATTCCTTTGTCTCATTAGAATCAATTCCTGATTATTGAAAGCATACAAATAGCTATTGACAGATCAATTAATTCAGAAAGTCCTTACCAACAATGCGGGAGGGGGGAGTGTCAAAACTTTCAGCAACAGGTGCTCTACCTGGTTACTGGGTGGGCGTGGGCATGGTGGGAGTGGCCTAGTCGGCCTCCTGCCCCACAGCAGGAGGGGAGGCTTTCCTTGAGTCTCTGGGAGAGTGAAAACTGCCTCTTCCAGGCTCCGGAGGCCTTCTGGGAGGCCCATTTTTCCCCCTCCCCGAGCCTCCGCGTGAGCCCTGCACTTACCTCACATCCAAAATGGGCTACATGGAGACTCCTGGGCGGGGAGGGAAGGGCAGGGCCAGCCGGGGGGGGGGGGGGATTTGGAGGTTCTCCGAACTGGCCATAACATTAACTACAGGTTCTCCCAAACCTGGGCGAACCCATAGCAACCTACCCCTGCAACAATGTAACAAAACCAGATGTACTATTAAACAGTATCCCTGTATATTGAATACATATAAATATATGTTGTCCTCTTGTATATATGCATGTATATATAGAATATATGAATCTCCCTGTACAGTAAGGAAAGAAGGATATTTCCAATTTGCCATGTACACATAATTTATATTGTACAAAAAGCTTTCGTATGAAATTTATATACTATACAGTTCCAAAAAAATAATTTTACATATTCACACACTTCCCAGTTAATTGCTTATGTAGAAGTGTTTTTTTTAAAGAAAATATTTGGAGCATTTTTCTAGAACCATAATCCAAATCTGCATATGGGTGTGGATGGAATCTTTCTGCCATGCACTAATTTCAACAGAAGGTATATATGAATGTATTTTTCAATCCAGATGGACTAGTTATGAAAACAAATATTTCCTGAAAACAAAATAGGGACAATAAACTGTATTCAACTTATCCCATAGATAAGAAGCTACACATCTTATTTGTTATACAATTATTCATTATTTTAATGCACAACATGCACCTAAAGTTGAATAATAAATAGAAAAAGTACCATAGTTAATTAGTTTTTAAACTTCAGTTTTAGGGCTCTGAAAATCTGCCATTGGGCACAGATGTTCCTCAGACAGTTTGTCTAGCTTTACTGACTTCCACTTAAATACATAAGAACTAGGAACACCACCAAGGAACCGGTTTAATGGGTTCCTAGGTCTTGTTAAGGAACACCAAGGAGGTATCATGAATAAACACTTAAGTATTACATAGAGGTATTCCTACAACATGTCCAGAAACCTTAATCATGCACAGGAGTTTGTCAGCAGCCATTCCAAACATTAAAATCCAATACTCTTTCTTTCCATGTGAAATGCATACCCTGGTGTAATCAAAGCCACGTACTCTATTTAAGAATGTTTATATTTTTATTCATTTTATTTTATTCATTTTTATCACTCTTGATTAATGTTCCAGGCTGCAAATTTACTACAGTACTACAGTAAATTTACAAATTTACTTTTTCATAACTTCTGAAAATATAACTGGTGGATGAAAATTGAAAAGTATTCATTCTCAAAACTATTCATAGTCAAACTAGAACTAGGAGATAACACATATGATGCTGCTTTAGGCTCTATTCCAGAAGTTGGGAAACTACTAATGAAAGTTCTGAAAATGTGTGGACCTCTATGATGCAATACTTAAAATTCCAAGGATAAGCCTCCAGAAGAGGGGGGGATAAAATATTCATAGTGTTGTTCTAGATATATGAATAATAACACCATTTCAGAATTTTTTGAAATTTCCTCTGTGATATATGAATTGGCTCTACTGTTGACTAATACCTCAGTACTATAGAGGGAACTAGTGACATCACTCACTCTTCCTTCCTGGTATTCTAATCTACATTGTCTCCCTATGGCACACAATTCTAATCTCTATGGCAACCTGAGCTCCTCCTTTTTTGGGGTCAGGTGGAGAGCAGGAAGTAAGATCTGTAAGTTTTTATTCTAGCTGTAACAAGAACTAAATTTAGAGTTTCAAATATGGAATCGTTTGACAAATGTATATTTAACTATTTTTCTTGGAAGGAAAAAAGTATACAAATTAATACCATCATGTCATCCTTTCCTGATTAATCCAGAACTGAATAAAATCGCAGTGATCTTCTCTCACATAATACCATTCCTTTAGAAACTTATTTTTTTCCCCAACAGTCAGCATCTGACCACAATCTTTTAAAAATGCCATTTGGAAGGGGGGAAATAGCCATAGCAATAGCACTTAAGACTTATATACCACTTAATAGGGCTTTATGTAGCACTCTCTATGTGGTTTAGAGTCAGCATGTTGCCCCAAGGCTGAGTCAACTTTGAACCAGTCAGGATCGAACTCCCAGCAGTGGGCAGAGTTAGTCTGCAGTACTGCATTCTAACCACTGTACCACCATGCCTATAACTTCGTAGTGAGAGCAGAGTATTCCTATTTTAACAATACCAAATCAAACAAATGCATAGTGTATGCAAATATATTCCTATCCAAATATAGCTGGAAAGCCTTCTTTAACATTTTTTGTATTTAAGAGATGCACTGAAATTCCAGGGCAGATATACAATTGATGCTGAAATGATATTTCACACAAAAGATAATATAGTGAGATGCACAATCAGTTTAGTTGAGTACCTAGATTTCACGCATGTATTTAGCAATCAAAGTGTCAACTATAATTAGTTGATCTATATTATCATCTGTAAGAGGACAAAAGTGTGTAAGAGAAAAGGAGTAAATTAAATTAAAAGATACAAAATCAGTTCAATGGGTTTTTGAATCCAGTTCAAAGTGCTAGTTTTAACTTGTAAAGTATCTTAAGGTGTCGTATCTAGATATCTGTAAGCTTGCCTGCTTCAGATAGAACGATATCTGGCTGGTTCATCTGCAAATGTCCCCCACAGAAAAAAGCATACTGTTTGTCCAGATATGACCTGGGAATCTTTCTGGAACTGGCAATATAGAGATACTGTAAATCAGGGGTGTCAAACTGGATTTCTCCTCCGCAGGCTAGGGGGGGGGGGTGGAGATGGGACGGATGCCTCCTGCAGCATCCTGCTGGTCAAAATGGGCCAAAAACAGGGCGTGCAGGATCCCCATGCAGCCCATTTTCAGCCAGCAGAGGCATCGCAGGCCAGTCCTTTGATATTTCCAGGCTGGCCTGGTGGGGCAGATTTAAGCACCCTGTGGGATGGATCCAGCCTGCAGGCCTTGAGTTTGACTTTGCTTTAAATCAGTGCTTCTCAATTATTTTCTGTCATGCCCCCCCTAGGAAGAAAACATTTCGCGCCCCCCGCGCGACTGTAAATAGTATCATTTGTCTATAAAATTGTTATAAGTACACCTCTGCATAACACTGTATCCTTATTAACATATAAGAGAATAAAAAAAGAAAGAAATGTGGATCAATTTACAACAAAGAATAGCTTTATTAACTGTAGCAGAAAAGATTTAAAGTGCATTAGAAATTTTAAAAAAATTAAATCCTTTGCCGAGGTCAAACGCGCCCCCCTTTACAGAGCCTCGCGCCCCCCCTGGGGGGCCCGCCCCACTATTTGAGAAGCACTGCTTTAAATAATGTTGAAAACTTAGAAGCTAATTTTTCTCTTCAGCAGTTCACCGAGAAAAGCACAAATGTGAAAAAGTTTATTATATTTTGGTTGATTTAATAAAAATGCATTACAATGTTAATGGACTCAACCATGGAATGCTCTGCACAAAAATGAAGTTGGAGGTTAATTACTGAATTCTGTAATAACAGTTTTATGATGGAAGTAAAACACGACAGAATAAACATATTGCTCAGCAAATGGTTCAACACTGAGCGGGGAATAAGACAGGTAGTACTGTATTTTTCGGAGTATAAGACATACCAGAGTATAAGACACACCCAAGTTTTGAAGAGGCAAATTAAAAAAAAAAGTAGGTAGTAGATAGAGGGATAGAGAAGGAGAGAAAGAGAGAGAAATACAGTAGGTAGGTAGGGACAGAGAGCGAGTAGGTACATAGGTAGAGGGATAGAGAGAAATAGAGAAAGAGAAATACAGTAGATAGGTAAGGGGAGAGAGAGAGTAGGTAGATAGGTAGATAGGTATATAGAGGGGGGAGATAGAGAAATACAGTAGGTAGGTAGGGAGAGAGTGTAGATAGGTAGGTAGGTAGAAGGATAGATAGAGAGAGAAATAGAGAGAGAGAAATATAGTAGATAGGGAGGGAGGGAGGGAGGGAGGGAGGGAGAGTAGGTAGGTAGGTATATAGGGGGGGAGAAATATAGTAGATAGGTAGGAAGAGAGAGTGTAGATAGGTAGGTAGAAGGAGAGAGAGAGAGAGAGAGGAATACAGTAGATAGGTAGGGAGAGGGTAGGTAGGTAGGTAGGTAGGTAGATGTTTCCAGGTGTATTTACCCATGTGCTGGAGAAGGAAATCACTGACCACCTGTCAGATTTTCAGCCTCTTTTTAGAGGAAAAAGGTGCGTCTTATACTCTGAAAAATATGGTATATAGAATCCCTTCAGTTGTTTAATGAACGTATTCTATGAATAAATGTATAGAAAATGCCTGTATGATATTACAGATGCATTGGTGTGGGGATATGAATGTACATAAAATTTTATATATAGACAATCCTATAATGTTGACTCGGAATGTGAATAATTTGCAGCAAATGTTAATTAATTCTTCAAAGTATGCTTTCTGCTATTGCACATCACCATGAGCCCAGATGCATGCAGCTATATAACATATTCCAGATTGATGCTATATTTGTGCTCAGATTCCCCAGATCATATTTTGCCTTTTGAGCATATACATAATACTCATACGTATGTTTGTACTTTAGTTTTTTTTTAATGGAAAGAAAGGAGAAAATATTTAATAAAGCATATATGAAAATCTCACATCCTACACTTTCTTAAAGTTAAAAGAAAATGGGGAGCTAATTTCCCCAAATCAATTACTAATTGTAATTTTCCTAAGTGTAACCCTGAAGTCATCTTTGGCATCCCCACCAATTCAACCTATTTGCCAGAATATGGCATTTTCTCATCCAATTAAATAAACAGAGGTTTGGCACATTACTAATATTAAAAAGCAGACTATTCTGGGTGAATAAAAAAAAAAGGATTTTTTAAATTTTAAATTGGATTTTTAAATCTTTTTTATCAAATTTATTTATTTGTTATAAATAAACAATCTTTAGATAGATTTTTACTCCAAAAGCATTTAATAAAATGCTTTTGGAGTAAAAATCTATCTAAAGATTGTTTTCTATGTAAGATACATTAATAATTTAGTTTATTCAGCATGAAATGAAGCTTGGTTATGTAGCATGAGGCTGCATATTCTGCAATATTGGGACAGTCAGTGAGTCAACAGCGAGTCAGAGGAAGAGCTGCTGCAGGACAGAGATGACAGTCGCTGTTTAAAATTTTTGATTTAAATCGAGCTGATGTCAATCAACTCAATTTAAATCAAATCCACCCTGAAGCTGTTCCTTTTGGCAAGAATAGAATACAAAAAGAAATATTTTCCTAGAAAAAGTCCCATCCAAATCTTTCAATGATTTGGGGCCTTTGATTGTGGCCAGCCTTTAAGAACCAGATATCAATCTTTGGAACTCAACTCCCAGAATTCTCAGCAATGATTATTGTCACTGGAGAATAACTACAAATTCCCAAAACTGGAAGTTAACTACAGGGTGAAAGATGATGTTAGATTAAAAAATATATATTAGGAAATGAGACAAATAAACAAGCATAGGCTGGGGGTTTATTTTAATATTATTACAGTGCAATTCTATATTTGCAAGATAAGTTTCAGGAAAGCATGGGAGTCAAACAATGCTGAATAATCAAAGTTTTGTCTGATCCCCATCATGTTCACGATCCATTAGGAATATTTTCCACTTATCAAATAACAGATTTTCTGACTTGGGTTAACTTAGAATACTAATTTAGGTTTTCTCCCCCTATCTTCTAGGAGCCACATTTCCATGACCAGTTACTGTACATTATAAAATGCTTACCTAAACAAATCACACAGAAGTGCCCAAATCACTTGCAAGGAATGTCTCCGTCAAGGTACAGTGCAAGTTTCATGAGAAAAGACCCATACCATTGGGCTGGCCTGCCTATATGATTTTCACTTTAAAATCCTCTAAAAACCATGTGGCAGCTGGTCACAGATAAGCAGCTTCTATGACATATGGGATTTTAGATTTATTTTAATGACTCATCTCATTGACCAAATAGCCTACGTGCGCTCAACTTTACTTCATATATATAATAGTCCTTCTAAAGTAAACGTTTTTAATAAATGGTTTTTAAATTTTAAGACTTAACACACACACAATGAAAAAGCTAAGGGTGAAAAGCTAAAACACTGTAGAGAAATTAGTACTGTATTCCTCCAAACAGGAAGAAGGCAAGCTCCATGAGAGCTGCAGCAGCAACGGCTGGCTTTGATTAAGTGTCTCTGATTGTGGGCTGCACAGGAAACACTCCAGAGGCCCACTCAGTCAGCATCACCCGACACACACTGGCAATCTTTGTGCTCTAGCAACAGCATCTGGAATCAGTTAAAAACCAAACAGCTTTTTGGTCTCTTCCCCCAAACCACTAATTCTTTTAAGAGCACAGTGTCAGACCCTTTCCATCCCTCCTGGAAAGCAGCTTTTCCTTGCAGCTCAAACAAAGAGTTTTACAAGAGAACCACACCCTGCGCTGCTCTTGAGTAGTCTTCGGTTCCCAAGGATAGTCACGAAAGCTTTCTTCTCTTCTCATCACGAAAGCCATCAGTGGAGTCGGTAAACTGTATGACCTGATTTGCATCTTCTCTTTTCTTGTTTTCTACAAAAATAGTGACGCAGTACTAAATATGTATTTATAGTACTGGGTATTGTTTCCTACATCGTATTTACAAGCTGCCCAAGCTTAAAATAACATGTGTTACTATGGAACTGTTACTACGGAATTGTTCAACTACAATGAAAAACGAAACTTGTCGTATTTTATAGATAGATAGATCCCATAAATTAGATCAGGCCTTTTCCTTAGAACAAAAAAGGACCAAAACTATGTCTCTATGATGCCACAGAACTTGTGATGATTAGCTCCTACTCTAGGAGGTGCTACCAAAAATGTCTGCAGTTTTTCCTCTGAAGTGCAGAACAGAGAATTTCACACTGGTGGAATTTTTTGCTTCCTCGCGTGTCCTGCTATCATTTATCCACTCTTTCCTGCAACCATTTGGGAATGTAGATATTTCACCTAGTCTGGAGGCTTTCCTCAAGCCTCCAGGAGAACGAAAATGGCCTCCCCAGAACTCCCGGGGGGCACTCCAGAGGCCAGAAACAGGCCCATTTCCAGATTTCCGGAAGGCCCATTTCTCACCTTCCCAGAGTCTCCACACAGGCCCTGCACTTACATGGCATGCAGAATGGGCGTATAGAGACACTTGGTAAGGGGGAGGGGTGGGCAGGGCCAGTCAGTCCTTGCAACTACCGGTTCAGCGAACCAGATGTAAAATTAACATCCGGTTTACCTGAACTGATCCGAACTGGCTGAATCCCGCCCTGCCTTTACCACAAAAACAAATGAAATAATATCATGTGTGGTTGAGGGGTAGCATTTTTTTCCCCTTAGACAGCACTGACCAGTTCTAAAAGAGATCAGGTTACAATAGTGGAAACACAAATGAAACTACATGAAACCAATGAGTTGTGTGCAACTGAGGAAATACAAATAATAAATAAATTCTGAGGATTTCAGGGCAAGGCCAGTTGCCATGTGTTGATAACTGAACACATAGTGTTAACCTTGTTGAATTTTGTAGCAGACTACACTCAATTAGGACATGGTGGCTCAGTGGCTAAGACGAATCCATTGCGCCGCACAACGGAGTGAGCTCCTGTTACTTGCCCCAGCTTCTGCCAACCTAGCAGTTCGAAAGCATGTAAAAGTGCAGGTAGAAAAATAGGAACCACCTTTGGTGGGAAGGTAACAGTGTTCCATGAGCCTGCGACATTTAGTCATGCCAGCCACATGACTGCGGAGATGTCTTCGAATAGTGCTGGCTCTTTAGCTTTGAAACGGAGATGAGCACTGTCCCCTAAAGTTGTTTAGCACATATGTGTGATGGGAACCATGACGTTTACCTTACACTCAATTGAGTCAGTGAGGAAATAGGATGATGAACAAATATTCAGCATTATTACCTTTTAAAGCAGGGGTCCCCAACCCCCGGGCCGCGGACCGGTGCCGGTCCGTGGCTGGATGGGAGCCGGGCCGCAGAGCTAGAGAGGAGGAGGAGGGAGGAGGAGGCAGCCCCCTGAGCACAGCGTGCGGGAGAACGCAGGCGCGGCTGTTCGCGCCGTTGGAGTGTGCCTCTTCCTCCACCCTCGTCGACGGAAGGATTCCTGGACGCCGCCGGACCGGCCACCGATTCCCTCCCCTGCTGGCATGCCGGCCACTCATTTTCTTCCAGGGATTGCGGAGGCTCTGCGGGCTGGGGAGGGAACTGGCGGGTTGCTCCGGCGGCGCACAGGAGTCCCTCCGTCGACGAGGGTGGAGGAAGAGCCCCCACCATCCTCCTGCGTTCTCCCGTGCCCGTTCTCCCCAATGGGCTGCCCCCCTCCCTCCTCCTCCTCTCCAGCCCGGCACCTATCCAGCCACGGAGCCTGAACGAGCGACCAAGCGTGGCAGGCGGGATGAGGAGGCTGGGGGCGGGGGGGCGGGACGACGATGACGACGACAGACACACATAGAGAGACAGAGGGAGGGAGGGAGAGAAAGATAGACAGAGACACAGAAGGAGTGATTGAATGAATGCAAGACAGACAGACACACGCACACACACACACACACAGAGTGACAGAAATGGGCGGATGAAGGAGAGACACAAAGAGAGAAAGAAAGAAAAAAGTGGGAGAGAGAAAGACAGACAGAGAGAAAGAGACAGAAAGGAAAGAAAGAGACAGGAAAAGATACAGAAAGAGGGAAAGAGAAAGAAATAGAGAGAAAGGGAAAGAGAGAAAGAAAGAAATAGCGAGAGAGAAAAAAGAGAGTCAGAGACAAAGTAAGAGAAAGAGAGAGAGAGAGAGAAAGAAAGAAAGAACTTATGACCACAGTTGAGGCCAAAAGTTTGGTTGCTAACCAAGATCATTGTTAAGTGAGTTTCACATTTTCAAAGTTGGCCACGCCCACCCAGTCACATGACTGCTGAGCCCCTCAGCCAGTCCGCAGAATTTTCTTTAAAATGAAACCGGTCCCTGGTGAAAAAAAGGTTGGGGACCCCTGTTTTAAAGCATTTCTTCTGCATTTTTAGGAATATTCCAGAGCTTGATTCAAAGCTGTAAGACACCAAACTTTACTTTGACCATTTGTTTCTTCCGTTGTTCATAGACAGCATACTTTTTCCGTGTATAATTCAGGACACGGCTTACACATAACATGTATTTATAGCAAAAGTGATTGTTACTGAGAATCCAGAAGGCAGGTTTTTGATGGATTTGCAAAGCATCTTGTGTAATTACTAGAAAACAGATCTATCAATAATTTTGTTAATCATGCCGTGCTTCAAATGGTAGACTACCAACAAATCCTAAGGTTGTAGGCTAAAATGAGAAGTAAAAACAAATCCTAAAAAACAGTGGCAAGTTTCCTACATATTCCTGCAACGAAATTGTATGGAAATGTCCATACAATCACCAGTAGTTCTGCTTGACTCCAGGGAGATTAGAGTTATATTTTATCTCTGTAATTCTATATTATATTTAATTGAGATAGGGTTAATTTATTAAACACAATCACATATACTTAGTAAATTTACTCTGCATTTTAGAATAAGAAAGATTCATAAATCCTCTTTAATGAAAATATTTGAGCCATGGTGGCACAGTGGTTAGAGTGCAGTACTGCAGGCTACTTCTGCTGACTTCCGGCTGCCTGCAATTTGCCAGTTCAAATCTCAACAAGCTCAAGGTTGACTCAGCCTTCCATCCTTCCGAGGTGGATAAAATGAGGACCCAAAATTTGGGTAATTTGGGGGCAATAGGCTGACTCTGTAAACTGCTTAGAGAGGGCTGTAAAGCACTGTAAAGCGGTATATAAGTCTAAGTGCTATTGCTATTTGTGGTTTTACACTTAAACATCAGAGAGACTTCAGAGAGATTTTTTTTTTTTTAAATCTTCAGACAACCACCATAGTTAGAAAAGCAACAGATTATAAGAGTTCTCTCCTTTTGAGGAAAGTGAGCTTCCAGAATCAGCTAAGGACACAGAAAAGAAATATCTTGCATTTTAAATACAATGCAAAGTGGCCAAGTATATAAATATAATCTAAAGTGGCAGTGGCCATATAAACCTGATAAATAAATAAATAAAAGACTAAGAAATAACTGTGTATTGTTTGCTTTTGTGACAATGTATTAAGAATTTCAGTCTTTCATGTACAGTATTAGCATTCAAATTTCTTCATTTTTGTTACACTGCCTACTGAAATACTACTTGTTCCAATACTGTGTATGTCAAAATGTTTTAAGTCATTTGTTTTCACAGAACATTTTGAACTATATATTGCACAGTCCCTTGTTTCATCTTGTAGCACCTCACTCCACTTCTAAATAAGGGATTGTATACACCGTGTCTGTTTACAATGCTGCTCATAGCTTTCTTTATGTTGGAAATATGCAGGTCTCCTAAGCAGAAGTAAAATGAACAACCTAGGAAATAGGAAGCCAGACTTATCAACAATAGCCAGGCCCTCTGCTAAATCATGTCAAACCGGCTCTCCATTAACCTCACATAGTTAATTAGTGACGGAACCAGGTGCGCTAAGAAAAAAAAGCCATTTTCATCAATTAGAGACATTGACAGTCAGGAGTTTGTTGCCAAGTCACCACTATTCAGAATTTATTGATGTTGCCAATTCTGCAAGGGTTTGCAGAGACAAATTGTTATTTTCTTTCATTTCTACCTGTGTGCATAGAAAATATTTGAAAAACACTTCTCAGTTGGAGCTCTCAAGTGTTACAGGAATCAGAACAGATGGTTTCAACTGAATCCTACAGTGGTTTAGGGAAATTCCTTATCTAGAGAAGGATTTTCTCCAGTGGTGGGAGTCAAATTTTTTTACTACCAATTCTGTGGACGTGGCCTGTTGGTGTGGCATGGCTTTGTGGGCGTGGCAGGGGACAAATATTGCAAAATCCCCATTCCCTCCCCATTCCTGGGGGAAGGTTACTGCAAAATCCCCATTCCCTCCCCACCCCACTAACCTGCTTTCCAGCTCCATTCTCCTCTTCAGGGCAAAAAAAGAAGAGCAGCTGAGAGGCTGGGAGAAAGCGGGGGCAGGGCCAGCGTATTTGCTGGTTCTCCGAACTACTCAAAATTTCTGCTACCGGTTTTCCAGAACCTGTCAGAACTTGCTGAATGCCACCTCTGATTTTCTCCCCACAGCTGAAGGAAAGAAAAAGTAACAACTAGACAGATCTACCACCTTATCCATGTCTAGGCCATTAGTTTTCCTCTCCTAGAGTGAGGCAGTTAATTTTTTTCCTCCCTGAGGCTCTCAATGGCAAGGGATTTTCCTGTGGCAAAATGAGATGCCTTCCAGGAGAATAAAATCATTTTACATCCACTAGCATCCATCAATAGATACAGAACTACTCATTTTAGGACTGAAAATAGTAGCTTTCTATCCTAGAAATGAACACTGCTCACTGATGTAACTTCTGTTCAAGACATCTTAACTGCCTCTAGCCTTTAACAAAGTGGGAATAGTTTAAAATTGCTCTCTGCACAATTACTTAGGATGATTTAAAGAACAAACATCTCACTGCTTGGATTTTTCCATAAAAACTAACAAAGAAGTTTCTACCACAGGGCTCTTGAAAATTATAAACTAGTCTTTAAGCCTATTTTGCAGCTTTCTCCATGAAGTGGGTATTTCATTTCACTTGAGAAAAAGCACCAACTTGATGGCATGTAATCAATAAAAATGCTTCGGTGTGTGCGGTTACTATGAACAAAAAAATTTTTTTTTTCTAAGTGGTTTTAATAAATAATCTCAAGCTTTACTGGAGCCAAAGGGTTAAAAAAAGGTAACCCATGAAACTTTACTCTTATTTGTCTATAAAATGGGAGAGATTTTCCTTTTACTGATATTTCTGGTACTCAAAAAACAAGTTAATTCTTCTTTAGTACAGCTATAACTAAAAGCATTCCAGAACCAGTTCAGGTTAGGCAATAGTACCGCTTTACAAAAATAGGGAGAACTACATTAAAAACTCTAAACAATTATAAGGAGTATATAATATAATTACATTTTCTAAATGTGTATGTATGGCTGCAATACCAAGGAATGTATGGCTGCAATACCTAGTTATATGTGAGACAGTCTTCTGCCCCATACATCCCTTCGACCGATCCGCTCCCACAGAGAGGGCCTTCTCAGGGTGCCGTTGGCCGGACAATGCCGGTTGGCGACACCCAGGGGAAGGGCCTTCTCTGTGGCGGGCCCGACCCTCTGGAACAACTTGCCCCCTGAATTACGCACCATCTCAGACCTCCGCCTCTTCCGCCAGCGTCTTAAAACGCACCTTTTCTAACAAGCCGGCCTAGCATAACCTCCCGTTTTGACTGTTTTTAGATAGATTTTAATTCAGGGGATTTTATACTATTTTAGCACAGGGTATGGGCTTAATAGTTTTTTAAAATTTTGTATTTTTGTTATATTTGTATTGTTTTAGATTTCCTGTGCGCCGCCCTGGGTCCTTTTTGGAGAAGGTATAAATTTGAATAAAATAAAAAAATAAAAATAAAGGAATGCACAAGATGCCCTCATTTGTCTTGTATTTTTGCAGTGACTAGACTAGATTTCAGAATACATTGTATTGTGTTTGGACTTACCAAGTTATTTGAGCATAGTTTGATTCTGTTGGACCTGAGGAAATGGAGAGGGTTCTCTGGACTATAAACTCCATCACCTATGCATGGGATCCACACCCCTGACTGCTTAAGGCGAGTGGGTCCAAGCAATAATCTATTCATCCTTGTTGGAAAGAGGTGTTCCCAACATCTTTCAAAAGGTGCTACTATGCCCTCTGCTCAAGAAGCCATCGCTGGACCCAACCATTCTGGACAATTTCCAGGGAAGGTGGTTGAGAAGAGGGTAGCATTGCCCTTCCAGACTATCCTGGAAGAAGCAGATTATCTGGACCCATCTATGTCATGTTTCAGGCCTAGATATGGGACCAAAAGAGCATTGGATGACCTCTGGCAAGAGCAAGATGGAGGTACACATCCATCCTTGCTCTTTTTAATCAATCAGAAGCTTTCCATGCCATCAACCATGATATCCTTTTCAGTTGACATAGGAAGTTGCAGGTGGGTGGTAGCTTTCCTTCCTCTGGGGCTGCTCCCATTTGGTCTTGATGGGCAACAAGAGGTCCAGTTTACAGCCCTTGCTTTGTGGGCTTCTTTTTAACACCTATAAGTAGTCCTCATCTTACAACAGTTCATTTAGTAATGGTTCAAAGTCACTGACCATGGCATTGGAAGAAAATGACTTATGACCAGTTTTCACTCTTATGACCATTGCAGCATCACCATGGTCATGTGATCAATAATTCAGACTTTTGGCAATTGACTTATATTTATGATGGTTGGCTGGCCATGTAGAACTTTCCCTGCAGCAAGAAGTTTTGGCAACAGCAAATGATAACCACTCAAAAATACAATTGATAGAAAATGCAGTCACTGGAGTCCTGATAGATAAAACACATCAGGCAAGAATACCTCCTATTGTGGAAGTCAATGCACTGGTTGCCAAGATGTTTCAAGGCCTAATTCAAAATATTGCTGATTTCCTCAAAGACTTTCATGGTGCAGAACTAAGTCATATTAGACAAAGCTTGGTGAAAATGTTTATCAGGCGTGCTCATCTAGAGCAGGGATCCTCAAACTTTTTAAGCAGGGAGCCAATTCACGATCCCTCAGACCGTTGGGGGGCTGGACCAGCTAGGTGGCATGGCTAGGTGGTCATGTGACTGGGTGGGCACAGCTAATTTAGCAGTCTAAACAATACACACAAATTAAACTTTAATTTGTTATGCTCCTGGGGGTGTAAAACAGGTTAGTGAAGGGATGTGCCTTGGGGTGTGTATGAGGGACTTCTGTTTGTGTGTGTGCGCGTGTGTGTCCCACTCCCTCTCTCTCTGGAGGCCAGGAAGGTCAAAAACAGGATGAGCAGAAGGCGGGAGGGGACCAGCAGGTAGGCGGTGTGATGTGGATGAAGCAGCCTCATGGTCCCATGTGGGCCGGATTAATGGCTTCCGCAGGCCGCAGTTTGGGGACCCCTGATCTAGAGATAGCCTATGGCAGGTCCCTCCTGCTCACAAGGTTAATGATGTCTGGGCCAGAAAAAAGGCTTTGTCAGTGAGAGGTTTCTTTCCTTCTATAGGCATTTTACATAGCTAGTTAAAACAGTATCGTTCCAGTCGGATTCTTCCCCTCAGGTTCTTTTAACTGATACCTGTATGTGATTTGGATTGGGACAAAGTATAAGCACTGTAAAATAAATTATGTTGCTTTGTACTAACTCTTACAACATTGTCACCCCAGGAAATGTTGGAGATGCTACAGAAGTAGTGAAACAGTGATAAATACTGTTAGGGATTAGATTGGTCAAGATAAATTCAAACCAGATCCCATCAAGATGACTTTGCTGTTCACCCAGATACGCCAGTGCTCTAATTTTAATTTGATTGTTACTCTGGATGCAGTACCATTCTTCTGAAGGAGCTAGTCCACAATTGGGGGATTCTCATGGACTCGTGTTTCCTTTCAGAAAGCAGGTGGACGTTGGGGCCAAATTTCTTGCCCAACCTAAACTGGCATTCCTCTTGCAGACCCCCAAAACCAAAAGACCCTGGCCACAGTAACTTATTATCTCACGGAGAGATTACTAAATGAGCTGCATAGGAGGCTGCAAACGACCCAAAGTCTTAGGAGCTTAGCATAATAGAACTGTGAGGAATCAATCCATCAACCATAATTAATATATCAAAAATCAGATTAGCTTTGTTTTATTAGAAGAACAGCTGCAATTATGCAGTTATGAATAAAGGATAATAATAGTGCAAATTGAAGAACATGTATACTTGGTAAAACATTTAGTCAAGACAGAAAAATGGATTGTAAAATGTCTACCTATTTTTTATTAGTACAATTATTACTTCCACTAAAACAGTGAATATGTGATTGTTCTGAATAATTTTGCTTCATCAAAAGAAGCAAAAAAATAGTTGTGTATCAAAATGTTATTTTATCCAGTTACTTGTAGGTAAAATTAAATATTGAGCATTGATGTGAGGGAGAACTTGACAAAAGCCCTGGGTCCTCTGCGGAGAAGGGCGGGATATAAATATAAATAAAATAAATAAACAAAAGAAAGAATAAATAGATTCAACAATGAACATAAGCTGAATGAACATGGCTGCACTACAGTAGTGACAACCAATATAAATGAAGTGCATTAAGTGATCATAGAAAGAGAATGAATGACACAGACACAAATATTTGAAGGAAGAAATATATAATAGAAGGTGATCTATCAACTTCAGCCAGCCACAACTGTCTAGATTTTCCTAGAAAACCAAAGGAAAAACTAGAAAGTTGTGGCTGGCTACAGTTGATAGATCCTGAAAAGGGCACAGGTAAAATGCTATAGAACAAAAAGTAAACTAGTAGGAATCAGAGCATGGAGACCCTGGAAGCAAGGACTGCTTGCGAGGATAGAAAAGTTTGCAAAAAATGTATCAAGTGATATCCGTGTACATTAGATCTAGTTAATTCCTTTTTCTTTTTTCTTATCTCTTTTAATTTCTTTGGGTTACTATTTCTGACTCCTGTGTTTTACAAAACATTACTTTTCTTGAAGGAAAATAAGCGTGGTATGTATGTAGGTATGTACGTATGTACATACGTACTTGTGGGTTTTCTCATTGTATCCTATGGTTAGAAATATTTTGGACAGTAGAAGGCCTCTAAAAAGATACACAAAGCTTGGCATGAAGCACTGAAGCGCTTGCCTTATGTTCTCTTGTAAAATATGAAAGCTTAAAACAACTAATGGATAGAAAAGGCGCAGTTAAATTGATCAGCTTGCTTTTTACCTTCCCCCATTCTCCCAGTTCAGCAAACGCTGTCCCCAAAGAACAAATGAAATCGATAATGCCAAAGCCTGGCAAAACGCCTTCAACACAACTGAAACTGGATATTAACAGTAAACTGAATAATTCAGATGTTCCAATTCACATATGGCTATTGTTAAGTCAAATAAAAATCAAGAATTAATTGATTTACTCTATGTCAATAAATGTCCTAAGACTAAACACCATGAATGGTGAAACCCCATTTCCAATACCATGAATATTTGTTTTTTTTAATGTACAAAACATATTATGTATGTATGTATGTATGTATGTATATATAATGTATAAAATATATTTTACAAAAAACATGCATAGATATTAAGAATAAAACACTATAAAACACAAATTATCTGCTATAACGAAAAGATGGGGAGGAGGAAGGGAGGGGGTATGATGAGGGAGGGTGGGGGGGGATCTGTTATTAATCTTCCAATCACTTCCAATGTGATGCTCCCCCATTGCAGCTCCAAAATAGCTGTTAAAAACCTGGGGAAAATATGGTTTAGTCAGAAAAAAATCCATAAACTGGATGATATGTATGTATGTATGTATGTATGTATGTATGTATGTATGTATGTATGTATGTATGTATCAGTGGTGGGTTTCAATTTTTTTTAGAACCTACTCTCTAGGTGTGGCCTATTTTGTGGGTGTGGCTTGGCAGTCATGTGACAGGGTGGGAGTGGTCACCTTTTAAAATGTGATGAAACTCATTTAACAACTCTCTTGCTCTCTTCCTTCCCGTTGGGTCACTGGCAGCGGCGGGCCTGATTTACTTCCAGGTACGCCGGTGGAACCCCCTCTCACCGGTTCTCTAAATTTCACCAACCGGCTCTCGCGAGTAGGTGCGAGCCTGCAGAAACCCACCACTGGTATGTATGTATGTATGTATGTATGTATGTATGTATGTATGTATGTATGTGCATACACACATTCCTAATTTTTCCAATTAAGAAAAATATATTTGTGGATAGCATATGACCATGATGGCGAACCTATGGCACGGGTACTAGAGGTGGCACGCGGAACCATTTCTTAGGGCACACGAGGCCTTGCCCTGTCTGCTCCAGCGCGCATGTGTGCGCTGGCCAGCTGATTTAGGCCTTCTTTTGAGGGCATTTTTCACCCCCTGAAGCCTCTGGAGGTGGGGGTGGAGGCTGTTTTCACCCTTCCCCAGGCTCCTAGAAAGCCTCTGGAGCATGGAGAGGGTGAAAGAAGCGCACCAAAAGCAGGGGATCGCGCACATAGCATTATAGGTATGGCACGCCCAAGAACAACCCCCCTGTGCTCCCCCTGCTTTTGGCACGCGAGCCAAAAAAGGTTAGCCATCACTGGCCTATGATCTAAATGCTATGCCTCTTTTACAAGCATTTAGCAGGGGAGGGGGAGGAGGAATGAATGTGATATCGGAGAGAGAAAAGCTCCATTCATGCATTCAAAAATAGGATTTCTTACCATATGAGCATATGAGCTAAAAAAAATTCTTCAAACAACCCATTGATATCTGCTTGGAAAACCTAATGTGTGTAACTAGTATATAGGTTTCAATGTGAGACAAGAACTTGTCTTGTCATTTGCGCAAACCTCCCAAGATCCTTTGGGAAAGCATCCCAAGGTTCTTTCTTCATCTGCATTGCAGAGAGACAGTAATATGACAGGAAGCAAATGACACAGAATGCTTATCTGGATACTAAAAAGTACATCAAAGTAAAAAGCATGCAGATTGTGTCTTCTGAAATTCTTTCCAATCCCTTAATAGCAGCTCCACTCTGACCAGTGTGGTGGCCCAGTGGTCAAGACACTTGCCTCCCACTCAGAAGGTTGAGAGTGCAATCCTAGGTGGTGGCCAATGTTTTTCCCCTAGGGCGCAGAAAAAATATATCTGCTGCAAACACTATGTGGAGTCAGGAAGGACATCTGGCCAGTAAATGCTCAGATCCATCCAGTCATCCCAACTCAACCCCAAATTAAGGGATTACAGAGTCACAAAAAGGGAGGTTTTAATAGCAGTTCCACTGAGTTATGTGATTAGAAAGGAGGGACTTAAAAATTGAACAGTTGTTTACATTTCAGGCCATTGCCCTACTTACTACCTCTTCAATAAGGATGTACTGACAATTTTTCTCACTTTTTTCCCTCTACAAACCCGTCAGATGTGGTCCATTTTCAAATATGATTTTTCTTTTTTCCATTTGTCCCTGCAAGCAAAGCCTGGTCCACTCTGTGGGATTTATCCTGATAACAGACAAAATCCAGACCCACTTTATATAATTTCTTTCCAGCATTTCAATGGGCTAGAAATAATAAAATGGGGTTGACAAGAGAATTGAGAAAATAACGTTGTTCATATGGAAGTCATCAAACATCTACATGAAATAACAAGGAGAGGTCTTTAGAGTCTCTAAGATGCCACTTCTCTAAGAAAATTCATCTATATTTCTTCTTTTCACTGCAATATGAAATCTGTAATTGATCATTAATAGATTGGAAGAATGGAAAAAATGTAAGCCAACAAAATTGAATTGATTATAGTGAGTACTTTGTCATCTAAAGAGGGGGAGCTTATGTGTAATAATATATCTATTTTTAAACCATAATAATGTGCTTAGTGATTCAGGTCTGAATGTTTAAGCTTTTGCCTCCTGTAATTGTTATCATTATTTTTGTAGTTCTAATACTTGATGGATCATACTTTCATAGAATGATAAAATATAATAGAAATTAGCCTGGAAGAAAGTTCTTCAAAGAGCCATTGATTACTTTCATATTGGAAGAATAAACAGTTCCAATAACCTGAATACTTCAGATTTGAGCATCTGAGATTAGGAGAAATGAAAACTACATGATTACATATTTACAATGTTTGTATACATGTATAAACTATATGTTCATATATTACAAAGGGTAACATTCGACCGTAATCTTATGTCTCTATGAATCAAAGATTCTGGTATTTGATCAATACAAATTAGACATATAACTACACGACATGAAAATTATTTAGTTGCATTTCAAAAATAGAGATATCAGGGGTGGGCTTCAAAATTTTCAGCAATAGGTTCTCTGCCCTTTTGCTGGGTGGGCATGGCCAAGGTGGGCATGGCCTAGTTGGCCTCCTGCACCACAACGGGGTGGGTGTTTCCGCCATTCCCAGGCCCAAGAGAGTTTCCTCGAGCCTCTGGCAGGGCGAAAACTGCTCTCCTGGGATCCAGAGGCCTTGTGGGAGGCCCATTCTCCCCCCTCCCCGAAGCCCATGCACTTACCTCGCATCCAAAATGGGAGACTCCTGGGTGGGGCCAGCCAGGGGTGGGACTTGGACGTTCTCTGAACCAGCCATAACATTAGCTATGGGTTCTCCCAAACCTGGGCGAACCCGTAGCAGCCCACCCCTGGATAATGTGTATTATCTTTAAAATTGATTCCCTCACAAATGAACCTTTTGCATAAACTGTCTAGACTTCAATTCCCA
This sequence comes from Rhabdophis nuchalis, assembly GCA_039707465.1. NCBI lineage: Eukaryota > Metazoa > Chordata > Lepidosauria > Squamata > Natricidae > Rhabdophis > Rhabdophis nuchalis. The sequence goes on along the minus strand of CM077648.1, from coordinate 94,940,490 downwards.
CATTCAAGTTTTTACCTTCACATTTCTTATTCAGCTAATTTTACAGCAAATGTCAGTTCTATGTTAGCCTTGTCCTCTGGTTGCTTTAATGACTCACCCAAATCTTCAGTGGCTTTTCACAGACTATTTTTTAAAATCTATGACGCCAAACTGAAATATGCTGATGCAAACACTATTTTAGTACACCATTCTTTCCACATTTTTGTCTCTACTCGGTAAGGATAAAAATAGCTAAAGTATTCAAAAATAAAACATCTTCATTTCTCAGTCTAGCATTCTTATTTAATATGCCTAGCACACCGCTTCAACGTGTCAAAACCACGGTTTTTCAAGCCAAGACAAAAATATGCCCAGATAAACATGTGTAAGAAAATATAAAATACAATACCTCTTAGGCTCACACAATGGCAATAAGAAAGCCCCTATAATATCTGGGCTGAAAATTCTTCATGACATATACTGTGTATTATTCAAATTAATTACCCATTGATGAATGTATATAGCCTAAGACAGTGAATATACTACCTTGTTTATTTTTCTATTATGGTCTAATATGCTGGTCCATTAAAAAAACAATGTATCCCTAAAATATGCAAGGTGAGAGATTCACTGCTTAAAAGAGGTATCAAAAGGTATTAAAATTGCCCTCCCTGGGCTTCGGAGGCCTGGGGAAGGTGAAAATGGTCTCCCACAGCCCCTCAGAGGAAATACCAAGCTCAGCTTGGAGGCGGTGCACATGGCGGTGCACATGGGGAGGAGCATGGGGGGATTGTGCGTGCATGCGCATGTGGGGGTCATGCTTTGCATTTTGGGTGTCGGCATGGACATGCACTATTGCATGCACACACTTCCATTTTTGGCACTCAACAACAAAAAGGTTAGCCATCACTGTTCTAGTCCAATCCCTTGACCAAGGCAAGAATCCTCAGACCATCTCAGACAAATGGTTATCCAACCAGTGATAGAGCATTCCTTATTCCAGGACGCTGGAATAGTTTAGCTTCCAAACTTCTCCTATCTTCATGATTATTCTTTGCACTCTTTTCTTCTTGTACCAAATCCTTTTTGCATTGTGGCAACTACACATATTTATCTTTCCTGATGAATCTCAATGTGGCTAGACATTCCAGCCATTCTCTTTCTCTTTCAGCTGCACTGCACTTGGTACACATGCAGTTGGAGTCGTCCTCAAGCAAGAATATACAGTATTAGTATGTTTTACACTGGTGCAAGGCCATCATAATACTTACTTCTTTAGAATAGAATGGAATGGAATGGAGCTTGAAGGTTTTCTAGTCCAACCTCTTGCTTAGGCAGGAAACCCTCCACCACTTCACACAATTGGTTGTCCAATCTCCTCTTAAAAACTTCAGTGTTGGAGCATTCACAACTTCTGGAGGCAAGTTGTTCCATTGATTAATTGTTCTGTCAGGAAATTTCTCCTTAGTTCTAAGTTGCTTTGTTCATGACTATACTCTCTTTTATATTGTTCAGCTCTGACCAGCTCCTCTTTTTGAACAATCCCTTATCCAAACTCTCCTGAGGGACGCAAAAACAAAGCAAAACCAAAAAGTTTTTTAAAAATACCAACCAACTCCTGTTGTCCCTTCTCAGTCTCATGAATCTGTCCAGTTATATAATAGGTTCTGACTCAAATGTGACCTAAATATATCAACAGTAGCATTAGTAGTCGGCCCTTCCTATATAGCTCCAGCTTGGCCTGACCTGCCTTCTCCTAACAGGCGCTACTAAATCCGGAGTTGCCACCAAACACTCCTTTAAACCTACAATTGAAAGAATGGGTTATTCATGTTTTCATATGTCATTAATACAATAATACAATAGCAGAGTTGGAAGGGACCTTGTAGGTCTTCTAGTCCAACCCCCTGCATGGGCAGGAACCTTATACCATTTCAGACAAATGGCTGTCTAACATCTTTTTAAAGACTTCCAGGGTTGGGGCATTCACAACTGCTGGAGGCAAGCTGTTCCAGAGGTTAATTGTTCTTACTGTTAGGAAATTTCTCCTTAGTTCTAAGTTGCTTCTCTCCTTGGTTAGTTTCCACCCATTGCTCCTTGTCCTGCCCCCAGGTGCCTTGGAGAAAAGTTTGACTCCCTCTTCTTTGTGGCACCCTCTGAGATATCGGAACACTGCTATCATGTCTCCCCTGGTCCTTCTCTTCATCAAACTAGACATACCCAGCTCCTGCAGCCGTTCTTCATATGTCTTAGTCTCCAGTCCTCTAATCATCTTGGTTGCTCTTCTCTGCACTCTTTCCAGAGTCTCCACGTCTTTTCTACATCGTGGCGACCAAAACTGTATGCAGTATTCCAAGTGTGGCCTTACCAAGGCACTATACAGTGGCATTAACACTTCACGCGATCTAGATTCTATCCCTCTGTTGATGCAGCCTAGAACTGTGTTGGCTTTTTTGGCAGCTGCTGCACACTGCTGGCTCATATTTAAATGGTTGTCCACTAGGATTCCAAGATCCCTCTCACAGTTGCTACTATTGAGCAAGGTACCACCTATACTGTACTTGTGCATTTGGTTTTTCTTGCCTATATGTAGGACCTTACTTTTTTCACAATTGAATTTCATTTTATTAGACAGTGCCCAATGTTCAAGTTTGTCTAGATCCTTCTGTATCTTAAGCCTATCTTCTGGAGTGTTGGCTATTCCTGCCAGCTTGGTGTCGTCTGCGAATTTGATGAGTTCCCCATTTATCCCCTCATCCAAATCGTTGATGAAGATGTTAAAGAGTACTGGGCCTAAAACAGAGCCTTGGGGGACTCCACTGCATACTTCCTTCCATGTAGATGCAGTTCCATTGAGGACTACACGTTGAGTGCGGTTGGTCAGCCAGTTACGAATCCATTTGGTGGTGCTGCTGTCTAACCCACAATTTTCTACTTTATCTAATAGTAGGTTATGGTCTACTTTATCAAATGCCTTACTGAAGTCCAGGTAAATTATATCAACAGCATTCCTCTGGTCCACTGATTTTGTTACTTTGTCAAAGAATGCAATTAGATTCGTCTGGCATGATCTGTTTTTGACAAACCCATGTTGGCTTTTGGCTATTACTTTGTTTGCTTCTAGGTGTTCACTTATTTGTTGTTTAATTATCTTTTCCAGAATCTTTCCTGGTATTGAGGTCAGGCTGATGGGTCTATAGTTTCCTGGATCTGTTTTTTTTCCTTTTTTGAAGATGGGAACCACATCTGCTCTTTTCCAGTCTTCTGGCAGTTCCCCGGTGCTCCAGGATCTCTGAAAGATATAGTTCAGTGGTTCTGAGATCTCGTCTGCCAGTTCCTTCAGAACCCTGGGGTGTAATCCATCCGGTCCTGGTGATTTGAACTCGTCCAGGGCAGACAGGTGCTCACTTACCATTTTCTTCCCTATAGATTGAATAAGGATCGCAAAACCAACATGAAGCACACCTAGGTAACTTTCCCCACAAAATGTTTAGCTTTATTCCCTTTCATCCATGAATCTATTACGGTAGAGCTTATCTACTGTCCAGACTGAATTGAAAATAAATATGTGTCATTCTGGAGAGGTAGGAAATTATAAACTTCCCTTTATTATACAAATGAATACAGTTGGAAAAGGTATCCTTCTTTATCTACTGAATAACAAAACTCATGTTAAAAGTATCTATGCATACCAGAGGAGGAAAATTAGCATTAAGAATATCCTAATCAGTGGCCTATAATTTTTTTTCCTGTTTTCATTCTCATAACCTATTATTCCATTACAAGTGAGGAAAAATGTTCATTAACAACTACATTACAGAAGCCAACCAAAAAGAAACCAAAGAGGAGCTAGGAGACACAAAAGTTGGAAGAACATCAAAATAATTAATTTGACACAGAAATGTTCCGTTTTCAAAAATAAATCTCTAAATGTTACAAATGGGTCATCATATGAAGAAGAGGAAGAAGAACAGAAAGAACAGAAACTGAAAAAAACTGCCCATAAGCCTGGTTCTGAGGAGTCCGCTCCTAGTCATGGCAATAAATTCCAACATACACACAGAGAGAGAGAGTTGTCCACCCAGATTTTAGACCACATATATAGTATAGGTAGCCCTCGATTTACAACCATTTAGTGACCATTCAAGGTTAAAAAGGTAAAGGTGTCCCTCGCACATATGTGCTAGTCATTCCTGTCTCTAGGGGATGGTGCTCATCTCCGTTTCAGAGCCAAAGAACCAGCACTGTCCGAAGACGTCTCCGTGGTCATGTGGCCGGCACGACTAAATGCCAAAGGTGCATGGAATGCTTTACCTTAACGGCAAAGGTGGTTCCTATTTTTCTACTTGCATTTTTTACATGCTTTCGAACTGCTAGGTTGGCAGAAGCTGGGCCAAGTAACAGGACCTCACTCCGTTATGTGGTGCTAGAGATTCGAACCATCGAATTGCTGACCTTTCTGATCGACCAGCTCAGCGTCTTAGTCACTGAGCCACTGCGTCAAGGTTACAACAGCACTAAAAAAGTGACTTATGATAATTTTTACACTTAGGATTAGTGCAGCATCCATGTAGTCACATGATCAAATTCAGATACTGGGCAACTGAATTTATGACTGTTGCAGTATCCTGGGTTCATGTAGTCATCTTTGCAACCTTCTGACAAACAAAGTGAATACAGAAGCAGATTCACCTAACAATCCTGTTACTAACTTAATGCCTGTAGTGAGTCACTTAAAATTTTTCTTGTTTAGGTATAGACATTTTATCTCAATTCTGGTCATAACTCGAGGACTATGTGTAGGTAGAACAGGATCCAAGAAGGCAAGTGCATAAATATCCAGAACTTCTGAAATAATTTTTATGGATGACAAGTTAGAAAAACACTAGACCTCCTATGACCCACTGGGTCAGTTTCAGATATACTTCTTCATCTAAAAAGAGAAATAGAATTATCATAGGTAGGGGAGAGAGAGACAGACAGACAGACAGACAGACTTGTGGTCTTCCTTGCAAGATTCCCCATTGACTTTCTCCCTGCAAACCAGGAAAGAAGGAAGGAAGGAAGGAAGGAAGGAAGGAAGGAAGGAAGGAAGCCCAAGCATGGTCCTGCCATCAGCCGCAATCATGTGATCCTCATTGACTTTCTTCTCAGAAAAGACAAAAAATGTTATAAATAAGGATCGTGTGACCACAGCAGCATGGTAATGATGCTGAAATGGCAAGAACTTTTCAAAATTTCAATCCCATGGAATGAAGGGGCCAGGCATTATAAGTAAATTAGTCTATCTGAGGTACCTTGGTTGAAAATGTTTGCCGTAGGAAGCATCATTTCTCTCAGTTAAAGGTTACAGACACCAGAGTTTTAGCAGTAAAGAGATAACAAAGGAATTCCAACAACTGCAGTGTTTCAGGGGAACACCTATTTATAGAATAAATCTTCAAACCCTTTTAGTTCTTGTTCTCTTGCCTGTAGGCATAATAGTCTGCCTGGTCTTCTCTCTTGAGTGGAAGGCCCACCTTATACTTGTCCTTTGTTCTGATAAAAGGAGATGCTACACCAGGTTCCTTTACTTTCCTAGCAGCCTCTAAGAATGTGAGCGCTAGTCCAGACTCCCAAAAACCAGAACATCGGAGAAATGATAAATTGTGAGAGTCTAATCAAGGATAACCAGTTTCTGTAACTAATTATGATCTCTGCTGTATTCAATGTGTGTGTGTGTGGGGGGGGGGGGGTTTATAGTAATACTAGCTGATAACCTGGCATTGCCCAGGTATTTATTTATCCTAATCCTGTATTAAGACAAGATTTCTTATGTTGGATTTTTCCCTTACCAGAGGGAGCCCCCTTGTGGAACACCGTGAAGCATGGCAACTCCACTGTGCTGTACAGTAGAAGCCATTTTATGGCAGTACAGTAGAAGATATTTTAAGGCACAACAGGCTTTATCTTAAAAGAACACTTAAAAGAGGAAGGAGAGGAAGAAGATGATTTAAATACAATTGTAACTTCCAGAGTCAAGAGCAGTGGTGATGTCACTGGAAAAGGTAAGATCTATTTCTGTAGTGGGGTTTTCTTGTTTTTTACTCTTAAAAACTCTTAAAATTCAAAAGTCCCCTCCTATCCCACTATTGGCCCAAAAGCATGCAACTTATATTTGATAAGAAAATGGTTAATTCCTGTAACTCAAAAGAACTGGGGGAGGAATGTTAAAAATGAAAATATGAGGTAATAATAATAATAATAATAATAATAATAATAATAATAATAATAATAATAATAATAATAATAATAATAATTTTAATACTTATAAACCGCTCCCTCTCCCCACAGGGACTCGGGGCGGTGCACAGGAAGAATAAAAGACAATAAATATATACAGACATTTTTAAAAACAAATTAAACCTGAGCCTGTGCTAAAATTCCCCATAAAACTAGCTAAACTAAAATAGCATTCCCAATAATTAAATACAATAATAATAATACCCCAAAGACAGAGAGACTATCCTAGGCTGGCCAGACAAAAGAGATGTGTTTTTAATTTTAGACGGAAGGAGCGGAGGTCCGTGGTCGTCCTAATGTCGGGGGGAAGGTCGTTCCAGAGGGCTGGGCCCGCCACAGAGAGAGCCCTTCTCCTGGGCGTCGCCCGCTGACAAAGTCTAGTGGACGGCACCCGGAGAAGTCCCTCTCTGTGGGGGCGAATCGGCCGTGAGGATGTATGAGGCAGGATCCGATCCCGCAGATAGCTAGGTCCCGAGCCATGGAGCGCTTTAAAGATGATAACTAACACCTTGAAGCGCACCCGGAAGACGACAGGCAGCCAGTGCAGCTCGCGCAAGAGCGGTGTTACATGGGTAAACCTTGCGGTTCCCATAATTGCTTGCGCGGCTGCGTTCTGGACTAGCTGAAGTCTCCGGGTGCACCTCAAGGGGAGCCCCATGTAGAGAGAGTTACAATAGTCCAGGCAACATGTCACGAGAGCATGAGTGACTGTGCGAAGGGCGTCCCGATCCAATAGGGTAAACCTATTAATGATGACGAACCAGGCGAACCTGGTAAAACGCCCTCCTGGCCACGGTTGTCACTTGATCTTCCATGGACAGCCGGGCATCCAGGAGGACACCCAAGTTGCGCGCCCCATCCACAGGAGCAAGATGTTCGCCCCCTATGGCCAGAGATGGAGTGAGCTGGTTGAATCGGGCCGCCGGAAACCACAGCAACTCGGTCTTGGTCGGGTTGAGCCTCAGTCCGTTACTTCCCATCCAGATCCGCACGGGTTCCAGGCACTGGCACATCACCGCTACGGCATCGCTGGGGTGGTTTGGGGTAGATATATACAGCTGAGTGTCATCAGCGTAGAGATGGTACTCTACCCCAAAACCACGGATGATCTCACCCAGCGGCTTCATGTATGTGTTGAACAGGAGAGGCGAGAGGACCGACCCCTGAGGCACCCCACACGTGAGGGGTCTCGAGGTCGACCTCTGCTCTCCTGCCAACACAAATTGCGATCGGCCAGAGAGGTAGGAGGAGAACCACCGTAAAACGGTGCCTCCCACCCCCAACCCCCCCAGCCGATTCAATAGGTTACCATGGTCGATGGTATCGAAAGCCGCCGAGAGGTCTAATAGGACCAGGATGGAGGAACAACCCCCATCTCTGGCCCTCCAGAGATCATCGACCAACGCGACCAATGCCGTCTCGGTGCTATGCCCGGGCCGGAAGCCGGACTGGTGCGGGTCTAGATAATCAACTTCCTCCAGGTGACGGGGAAACTGTTGTGCCACCACACTCTCAACAACCTTCGCCAAAAAGGGAAGGTTGGAGACTGGACGATAGTTGTTTAATAGAGCTGGATCCAAAGAGGGCTTCTTAAGGAGGGGCCTCACCATAGCCTCTTTTAGGGAGGCAGGCAAGGAACCCTCACTTAAGGATGCGTTGACAACCTCTTGAAGCCAGCCTCGTGTCACCTCCCAGGATGCCAGTACAAGCCAGGAGGGACACGGGTCCAATAAATATGTGGTGGCTCGCAGTCGCCCACGTAACCTGTCCATATCCTCGGAAGTAACGGAGTCAAACTCCTCCCAAACAAGATCAGTCTCGTGGCATCCCACTGGGCCATCAATGGGGGCTAGCCCGTTCTGTATCTGAGCGATTTTCTCCTGCAGAAAAGTCACAAATTCCTCTGCTCTACCCTGTAACGGGGCCTCCCGCACCCTCTGTTGAAGGAGAGAGCGGGTAACCCTAAACAGGGCGGCAGGGCGGTTGTCTGCGGATGCTATGAGAGTAGCACAATGATGACGTTTGGCCACTCTCAGCGCCACAATGTAAGTCCGTAAATGGGCTCTTACCTGTGTCCGGTCAGATTCAGAACGGGTAGACCTCCATCTTCTCTCTAGGCATCTCTTACGGCATTTCATCACCCCCAGCTCCTCGGTGAACCAAGGAGTCAGGGTGGTTCGCCGCCGCAAGAGAGGCCGCAAGGGCGCGACCCGATCCAAGGCTCCCGTGGTCGCAATATTCCATGCGGCCACGAGGTCCTCCATCAGGGCGCGGGTCAGGGGTACAGGAACTGGCCCAAGCGCCATCTGGAACCCATCCGGGTCCATCAGGCGCCTGGGGCGGAACCAGATTGGTAACTCCGGTTCCGCCTCCCCGCGGAGGGGAGCAGCGGTCGGAAAGTCGAGCCGGAGAAGTGAGTGGTCTGACCATGACAAGGGCGTGATGACTATATCCCCTATACCCAGATCACTCTTCCATTGGCCTGAGACAAAGATGAGGTCCGGCGTATGTCCACCCTCGTGAGTGGGGCCTTGAATTAGTTGGGTCAGGTCCATGGCCGTCATGGAAGCCATGAACTCCCGAGCTACCTCGGATGATTCGCCCAACGATGGCAGATTAAAGTCCCCCATGACTAAAAGTCTGGGGGTCTCAACTGCCACCGTAGCAATCACCTCCAGGAGCTCGGGCAGGGCTGCTGCTACATAGCGGGGAGCCAGGTATACAACCAGCAAGCCCAACTGCCTCCCTAGGCCCCACTTCACGCAGAGGGACTCACAACCGGTGGTCTGTGGCACAATGGTCTCTCTCGGCTCAAGACCTTCCTTGACAATGACCGCTACCCCACCGCTCCTACCTAGGGCCCGGAGCTGATGAAAAACGCGGTAGCCTGGTGGGCACATTTCAACGAGGGGGAGTCCTCCCTCGTGGCCCAACCAGTCTCCACGATTCCAGCCAGGTCCGGCTCCCCCTCTGACACTAAGTCACTAATGAGGGGGGCTTTGTTGACAACGGACCTGGCATTGCAGAACATCAGCCGTAGGCCCTGGCTCTGTACTCCCTGACCACCTAGCCTGCGGGGGTTGTGGCACCCGACCGTTTGTAACCAACGGCTGCGTGCCACCAACCGGGAGGATGAAACTTGTCTCCCCTCGGTCCTGCCCCTCCCCACGACCCTCTGGATTGGTATGCCCTCAAACGGAACGACTCGTGTTTCCCCCCTCCTATCGGAACCTTCCGCTTCCCTCAGTCGGCTGCTGGCCTGGCCCTTCTTTTCGTTCTGTTCTTCCATCTCTATCTGTCTGTGCCCACCCCCCTCCCTAGTATCCCCTAAAATAGATAATAATTTATTAATTAAAAAACCCCGAAGACTACGCTTCACCCACCTCTCCGGATTTATAAATCCCTCATCAAGGCGGGCCCTCGTTAGTGCGGAGGGCCAGACCTGTGAGAGTGGGGACTCTCGCAGAAACAATAAATCAGACCTGGAGTACATTGTGATATAATAAATAATTAAATAGTTAAAATAATTATAAATATATATACAATATAAGAATGAATTTCATCAGAGGGTCATGGGTAAAAAGATTATAAAAAATATCAATGGCCTTAGTTTAAAATATAAAATTTCATAAATGGATGGTAAAATTCATGAATAGATGGTAAATAGGTATAATTAAAGTGCATCAAGAGGAATAGTTGGGAAATGGTAATTAAGCTGTTTCTGTCCATAGGTCTTTCTGAGGGACTACAAGAGTGTCTAAGGGACATTTGATGTATAAAGTCTGACAAACCATGGTGAGGAGGATTTCAAAGTTCTTAGTTCTTATAAGTTGCATCTGCGACTAGGTCTTAAAGTCTTAAGTCCTATGGCCGTCGCCGGCCTGCCCAGCGACAGACCACTTGGTCAGTGGCCCCGCCATCAAGGTCGCCGGGGACACCGGCCTCTGGGCCGGGGCTGGGCCGGAGCTCTCACCTCCGTAGCTGGGCCGGAGCTCTCACCTCCGTAGCTGAGCTGGAGCTCTCACCTCCGTCTCTGCCTCCGCCTCCGCTGCCGCCTGCAAGCCAGGACTCTGGGCCGGGGCTGGGCCGGAGCTCTCACCTCCGTAGCTGGGCTGGAGCTCTCACCTCCGTCTCTGCCTCCGCCTCCGCTGCCGCCTGCAAGCCAGGACTCAGCAAGCCAACATCTGCAACATTAGGCCATCCCGTGGCATTGGCCGACGCGGCGTCCGGCGATCCCCTCAGTGCTTTCACCGCCATCATCTCGTTCATCTCCTCTCTCTCTCGGCGCTTCTCACCGCCGCCATCTTCATTTCACACGGCGCTCCCACCGCCGCCGTTCTTCTCCAGCCTCTGCTGGCCTCGCCGCCGGCCTCCGCCGCCGGCCTCCACTCCATGGGCAGAGTCCCATTCTCGCCCTCGCCGGGGGGATGTATGGCGTAGTCAGCGTTCCGCGCCCTCATATGGACGCGGAAACGCCGACCTCCGCTCTGGCGCTCCGGCGTTCTCAAAGCCAAACCACGCCGTCCGTACACCCCCCGCATCCACAAACCTCACCCAGGGGTGCCTGGGTGGATCCCTCATCGATCCCATGCCCTCCTAGTTAAAACGGGAGGGCTGGGGCACTTAAAAAGGCCAGCAACCTCCATGACCCAGCACGGAGCTCCAGGACTAGCCCGCCATAGTTCGCGCAAGCGCAGTCAAAGTAGCTGTGTGAGGCAGCAGCCAAACACAGCTGCGCAAGCGCAGTCAAAGGTAGCTGTGTGAGGCAGCAGCCAAAAAAGCCAATGCAATCCTAGGTTGTATTAACAGAGGAATAGAAGAACACGTGAAGTGTTAGTATCGCTTTATAAGGACTTGGTAAGACCACACTTGGAATTCTGCATCCAGGTTTGGTCACACAATATAAAGAAGATGTTGAAGCTCTAGGAAGAGTGCAGAGATGAGCAAAAAAGATGATTAGGGGAATGGAGGCTAAAACATGTGAGGAACGGTTGCAGGATTTGAGCATGTCTAATCTAGTGAAAAGAAGGACTAGGGATGACAAGATAGCAGTGTTCCAATATTTGAGTGACTGCCACAAGGAAGATGGGGTTAATCTATTTTCAAAGCACCAGAAGGCAAAACAAGAAACAATGGATGGAAACTAACCAACTAAGTTACTTCTGGTTTGCTCGTAGGGTTGATTTTTGCTCTCCAGAGCTTTCAGGGAAGGCTCCTGAAGGCTCTGAAGGGCTAAAACCGCCCCTATGAGCAAACTGGAAGTACATTTTTGAATTTCCGGTTTGCCCATAGGGCCGGTTTTTCGCGCTCTGGAGGCTTCAAGGAAGCCTCTGGAGGGTGAAAAATGGCCTCAAAACAAGGCCGAAGTCAGCTGGCCAGCGCACATGTGCGCTGGCTACCTGACAGGGCACCGCCTTACGTGCCCTGACAAATAGCTCTGTGTGCCACCTGTGGCACGCGTACCATAGGTTCGCCATCATGGGTATATGGCCTCCTGCTTAAGCAAGGGGTTGGAATAGAAGACCTCCAAGGTCCCTTCCAACTCTGTTATTCTGTTAAATTGTGATTTCCTATTCCAATTGACAAGCTTATGGGGAAAATTGAAAACGAATCCTTTGCTCTTGAATGTTTATGGCATGTTCCTGTGGCAATATGTGTGTGTATGTCACAAACTACAAACTGATGCAGCTCAACTATTCCATCAGGCATGATACATTAAAATACTGACCTTGGATTATGAATCTTTTGAGACAGGAAATCAAATCTATCTAGGGCCTGTCAAGTAAGCAAGTCAAGGATATAATGAAAACCTAACCTAGAATTAATAGCAAGTATCTTGAAAGAGAGGAATCTTCTAATTTGGATTTATCTTAGAATCAACATATGATACTATCAACCAAAATCTATTTAGCAGATGGCATATTCAACTTCTTGCACACGCATTTTCTGAGTCAGGCAGTCTGTCAGTCATACACTAATCACCACAGGATACTCCATCTCTCCATTTTCAGAAAGCTTTTTGGATGTGTGGCAGTAATTGCCTTTTCCCATTAGTACACTGTGAAAACAGCTGCCATAGCAACTAGCAATGATTTTAATAAATCCAGTCTGCTTTTTCAAGGACAGCACATGGATGCTGGCAGCGACTACATTCTAGATAACATGAGGGGGGAAGGGAAACTATCAACTTGCAAGGTCACAAGTTTATTATTCAAAGGCCAACAAGGCGGGCATGAAAATAACAAACATTTTCTATCCTGGAGGGAATAAGCTCAAATGAGAAAGATTTAGTTTTTCTATTAATCCAATTTTATAACTTTTTCAAAACATTTTTTAAACTACTGGTAGAAAAAAAAAAAAGCTTTAAAAAAGTTTTTAAAAAGTAAAAAAAAAATCAGGTGTGCTGCGCAATTTATATTTGCTAGGAAGCAGGAAATCAGCAAAAAATTTAGGCGCTAAACTGGTAGTAATGCCGGCAGGAACCTACCTCTGCCCAGACTATATTTAAAAGATCATCTTGACAGGAATCGACAAGTTCTATCCTTATCTGCCTAACTGGATTGGTAGAATGTGTCATGTAGAGTGCATATTTTATTGGACATGAGACATCCTCCAGAAGATTAAGATATTGTGAACTTCGTTTCATTGAAGACATTTGAAGATTGACTTCTACTCTTATACCATTAAAGCTTAATCTTTCTAAGAGAAGAACCTTCTCTATCTCACTCCTGCCCTTTGGAACATCTCCCCTTCCCGCCACTCCATGTTGGCTCCTCCTACTCTTGTGACATTCCACAAGGGCTTGAAGGCCATTGATCTGGGACGCCAATGGGGGACCATCACACTGGAGGTAAAGGGTAGATTAATAGGAGATCCCACCTCCCTACTCTGCTCATCCTACTCCCTCCCTCCCTCATTTTTTAGTTAGTTAATAATTTGTATTTTACAGTGATTGGGTAACACCTGGTTGGGCCCCGAGGGGGGTTTACCTCTCGTGGAAATGTGCCCACCGGGATACCGAGCATTTCATCAGCCTCGGGCCCTAGGCAGGGGTGGAGTGGCGATTATCATTAAGGAGAGTCTAGAGCCGAGGGGGATCACTGTACCTCAGACTACCGGCTGTGAATCCCTCTTTGTGAAATGGGACCTAGGGAGGCAGTTGGGCTTGTTGATTATATACCTGGCTCCCCGCTATGTAACAACAGCCCTGCCCGAGCTCCTCGAGTTGGTCGCCGGGGTGGTAGTGGAGACCCCCAGACTTCTAGTCATGGGGGACTTTAATTTACCATCGGCGGGCGAGGCATCAGAAGCAGCTCGGGAGTTCATGGCTTCCATGACAGCCATGGACCTGAACCAATTAGTTCAGGCCCCCACTCACGATGGAGGACACACGCTGGATCTTATTTTCGTCTCTGGCCAGTGGAGAAGTGATCTTGGAACCAGGGACTTAGTCATCTCACCCTTGTCATGGACAGATCACTCTCTCCTTCGGCTGGACTTTCCAATCGCCTCATCTCACCGCGGGGAGGCAGAGCCAGAGACACCCAGATGGTTCCACCCCAGGTGCCTGATGGACCCTGAAAAGTTCCAGAAGGAGCTTGGGCCAATACCTGCATCCTTGACTCGTGCCGTGGCTGAGGACCTAGTGGCAGCATGGTATAGTGCAGCCGCGGGGGCCTTAGACCATGTCGCGGCTTTGCGGCCTCTCACGCGGCGTCATCCCACCCGGGCTCCTTGGTTTTCTGAGGAGCTGAGGGAGATGAAATGCTGCAAGAGATGCCTAGAGAGTAGGTGGAGATCCTCTTGATCTGAATCTGATCGAACACTGGTAAGAGCCCATTTGAGGCCTTACTTAGTGGCTATGAGGGTGGCCAAACGCAAGTATTGTGCCACCCTCATCGCATCCGCAGAGAACCGCCCGGCGGCCCTGTTTGGGGTGACCCGCTCCCTCCTTCAACAGAGGCCGCGAGAGTCCTCCTTGCAGGGCCGAGCCGAGGAATTTGGAGAATATCTGCAGGATAAAATCACTCAGATTCGGAGCGAGTTGCCCTCCACAGATAGTGGTCCGGAGGAAGTATCCGATGCAGGCCTTGAGACTATTTTATGGGAAGACTTTGACTTTGTTACTGCCAAGGACATGGACAGGTTGGCGAGGAGACTAAAAGCCACCACATGTTTATTAGACCCTTGTCCCTCCTGGCTTGTACTGGCATCCTGGGAGGAGACACGAGGCTGGCTCCAGGCCATTGTGAACGCTTCTCTGGGTGAGGGGTCCTTACCTACCGTCTTGAAAGAGGCGGTGGTGAGACCCCTCCTCAAAAAGCCTTCCCTGGACTCAGCATTATTGGCTAATTATCGTCAGGTCTCCAACTTTCCCTTTCTAGCGAAGGTTGTAGAGAGTGTGGTTGCACAGCAGTTTCCTCGTCACCTGGAGGAAACTGATTATCTAGACCCACGCCAGTCCGGCTTTCGGCCCGGTCATAGCACCGAGACAGCATTGGTCGCGTTGGTAGATGATCTCTGGAGGGCCCGGGATAGGGGTTGTTCCTCTATCCTGGTCTTGTTAGATCTCTCAGCGGCTTTTGATACCATCGACCATGGTATCCTTTTGCATCGACTAGAGGGGTTGGGGGTGGGTGGCACCGTTTTGCAGTAGTTCTCCTCCTTCCTCTCTGATCGGTCGCAATACGTGTTGACGGGGGGCAGAGGTCGACTTCTAGGCCCCTCGCATACGGGGTACCGCAGGGGTCGGTCCTCTCGCCACTCCTATTTAACACGTATATGAAGCCGCTGGGTGAGATCATCCGTGGTTTTGGGGTAGAATAACATCTGTACGCTGATGATACCCAGTTGTACATCTCTACCCCAAGCCACCCCAACGATGCCGTTGAGGTGATGTCCTGGTGTTTAGAAGCCGTATGGATCTGGATGGGCAGTAACAAACTCAAACTCAACCCGTCCAAGACCGAGTGGTTGTGGTTCCCGGCTTCCCGGTTTAGCCAGTTTACACCATCGCTGGCCATGGGGAATGAAAATTTGGCCCCCGTGGATAGAGTGCGCAATTTAGGAGTCCTCCTGGATTCCCGGTTGTCCCTTCAGGATCAGGTGGCGGCCGTGGCCAGGGGCGCATTTTACCAGGTTCGCCTGGTCCGTCAATTGCGCCCCTTACTGGACCGGGATGCCCTTCGCAGTCACTCAAGCACTCGTGACTTCTCGTCTGGACTACTGCAACACTCTCTACATGGGGCTCCCCTTGAGATGCACTCGGAGGTTGCAGTTGGTCCAGAATGCGGCCGCGCGGGTGATCATGGGAATCTCAAGACATTCCCACATAACACCACTCCTGCGCGAGCTGCACTGGCTACCTGTGACCTACCGGGTGCGTTACAAGGTTTTGATGACCATATTCAAGGT
This sequence comes from Rhabdophis nuchalis, assembly GCA_039707465.1. Lineage (NCBI taxonomy): Eukaryota > Metazoa > Chordata > Lepidosauria > Squamata > Natricidae > Rhabdophis > Rhabdophis nuchalis. Next base: position 94,924,815 of record CM077648.1, on the reverse strand, counting down.
GCTCCATGGCACGGGGCCTAGCTACCTTCGAGACCGTCTTCTACCCCATACATCCCTTCGACCGACTCGCTCCCAGGGAGAGGGTCTTCTCCGGGTGCCGTCGACCAGACAATGCCGGTTGGCGGCTCCCAGGGGAAGGGCCTTCTCTGTGGTGGGCCCTACCCTCTGGAAGTGTCGTTGGCTTACCTGAACGATCTTCTCTGTGAGCTGCGAGGAGAGGCCAACAATGGGTTAATCCTGCCTTTCTGCCCTTCTGGACTGGATTGATTTTCTTTGAAGCCACGCCTCCTCCCGTGTGCTTGCCAGAATTTCTATTTAGGCGTGGACTAGTAGTCGTCTGGTTGGTTCCTTTATCGTCGTAGGCTTTAATGCAAATACTTCTGTCAACTATAAATACAGTAACACAAACGTTTAACAACACACAACTTGAGGAATCTACGAGCTAGGGCGGGGTTGGCCTCTCCTCGCAGCTCACAGAGAAGATCGTTCAGGTAAGCCAACGACACTTCTCCTGTGAGCTGCTTGGAGAGTCCAACAATGGGAAAATGCCCAAGCTAAATATTCCCAGGGCGGGAAAAACTGTCTCTGGTAGATTCCGTAGACAAATGCACCTGTTGCAACACTGAGGATGCAAACTTGTCCAATCTGTAGTTACGTACAAACTGGGACGGGGAGGCCCAAGTGGCCGCCCTGCAGATCTCGTCAAGCGATGCCTGGGTTGCCCAGGCCGCCGAGGTTGCCGCGCTTCTGGTCGAGTGAGCTGTGATGCGGCGAGGTACCCTCTGGCGTTGAAGTTCATAAGCTGAGGCGATGCAGCTACGTAACCATCTGCCGATGGTGGCTGGTGAGGCCTTCTGGCCCATGTTGCGGGGCTGGAAGGTGACGAATAGGGCCTCAGACCGCCGATAGGATGCGGTGCGTGTTATATAGTACTTAAGTGCACGCCTGGCGTCGAGCTTGTGCCATCGCCGCTCTCTGGGATGTACCGGTCTTGGGCAAAAGTTCGGTAGGACGATCTCCTGGGTCCGGTGGAAGGTTGAGTTGACCTTGGGGATGAATGTGGGATCGAGCCGTAAGGTCACCCTGTCCTCATGGATGATGCAGAGGTCGTCTCTGACGGACAAGGCTGCCAGTTCCGAAATTCGGCGTGCCGAGGTGATGGCCACTAGGAAGGCCGTCTTCACGGTAAGACGCTGTAGGTCGCAAGTGCGTAGGGGCTCAAACGGCGGATCAATCAGTGCCCTTAGCACCACGTGTAGGTCCCACGTGGGGTACCTGTGAACTACCGGTGGTCGGATGTTGGTAGCTCCTCTTAGGAAACCCCTGACCCCTGGGTGTCTAGCCAGGGATGAGTAGGAGTCGAAGGCTAGCACGGTTGAGAGTGCAGCCGTCTGGCGCCTGAGCGTGTTGGCAGCCAGCCCCTGCTCCAGACCTCGCTGAAGAAAATCCAGCACGTCAGGGATGGAGGCTGAGATAGGTTCGACTCCTGGAGCTGCACCAAGCTACGAAGGTCTTCCAGGTGGCGTCGTATATCCTGGTAGTCGAGCCTCGTCGCGAGGCCTGGATGGTCCGGATGACCCCTTCGGAAAACTGTGCTCTTTCTAGCAGTTGCCTTTCACATGCCAGGCAGTCAGTTGCAACCAGTGTGGCTCCGGATGCTCGATGGAGCCCTGCACGAGTGACACCTCCCCCTGCGGAATCCTCCATGGCTTGACTACGGAGAGGCTCACTAGGTCTGCGAACCAGGCTCTCCTGGGCCAGTAAGGGGCTATCACTATGACTTCTGCCTGTTCCCTGAGTATCTTCCGGACCAGGCCCGGCAGGAGCGGAAGTGAAGGGAAAGCATACAGGAGGCCCGGGGGCCAATGGCACCTGAGGGCGTTGACTCCCTCCGCCCCCTGGCACCGGTACCTGGTGAAAAACCTTGGAACTTGAGCGTTTGTTGCTGATGCGAACAGGTCGACTGCTGGTTGACCGAACCTCTGCGTGATGCTGGAGAAGAGGTTCGGGTGTAGTTGCCACTCTGAGTTGTCGATGGTGGCCCTGCTCAGCCAGTCCGCCTGGATGTTGCTCTCGCCCGAGATGTGTTCGGCTCTGATCGAGGCCAGGTGTATCTCCGCCCACAGGCCCAGCCATTCTGCTTCCTCCATCAGTGACTTGGACCGGGTGCCCCCCTGTCGGTTGATGTGGGCCTTGGTGGACACATTGTCCGTGAGTAGTAGCACGTGACAGTTCTTGATCCTCGGGCGGAAGTGGAGAAGTGCTAGGCGCGCAGCTCTGAGCTCCAGCCAGTTGATGCTGTGTTTGAGTTCCTCGGGTGACCATTTCCCTTGCGCCACCTGCTGGTCCAGGTGGGCACCCCAGCCGTAGAGACTGGCGTCTGTGGTGATGACGGTCCGTTCTGGCTCTCGAAAGAGGCATCCCTTGGCCAGGGACCTCGCTGTCCACCACCCTAGAGACGCTCTGACCTTGTCTGGGACTGGTACGTGTCTGGGTGAGTCGCTCTCCTTGGCTCGCTGGTGTGGTAGGAGGCACCACTGCAGATGTCTCGAGTGGAGGCGCGCCCAAGGCACAATGGAGAGGCAAGATATCATCTTCCCGAGGAACTGTGACAGGAGCACGATGGGAGCGGTTCCTGATGATCCTACCCTCCGCGCCAGTGGGATCAGGCTGTTCGCCCGCTCTGGAGACAGATAGACCCGGCCGGAGATGGTGTCTATGACCGCTCCCAGATGTGTCAGACTGGTGGTAGGGCTCAGGTGGCTCTTCTTCAGGTTGATGGAGAACCCGTGCTGTTCGAGGGTCCTCATGGTCAGCTGGAGATCCCTGAGCGCCTGCCGGTGGCTGGACGACTGGATCACGATGTCGTCTAGGTACGCCTGTAATCTGACTGGCCGCGCCCTGAGGGACGCCAGGACCGCGGCAAGGACCTTCGTGAAGGTCCTCGGAGCGGACGACAGGCCGAAGGGGAGAGCCCTGTACTGGTAATGCTGGCCCGCATAATAGAACCTGAGGAATCTGCGGTGCGCCTCCCGGACTGGAATGTGTAGATAGGCCTCCTGAAGGTCTATCGAGGTCAGCAGGTCTCCTGTCCGGATGCAGCTCAGGATGGACTGGAGAGACTGCATTTTGAAGCGCCTGTACGCCAGGTGCTTGTTTAACTGTTTTAGGTCTAGGATCCCCCTCCATCCTCCCGAGTTCTTGGGGACCAGGAACAGGATGGAGTAGAAGCCTGACCCTGCCTGCTCTGCCGGAACCGGCTCTATGGCATTTATCTCCTTCAGGTGCGCCACCTCCTGTTCCATCAGAGACCTCTTGAGGGGAGAGGATGGGGTGGGGCAGCGGATGAATCGCCTGGGAGGCATGGAGAGGAATTCCAGCGTGAGCCCTAACCTGATGGTCTGTAGGACCCACTGATCCGACGTGGTTTGCTCCCAGGCCGCCTGAAACAGCTGCAGGCGGCCCCCTATGGGAGCGTCCGTCGGGGAGTCACTTGAACTTTCGGAAGGGACGGGAACCGGATCCTCCTCTGAAGGGGCGTCTGGAGAAGGATTGCTGTCTGCCTCTGTCCCTGAAGGAGTGGCGGTCCTGCCCCCTATCTGGTCCCTGGTTAAAGGGCCGATGGAACTGCCCTGAACTGGTGGAAGGTTCTGTGTTCCGAAAGGACTGCTTTCGAAAGGAACCCGACCTCTTGTGGTCCGACTTCTTGTAGACCGAAGGCATGACCTTCTTTTTGTCCCTGTTTTCCACCAACACCGGGTCAAGGACCTCACCAAACAGTTTCCCCCCTTTATAGGGGGCGGAAGCGATCTTCCACTTTGAGCGCATGTCCGCGTTCCAGTGGCGGAGCCAAAGCAGCCTCCTGGAGGTTATATTGGAGGCCAGGGCTCTAGAGGCGAACTTTGCAGAGCTCAGGGTGGCGTCGGCGGTGTAAGAGACACCTGCCATTATCTTTCTCAGCTCCTGCCTAGCTCTAGCATCCCCTGCTGGAACCTTCGCTAACAGCTTTCGGAGCCACTTAAGAGTGGCTCTGGACATGAATGAGGCTGAGGTGGCCGTCTTGATGGCCCAGGCAGCCGCCATGTGGGTCTTGTGACAGGCCCTCTCCGACCTCTTGTCCTCCGCCTTGAGACCTTCCAAGAGGTCGGGGGGTAGCACTGACGTGGATGTGAGTGCCTGCACTGGGGCATCTACCGGTGGTAGCTTGAGTAGGTCCTCCAGGGGAGCGTCAACTGTGTACAACTGCCTGTCAATGTTACTGTGCGAGGCAGCTGTGCCTGGCTGTGCCCACTGTTTCTGAACTAGGTTAAGAAACATCTTTGGTACGGGGACTACCTCCTGGGTCTCCTCTGGCTCCTCAAATAGTCCCTCAGACGCCACCTCAGTGGTGGGTGTGGGGGTGGTAACCGTCATGCGGGTGGAAACCTTGGCCTTCGTTAAGATGGTCTTGAAGGAGGAGCAATGGAATAAACCCTTGAAAGCGGGCTTCTCTGGGACAGCCTGCTCATCCCCTGAGAATTCTTGCTCTGGGAGCAGATCATCCTCCACAGTGGAATCCCCGCTGTCCAGCGAGGAATGAGGGGAGGGGGATCTTGGAGCTTCTTGGCTTCCAGATGTTCTGGATCTACTGCGCCCCCTGGGACGCTTGGTCTTTTGCTTAATGCCATCGGCAATGCCCTGGGCGATAGCCCTGTTAATGATGGCCTGCAATTCTGAGGATATCACAGTCCCTTGGCACTCCTCAGCTCTGGGCCTCTTGGGGGCCCTCTCTGGAACAGGTGGGGGGGTAATCTTTCTGGAGGAGGCTAAGCTGTCTTCCTGAAACAGGTCCTCATCTCCTAGCAAGGAGGGTTCTGGGGACTCATCAGAGGAGAATTCTTCTTCTTCCTCTTCTCTGACTATCTGGGGAATGGATACTGTTGGGATACTGGGATCCACTTGAGCCATCCCCTCTGGATCCTCTATGGGGTCTTCGTTGGCCCTTCGTTGGGCCTTCTCGAATTCTTTTTCAAGGGCTTTTTGCCGCCTGGAGGCAGCCCTGTCTTGGGCCTTGTCCTGCCTCTTCCCCCCTGCCTTGCTCAGGGCTTCAGCTGCGGCCCTGCTGGCCTGTCTCACAAGCCCCCTGCTGGTGGATGGCCCTGGCTGTTCAGAATCTTGGGGAGCTCTCTCCGACATTTTGGGCCCCAGTAACTCACCACTCGAAGATCGCTGGTCAAAAGGGGCTTCAGCCAGGTAATCCTGATCCGCAGGCTTGAGGATGGCAAGGTGGAGCAGCAGATCAGCTTGCAAGCAAGACTCAAGGGCTGCCTCCGCAGGAGCAGGTCTGCACCCGAGCTGAGGAGAGTCTGCCGGATCTGGGCCGGACAGAATCTTTCCCCCGCTTCTCGCCAGGAGCCGGCCAAATGGATTCTTGAAGAAAAAAAAGTGAAAGCCAAAAAAGGAAAAAAAGTATTTTCTTCTCCTTTAAAAATGCGGCTCCGCACGCGTTTTAAATGGTGCACCTTGCCACTTGCCGGTCGGAAAAAAACAGTCCTCCGGAAGAGGACGAGCGGCCAGTCACGCCGCTTCCGGCTTCTCTCTTGTATCGGCGCCCGCCAATGGCCGATCAGCCTCCAAAATGGCGGGCGCGATTCAAACGGACGGCGCGAAACCGTCCTGTTTGTTTCCAAAAAAGGAGCCGGCAGCTGCCGCTGCAGAAGGCTCAAGCCTGGCCGGTCCGGCGGTCTGGGACGTCAGCGGCAGGGCTCCTCGCCACTGATCGAGACGTCTCTTAGGCTCCCAGGTCGATCCTCACCTGGGGCCATGTGAATGGACCCACGCGCGCCCGGGCGAACCCAGGTCGCGTCGGGTCTGCAGCAGCTGGTGAGTCGCAGAGCTTCACCAGCTGCTTGCTGTAAAGAAAAAATTCCTAAATAAAATAAATCAAAATAAAATACTCTACTTGGAGAGTCCAACTAAATGTCCTGAATCTCTTAGGGAGAACCAACAGAACGCGTCCTGGGCATTCAGACTGGATTAAAATTCTGGCAAGCACACGGGAGGAGGCGTGGCTTCAAAGAAAATCAATCCAGTCCAGAAGGGCAGAAAGGCAGGATTAACCCATTGTTGGACTCTCCAAGCAGCTCATAGGAGAATGGCCTACCTCCCGACCTCCGTTCCATCACACATCTCCGCTTGTTTCGCCGGCACCTAAAAACTTATTATTTTCATCTGGCCGGCCTAGCATGATCTACTCCACACCCATTATTTTATAACAAATCAAAATTTTAATTTGGGTTTTAAATTTAAACTTATTTTAAGCAGGGTATTGATTTAATTTAGTTATTATTTAATAATATTTTGTATTTATGTATAATTGATTTTAAATCTCTGTTCGCCGCCCCGAGTCCCTTTATGGTGAGATGGGTGCAGGTTATAAATGTGAAAAGTAAATAAATAAATAAATTTATTTTTATTATATACATGTTTTTGTATTGTTTTATTCTTTTTAACCTTGTAAGCTGTTCAGTGTCACCATATGGATGGACCCGGAAAGGTTTCAGAGGGAGCTTGGACCAGTACCTGTATCCCTGCCCCGCGGCTCGACTGAGGACCTAGTGGCCGCATGGTATAGTGCGGCCACGGGGGCCTTGGACCGAGTCGCGCCCTTGCGGCCTCTCATGCGACGTCGAGTCACCCAGGCTCCTTGGTTTTCCGAGGAGCTTCGGGAGATGAAACGCCGCAAGAGACGCCTAGAGAGTAGGTGGAGATCTTCTCAATCCGAATCTGACCGAACACTAGTGAGAGACCATATTAGGACTTACTTAGTGGCGCTAAGAGTGGCCAAACGTGAGTATTGTGCCACCCTTATCGCGTCCGCGGAAAACCGCCTTGCCGCCCTGTTTGGGGTGACCCGCTCCCTCCTTCATTTGAGGCCGCGGGAAGCCCCTCTGCAGGGTCAAGCAGAGGAATTTGGAGTATTCCTGCAGGACAAAATCACTCAGATTCGGAACGAGCTGCCCTACACTAGTGGTCCGGTCGAGGTATCCGGTACTGGTCTTGAGATAACACCTTGGGAGAAGTTCGACTTTGTTACTACCGAGAATATGGACAGGTTGCGGAGGAACCTTAGAGCCACCACATGTTTATTGGACCCGTGCCCCTCCTGGCTTGTACTGGCATCCTGGGAGGTGACACGAGGCTGGCTCCAGGGCATTGTGAATTCATCTCTGAGTGAGGGGTCCTTGCCTACCGTCTTGAAAGAGGCGGTGGTGAGGCCCCTCCTCAAGAAGCAATCCCTGGATCCAGCTTTATTAGAGAACTATCGTCCCGTCTCCAACCTTCACTTTTTAGTGAAGGTTGTTGAGAGTGTGGTGGCTCAACAGTTTCCCCGACATCTGGAGGAAGTTGATTATCTAGACCCGCGCCAGTCCGGCTTCCGGCCTGGTCACAGCACCGAGACGGCATTGGCCGCATTGGTGGATGATCTCTGGAGGGCACGGGATAGAGGCTGTTCCTCTATCCTGGTCCTGTTAGACCTCTCAGCGGCTTTTGATACCATCGACCATGGTATCTTATTGCACCGATTGGGGGGGTTGGGGCTGAGAGGCACCGTTCTACGGTGGTTCTCGTCCTACCTCTCTAGTCGGTCGCAATGGGTGTTGGCAGGAGGGCAGAGGTCGTCCCCGAGGCCCCTCACATGTGGGGTTCCTCAGGGGTCGGTCCTCTCGCCACTCCTGTTTAACACCTACATGAAGCCGCTGGGTGAAATCATCCGTGGTTTTGGGGTGGAATACCATCTGTACGCTGATGACACTCAGTTGTACATATCCACCCCAAACCACCCCAACGATGCCGTTGAGGTGCTGTCCCGGTGTCTGGAGGCCGTACGGATCTGGATGGGTAGTAACAAACTCAAGCTCAACCCGTCCAAGACCGAGTGGCTGTGGTTTCTGGCACCCCGGTTCAGCCAGATAAGTCCAACACTGGCCATTGGGGGCGAACAACTAGCCCCCGTGGAGAGGGTGCGCAACTTGGGCATCCTCCTGGATTCCCTGCTGTCCATGGAGGACCATGTGGCGGCCGTGGCCAGGGGGGCGTTCTATCAGGTACGCCTGATATGCCAGTTGCGCCCCTTACTGGACTGGGGAGCCCTTCGCACAGTCACTCAAGCGCTTGTGACATCCCGGCTGGATTACTGTAACGCTCTCTACATGAGGATCCCCTTGAGGTGCACTCGAAAGTTACAGTTAGTACAGAATGCGGCTGCGCGGGTGATTATGGGTGCCTCAAGGCAAACCCACATAACACCTCTCCTGCGCGAGCTGCACTGGCTGCCTGTGGTCTTTCGAGTGCGCTTCAAGGTGCTGACGACCATCTTTAAATCGCTCCATGGCTCGAGGCCTAGCTATATACGAGACCGCCTCCTGCCCCATACATCCCTTCGTCCGATCCGCTCCCACAGAGAGGGTCTTCTTCGGGTGCCGTCAGCGGGGCAATGCCGGTTGGCGACACCCAGGGGAAGGGCCTTCTCTGTGGCAGGCCCAGCCCTATGGAACAACCTACCCCCCGACCTCCGCCTCTTCCGCCAACGTCTTAAGACGTATTTATTCCAACAAGCCGGCCTAGGATAGCCCCCCGTTTCTGACTTTTTAAGAAAAATAATTTATAATTTGGTAATGGTTTTAATATGGGTTTTAGCACGGGTTTATTAATTTAATATATTTTAATTGGTATTTATTGTATTTTGTGTTTTTAAATTATGCCTGTGCGCCCCTCTCGGTCCTAACAAGGAGAAGGGCGGGGTATAAATTTAATAAAATAAATAAAATAAATAAATAAATATGGTGAAGTAGACGGCAAACAAATTTAATAAATAATAATCATAAACAATTTAAAACTAAAGAATTGGATATCATTCTTCTCTAAAAGCGAGGTCATATAAAGGTGGTCCTTCACTTACAACCATTCATTTAACAACAGTTTGAAATTTATTTATTTATTTATTGAATTTCTATCTCACTGCCACAGCAAAATTGTGATGGTCTCAGAAAAAGTAACTTACAACCCATTCTTGAAATTATAATCATCGTACCATCCCAATGGTTACATGATGCAATTTGGGCCCTGGACAACCAACTTGCATTTACAATGGCTGAAGACTAGCGGTTACATGATTATAATTGGCAATCTTCCCAACCAATTTCTGACAAGCAAAGTCAATTAGAAAAGCTGGATTCACTTAACAGCCAAACAATTCCCTTAACAACGATGGTAAACATGTTTATAAAATTGGGTCCAGCCCTGTGATGATTCACTTTACCATCACACCAATCTACGTTGGAAATTCCATTTCCAACTACAGACATAAGTCAAGGACTACCTGTATAACTCTTGAAAAAGTGTTATTAATACTAACATTAAGTATATATTAGTAACATTTATTTATTTATTTATTTATTTATTTATTTATTTATTTATTTATTTATTTATTTATTTATTTATTTATTTATTTATTTATTTATTTATTTATTTATTTTGTATACTGCCCTCTCTCCCGTAGGGACTCAGGGCGGTGCACAGGGATAATAAAAGGTATATCTAAATACAATAGATAAATTTAAAATTAAAATTAAATTAAGTAAACTTAAACTTGAATTAAAATAAATAATTAAGAAACCCTATTAAATGATGATAAAAACAAACTATGCCAGGCCGGCCGCATGAAAAAAGTAAGTTTTCAATGCTCGACGGAAGAGGCAAAGGTCCGTGGTAGTTCGAAGGTCGGGGGGCAGGTCGTTCCAGAGGGTTGAGCCCGCTTCAGAGAATGCCCTTCCCCTGGGAGTTGCCAGCCGGCATTGTCCAGCAGACGGCACCCTGAGGAGGCCCTCCCCCTGGGAGCAGACAGGTCGGATGGGGTTATGTGGGAGGAGGCGGTTCTGCAAGTAACCAGGACCCTTGCCATGGAGCGCTTTGAAGATGGTTACCAAAACCTTGAAGCGCACCCGGAAAGCCATAGGCAGCCAGTGCAGCTCGCGCAAGAGAGGTGTTATGTGGGAGTGTCTTGGTGCTCCCAAGATCCCCCGCGCGGCCGCGTTCTACACTAACTGGAGCCTCCGGGCGCACCTCAAGGGAAGCCCCATGTAATAATAATAATAATAATAATAATAATAATAATAATAATAATAATAATAATAATAATTTAATATTTCTAAACCGCACCCTCTCCCCTCGGGGACTCGGGGCGGTGCACAGGCACAGTAAAACAATAAATATATACAAACATTTCATTAAAAATAAATTAAATCTAAACCTGCGCTAAAATTCCCATTAAAACTAAGCTATGTTATAAAACCCCTAATGTAGAGAGCATTGCAGTAGTCCAGCAGGGAAGATAATGCATCAATTTATTGCAGAAGGTGGATTATTATAAATGTACTGTAGGAATAATATAATTAGTTAGAATCACTTTTTCTATCATTTAAAACCCAATAATTTTAACAGAGGAAATAAAGTGATACATGACCAAACAAAAGCAACAAATGTATGCAATTCTGTTCATTAATTATGAAATAAACAGAAACTAAGCAATGGAATAATTCAATTTATTAAAAACAGGCTTATAAAATACTTGGCAGCATACTTATAGCAAGTAAGAATAGCAACTAGCAGCAGTGCTTATAATATTCCAACCACAAAATATTTAGGTTCTGTAGGTTTTATTCCAAGATGGAAACTAACACACAACAAAGCCCAGTTGATGTTTTGATGAGCATGCTGTTTTAGAAGTTTTGGATGTCCTCCTTTCTCCCCCATTCAATATTTCCAACCAAATGAATACACTACTCTTATTGTTTGCCATGGGGATTTTTAAATTTTTCTTTTTTTAAAAAATCCCTTGATCTTGTTTCTTTGTTGGTTTCAAATTAATAGTTTCCCCAAAAATAAGACCTCCCTGGATAATGTGCCCAATCCGGCTTTTGAGTGCATGTGCTAAAATAAGCCCTCTCCCAAAAAGAAGCCCTCCCTGAAAATATTGCAACACTAGCCATTCCCGGCCACATGTTGCTGTGGCCCAGTCTGGTTAAATGGCCAACCAATCGGTGTGTAGATGTATACCTGAACACACAAACACATACACACAACCACTGTATAATCCCCAACCTACTTACCTACTGTTTTTCTTCCTCTCTCCCTCTACCTACCTACCTACCTACCTACCTACCTACCTACTGTATTTTTCCCTCTCTCTATGTGTGAGGGAACGTTTGAGGCTTATTCGGTTGCTGAGGAAACGACCTTTGGAAATGTGAGGGGTGTGTGCATGATGCATCATAAGAAGCAGCCGGGTAGGAGGAGCTTAAGGGAGAAAAATAACTGAGAAGTGCGGTACTTTTACATTTGTGCTGCTTGCACATGACACAGGTGTGGCAGCCACACAATCTGTACGTATGATTGTTACTTCCTTTCTTAGCAACATTGTGTGAAAATTTGGTGGCGATCGGTGCAGTACTTTCTGAGATTAGCGATTTTGCACAAACTATTTTAAATTTTTATTTATATAGATAGCAGCAGCCATGAGGTGACCATGCTCACCACCTCCTGCACTTCAAAAATAATACGACCTCCCCGAAAAGAAAGCCAAGTGCTTATTTTGGGGGGCAAAAGAAAATAAGACTGTGTCTTATTTTCAGGAAACATGGTAGCAATCAACATGAACTTCTATACTATGGATATTTCTTCCTTTGAGGAACAAATCAAGACAGCATGAATTCCATGTTTTCATTTTCGTAGCTGGAGTATTCAAAATATTTCAGGATTTGTTCGGAAGCGTTCCAAGCTTTCTTTCATCGGCTATTCAGTCTAACAGAACATTTCAAATGGGACTGTTCTGTCCCAAGCTCAAAATAAAACACATTTCCTGTTCCATGCATGCCCTTAAAGAATAGAACAGAATCATAGAATTGGAATGAGCCGTTTCTACCATCAGATCTAGCCCTCATTCAGTGCAGGAATTCAAATCAAAACATCGAGACAAATGCCTGTCCAACCCTTGTTTCAACAAAGACCATCTCTCCCCTAGACAAGGGTATTACAAACTAGAGTAAGGCTTAGGCAAGAATAATCAACCAGTCAATTTTATTTATGGCCAAAAGGCCCAACAGCAAGTTACAAACATAATTTAACTTGGCATTGGATAAAACAGTTAAATATAAAACATTATAAAATATTTAATAACTATTACACAATAGATTTAAAACCCCAGCTCACTGATTGATTACTAAAAAGCTTGTTTTTACGGCCATAGTAAAAATTTTGGATGCTACCAATGTAATCCTACATTCTCATCCCCAATATTATTTTTTTTCATATTCAGAATATGAATGAGTATTTTACAAAAGTCTTTTCTGATTAAAGTTTTTTATTTTTCCATTTTCATAACATATAATCACATGTATACTATTACATAACCAACATCATATTGCATTGTTAAATGTTTACATCAATTCATCTTACCAACAACTCCCAAAAACCAATTATTGTCTCTTCTGCTCTCCATACACCATGTTTGTACTTTATCCATCACTTTCTTCTCCCTCTCTCCTCCCCCTCCCTCCCTCCTTTCTTCCCTCTGTCCTTCTCTTCTGAACTTCCCCTTGCTCTCTCCTTCTCCTCCTTCCCCTTACCACTCATTTCTCTCCTTCTCTCCCCCCCCACCCCCGCTTTGCCCTCTCTCCTGTATTTTATAAAAGTCTATGGTTCTTCTCTTTTAGTTGTAAAGAACTCAAATAAATAATCCATGTTCTCCAGGATACACGATACCTATGAGTCTGAAAAGAAGCTGAGCGTAATCCAGGGCAAAGAGCAAACGACTCTGAATACAAACAAACCTTGAGATAACTGCTGCCTGCACACATATAACATTGTCTTATGCACAAAGTGGGAACAAGGCAATGAAAGCACTTTTGTTTCTCTCACACACAGGCCTACAACTTCAGACTTTCTTAAAGATGCAACTGATAACTTCACAGTAGACATACCAAGAGCACCTATACTCTTAGATCCAAATTACAAAGACCTGTATGTCTATAGTTGGGTAGTTTGGTCTAGTGGATAACGTGCTCGGCTAAAAAACAGACCATCAGTTCTAGTGCCACCTTAGCCATGGAAGCAATCTGGGTGATTTAGAGCCAGTCACTCTCACTCTCTCTCAGCTCACCTCACCTCACCGGAGGGTTGTTGTGGGGAAATAGGAGAAGGAAAAAGTATTAGGTATGTTGCTGCCTTAAGTTATTTATAAAAGTAAAAAGGCTGGTAGATGATGATGATAAGATAGAGAGGGAGGAGGAGAGGGAGCAAGAGGGAGCGAGGGGAGAGAGACAAATATTATCAGTCCAATACCAAAATCCATTAGGACTTTACACCCAGGATCAGGCATGGTATTCAGCAAGTTCTGACCAGTTCTGGAGAACCGGTAGCAAAAATTTTGAGTAGTTCGGAGAACCGGTAAATACCACCTCTGACTGGCCCCACCACTATCCATTCTCTGCCTCCCGAGTCCCAGCTAATTGGGAGGAAATGGGGATTTTTCAGTAACCTTCCCCTAGAGTGGGAAGGGAATGGAGATTTTATAGTATCCTTCCCCTGCCATGCCCACCAAGCCATGCCATGTCCACAGAACCGGTAGTAAAAAAAATTAAATCCCACCACTGCCCAGGATTACACTGTGTCATTCAACCTGGATCATTTCGATGTTTCATTTATAGGTATTCATCTTCCTGAAACAACTTGACATAATAATCATTTTCATAAGAGAAGAAAAAAACCACAGGAAATACTACATTAATATGCTTTGCACAATCCCTTCAGACATCCAAGCTGACACAAACCCACTTCCTACTCTGGAAGTCTCAAAAACCATAATATTATGCCGAGTCGAGGCTTCTTTTCTTTCATGGAAAAGCTAATGTTTTGCAAATTAAAACAAGCTAAAGGAAACTGCAGTATTTGTTAGTCAATTTTCTTCCTTCTCCGTGTGTTTTTTTTTTTTAAAAAGGTTAACACATTCTCAGAAAAAACAAATATAATAAGTAAGGCTATAAAACAGGAGATTGTGAGTTCAAGTCCCACCATAGCCATAAAAACCAGCCGGGTGACTTTGGGCCACTCACTCTTTCAAACCTCTAAATACTGTTTCCCCGAAAACAAGACCTCCCTGGATAATAAGCCCAATTGGGCTTTTGAGCACATGCACTAAAATAAACCCTCCCCCAAGAGTAAACCCTCCCCGAAAATATTGCAACACAGCAACAACCATGAGGTGTTGCGGATAATAGATAATAGACCTCCTTGAAAATAAGGCCAATTTTGGGGGCGGGTGTTCAAAAGAAAATAAGACACTGTCTTATTTTTGGGGAAACATGGTAATAAACTAAATATTCTGCACTTAGCCATTTGATCTAACTGAAGTCAGGGAATAAGAACATAAATGATCTAATGCAAGCCACAATTCTGTTTCTATATTTGCAACGGACAATAACAAAACTCCACCCCATACTCTACTAAAAGAAAACTGCAATCACTGATATTTAATGATATGCCTTCCACCATAGTTGGTTTCTTCTAAAGGCATTATTTTAGCTGCAAAGTCTACATAAAAAAGCAGACACACATAAACACACACCCTGCAAAAACATCCCAGAAGGCTATTGTACATCTTTGCCTTGAAGGAGGAGCTTGAGCTGGGCCTAGATCTCAGGACCTCAAGACCCACTAGGGACAGGGAATGCATTGATGGTACAGCCAAACATTACATAAGACTTCTTATTTTAGTTCATGCTGTTAGCAGTGGAAAGGAATCTGAGCATCTACTGAGACACAGAAATTTTAGCTATTTTAACGCTTTTTATAGCAGAGAATCACAAAGCACGTTTTGCTTTGCTACAGCCAAGCACCCCCGGAAGAAACTGATATTAGTATAACACGGAACATTTAAAAAAAGAAAAGAAAATCTCTCTACACTTTTAATGTATGAGCAACCTAGAAGTCATTTCTTCCAATGAAAGCCAACTATTAAACTTGATTGGAGTAATCAGAATAACAGGCATTCTGCATATAAACCCAAGTCAAAACATATGTGCACATCCCAGTCAGAGTGGATAGAAAATCAGTTTCTGTCATATAAAAATCTTACATTTCTGCCATCAAAATTGCAAATGTGCTACACTGCTAGAATTATCCTACTTCCAGATGGAGGGTAACATCGCGTCTGGTTCACACATTACTGTTAATTTATCTAATTTTGCATTTTCAAAATAAAAAATTCATATGCTTTTTTTTTTAATCTGTTCTTGTCCAAATTTAGAAGTGCAATTACTTTATCTAATTAAAATATAAGAAAGATGTCTACACTATTTATTTTTCATTAGACTTCCATCACCCTTTCCTACAGGAAAAAACCTTTTCCTCCTCTATTGTCCCCTACAGATTGAATCCAGTGAGGCAGGCTGGGCTGAGAGATGGTAATCAGATCAGTGTCAGTGAGTTTCTATTATTGAGAGTGGAGATATAGAGGTAGTCCTTGACTTACAACCATGTTTGAGTCCAAATTTCTGTTGCTAAGTGAGACATTTGTTCCGGGACTTTTGCCCCCTTTTGAGACTTTTCTTGCCACAGTTGTTGAGTGAATTACTGTAGTTGCTCAGCTACTAACACGGTTGTTAAGTGAATCTGGCTTCCCCATTGATTTTACTTGTCAGAAGGGTGCAAAAAATTGACCACGTGACCATGGGGCTGCTGCAATGGATGAAAAATGGTCATCGGTCACTTTTTGAAACTTTGAATGGTCATTAAATGAACCACTGTAAGTCACAGACTACTTGTATACAGTTTATGGTAACCTACATTATAGAAAAACTACACAGACTTTATTAAAAAATGTGCTTCACAACTGCCTCATGGAAACTTGCTTACAAAAATATGTATTTATTAAGCAATGTTGTGGTTTGCCAAAGTTATATTTCTGTTAAATATAACTTAAATAAGTTAAAAAAAGTTGATAATGTTATTAAATTATTATGCCAATTTGCATGAAAGAAATATTTTGAGAGAATTAGTACTTGAATTTTTAATACAGGTAGACCTCACGTTCTGACCATATCAAAGCCTGCCTATTATAATTGTAATGGCCATAAATATGACCAATATGTTTTTACCACACTTTTTGTGACTATTAGCAAAAGTGATAGTTGTTATTGTGAATGCCACAGTTGTTAAGTGAATGATTGTTAAGTGAGCCCATTGTTCACTATCAGTTCATTACTAGATGTATTTTGAATAAAATTTCTCAAACCAGATTATTAAAGAGACACATAGCTAGTATCAACAAGCGGTCCTTTACTTATGACCAATTGTTTAGTAATTGTTGATTGTTGGTTCGAGCTGCAAGCTTGGCGATTTGGTTGCAAACATTTCATTCCCATTCGTGGAGACATCTTCTGTGTGTTTTGGATTGTGCTTGTCTGGGGGAGCACTGGCCTTTAAATACCTTACTGAGTCCTGGTTTGATTTTAGATTGTATCAGAGGTGGGTTGCTCCCGGTTCGGCCTGGATCGGTAGTAGCAGCAGTGGGAAGCTCCGCCACACTCGTTGGGCCTGTTTTTCACCCTCCCCAGGGTCCAGAGGCTTTCCTAAAGCTTGGGGAGTGCGAAAACAGCCTCCCCCGACCTTCTGGAAGGCCAAAAATCAGCAGGTCAGCACGCGCATGCGCACTAGATCTGATGGCTCACGTGCTGGCAGATTTGAATCCATGTGGTACAGGTGCCATAGGTTCGCCATCACGGGCATGAGACATAAGTAATAAATTCAAGACTGCATTGCAAGTAGGCTACAATCAGGTACAACTAGTAAATTCTTACAACGGTCAGTATGAACAGAGGATGTAAAGTATGTAGTATGTAGAGAATGTTAAGTATCTTGGGGGAAATGCTTCCCTTCCTTAATAGCAATACTATTAAGCAATTTCTTACACTACTACAAGGATTTTAAGTTCTCCAGCAGCCAGAGGATAACAGTAATGAAACACATAAACATTTTAATACCTCTGCATTTATCTCCTGATATCATGTCGGAATTCTACAGGTTGTACTGCATGCATTTGCATGTACTTGAAGACCAAAACTGGTTTGCAATTTGTAATGCCCTAAATGCTATCTATTATACAGTTCAGGTATATTTGTATGTACAGTATGCACAGTGGAAGTGCAGTACATCAGCAGAAAAGTAGATGATGTATTAAGATACTACATAAGCACTGCTAGTATCAGAGACTGAGATACAGCAAGAGGATTACTGAGATTCTATAAAAGCAGCCAAATCTTTTAGTATAAACATAGCACATCTGCCATTTAAGGAAACCACTTAGGTCAAACATTTTGCTGCAGCTATTTCATCTCTACAGGAAATAAATCCTGGATTCATACAGCAATCATGATCCGATTTATCCCAATCCCAGCTCAGGCAGCTTTATGCCACTCTGCTAACAAGATCAAGGCAGGTTAAACAGGATTTATCCAGGCTGATCAGAGATGGATTAGATAATGAAACCCAACTATATAAAGCCATCTGCTCCTGAAGGGGATCACAAAGGAAAGCATGGCACAGTGTCCACACCTTTTGATACCATCTCTTGTATCAAGATATTGTTTCCAGCTCTGCTCTTTGGCCTGGAATTTAAAATATCATACATGAAGCATGATTATATCTAGATGTTTAAAGTCTGCTTAGAGACTGAATTACTGTACCATTACTTGCTCATCTGCAATCTAAATCTGCTTGTAGCAATAATAGAACACATTAGGATAAAACTGTCAAATTTTTACACTAGGTTTTTTGCATCTACTAATACCAACTTTATGGATCTATACTTTTTTGCATTCCAGAACTGACAATTGTATACTACAAATAATAGCCTGAATTAACCTAGGTTAGGTTCACATGTCTTCCTAAGCTATATTAAGGTACTTGTTTTTTATGTAACTGATTGTGAGTCCAGCTATACATTTAATGAGCCATGGTGGCGCAGAGGTTAGAGTACATTACTGCAGGCTACGTCTGCTGCCTGCCTGCAATTTGGCAGTTCAAATTTCATCAGGCTCAAGGTAGATTCAGCCTTCTGTCCTTCCAAGGTGGGTAAAATGAGGACCCAGATTGTTGGGGGCAATATGCTGACTCTGTAAACCATTTAGAGAGGGCTGTAAAGCACTGTAAAGCAGTATAGAAGTCTGAGTGCAATTTCTATTTATGGATGTGATTTATGAACTCAATTCATTCTTATCCAGCATAATCAAACCACTGACTTTCTAATAACTGGGATAAAAATGGGAATGTAGAAGAAATATTATGGCAATTTAATTGTGAAACTTGAAAAATATCAGCAACAAAATCCATTGAAGCAGATATTTTTTGGTAATTTTGGTAATTCCAGCTAGCAACTTTGAGAATCTTAGTATAATCCATCTACAAAGCACAAGGCTGAGGAATGAAGTGTAACTTAAAAAGCAAAAAAAATGCAGTATTTTCACATGCCTAATAGGTGATATACAATAATGGTAATTAATTTAAAGCTGAAGATTATACTTGTCACCATATCTATTTGTTATAATAAAACTAGCTGGTATCCCCGGCATTGCCTGAATATTGAATTATAGGGAGGAAATGTCCGGACCAAAATTTCTAATGTTGGTTTTTACCCTTTACCAGAGGGAGCCCCCTTGTGGAGTACTGTGGAGCCTCCAAGAGCAACTTCTCCTTGAGCCCTGATTTTGGCGACAATTAATGTTTTAATTAAAACATTAAAAATGTTTCCCCTCTGCCCCCAGAAGCGTAATTTCTAATGTTGGATTTTCACCTTACCAGAGGGAGCCCCCTTGTGGAGAACTGTGAAGCCGTTACCATGGCAACTTCACTGCACTGTACAGTAGAAGCCATTTTAACACAGTACAGTAGAAGCCATTTTAAGGCACAACAGGCTGTATCTTAACAGAACACACACCTCAAGGGGTGTCTTACCTCCACAGTATTTATTTCCAGAGAGTAAATCATCTGTATACCAAGTTTGGTTGAAATTGCTCAAGATGTTCCAGAGTTGTGCTGGAAGATACACACACACACGTTTTTATATAGATAGACATAGATTCCCTGATTAAAAGGTGATTGGCTGTATGCACTAAGGAAGTTTCAACTTTTTTATGATAGTATTAATTCATATAAAAAAATTCATTAATCAGGGAGGCGGAGACCTATCATCAATATTGTATTGTGATATGTGACAAGCTCATTATTTTCCTTACTGTACTGAAAACCGTGCAAAAAAAAAATAACCCTAAGTTGACAGTAGGGCTTTGTCTCCATTTGGACCAAACAGTAAAAAAAAACCTATATATTTATATTATAACTAACTGAAACATTTACTATAAAGAATAAAGAAATATGCTTGTAAAACTAGTATGTCAAAATCCTTCCAATAAACAAAAAGGACAAGATAATAAACAAAAAGGACACTGCAATATCCAGGAACACTTTCAAACCTATTGGCTTGTATCAACACATCCGAAAATCCCTCGTGAAAACTGATTATGAGGACTGGATGACCTTGTGGATTGATAAGGAATGTAGGACAGAAGTGCATGATAGGGGAAAAATCACTTCTGGCCTCTTCCCTCTTGACGTTTCTATGCCATTAGCCTTGTGATTCAGTAAGGTTCTCCAATGCGCAAATGATCCTTTGGGAAAGGAACAGGTTGCTGGAAAAGTCAAAATCTGTCACACACCCTACTATATATACCAAAAATTAAATGGATCCAAACCATAAAATGGAAGGCTGTTAGAGCAGCAAGGATTTCCCCCCCCCCCCCAACATGGCTTCTTAGACAAACCAACAACTTTACACAGGTTGTTGACACAGCCACAGGTGGCTTCCAGTACCTCCTCTGTAGTTCCCAGATGGGATGAAAGTAAACATTTCGGATCATCTATTATCTATCAAATTTCTGTGGCCAACAATCTCATAAGAAGTGACTTTGGGTAGCATACAAAATTAAATAAGCATATAAAAGCAACCGTTTTTAAATATATATATATAAAACAGTCTTTGTTCAAATATAAACCTCTGGAGCGAGTAAAGTATGCACAAAGATGGAGCCATCTTGGAGTATCACTGGTACTCTGGGACCCCCAATCTGATGACTTAGCCAGGTCTTGAAGGACTTATGGAACATAAACAGGGATGGAGCTAACCTCACTTCAGAAGAGGGAGGGAGGATGTCCCATAACGTGGGCATCACAGCCAAGAACAGGTTGACTACCACTGGTCTAGATTCTGACTAGATTCTTTCTTCTTCTTCTTCAATTTTTCTTCCAAATTCACTAAATGTTCTTACATCAAGAACTATATTAACAAAAGGTTTAAAAATTTTAAAATCTACAAGGTGATTTTAAAAAGTATGCAGAAATATGCAAATATTCAAAAAGTAGTACTACTGTATTGTACTACTGTGTTAACAACAGAATGAGTACCAACGCCATCTACTTACTTGTCTAAGGAAGGCTAGCAATATATTATATTTCTCTTAAATATAGTTTTGTTTTAGGCAATTTTTCTGACCATTCAGCATACTAGCTTTGTAGTTCATAATGAAGTATCCGCAACTCATCTGCTCTTCAAACAGTTAAAACTATCAAAGATAGTGCAGCCTCCTGTTTCATAAGTTCAGGTGTTACCAAACATACAAAAATTCTGACATGTTCAAATACTATGTAGCGCCATTATACTATTCCCTTCAGGATATGTTATGCAAAGTGCACAAAAAACTAAAGAGTAGTAAACAAAAGAAAATAGGCAGGAGATAAAACAAAAAGAAAGAAAATTTATCTAGATCAAGTCAAAGTGCAAAAATGCATATACCCCCAAGTCAAACTGTATGTTTCAATCAATCTCTAGAGTGAATAAAATCTGATACAACTTCTGCATGAAATGTCTACTTACTATACGTGAAATTATGTGGAGATTCAAAATTAGAAAAGAGTGAATATAGTAGGTGTTTTGAAATATTTCCTTCGGCAGAAGTAATAGCTTTTTTCCTTTAGACCGATTAAAAAAAATTGTTTCTGTTCTGAGAATTGTTCCTAACTATTCCTTATAAAAAATTTCTACCTCAAAAATAATCAGGATTCTTGCAGGCACTGCATGTTTGAGATCTCCTCACAGATTTTCAACAGTATTCCACCAGGACCTGAACAGGCCATTCCAAAACATTTTTCCTCTTTCTTGTAGGTCAGGGGTCCCCAACCTCCAGTTCATGGACTGGCACCGGGCCCCGCAAACAAGCAAAAGCCCCATCCGCTGGATGCAGGTAGCAAGCACGCAAAACCTCTCTCCATGTTACCGGTCCCTGGTACCACAAAAGATTGGGGCCTCTGCTGTAAGTAACCTAATGTTAATTTGGTAGCATGTTTCAGATTGCTGTCTACCAAAACATCCAAACTCTTTTCAGCTTTAGTTTGAAGACCAAGAAAAACCTTTGCTATTCGTTTTGGAATTCAGTGAAACATACAATATGATCTAAAGTTTTTCATGTAAATGTATTTCCCCATATCATTCTAACCAGGCTAATAATAATAATAATAATAATAATAATAATTTAATTTTATATCCCGCTCTCTCTCCCCAAGGGGACTCGAGGCGGGGCACAGGCAATTAAAATACAAATAAGACCACAGACAAAATACAAAATACAAAATTAAAAATGGATTAAATTGATCCTGCGCTAAAACCCATAAACTAAACTAAAAATTACCCCTAAAACCCCTAACCTAAAAAGAGACTACCCAAGGCCGGCCAGGCGAAAAAAGTGTGTCTTTAATTTTAAGCGGAAGGAGCGGAGGTCCGTGGTTGTCCTGATATCGGGGGGAAGGTCGTTCCAGAGGGCTGGGCCCGCCACAGAGAAGGCCCTTCCCCTGGGCGTCGCCCGCTGACAAAGTCTAGTGGACGGCACCCGGAGAAGTCCCTCTCTGTGGGAGCGAATCGGCCGTGAGGATGTATGGGGCATCTAAGGCTAACTATCCTTCCATCATGCACATACACCAGGGGTTGGCAACCTTAAACATTCAAAGAGCCACAAAGGTGGTAACCGGAAGGCCCTCCCCTTCAATTCTGGAGCCAACCGAAATCCGGTTCCCCCACCATAGTGTCTCCTAGTGAGGCATCCTTTTTCCCCTGTCGACTGGAAGTCCAGTTCCCCCCATCATAGAGTCTCTTGGTGCGGCGTCTTTTTTCCTCTGCCTGTCCTAATTGAAAGGAGCCAACCAGCGACATAAACAGAATTATTTCAATTCTGTTTTTTTTTTTAAAAACCAAGCGCAGAATCTTGAATAAAGCTTGGCAAAGAACACTTATCCTAGAATCAGTTTCCTTATAAGACTTCATGTCCTATTCTACAAATCCCTCTACTATGATCCTCGTAACTAAGTAACTTTGCCTATCATTTTCACCCAAGCCACATGTTTCAAGCTAGCAGTTGTAGTAAGCAGACATAAAAATTTCTAAAGCTAACAGGAATATTTAATTCTTCTAATTTAATTGCTTGTAGTACTTTTTCATTTTTAATCATGTTGTAAGCTGCCCAGAGTTGTTGTATCAATGAGATCTGCGGCATAAAAGTTTAACAAATAAATATGGATCCAGACCTGTATGTCAAAAAGAAACAAAGGCCACATGTAATTCAAAATATAATTGTGTATTAAAATATGTCAGGATTCTTTTGCACAGAAAATCTTTGCTCTATTTGAGGTTGCCATTCTTACGGCAAGCTGGGTGATATCTGAACAGAGATACTACTGAATCCAAAATCCATATTGAGGCAACAGTCCTATCAGGTCAACTCCAGATTACAAAATAGCATGCACCCTTTTGAAACTTCTGGAACTTTTCATATAACGTGAGGATAAAATAAACCTTTAGAAAAAGGGAGGTGGTAAATGCTGCATAACTCATGCCGCCAAAAGGATTTTGGTTGCTTTTTTTTTTTTGCACATCTGTTCTTACTTTCTGTAGGAAATGTCAGTTGCTCTTTGGCCAGATGAGTTTGCCAACATATAATGTGAATGAACTCTATTTGCTATCTTTATTATGAACAAACACTCATTTTTTCAAAGAAACCACAGATTCACCTGCTTTATGACTCACATAAAGCTTTATGAATTCAAAGTAATTCCATTTGAAAGACAATCCTAGGAATGTCTATTCAAAAATTCAAGGTTCAATAGGACTAAGGGTTCACTGCTACACATGTCTGTTGCAAAAATAAATCCTTCAGTGTGAGGCTTACTTCCAGAAAGGTAAGATTACATCCTTGCACCCAGATGAGTATTATCTAGCTGCAGTCTTAGACAGAAACTAACAAGATTAAAGTGGCTTACTAAAACACTGGCTACAGTTCTTCTAAAGATAAACAACCAAGGCATGGGAGACCTAAGACACTTTCTTAAAGATTGGAGTATCAACAACACTGTCAAACTATTCACTAAGTCTGCATTACTATTAATCTTCTAATCCTTCCTACCAACCATCTCTTCCCACTTATGACTGTCTCTGTAACTTTGTTCCTTGTATCCTTACGATTTATATTGATTCTTTCCTAGTATGATTTGACTGCTTTTTTGTACCCTATAACTATCATTAAGTGTTGTACCTTATGATTCTTGACAAATGTATCTTGTTTTTTTATGTACGGTGAGAGCATATGCACCAAAGGCAAATTCCTTGTGTGTCCCAATCACACTTGGCCAATAAAAGAATTCTATATTGCTCTAGGTGAGCTACTTTCAAAGAAGAATCCTTACTATGTCCTGGATTACAATTTGCCTTCACTGGAGATGTTGGAAGCTACAAATCGACACATCTTCCGGTTACCCACTCTGAGGAAGTCTAATCCCGATGAAAACAGGACCTTGTTACCTATACCACAACCACATAAACCATCCTGTGCTTATTCCACACCAGGCTCCCTCATTCCTATTAGCCCTTCGAAAATTCCATAATGGATGAGCTTTCCCAGCACGTGGCCGTGCAACAAAACACGGGTCTCTCTACGTGTGCAACTGTTGTGACAACCTCTACGCGTCCACTGCCACTCGTGTCCCAGCCAGGGCGCTGCTCTGCACGGGTCGTGATTATTCTTGGACCCCAAGGGAGGCCGTGGGGTGTTGAGCTCTCCTCCTGCAAAACCTGGGGGGGGGGGGGGGGAGCTGGGCCTCTATTGGCGAATGTCTGCCTGCCTACTCGCCTGGCTGCCCCCACCCACCCACTCTCGACATCCAAGCGGGTCGGTCTCCACGGGACGAGCATCCTGCCCTCCAGCCCACCCGCGCTGCGCATGAACGTGGGCGAGAGGGAAGCGCGCCTTTTACAGCCACCGGGGGGGGGGGGGGGGGGACCGCCACCGATGCTAACCTGCATGCCGCCTCCGTCCGCCTCCGCCTCCGTCCGCAGCCTCTTGCTTTGGCCGCTCTCGGCTCCGTCCCCGCTGGGCATCGGCTGCTCCAGTTCGGACTCCCGCTTGACCCCTCGAGGGGCTGCGACGCCGCCGCCGGGCACGAGCTGCTGGTGCTGGATGCCCTCCGCCATCCGAGCCGGACCCCGGCCGCCCCGCTTCCCCTAGGGGGAGCCGCTGCAGCCGCCGCCGCCGCCGCTTCGCAGTCCCCACAAGCCGACCACCGATCGCGCTTTCTCCGCCGCGGCTCTCAGGCCCAGCGCGGCGGGTCCAACCAGGACCCCCGGGAGCACGCCTGGGAACGCCTCCGCCCCCACCCGCCCGAAGGGGAGCCCTGCCAGCAGACGGCCCCGGCAGGAAGCCCCCGCCGCAAGGCACCTCGGACGCGGGCCCGCCGAGCAGTGCCGAAAGCCCCGGAGGAGATCGCGGCGGCCCCAGCAAGAGCAATCGCCGCCAGAGACGTGGAGGGGGGGGGGGAGGGAGGAAGAGAGGCCGAAGCCCTTCGGTTGTCTTCGGAAAGGCCGGAGAGGAGTTACGGCTCCCTACGATCCCCCCTCCCCTCCTTCCTCCCCGTTCGGCAATCTTCGTCAATGGCGAAGAGGGGCGGGGGGAGAGGAGGCGAAGGGCGGGGCTACTGACGGTACTTGATACATTCGCCGCGAAGGGCGGCTGGAGAGGAGAAGAAGGCCGGAGGTGGCTGATTTTTGTCGGGCGGCGGCAGAGGAAGCCAGGCGCTCGGGGCGGTGTTTTTTTTTCCCCCTCCCAGCTAGGGTGATGCAGGATGAGGGAAAATCGTTGGGCCTCTATTGGATAGATAAAACAATCCGTGTCCTTTCCTGCCTGTCTGTCTCTCCACTCGAAGAAACCGCGCTAAACAGTCGCTTTCCTTAGATCCGTTTCTTCGCCGCCAGCACCACACGGTAAACATTTATAATCGCTCCCCCCACTTTTTTTTTCCTAAAAAAAGTGGGGGGGGGAAGGATTCCCGGGGTTCCAATTTGCGACTATAAATACTTCAAACGCTAAACTCCCAAGCTTACACCGCGAAGTTTGTGGAATTTAATTTGGTGAAGAGCATGGTTTAGGATGGAATTTTCCTCAAAGATCATATTTGCAAAATAATGGAACAAATGAGAACACCCCACCAGGTGAAGGTGTTTAATTTAGGGTCCCCAACCTTGGCAACTTTAAGACTTGTGGACTTCAACTCCCAGAATTCTCCAGCCAGCTATGCTATGCTGGCTGGAGCTATGCTATGCTGGCTGGAGAATTCTGGGAGTTGAAGTCCACAAGTCTTAAAGTTGCCAAGGTTGAAGACCTCTGGTGTAATTTGAAAAACGTTCGACTGTGCTGAACGGACTAACTTTTAAAATAAAAGATAAAGAGCACCCAGAATATTATTTGATTTGGAATAGATTTTATGAGTGGTTAGAGACAAGAGGTAGAAATTAGAGAAAGAAAGGCTATGAATGTTTGTGTTAAAAATAGTGATGCTTTATAAGGACAATCATTACAAGTAACAAAATTGTAAATAAGCCAATGTAAAAAGGAACAGTTAAAATTACTTGGTTATAGCATTATTGTCATTCGTACATGTTACTATATTATTATTTCTGTTAGCTTATGTGTTAATATTTATTATTATTTTTTCTCTGGTCTTTCTTTTTTTGTAAATGGTACACCCTGACAATATGCCGTATTCAAAAATGCTTATGAATAAAACTTTTTTTAAAGAAAAAGATTGTATTTTTTGAGTATTGAAAGGCAATATTTATATATTTATTTATTTATTTATTTATTTATGTATGTATGTATACACACTTACATACACTGTCTTTCTCTGAAGCCTTTGTATTAGATATAGAAAGTTGAAAAGGAAATCCAATGATCGACGGATGCCAAAATCTTCCTAAAGTTGATAAGACTTTTAGGGAGATCATTACTATACTTTACCATTTGACTATAAGCAGAGGTTAGATGTTGGGACAATATGGTAGATACTATTAGTGTGCTGAAAATTCTGCCTTTTCAATCAGTTAAACTTGATTGAAAAGATGTATAAAAGCATATTTGATATTTAAAACCTTAGCAACTTTTAAGATACAGACTTCAATTCCCAGAATTCCATATCTGGCCTGGTGGCTAGGGAATTCTAGGACTTTAAAAGTCTGTATATTAAGCTGCCAAAATTGAGAACATTGCCTGGTGAGTTGAGTTGACCAGGAAGTAGGTGTGTGTAACATTGCCTTCCTATCTCATAAATCAGACAGTAGAAGTTCTTAGTCTTAAGATTTTATGACACAACACAATCCCTGTGGGGGAAGTTTTTCAGATCTAGAGGTCTGGTAAATAGAAAGGTTGCAAAATGATAAAGAAACATATAATGGGGGGGAAAGTGAAATCCAATCCCAGCTTGTATTTTTAGAATAGTGTTTCTCACTATTGGCCACTTGAAGACGTGGGGATTTCAACTCCTCCTTCCCCAGTTAGCCATGATGGCTGGAGAATTCTGAGAGTTAAAGGCCACACATTTTCAAGTGGCCATTGTTGAGAAATACTAATTTAGAGTTCCTAAAACACTTGGGGAAAATTTATTGTCACTTTTTTATCATCATTTTCTGTGCAGTTGAAAACCATTCCTGTGCAGTTGAAGTCAGTTATGAAATATATTTGATGCATGAATAAATAATGCAACCCAATATATAGTTTTGCTTTGAATTTTGTATCTTTGGCAGTCATATTTAGTTTTATTGGTAAACTGTTCACTGGTCCTCATAATGTTGGGATTTTGTTTGTGTGTGGTCAAAAGGAGGACATCTGATAGCTGTGACATAACTGAGCTGCCTGTTTCCATCTCCTTAATTCTCAGTGGACTTCTTGATATAAAACTTAAAGCCCCAACCAATGTATGATGGATGAAGAAGATGGAAATTGTTGTAAATTTATTTTATTTTAAATTTTGAAAGGAAACTGAACTGTTTTATAAAAGTCATCTGACTGTTTTAGAATGATGCAAAAGATAACAGTTTATTCGTAGCTTCATTTTTCAGAAAATTCACTTTATTTTTAGTTCAGCCCAAAACAATGGTTGATGAATAAAATTATCCAATTTTTGGTTCGGAATTCTATTTACATTTATGGTATTTGTATTTTTTAAAACTAGTGACATTGTTTTTTGTTTTTAATGCAGATTGCCTAATGGCTACTACTATGAAATGACTAACAATAAATAAATGCAGCAAAGTCCTTTCCTTATAGCTTGCTTCCCAACTCTCCAACTGCATATATTTGATGATAATATAAAAAGCATCCCTTCATATATTTGAAGTTTTCTCAATCTTGTCTTCCTAAGACTTGGGGTGGGGATCTTGTGTTTGATCTCTATAAAACACAGGTATAATCTTGGAAATCTACAAGTTTATGTAGGCAGAGGGGTTCTCAAAAACTAAGGCATCCTTTCGCTTAGCACTTAAATTCTTTTCCTCCTCATTCCTATTCTGTTTCAAGCTATATCACAAACTACCAACCATGTTTTAGCCTGACATGTTGTATCAGCCAGTATAGGTTTATGTTGCAGTATATCATGCAACTCCTAATCAAACTCCATGTCTCGCCACAAGATGCAGTGCATAATCTCAGTTGTGTCTTCATAGAATTGAAGAAAAGTAATCTTGAAATACTATTCAGCCAATTGATCTCTAGAGAGCATCTCTGGGTGACTAAATTTCCCTTTGGAAGGTCTGAGCATAATCCTTGAATTTTATTCCTTGCATCAATCATTCCTTTCAGTTTTGGACTATCCCTGCCTCTGTATATCACGTTATCTTTCTTCAGGTCATAAAAATTATTATAAACGTACCTTTTGGAAGAGAGTAATTACGTAATATATGTGATCTACTTAGCATGTTGCTTTTTCTTTTTAAAATAATGGTGGAATTTAACTTGATTGCAGAATATAGTTTAGGAACTGTCTTTATTGGGCTTTTATTTAAGGTTATTTGTTTTGTGAATTGTTCTACACTTATCTAAAATAGGAATATAAAGCACCTAAACTAAGGTATCAACTAATTTGAAGTGCTGCACTTTATTTTCAGATTCATCCTTTTCATTATTTTAAAAGGTATCCTTAATCATTATAATTGTTACTCTAATAGGATGAGGAATTGACCAATAAATTAAATTTGTATAATGGTATGCTTTCCATTGTGTTACCCAAGGTTTCTGAAAATGATAGTTCAATATCTAGATTACCAGAGATTGTTTATTGTTTAAAAGAAATGTCTGTATTCTGTATTTATGCCATGTTGATTTTCATAACATTACTAATATTTGTTAGCAAGTAAAATATATCAAATAAAATCAAGCTCTGAAATATTATTGATCTTCCTCCTATTTATACCATAAAATAGGTTTTTAGTTTAAGTGGATTATTTCATTTCTGCTATTTATGAGTAATAGTTAGAAAATAGAATCAGAAACTGTGCCACCTTTCTAAGGAATCAAATGACCATTTCCTATAGCAGTGATGGCTAACCTTTTTTGGCTCGCGTGCCAAAAGCGGCGGGAGCATAGGGGGGTTGTGTTTGGGCGTGCCACACCTATAATGCTATGTGTGTGACCCCCTGCCTTTGGTGCACTTTTTTCGCCCTCCCCGGGCTCCAGAGGCTTTCTAGGAGCCTGAGGAGGATGAAAACAGCCTCCCCCTCACCTCCAGAGGCTTCAGGAGCTTCCCTGAAGCCTCCAGAGAGCAAAAAACAGCATCAAAAGAAGGCCTAAATCAGCTGGCCAGTGCACACATGCGCGCTGGAGCTGACAGGGTAACGCCTCGAGTGCCCTAAGAAATGGTTCCGCGTGCCACCTGTGGCACCCGTGCCATAGGTTCGCCGTCACTGTCCTATAGATATATTGAAATGGACTACTGGTAGTCCGTAACCATAACCTTTTGTTTAACAATAGTTCAAAGTTATGACAACCTCTCAAAAAGTAAATTATGATCCATCCTCAAAATCACTACCATCACACCACCACCCCATGATCATGTAATCACAATTCGTGTTTGTCAACCCCCGCACATCTGCAACAGTTGCAGTTTGATTTGCAACCTTCCTAGCTGGCTTTTGATGAGCAAAGTCAACAGGAAGCTGGATTCACATAACTGGTATTTCTTTAACAGTCATGTGATTCATTTAACCACCATGCGATTTGCTTAACGGCAGTGGTAAAATGGTCATTAAATTGGGTCCAGTCATGGGAAATCTCAACTTTGCGGCCACACAGATTTACACTGGAAATTCCAGTCCCAACTGTGATAGTAAGTCAAGACTGCCTGTATGCCACTTACTTACAGTTCTTGGCTGATAGGATTTTGCAAAACAGCAGCATTATGCACTACAAAAATATCCAAGGTTTTGGGGGTGTTGTTTTTTTCCAATTATTTGCTAGGGAAGCATAAGGACATTTATTTCGTGTTCAAATCTTATTACTGAGTTCACATGACGCTAAAGTTTAATGAAGTTTATTGAGTTTTGAATTAAAGTGATATAATACATCCATTATGACTTATGGAAAGCAGAATAGAGTTGGTTGTTCAACAAGCCATGTTAGAAAATTTCCAGTGTTGCATGCAAAGAAGTCACTGTTTGCCTCAGATGATTCCATTTTATGTAACAAAACATTTAAGTGCATAGTCGAACGTGTGATTTATATATAGCCCTTAGCCGCAGATAAGAGATATACTGCCAGTACTGGCCTCCTTTAATTTATAGCTGGGATTCTGCAAGGCTTCTAAGAATGTGTGTGTGTGTTTGTCTGTTTTAATGCAAAAGGGCACTACCACCATAATCATGCTGGATTATTTTCTATCCAAACACCTATTCCCCACTATCCTTATCTTATGTGCTCTTTGTGAGAAACCCGTCTTTCATCAGAAATCCTTTACAGCAAGGAGGTTCTTATCAATCTCTAGCAATATTGACCTGTCTGCATCCTGTTTAGTGCAAAACAGAGGCACGTAATTTGCTCCATTATGGCAGCTCCTCTCACTTTCACTGTATTCCAACCAGGGTAGAGAAGTACACACAGCAGATGGTAGTACATGGATAATCTTTATTGTTAGAGGAGCACCGGCAATCCATTACTGACTGTAGTGGAGACACATGCTAAGGCACTTATTATATAAAAAAAAAGGTTTGCAAATTTGGTTTGGTGACAGCAACAGGGATAGGAGGTTCCTGCAGTGAGAGCAATAACCATACAGTATAGGATATTCTTATTTTAATTTGTCATTTACTTAGAAGTTTAAATGCAGCATATACAATATGGTTAAGTATACAGATAAATCCAGCAACCAGTGTATTGGTGTAGAAAAGTAAAGACTATCTATATAATTGCAGTCCCCATAGAAAGGCAGTGATAAAGACCTTTACTGTATTTTCTTAATTACTTATAAACAAGAGATACCAAGGTCTTCAACATATCATCTGTGCAGATTAAAAGGTGTTTTTTTCTTCTTTAATATACTCTTAGTCACTGTGCAGAATAACTAAACCTATCCCCTGATTATAGAGCTAGAGGCTTGGACATTATAGTAAAGAAGCACTTCCTTGCCCGTACTCCATTCAAACCCACTAACGTCTGTTTCTTACCATTAAATATATTTGGTCCCAAACAGGTTCTCCAATAAGAACATTAGGAAAACTTGATGCTTTCTTGACTTGTCATTAACTATTGGTTCACTCCATCTTAGACATAAAGCCTGAGACACCATTGCACTTCAGAACTGTCCAAGTCGTGGTTACAAGGTGAAATCAAATTAATAAAGTCTCTTGTAAGAGAAGCTTCCTTCTCCTTTACCCATTCCCAAGACTTTGTGATCTACATGATTTCAAAGATGTTTGGAAGGCATGCTGGGAATCCTTGCTTTTCCTATTCAACATGACCCTTAAACTGCTAAGTGGACAGACTGAAGAAGTCGAAACTATGAGGTCACCGAACATGATTGCCAAAAGCAAACAAAAGATGAGGAATAAAGGGTGGTTCCTTGCCTCTATCACAAACTCGTTATTAGAAGAAAATAGTTGATTTATAGCAACAAAAAGTACTCACTCTCTCCCACCAAATTACAAACATTTACTGGCAGCTGTGGGAAGAACAATCAATGTTATAGGCATCTGCAGTGCCCAGTCTCATATCAGACTACAGACTCTTTGGCATTCAATACAAAAGAGTGTGATGCTGGGAGAGATGACACTAATGTCTGATGGCTCCAAATAGTCCAAGAAACATTGCAACACTTTGATCCGCTTTCCCCAGCATACTTTAGAAGGGCTTTGTGACAAAGGGAGGGTAGGTCATTTGGTAATGGGTAACCTGGAAGCAATTCTATTCAGTAGTTTTGGCATCACCACCATCTGCCTTGCCATCCAGTTCTTCATCAGACATTTCACCAGGTCCCTTCCTGGGAATCCGGCGTGTCATCACAAAGGGCATATCTCCTCCTCGTCTATTGGAGAAAGTAACACAAGTTATATGGGAACATTGGTATTCCATTCGCAGGCAATCTACTCATTCAGACATTAGCAAAGTAAAAACGTTAAGGCAAGTTCATGTGAATAGCAACGAACCTCAGCAATGAACCTTACCTAAGTTTGCTTCTCAGGGAAGTAACCTCTCGGTTCATGGTATCAGCGGTCTCAGTCGCATCCTCCAGTTCTCGTTGCAACTTTCTGCGAGCTGCGTTGGCTCGTTGTGCTTCTTCTTCTGTCTCTTCCAGCTGACGCTTAAGTTGCTTCAAGCGTGCATTTATTTTATCTGCCTGTAGCGCAAAAATGAGGAATCATGAGGGTCATAGTTTGATTTATGATTCCAGGGTTTTTAAGTTAAGCAATACAAACAGGATACCTCAATCCTAAAATTGAGAAGTTCCATTACTAGACATCCTATCCAATCACATACATGACTGATAAAAATGTATTAATGCAGAACTATTTGGTTGTAGCAAAAAGGTTGTAGAAATCAATAAAGGTAACATCTTAATTTGCTAAACAGTTGAACTTTGTAGAGTTGTTGGTAATGCTTTCTGCCATGCAGCTTGGATTATAAAGCATCAGTCTTGAAAATGCACATACCTGATCTTTATATTGTTCAGCATTGCGTCTTTCATCATCCACTTGTAGAACAACATCCTTCAGCTTCTTCTCAGTACGTCGGACCTGCTTGCTGGCAGCCTGGCGTTCCCTTTAAAGAAAGCAGAGAGGTCATTCATGTTTGCTTAAAAACTGCAAAAGTAGACTAAAGGTTAAAAGACTGATAGGCTTTGAAGTTGGCACTGCAACAAGCTGCACTATCTAAGTGAAGTTTCAGTTAGGACCAAAGCAAATAGAAAATGGGACACCACTTGATTACTCTATGAAGGTTCTCTATAGTCTGAACTGTGTGCTTGCCCTCATCAAGCACTCTGCTGCACTACACTGAACTGTTATGTTTGTCCTGGATGGCAAACAAGATAACAGTAAACAATAGCCTAATCCAGAAACTAGCAAGACCACCAGCACTAATACTAACAGGGCAAGCCACTAGTACATAAAATGAGAGCAAATCCGACTCCCAGCACTGAAAATGTTACCTAGTTTGGTAATGAACCATCTACAAGAAAAAAAACCAAGCTCAGAGAGTGCAAAAAAAATTCCAATTCCACCTTGGGCTATAAATATTCTCTTCCTTTAAAAGAGAATAATCCAAAAACTGCTAAACAGGAGAAACATAACAGTTGAGCGTACAATAGAACAATTGAAAGCGCTAGAAACTGGAGTCCCTGAGGGCCAATACACAATTTTCCATATCCATCAGCTTCAAAGATTAATTTTGTACTCTAGATAACTTGTAAGACCTCAGCAGTCACACTGACTGATCTGCCTTTCACTCAATCCTTTTCTAAGAGCTTCATTTCCAGGATTTAATGAAGGATAGAATAATCAGCACCTAAAGTTTATTTAGGTGGTATGTGCAAAAGGCTGCTGAATTTTGACAATGTAAATCGCTCTCAATAACTCCAGTTTCCATCTCCTTCCATTGTTCTTCTAGGTAAAGACAAATCATGTACAGAGCCATTAAACTGCAACAACTAGAGCAGTGATGGCTAACCTTTTTTGGCTCGTGTGCGCAGGGGGGTCGTATATGGGCATGCCACACCCATAATGCTATATGCCGACCCCCTGCTTTTGGCATGCTTTTTCCACCCTCCCCAAGGCTCCAGAGGCTTTCTAGGAGCCTGGGGAGGGTGAAAACAGCCTCCCCCCCCACCTCCAGATGCTTCAGGAGCTTCCCTGGAGCCTCCAGAGAGCGAAAAACGGCCTCAAAAGAAAGCCCAAATCAGCTGGCCAGTGCACACACGCGCGCTGGAGCTGACAGGGCAACGCCTCGTGTGCCCTAAAAAATGGTTCCGCGTGCCACCTGTGGCACCAGTGCCATAGGTTTGCCATCACTGAACTAGAGGCTGAATGTGTGATAGATTATCAATACTTACTTTGTCTCAGTGTCGAGCTGTTCCTCCAGCTGTACTATTTTTGCCTCAAGAGCAGTGATAGAAGACTTGTATTTAGATTTCACAGCACTCTCCATTTCCTGAAGTTTTGCCTTTAGTTCCTTATTCTGACGCTCCACTTGCTGGCGAGCATTTTCATTTTTCTGGGCATTACTGCGTTCTGCATTCAGATCTGTATTTATCTGATCAATCTGGGAAAGAGAGTAAGAGGTATGTTAACACCATGTACGTGAATATTGCTTCCTCTACATCCTTTAGACTCTCCTTTCCCCATTTTTGTCACTTTTATTAAAATCTTATCTTTTCGGTTGAAATGATGCAGGGCAGGAGAATATAGAAAAGTAATCTCTGTTCAGTGCCAATAAAGAAAATTATATACATATAATTTATCTATCTATCTATCTATCTATCTATCTATCTATCTATCTATCTATCTATCTATCTATCAAAACATATGTGATTTTCTTTTACTTTTATAAATATTTATGGTTTAAGCTATGCTCATCAGAAGCTGCACAAGTTATCACTGCTTGATATCTAAGCAAAGTCTTGCTTATTCATAGTTTGTTGAATATACATAATCAGTGGGTATTGCACTATATATTAAGCCATTAACCATGGTTTAAAAGCCACAATTTCAGGTTTCACACTGATTCTAAGCATTCTAAACGCAAACCAATTGAAACCTCTCAAGCAAATACCTGAAGATTTGCCTTCTTGAGACGATCATTCACCAACTCTGTATTACTCTGCTCTTCCTCCAATTCTTCTTCCAGCTGAGCTATCCGAGCCTCCAAGCGACGTTTTTCTTCCAAGGCCAGAGCTCTGAGATACAAAAGGAATATATTCATATACAACATTTTGAAGAAAAACATACCTAACTATTTATCATCTATAAGCAATTCTCAAAAAGATATGAGTTAATCACTGTCTCCAGAAACATGACATTTTATATCTTAACTATCAGCACTTAAGTTACAGGCACTATGGAACATCTTTTCTAGAATGGTCTTATTGCTCCATGAAAGAAAGAAGGAAAAAAGTGCTATTACTCACCCTTTGCCACTACTGTTAGCAATCTCATCAGCCAGCTCATCCCTCTCTTGTTGAGCCTGGCGCTTGGCACGCTCAGCAGCTGCAAGTTCCTGAAATCAAAGTTGTACACAAACTCATTAAAATAAAGCTTTAAAAAACAAATATTGTAATCTAGTTGTAACTCAGACAATCATACACTTTTACATGTCAGAATAACCAATAGTCACTTCAGTATACTGTGTGTGTGAGTGTGTGTGTGTGTAGATCCAAGTAGCATTATATAGGTATAATCAGAAAGGTTTTAGAATAAGATGCAATGGTTTGTAGACCATTAGCAAACTTTTAAGAAACCAAAGTAATTTATTAGTAAATTACTAATACTAAATTACACTACTAACCTAGTGTTTATAGTCACAATTAAAAATTTGACTGCTACCAATGTAATTTGGAATTTTTATCTGAAATAGCAATCACTTGCTAAAACAGCATCTAAAGCTACCAGGCATGTAATTACAAACTAATCAAAACATCCATGTTTTCCTTTCTCTCTCTGTCTGTCTGTCTGTCTGTCTATCCATCCATCCATCCATCCATCCATCCATCCATCCATCTACCCATCCATCCATCCTAATCTATTTGTATGTCCATCCACCCATCTATCTCTGGAAAGAATCAATTTTTTTTTTTGAGAAACAACTATTTTTAACAGCTCAAAAGTCTCCTGTATTCCTACTTTAACATCAATCTATTGATAAATGAACTCATTAAGTAACTACATTTACTTCCTAAGCGACAATAGGCAGGACTGGAAGATAACCTCACCCCAGCTTGCAGAAAATAGTGTGAACATGCAAGATATAAAAATTGGTATGTTTGTGCTTGTGGCATGCTGGCTAAAATATGCCAAAACTGACTGGTACAGATCTTGACTAAATGAAGCACAGATATGAGTAAGTCTGTATCTTACTATCTTACTAAAATAGGCAACATGAAAACCTTCCTTGACCACAAGTCATGATAGCAGGGGAAGCCAATAAACTATGGGTTAATTTGGTGATGATCCATGCCACATGTAAGATTATTATTTTCAATGTAAGAAGAATAAATGGTAAAAAGTATGGATTAATAGATGAAATAAAATAATAATAAAGAGGAAGGATTTGATAAATGTGAATGAAGGCGGTCTGATCTTGCAGAGTAATGTTTATATGCACACAGAAGTGATGATATAAGATTGATTATGAACTGAAGGATTAAATGTATGTTGGAAAAATGTTATCAAGGTTTCTTTAGTTTGTGTTTAATGTAGTAATCCCTACATTGATTATAGTTGCAGGCTACATTGCAATGACTAATAATAATGTAACAATCAGATTCAGTTTTTTGTGAGAAACTGTGCAGTATTCTGAATGAATGTGATCAATGGAACAATTATTCTGCTTGATGACATGAATGATATCTGCATAATGATGGTTGGAAATGAGGCAAGTACAAAAAATGATTTTGACTCTATAAT
This sequence comes from Rhabdophis nuchalis, assembly GCA_039707465.1. Lineage (NCBI taxonomy): Eukaryota > Metazoa > Chordata > Lepidosauria > Squamata > Natricidae > Rhabdophis > Rhabdophis nuchalis. The sequence continues at coordinate 94,888,196 of CM077648.1, read as the reverse complement.
AAATCAAAATGTGTTTGGTGTTTAACTGCTTCAAAAACAAAATCTATTCATACCTACCCATATGGCAAAAGAATAAATAAAAATCCAAATGAATAATTGATTCAATTATTTTGAAAAAATCTTTAGTGACGAATACAATAATAATGACATATTGTGAATATGAGATGGGTGATTATTTGGTAGTGGCAGGAATAGGAAAAAAATGGACATTGCGATATGTATCCTATATAATAAAGTGTTCAATGAATGGAAAAAGGCCTTAAGGAAATTGGACGTGGATACTGTTTGGAACAGACTACATAAAATAATGTTACAGTATAATATAACAACAGAATGAGAGGACGATATTATATAATGTTTATACAGGAAAAACAATAGCTGAAAAAAGGACTGAAAAAGAGAACGTGACAGTAAAGGTTAAAAGAGGAGAAGACAATCTAAAGTAATTTTAATGGAAACAAAATTGTGTTGGAAGTAAATGAAGAATGCTTAACAAGGACCCTCCTGCACAGTGGATGAATTTTAAAATAATAAAATTATCTGGAATGGAACTGAAGCAAATGAGTAAGTTGAATGTAGTGGAAATGAGGTACTTAAGAATACTTAAGAAATATGCATGATAAAGCAACAAAATCCTGTCACTTAAATTATGTACAGAATGAATGTAAATTGAAGTGACCAGCACAAAGTACTAGTAGTATTTAGGACATTTAGAGAACATGATTAAGGATTGAATTGCAAAAGAAACATAAGAAGGACCAGGGAACAGACTGAGAAGGGAGAGAAAACTGTGACAAATATGATGACATCTTCAAAAAGAATGAACTGAGATATTTAAAGAACAAAAAGCATGTAACAAAATAATTTTATGTAAGTGATGGTAGCAAAGGAGTTTGTAGGGACAGAAATATATGGAGAGTTATAATCAATGATGGTAATAAATTATTTTTAACTGTTCCATTTCAATTTTTTCCCCAGGCATGTATATTCTATTAGGGTCCCCCCCCCCCATCCAAAATATTAATTACCTCCTGCATTTGAATCATTTCTGCTTCCATACTCTTCAACTTCTTTTCATTCTCTTTAGCCTGTGCCAAAATTTCTTCTCTTGAGCCACGTGTGTCATCCAGTTCCCGCATGCAATCCTTCATCTGGGCCTAAAAAGTTATAGGTAAATTCATGAGTATACGAAATATATATAACAAATTTTATGTAAGTTTATGTAAAATTTATAACAAAGTCCACAATGAATCTGATTTATAACAAATCAGATTCACTGTGGACTTTGGCCAAGACAAGTCTAATTTATTGTCAACCTGTCTGCAAGGCTTCAAGCATCTAATATTTTTCAACTCTGCAACCCAACGATTTTTAACTAGTGCAGCCAAAGATACAGAGAACTTCTACACATAAAGCATTCTCTCTGTAAAACAGTTAAAAGGAATGTTATCAGGTCAGTTCGACCTAGTTCTCAAGGACTGGTTAAACTCTTCTACCGCTGAAGGAAAACAAAAGCCCAATTAAGGACCGAGTGGGTGGAGGCCTCAAACTCCAGCAGGAGGCAGACTGCTCACCTCTACACCCTTGTGTTGTTCACCTCACTAGATGTCTCCTCTACAAATTACAGTCCCCCATTGACATGGATACTACTGGGGTTCAGGAATGTCATTAGTCCATTTCCCATTAGATAACACCTAGAACTAGAGGCCACTGGGCCAACCAAAATTAAAGAGACCAGGGTGGAACTGGTCATTGGCTAATGAAGGTAACATCCTGGTCTAAAGGGAAACAGAGTTTTCATAAAAGCCATCTGAAGCTTCATACAACTAGACTTCTTTCCCAAATCAAAATAACAGCTGCTAAGCCTTGATCATTGTTTGGATTGCATTGTGATACAGCAACAATCAGTATTACACAAACGACAAACCTCACCTGTAACTTCCGGAGCTGTTTAATAGTTTCCTCACGATTCTTATTAGCAGAGTCTATATGGGCCTCCAAATCCTTGAGGTCCATTTCCAGCTTCTTTCTGGCAGCTACAGCCATAGAGCGCTGTTTTCTTTCATCTTCCAGCTCTACTTCCATTTCTCGCACCTGTAAGGAATTAAAGCATAGACAATTTACTCATTAACACAATCCAGGTCCCACATCCTAATGCAAGGGGACCACACACACAAAAAGAATGCTTACTAAATCATCAGACAGTTGGCAATTAATCTTATTGCCTAGCTAAAGTTTTCCGCTAAAGGTTGTGAACAATCATTCAGGAATTTCCAGGGACTTTGAAATTCTACCTGTCTCATCAGCTGCTTTCTCTTTTCTTCATTTTGTTCATCTCGGGCCTGGAGATCTCGCTCAAACTGTGCCTTCATGGCTTGCTGGTTTACTTCTAAGCGCAATTTGGCATCTTCTGTGGCCTGCAGTTCATCCTCTAGCTCTTCCAACTGAGTCTTCATCTCTTCTACTTGTTGCTCCAGAGCTCTTTTTGACTTCTCCAATTCGTGAACCTATAGCATACAGATATAAAATTAGCTTCCCTATATTGGCACAGCCATTGTTTTTATTGTCCAGTATTTTAAACACTAAGGTATAAATCATTTATTTAGTTAAAACATTTATACAGCCATCCATCTTATACCAAACTCTGAGCAGCTCACAATAAAAATAAAATAAAACATATAATAATTTATTATAATTTTCAATGAAAAATATTAAAACCATGAGCAATAAAACGTAGCAAAACTTGGCACCATAGCTGAACTCTTACATGCAGCCCACAACAGAGTCATCTCATCAATTTCGCCCTGTCCCAGTAGTTGGGGGGAGGGGGGAACCAGGTCTTAAATGCTTCTCAGAAGGTTAAAAGAGTAGAAACCTTCCGATAGTGGGGAAGGATGGTGCAGAGAATAGGGGCTGCCGCAGTAAAAGGATTCTTCCTAGGTCCCATAAGATGGCAACATCTAAGGTCCTTAGGTAGAGGCAGTCTGACAGATAACCTGGTCCTGCGCTACATAAGGCTTTAAAGGTAGTAAGTCAATTCCCTGTCTCTCTTAATGCTCCTAGTCTTCTCTGGACATGTTACTTAAAAAAAAACCAGAAATTAACTTGATCAGGAGTTCCTGCATCTAGGTTCTCATCTCAGACAATTAATACATATGGAAATTAAAGCACTAAATAAATATTAGCACCTATACATATATAGGCAGGAAGCAAGGAAACCTATATAGAACTATCAAAACAGTGTTCCCCAACCTTTCTGGCTTGGCATCTCTTTTTATAACCTTACTGAAAGTGCAAAGTAATCCAATTTAACCGCTAAGACTTCTTATCACAAGCCTGCATTAATGGTAATCACTTTCACTGAAATACTATCAACTTACACTTTTGCCAACATCATCTTTTGAACTCATCAAATCCTCCATTTCTGTCCGGAACTGCTTATTCAGCCGCTCTAGCTCTGCTTTCTGCTCTATGGCTTCCTCCAAAGCTCTAGCCAAGGAAAGGGCTTTCGTTTCCTTTTCTCGTGCTTCTGCTTCAGCACGGTCCCGTTCTTCGGCATATTTGGCAGATATTGTTTTCTCCTCTGCTAACAGCTGGAAAAAAAGCAACGATGGGACAATAAGATTTCCAAATGAAATGCATGGCTACCTGGAATGGTTGTCCCTTCAGGTATCACCAATGAAACAACAGGAGCACCTCGTACAGGCTAGTCATCAATTCCAGATACGGGTTAGAATGAAAAGTTAACTGATCAGCTTTTGCCCCAAAATACAGCAGTTGACACCCTTTTACAATTGAGCTAGAAAAGTACAAGTATAGCTCATAGTTCTTTTTTCAAACCAAAACCAAATCAACAAAATATGACAAATGGTGGTAACTTTTGTTTGCAAGAGACAAATACAGTAAAATACTTTACTGCATAGGGGCTTCCACTCTTTCACTGAACAAGTATCAGGGCAAAGCTGTCCACCCAAAATACAATGATATGTACCTGATCAAATTTCTTTTGCTTTTTCTCCAGATTAGAAACTATTTGCCGCTGATGATCCAAATCCACAGCAATATCATCCAGCTCTTGCTGGAGCCTGGTCTTAGTCTTTTCCAGCTTGTCATAAGCAGCTGCTTTTTCTTCATAACGTTGGCTCATAGCCTCTAAATCTTTCTGAAGCTTCTTCTTGATTTCTTCTACTGATTCCAGACAAACTATGCTTTCATCCATCTTCTTCTTCATTTCTGCAATCTAGGCAAGGAAAGAACATTGCTGAACTAACTAGAAAATAAGAGATGGGATTTTAAAACAATTTTGCAAAAAAAAAAAAAGGAACATAAAGTAAGTCTCTAAAAACATTTTAAGAAAATTGAAGAGGTGGGCAATTTTTTAAAATAGTGAAGTGGCATAATGGCATTCTCATGCAGCAGTATGGGCACAAAATACTATACAGCTTGCAAAGGTAGAGATCCAGAGCAGGTCTATATAAAACAGAAAAGTTATTCAAATCACTATTCCATTCCCACTCAAAATATTAATCCAACATTTCACACAACAGAACAAAGAATCTCTGAAAGCTTGATTTGGATATAATCTGCACAATCCAGCAATCCTCGGGGTCATACATTCTTCCTCATACTCCAATCCTAGCAGTATTAAAAATAAATGGAAAGATTCTGCTTCCATATCAGATTAATAGCATATTTTATTCTTTTATCCTAAAAAGCTCATTCCCAGAGTGTTTTACAAAATATCAACACAGGCTAATTTAATATTAAAAGATCCAGTCTATAAATTTGTTCTATAGTACCTGGAACTGAAGGGCAGAAATCTGTTTTCCCAGGTTCCTCTTTGCTTCTTCTTCTTCCTCTAGTTGGTCTTTGAAACTATTCTTCTCATCTTCCATCTGTTTCAGCTTGGTGCTAAGGCTCAGTTTTTGACGTGTTTCCTCCTGAAGCAGTTCCTATAATAATGGATAAACTGAAGAGTCATAAAAGTACTTTTATTTTACAGCTTAACTAGAAAGGGGATCCCCACTTTCTTTCTTGGGTCCCAGCTTGGAATAAGAACTAAGGACCAAGAATGCTGCATTTTCTTCCAAAGTACAGAACAGAATTTGGTTTAGAAAAAGTGCAGTTTTTCTGTTTCAAAGACATCCAAAGTTCAGTATGAATCATATTGAATTCTATTGCAGAAAAAAAGAGTCATTATTGATCACACTTGAAGTTGGCTACGAAATCCAATCTGCATTTCTCAGTCAAGCTAAAAGATCTGTCACTGGTAAATAGAAAACGTAATGATATTTTAAAATGCCACTGTGATCAATCATAAAAAGTATATATTAGGCAGCTTACCTGTGTATCCTGTAGTTGTGATTCCAACGTAGAGAAATCTTTTGCTAATTTAATAGATTTGCTATCAGACTGATTCAAAAGGCCAGTGACGTTGTCTAACTCAACCTAAAAAAACATTCAAACCATCCATTATCAAAAGGCTTATTATTTATTACTGGGTATCATCTTAATATGGCAGGGGAGATACATATAGCAAGCAACGTATTTATATTAGATGCTTATTATCCATCTAAATTGCAAACACAGTATTTTATTTATTTACAGGACTTATGTGGCCACCAATTCTCCTATGATGATTCTAGGCGGCTCACAAGAATTCATAAAAAACAGTTAAAAACAAAAGTGCTCTTTCCCTCAAGTGCCAGACCAATCATTCTTGCAACTCTACACCCATCCTAGCCCAATACGTGAGAGAAGGGTTAGGTCTTCACAGCCCTCTTGAAGGCTAAAAGAATAGGGATCCCTCAGATGTCAGGTGGGAAGCTATTCCAAAGGGTGGAGGCAGTGGTGACATTCAAAAAAATTTACTGCTGGTTCTGTGGGCGTGGCTGGGTGGGCGTGACAGAGGAAGGATTCTGCAAAATCCCCATTCCCTCCCCACTTCTGGGGGAAGGATATTGCAAAAGCTCCATTCCCACCCCACTCTGGGGCTAATCAGAGGTGGTATTTGCTAGTTCTCCAAACTACTCAAAATTTCCACTACCAGTTTTCCAAAACCTGTCAGAACCTGCTGAATTTCACTCCTGGCTGGAGGGATGGCTGAGCAGGTGTGTCTCCAAAGTACAATCAGGTAACAGCATTTAAGTGAAAAGCCTGGAACGTACCCTAACAAACTAATAGGAAAAACAGATACTCTCAGAGAGAGGCAGTCCCGCAGGTAACCTGATTCTGTGCCATGTAGGGCTTTAAAGGTGGTAATTACATAAACTCTTGCAAAGCTATTTAGTATATTTGATATAATATGGAACTAGGTGTGAAGCAATAATTCTAGGGATTTCAAAACAGTTTCCCCCCCCCCTGTATTTGCAAGGTTGCTAAAACCCAAAGAGAACTTGTATTGAATCCTTACCTGCAACTTATTAACTCTCTCAGTGAGTTCAGTCCGGATTCTCTCCCCTTCCGTGAATTTCACTTGCAGTTCTTGGAGTTGAGTATCAACCCTCTTCCTTTTGTGCTCAGAATCTCCTTTGCTCTGCAGAAGTACTTTCACCTCATTAGAGAGTTCAGCACATTCACTCTCCAGGCATTGTTTTGCCTTTTCAAGATTCACTTTCACCTTTAGAAGATAAGAACAATTTTATAGTGAGACATGACTCCTCTAGAAGTCTTAATTTCACTAATTCAAAATGAAATGTTGATGCAGGAGTCAGAATGCTGATATGGATTTGGACACTACTGGAAGAGTGAACCTGTAGGCTTTCAATTCTGTGTTCACAAGATTTGTGTTACTGTGAACTGAAGCTTCCTGCATGCTCATGTTTATGCCAATAAAGCAAACTGAAAAGATTCTGCAGATTTGCCAGTTATGATAAGAAAAAATATTTTTATACCCAAAATACCCATTCCTTCATAGGTAAAAGACAATCTGAATTAAATATCAGCTTGTATAATTACCGTAATCAAGTACCGTAATCCTTAAATCAAGTATCTCTCTCTGTTGCTTTTCAGATATTGAAATGAGTGACCCATTTTCAAAAACATGCGACAGCTTCACCTTTAATCTCTATTGCATCATTTCTGAATATAATCCATGCTATGGGCAACGTATTCTAAACACTGCAAACTGCATTGGTCTTTGCTCAGATACAGAAACTAAAACACAATCTTGGTCCTTATCAGGATATTTAACTAATGAAAATATTTTTTTTTAAAAATCATTACATACTCGTTTAGTTTGTTCCAGCTGTTCGGCCAGCTCTTCCACCGCCTGGCCATGCTTCTGCCTCATCTCCTGTATCTGAGCCTCATGAGTTTTTGCCTCTTCATCCAGGGTTTTCTTTAGAATAGTCACTTCTTGCTCACGTTTTGACCTATCAGGAAGTCACAAACACCTTTGTTAGACAACCATTAATTTGTATCCTAAAGTTAATATAGGGATTGAAATTCAGCATATAAAGACCTGCCCAGAGTCGCTTATTGATACATAAATTGGATGGATGGATGGATGGATGGATGGAGAGAGAGGGAGGGAGGGAGGGAGGGAGAGGGAGGATATCTAAGGGAATTGCACAAGACGACAGACTTTTCGGTTAGGAAAACTGCAAATCTTAAAACCCAAGTAAGTGGGGGACCTAAATTTTTCTTTTTTAATGTATCCAAGAAACAGATTGTTACAATCACCTGAGTTCCTGCTGTGCTGCAGTTGAGTCTAGGGTATCCTCTAGCTCAGTCTTAAGAGCCTCAAGCTCTTCACCCAGATCCCTCTTCTGCTTCTCTGCTTTGTTTCGAAAAGCTCGTTCAGATTCCAAATCTTCCTGCAATTCTGTTATTTGGGATTCAAGTTCACGGATCTTCTTCAGAGCCATGTTCTTCTGAGCAGCCTCCTCTTCCACCCTGCACAGTTCAAAGGCACAAACAATGTGCTGCATTATTTCATGTTTTTGAACAGAGAAGTTATCTTCTTACATGTATTTACCTGGAAGAAAATCCTTCTGCACTCACTAGAATTTACTTCTGAAAAAAACTTGTATAGAATTATATGGTAAAGGAAACTAAGGGCTAGTCTAACAAGTTATTAACATTAATTAATAATTAACATTATTAATAATTAATTAATTAAAGACCTCTGCTTTAAACTGATGCCAACTGATAGGTCATGAGACGCCATGACTCCATTTGTTTCTTTAAGTCAGAGGTCTGTTATCCCCATCCCACCACCAATTAGAAATACAACTAGGCTCACCTAGCCAAAGCTGCTTGAAGCTCTTCTTCTTTTTTTGCCAGCTGCATTTTGAGTTCTGCTATTTGAGCTTGCAGTTCAGCGATTTGATCGTGCAGATCTGTGGAGTCTCCCTCTAGTTTTCTGCGAGTCTTTTCCAATTCTTGACGGTGCTTTTCTTCCCGGCGTAATCGTTCTGAAGGAAATAATAGAATTGGATGCATCTTGGATTTAAAAATGCTATTCAAATACACAAATAGCCAAAGTGTAATAACTTACACTTGTATGTGGCAGAGATGATGGCCTAGGGCAGGGGTCTGCAAAGTTGGCTCTTTTAAGACTGGTGGACTTCAACTCCCAGAATTCCCCAGCCAGCCTGGCTGGCTGGGGAATTCTGGGAGTTGAAGTCCACCAATCTTAAAAGAGCCAACTTTGCAGACCCCTGGCCTAGGGCACAGTTTCCCGTTCAGGCTTCCACATTAAAATTAAATCCAAGAGTGAGAAATATTGCCCTTGGACCTCTTTGGGTTAATTCATTCCTCTCCATAAAACATCGAGGCTAAAGCAGACATCATCATCTTTATGTCGATGGTGAAAAACCATCACTAACATTCTGAATGTTGGAATGATCCTCAATTTTAAAAATATTTAACCCGTAAACCAGTATAATTAATAACTACAGACATCTATCTTTTAGAGTTACTAGTTGCAACAGAAACCTCAAGGTTAAGACACCACTGTATTCACAAGAAGAAAGGTATTCCCCCAGGGGGAGAAATTAAACTAGCCCTTCTTCCTTATTTGTCTATTTTAGACATCGTTTTTATTCAGAGCACAGCTTGCCTGAGTATGTAACCTTCAACCAATCAGCCACTGAATGGTTCTATCTGACTGATCAATATGTCACATACAAATACTCTATGACTGTGACATTAACTCTTTGAGATTCAGTCTCCAATAAAGATGTAACTGCTATTGTATGGCGAGTAAGAAATTCTGATGGAGAGAGGCTGAATAAATCCGCCTCTTAGAGGGTCTTTCTCCTACCTTCCAATTCTGTTATCATAGCCTCATGTTTGTTCTTGAGTTTAGCTAAACTCTTTGATTTTTCTTCTTCCTCTGTCAGGTTAGTAGTGAACTCTGAAATCCTTTCTTCCAATAATTTCTTTTCCTAAAAAACAAAATGTACATGATAAAAACATTTACTGTCATAAATCCTTCAGGATATCGTGATAAGTTATTTCCTAAATGAAACTTTTAAATGAAATTAATCACACCCGAGCTATTTCCTAGCAATATACTGAAATGCCTCAATAACTGAAAATCAGAATTATTATAAAGTCACCATAATTTTTTAGATCAAGTATGGACTACTTTAGGGGGTCAAGGGCATGTATTTTATTTTTAACACTGTTTCAAGAACATAGCTGGTGACATTATACCACTAAAATCAATGATTTTAAGATCAAAAATTTCAGAATATCGGGAAGGGTTAAGTGTTCATAGGGGTTACAAGGCAAAATAAGGAATTTATTTTACCCTTTTAGCAAAAAAAAATATGGGGAAAAAAATCACATTGCCAAATCTAGAGGGGACAGACTAGAGCTCACAAAAATGCAGTTAGGCATATAGCACACCTGGGTCAATGTTTATTTGGTGCTAGGAGGCCTGTATCCAAATAATTATTGACTTCTTTTTTTTAAAAAGAAAGCACACATTTGACCACTGAAAGACCTCTTTTTGCTACTACCTAGTTTCAATATTTAGAAACAACTGTATATAACACAGCATATTTAGCCCAGGACAGGGATCTTCTGCAACTTTTGCTGAAGCTCTAGATTTCTACAAAAAAGAACTTCCTTCAATTTATTGACCAAGACACCTCACAAAAGCATTAAATACACATTAAAATTATTTAAAATTTAATGTGAAATTATCTAAACAAAGAGAGGTTACATAAAAACAATCAAAATTCAAGCAATCTTTTGAAGTATTTTACTTGCCATGAACATGTTTTTGAATAATTGCTTATACTTTTGAAAAGTGCCGAAAAACAAATATAAAATATATCCTGAATTTATTTTTCCCTGAAAGGAAGATCAACATTTATTAATCATCGATCATCATCTTGATGTCCACATGCTCTTCTCGCCAGTGAGGCAAGTGATTTCGTGATATAAGTGATCAGCTATAGCTGTGCTGTAGTTCTTCCCTGTGCACTTTCATTCTTAATGACGTTACTGACTCTGGTATCAATACTGATACTTCTAAAGAACTAAGGGAAGTAACAGCAATCAATGATAAATATTCAATCAACCAATTACTGAAATAGCTTTTTCCAACTTCAGGCCTATGGAGAGTTTGCGTCAACACAGATCTTACCTCCCAACTAAACAGTTGGATTAAAATCATAATTTTATATTGTCCAATCCTTTAATGAAGCATTCCACAAAAATGAATATTGAAAAAAAATATTCTTTTTCATTCTATATTAAGTGTACTCCTAATTGAATATGACCATGCAACTAGTTTGATTAGATGGAACAATAATTGCATGGGGGATGTAGGGAATCAGATATCAAAATATCTGTTCAACGTGTTACCTGCAGAAATTATAAGCATTTAAGACCTTTTCCAAATACCAAATAGATTAGGAATATGTACAGAACAAAGTTATCCATAGAGAGTTAACAATCCCTACTTATTTATACACAACCAGAGATTGGCAAAGAAAGCTTGAAGTAATATGAATTCTCACATTCATGAAGAATATGGTATGGTATGATATGGTATATTTCATCTCTTATGGCACATCACCATATAGCAAAATTTTGTTTACCTTGGCCAATTTGCAGTTCTGATCGTCAAAGACTATCAAGTCTTCCTCCAATTTCTTTAGTTTTGCTTCAGTGGTAACTTTCTCCAGCTGTAGTTTTTGCCTGGCACTTTCTTCTTCTTCCAGCTGCTCTTCCAGCTCCTGCACAAAGAAGGAAAACATGGCATAAAGTATCCAGGCCAGCTTTAGATTCTGCCATCCCTTTCTAAGAATTATAAATCCATCTTTTTTTCAACAACTAGAATGCCTAAATGGAAATAACAAAACCTATAATGGAGGCACAACTTTACAGAACCCACTTTTGTCCATCATCCAAATTTTGCTACCTTTTGTTATACTGTCTTCTTTCACCTCCATGACTGCATCAACCATTAGGTATTGCAGTATGTCAACAGCCTTATTCTGTACATTACCTGAATGTTTTGCTGCATCTTTTTTTTCTCAGTTTGTAGATGCTGGCAACGCTCCTCCTCTTCCTCCACTCTAGATTCCAAGTCATGGCATATCTCCTCCAGCTCTTGTTTTTTAGCTGTCAGGCGGGCTCTGATCTCCTCTGCCTCAGCACAGAGCTCTATTTCTGCTTGCAACTGCTCTTGTAACTGCATTTTCTCTGACATGAGCTAAACAAGAAAAACCAAATAATTTATAATTTTGTAAAAGTTTCTGCAAGCAGACCAATGGCAGGTTTTATTCACACTATGGATGGGTGATTCAGTCTGTTTATTGTCCATGCCATGTAAATTCAAGTATTTCCATTCCTATGTTAATGGGTTTTAAAAATCGGAAGCAAAAAGTTTTAAAATAACACAGCAGAAAATGCAGCGTTTTATTTCGTGGTTTACTTCAGTGGTTTATCTCCTCAATTTTCTTTTATAATTAATTTTATATTTTATATGTTATTCATTTGCAGCTTACATTGATCCATATCATCAGCTATTCTAAGCTTCCATTGCTTCCAAGAAACAATTTTGTCCTTCATCTTAATATGATCCTTGAAACCAAACTTTAAATTCTCTGTAATTGCACAATACTATCTGCATTTGAATTCCTATATGTACTGTTTCTTAATGCTAACTTCTTAGTCTGCCAGTCATATATTTCTCCCTATTAGGAGAGGTATAGAATAGATTAAGTTGAACACCAGCTGACATCTAAAAGCACTCCACAGGAGAAGTGATTTATGCAATGGCAAATTAATAAACTGTGTGCCCTACATGAATCAGGGATAGACCATTCCAAGAAACACCTGGATAGAAGTCTGTATTAGAGAAACATGCATACAACTTTATATGCTATAACCTATATATTAGGGAAGGGAGCACAAGGGGTGTTTTTTTTTTAATGTGGGACAATTGTCCGACATTAAATCCCACTCCATTCCAAACGATAGTCCATCCAATGAAGAAATGTACCTCCCTGCTTCACATATCATTTAAATGTAAATAAAAGAATGATGTTATGATGAAAAGAATTCTGTGCTCATTACCAAACTTTAAAAAACACAGCAGCAGCCATCCATTTTGTAATTATTCAACCATCAATGTGAGACATAAGTTTATAAAATGCTACCCAAAGTCAGTTGCGCTACGTTAAAGAATATGAACAAGTAATAAAGTGGCACATCAGAAGGCTAGCCACTTATTCACCTGTGTGTGGATAGTTTCCATTTCAGTCAACCTGCCTTCAGCAGCCACCTGCTTTTCCTTCACCTTCAACAACTCTTCTTCCTTGGCTAGCATTTCTTCTTCTTGCCTACTCACTTGCAACAGTGGCTTTACCTGTTGAGAGACCATTTCAGGAGTAAGTTATTTTACAGTTACAGATTTATCACTGGATGAGTATTTGGCCTAATCAGTACTAAGCTTAAACGCTGGACAGAGCAACTAGTGAAGAATGGATGCCTATCTAGTGCTGTGGCTGACCTTCCTATTCCTGAAGTTTCTTCCAAGTCATACCTTTGTAAACAATCTCCACCACTGCCAGTTGCGAAGCTTTAAATAGGCAGCACAGTTCCTCTGCAGCACCTTCATTGCGGTTAATTGTTGCTGGCGTTTGGCAAAAGCCCTGAAATGGGGAAGAAAAAAAAAGAAGTGACCTCAGGTTCTTTCATGCTTACTAATTAATAGAACTGTCACACAATTGCACTTTTCCTTGTGTTTAATTCTCAATCTTTTCCTTTCTGCCATGATAAAATTTTACACATACATACACACACACACACACACACACACACACACACACTCCATTTACCTATCTTAAAAGATCTTGTTTGCCAATTTTCAAAGTTGACTAAATTCAGAATACCAGTAATTTGTTGCCAGCTAATAACATTAATGAGATGGGATTGCACATTAACGTGTACCTACTTTCTAGCTAAGTAGCCTCTACAGCATGCCTGAAACCCAATGATGACATCGGTGATCTTCAAGTCTCTTTCTTCTTCAAGGTGAGCAAGGACACCCGCTCGGAAAAACACTTTGCTCTGTCCAATTCGATAAAGATTTGGGTCTAGTTCTAAGGCTTTGATCTAAAATGAAAAAGAAGAATGTTAAGTTGTCAATATTGAAAAATGTATTCATTTATCATTTCTTATCACACTCAATCTTTAAACAAGCTAAGGGGACTTTACACAAGCCTCTCAAATATTCAAATATGCAGTCAAATACTCAGCGCTCAGAACTTTGCTAACTCGACTTCCTGGTTGAGCAGCGGATGCCGCCGGCAGGTTTTCCAAGCCTGCCAACCCAGTCTTCTGTAGAGGCGATTTTATACCAACAAAATGCCTCGGGAAAACTCCAAGCTCCAAAGGAGCTTGGGAGAGAGCTGGCCCTTTTGGGTAGAGTCCCTTGCGGGGTGCCCCCAGAGGGAGCACCTTTCCTCTGAGGGGCGAGCAAGGTGGGACTCCCCCTCGTTTAGGTGGCCATACGCTCCGGAAGTCTGGGAAACTTCGCATATAGCGAAGCAAGGCGTAGCGCTCAACTTTCAATTTACATTCCATCCAAGCCAGGAAAACATTCCAATCTAACTGCCTTAATTACAGGTATGAATTTCTTTTTGAATACAGTAGCGTTAAATCTGAACGGCACGGATTTGGAATAAAGGACTTAGAACAAAGAATTTAAGATGGCGTTAATCCTCAGACGAAAGTCGAAAGGAATCGAAAGTTAACTGCCTTGTGTATTCTAGTTTGTATTTAAACCTGGCTGATAGCTCAAGTTTCAGCGAAAAGGACATGTAAGTTAACTGATCTGTGTATTCCAGCTTGCTACAAAGTATTCTACATTGGCGGAAAGTCAAAGGAGCTAGCAAGCAAGAGAGACGACTAATATATAATATATAACTTTGTGAAAATCTGGGAAGATGGCAACGAAGCAAGGAGGTCTCTCAGCGGGCGTAGCTTTAATGCAACAGCAGATAGAGATAACAAGCCTTCAGGATTTGAAACACTTCATAGATAAAGAATTTAAAGAAATTAAGGAAGAATTTAAAGAAATTAAGGACATGGTCCAGGATAATAGGGATAAATATGAACAGCTTGATAAAAATTTACAAATATTAGCTAATGGTATGTCTGATATTATTCTTAAGATTGATAATAAAATTGAAGAGCTGGCTTTGAACCAGGAAATTAAAATGAAGGAATTTGATTTAAATCTCGTGAACGCTGCTGGAGAAATACAAAGGTTGGATAATGAAATAGTTATCTTGCAATTTAAATCTATGGGAACAGCTATCAGACTCAGAGGAATTCGGGAGAATCCTAAAGAAGATATTAAGAGAATCTGTGCGGATGCACTGTCTATATTGTTGAAACTGGATGATTCTGACAAAATTTTCTTTAACATTGATAAAATATACAGAGTAAATTCACATGCAGCACTACAAAGACAACTGCCAAAAGATGTGGTTGTATACTTTATTGATAGAAATCTTAGAAATGATATCTTGCAGAAGTCTTTTCACTCTGCTCTTCAAATAGGTGGAAAACAGATTGGTGTCTTCAAGGAGTTACCGCCAGCCATGTTGAAGTCTAGAAGGGATTTTGGATTCTTGGTAGCAGAATTGAAGAAAAGAAAGATACAATATAGATGGGATGTGCCAATGGGTATTATACCGAGATATGAAGGTGTGAGTTACCGTTTGAATACTTTAGATAAAGCCAAAGAATTTTATCACACAGTTTTGAAGACAAGTGTTACACCCTCGCGCACATTTACACCAATAGATATTGAGATGGAGCAGAAGCAGTTTGAAAAAGAGGCGGAAGAACATATACAGTGTCCTCAGCTGGATTCTCCTGGACCTCCTTTAAGTTCTACTATGGAGGAATTGTCGAAGACTGCTACAGAGGGAACTGTTCGAATACCAATGTTTAAATTAGATGAGCAATGTGAAACCAGGTCTTCCACCAGACGAATTCAGAAACAGCAGAAGCAGAGGAGGTCCCAATCCCAGCGAGTTAAGAAAGATAAAAGGATAAAAGGAAGAAGTAATTAGCCAACAGACTGAGGCCAGTTATTTGACTATCTAGATAAAAATATACAGATCTCTGCAATGCTGGTTCTCTTGGATGTGGAAAAGGACTACGAATGAAGGAACTGGAACCGGAGCATCTGCAGTTGATCTGGTTGTTACCCTATCACGTTTTTTTTGGAATTTAATAATCCTGATGAAAAGTCACTCGGGGGTTGTTTATATAAAGGTGTTTTTTTTTCTTACTTAGGAGAGTAGTTGATACGAATTTGGAATATTTGTTGGAAGAAGGAGTTATCTTAAACTGGTTGTATTATAAACAGTCTCGGAAGAGATGGAAACAGACCTGAAGAGTTGGACTTATGAACATTGAAGCAGAAAGGATTAATATCATGTTGGTGTTCTGGGGAAAAATGTGATGTGAAGAAATTACTATCATGTATGTAACCTAATGGTTAATTAAAATGTTGGAAGGGAGAATCTAGCAGGTATGGGTGTTTATTCCAACAGATTGATGCCAGTTATTTAAGAGGGGGATATATTAGGGAGAATGCAAGGCAACTCATAGTTTTATTTGACTATCTAGATAATTATATGAAGATCTCTGCAATGCTGGTTTTCTTGGATGTGAAGGCCTACGAGCGAATGAACTGGAACTTTCTAATCAAGACTTGAGAAAAAAAAATTGATATGTTGCATATTTTAATATTAGAAGTCTTGTTGAATACAACTTGGGACGTGAATTTCTTAAATGGCATAGCTATAAGGCAAAAGGTATATAGAACTAGCGCATTTGCAGTCGATCTGGTTGTTATTCTAGTATGTTTTTGGCTTGGAATAGCTGTTGGATGAAGTTTACAACACATTTTATAGATGGTATCTAGATCCTAAGAAATTATTATCATGTATGTATTGAAGTAGAAATTAGTTATTTCATATATCTGCTGCATTTAAGTAGAGACTACCCTTCCTGTGATAGGATTTAAAATCTTTCTAAACCACCTCTGTTTCTTATACGGAAAGAGAATATAACTTTGCTCTTTTCAAATACCAGAGCTATCTTTACACCTTTTGTGTTGCTAAGTGGGCAATTAAGCAAATGGAGAGGGGTAAAAATAACAAACCTTTTGAATCAGGAAGGATGCAAATTTGAGTTAGGATATATGGTCTAAGTTCTACAATGTGTTAGGTTATATGACACGGTATTTAGATTCTAAGAATTATCATGTATGTATTTTAATGTCTAACCAAAAGGTTGAAGGTGTGGGTGTTTATGATGGGTTTGTTATAAGGTTCCTTTAAAAAAAGGGGGGGGGGATTATGTAGATACTAGGTATTTTAGGCAAGAATAAGTAGATTGATAAGGAGATATGTAAGGGGTATAATGTGAACAGAGAAGATAATATCTGGGTTGTTTGGAATTTTCAGAGTGGTATATAGCGGAAGTCAGGGGGGTGGGTTGGATTGGGAGGTGGGGGAGGGTTAGGGGGGCCAGGGGAGGGAAATATATGTGCATAATTACTTTAGAAGAGGGGGATAACTGGATGATATTATTTTGTGAGTAATTCATATTATGAGGGCTGGGATGAGGGGGGGTATAGTACTTGTATTTGATTTATATTACATGTATGGGGAGGGGGGGAAAGGGGGGAAATTTGTTTTTGTAAAACTTTTTCAATTAAAAAAAAAGAACTTTGCTAACTGAGGCAAACATCTTAAAAAAGAAGTTTCAGGATATGTAATCTTCTGTTCTAAAACTATCAACAAACAGAACACACACTTTAAAACAGTTTTTTTTAAAAGAAATGATCCATGAGCAATAATGAGACTGCTCACTCATGAGTTCTAATGGGGCTGCCCTTAAGAAGTATTTGGAAGCTTCGGGAACACAAGGTGTAAATAGTTTTGACTATTCAGTACATATAACATCAGTGCTTCGGGAGCTGCATTGTTGTTGCCAGTGGTTTTTTTGGGTGCTGGTGGTCACTTTTAAAGCCCTTTGTGGCTTGAGACCAGACTACATGAGGGACTGTATTCCAACTGATTCTAGCCCTCTAATCTGGTCTGACACAATGGACATCCAATCCACAATGGACATGGAATAGTCTACTTCTTAGAGATTAGAATGGTTCTAATCCTGCTGGCCATTCAAAAGATCTTGAAAATCTGGCTATTAATGGCCTTGGGTCCTTAGTGTGTGTAGGGCCCCATTTTCTGGTTATATTGACACTGATTATAATGTGTTTTAACTGTTCTGTCTTAAAGATTTTGCCACCTAGCGTCATTGGTTTGAGGTGGACGGGAAGGAAGGAAGGAAGGAAGGAAGGAGGGAGGGAGGGAGGGAGGGAGGGAGGGAGAAAGAAAGAAAGAAAGAAAGAAAGAAAGAAAGAAAGAAAGAAAGAAAGAAAGAAAGAAAGAAAGAAAGAAAGAAAGAAAGAAAGAAAGAAAGAAAGAAAGAAAGAAAGAAAGAAAGAAAGAAATCATTAACTGGGATTAATTCAATATATAAAATATTACATGCATTTTCCACAAGCTGGGACCCTCCAGATTACTTTAAATGGTTATGTACTTAGGAAATTTTACCTTCTCTAAAACACATCAGTTGGGAGGACTAGTTTAGAAATTCCAAACATTCAAATTTCAGAGTACGCCACATAATGAAGGAGTAAATTTAGCTTCTTACAACTTCATTTTGAACAGGAGACTCACCATGAGTACGCAAGCTTGTTTTCCATCCATGAAACCTTTAGGAATGGAATTTGGAGTCAAGATCTCATATCTAGGAGGAGAAATAATATAGTTCTGTCATTAAATTGTATTCAAGTGCATGAAACATAAACTATGAATAACAAGATTTTTCCAATGAAATTCTGGAAGAAAACTCCATTTTTAATTACAAAAAAAATGAAGCAACCTTGTTAGTTGTTTTCTCAAAAACATATCACAACTGATTACAGCTTTTGGGGGTCATACTTATTAGCACAAAAAGACATGTTAACAGGATGTGCCTGCAGGTATGATCCTGCTTCCCCACCAAAGGGCATTCAGGATTCACATAACTCTGACACTATTAAATGGTGAACAAAGGTTCTATATTACCATAGAATGAACAACAAACCATTATTTAATGCAGTAGCCAAGGCATACTAAAAAATGAACACAGAAGCCAACGATCTTGAGTTAATAATCCACCATACAATCTGAAATTATAACTCAGTTTTACCTTTGTCTGAATTCCTGGAAGACAACTCTGTTAGGGAAACCTTGCCGGCAGATACGGATCCCTTCCAGGACTCCATTGCAACGAAGCTGATCCAAAACCAACTGTGGATCCAGTTTTCCAGCCTGTGAAGAAAAGACACATATTAACAGAATCTCTGTATGTCACATGGTTACCAAGACCCTGCAGCCAAGTATCTATACTGTGTGTTCCGTTTTACACTTCCCTTTAGAGACCATCTCTAGCTAAAATCATTCTAAAACATCAAAAGCAGATTACTGTAATATCTATTAAAATGGGCCTCCTTGAGGGATGGGATGGGACATATGACTTCAAGATGGTTTCAATAAATTTACTTTCAGGCCCAAATTAATGTGTTTTTCTCAATTATCTTGTTTTCCCTATTAACTGTTTCATCACTTACTAAGTCAAGCATTCCTCCCCACACATCCCTAAACCCCCCATCTCCGCATCTGCACCCATTTGGGGTTCAGCAGGCATGAGTAAAAAGCTGAGTTTCTTCGATTGTGACTTTTTAGTTACCAAATCATCTCTCTGGATTCCAATATCAACTGCCTTCTGCTGGATGAAGAAAGCATGTCTCTTTTGAACATTTAAAAAATAAATAAAAGCACATGTATTTCAGCAACTAAAAAGTATGAAAAATGTCACTTCTTGCTCTTGCTACCATGTTTTTTTCTTCTCTATTGATTTATAATTCTGTTTCTCAGCTTATGTGCACATGTATATCCCATTATCTATTGTCATTAAAACCTTTGCAGGCTACATTAAAGTAAAGAGTTTCACATGTTTCATATAGAAATAACTTTTGACATTTAGTATTCCTTTTAGAATTTTTAGGAATGGCAACTATGTTCAGAACAGTTCAAACTTATAAAAGTCAGAATACCAGTATTTATAGTCCTCATTAAATCACTTCTAAGGCTCATATATGGTCCATATACGATGTTACTTCTAGTTTCCAAAATGTTGAATTTTACCTTCTTCTCATGATTAGGGATGATACAACGGACAAAGTTGGGGTTGGTATTCCTCAGAGTAGCCATCAGTTTGGCTAGTTGTTCTTTATACAATTGTCCTACTGTTCGGAACATGCCTTTCCTGGTTTTAAAGGCTCCTGGTAATGCTGAATCTGAAATGCCAGCAACCTGATCCAGTCCAACTATGCGGTCAACTGTAGGAAACACACAGGACTATTAGATTGTTCCCCCTATGCATTCATAATTGAATGCATAACTTAACAAGAATGCAAAAATAATTTGCTTCATCTCTTTATAGATATAGAACTTGGATTCATAATTTATATTGGAATAACAACAAAAACAGAAAGCAAACAGTCACCAACAAGTGCAGGTTGGATCCACCTCATGCCTGACAGATCCAGCTGGCAGATTAAACTGCATTATTAGGTCAAAGGAATAAGACAGAGTTTGAGACAATAGGGTTGACTTTAGTTAAAATATTTTTACTATGATTGCTTTAATAAGATGCCAACAATGACTCGAATAAAGTTTGTCTTTAAAAGTTAAAGAATTTTTTTCTCCATGCAAACCACTTGAAGTACTCGTATCAAGTAATTCTAAATTATGACAAACAGTCAAACATAAGCTTAGCTGGGGAATAGGTCCATATACTTAAATAGGTTGAAAAAAATATCAAAAACAGTGTGTTTAGATTTCTTCTGTAGTACAAAAAAACTTACATCACTACAATAATTTATTCAATATGTAGAATTTATGAAACTGTAGTCAAACATTCCAGGTGGTATGGAAAATGCATTTTAGTCGATGTATGTACAAAGAGAAAGTTTTTCAATATTATGTATAATGCCCTTGTACTAAGCAACCAAATCTGTCCATTCATTTTTATTTTATTGATGTCAGTGTACCAGAATGCTAAGATGATTACAAGAATATATCATGCTTTAGTAGGAAAAAAGTAATTTTTATAGAATTAGTCAGGATGATAGGCATTGTAGCAGACTAAATCTCTTGGAATTGGACATTTTTTTTTAAAAAAAGGAACTAATCAAGTCACTGATGGTTGATATTAGCCAAGGCAACTCTTTTATTCTCAATCATATGAGAAAACTTATTAAAAGCAGTAATAATACCCAAAGGAAGCCTTTAAGTTTCCAATAGTTAAATGAGGAAATGACAAGAAGCATGATTCATATGGCTTGGTTATAAAATTAAGATACTGCTTTTTTCTCTTAAAAGTAACTATTCAATTGACTGAAGAGGACGAAAGTTTTCAAAACTGATGTAAAATAATGATACTTGTACTATCATTGAGCCGGCCAAAATGCTTTTTGGAAGAATTGATGTCCAAGTAACTTTTTGGAGACAGAAAATATTTAATTTTTCAAAAAAGACATTTACCAAAGATGATCAGCTGTGTTATTTTGACCAGTTACAGTAGTTCTTAGTAGCAATTAATATATTTCATGGGTTCTTTATGCATCAGGTTGGAGTACATATTGCCAATCTTAATGGTGTCACGGGCGTCATAATCAGTATTTAATTATTTCAAATCAGAAAAAGTTTCCATTGGTGAGAGATTTAAGATATTATTTAAATATGTCTTTGTTGTATCTGCAAGATCACAACTTGCTTAAAAAATCAGTTTTTTCAATGTTCAAGAGGAAGCTACTAGCAAAAAGCAGAGGAACTGAATGAGACAGACAAGCAGAAACAGGAAAAAATAGGAAGATTTAATGGAAGCATTTCTTGCATGGTTCTAGAAGGAATCACACACAACACAATAGCTGCATTGCTCAGTCACCTGGTTCTAGATGAAGAATAGGAAAATGTTGATAGAAATAGGCTCTCTGAGCGTTCTGTATCTCTGGAACAGAGACGTCAAAGAAAAACCCAAGAAAAGAGACAGTAATAGTAAGATTTAAAGCAAGAAATATTCTGAAGAGCAAGATATCTAAGAACACTGGAATAGGCAAAAATAGACTTGGTCCCAAATTTGGATGGGGTGTTCTGAGGAACATATGCTTGAATGTTATTCTGCTGCTTGATGAACTGGAAAGGGGTCAAAAATATTTCAGTAACAGGAGAAATACCATATTGTCAAACATTTTAAGAGAAATGAAAATGGCAACTGTCAATTTTAAGAGGTGGCTGCTCAAACTCATGCTTCCAAACAAAAGACAACACTCTTAAAGAAAACATGAAAAGCAATATGATTACATACCATCTTTCCATAGGTCAGATACAAACTTATCAGATGACTGGTGTAGCAGAGTAGCAACATTATCATTGAGAGGGTCCATGTTCTTCATCAGCCACTCATCAGCTTTATAATCAACCTAGACAAGACATTTGTTGCCGGTATTAACTACACATTATCAAATTGCTTCAGTAATGTCTAAAGAGACAATGTTACGAATCTCTCTGTTTTGAGATTAGACACTGGTCTTGATCCATTGCACAAAGAATGAACTCTATGTGAATGACCTAAAACCCCTTAAAATGCTGAAAACATCAAGTTAACAATAATTAATAGTCAAAGGCACAAAATCCATAAAAGTCATGGTTTGTCCAGCCTTCCGCTCTTCCAAAATGCAGGCTCACAACATGTTTTAGCCATTACCCTGACAAAATAAGGAGGTTTCATGACTTGTTTCATGGCAGGATTTTATATTAGTGCACTACCACAAAAATGTGTGGTCAATATGCTTCCTATTACCTTGTGGGATAAGTGATTATGCAACCTCTTCCACTATTGAAGAACTCTACCCACCTCTTCAAAAATATAAATCCACTTAGATTACTGCAGCTGCAGATTTAGAAGCATTTTAGTCTCTCTTTACACTAAGAGTACTTACTTTGCCAGCATAGTGTATAATGCAGAAGTCAGCTTTATCTTTCAGCTGTTTTGGTTTCTGGAATTTAGGATGAGAGCCCTGCTCTTGCACCACCTTCTCCACAAAGCTTTTGTCTGTAGCCTTTGGAAACCAGCATTCTTCATCCAACAGGGCCAAAATGCCGGGAGGACCAGCCTAATTTAAAAAAAACTGTTAATAAACATTTCTGCCAAGATTTAACACTTCGGGATAAAAGGCACAAATACTATTTTCATTTGTACTCAAGAGTGGCTTCCTATATAGGTCAAGCCTGTTTTTCAACATCGCCAAATCTTGCCTTAATTTTTCATGTTTTCTAACCTAAGGTGCTTTACAAATAGAAGACTTAAACTCTACAATCTTAACATGTTTCCTCCATCCCTACAAAATGGTTACACTATTTAACATACACATACATGTAGATATACATACATACTGGCTCTCCTTAGTGATCTGGCTACCCTCTGTTAACAATCATAACAAGATGCCTTACTCACTGGTTTTTCTATAAGATCAATGCAAGGCTGCAAGTCCAGGCCAAAGTCAATGAAGTTCCACTCTATGCCCTCCCGTTGGTATTCTTCTTGTTCCAGAATAAACATGGTGTGGTTGAAGAGCTGCTGCAACTTTTCATTGGTGTAATTAATGCACATCTGTTCAAATGAGTTCAGCTATTCCAGGTAGAAAAGAAAAAGCATGTTTAAATTAGTAACTGTTGCCTATTACCACATTCAGCAAATGATTGCCAACCTTCATTCTGTTCTTCTGCTTTCTCTACACAAAGAGAGCATTATTTTACATGCTTACCCATACTTTTTTCTACTTCTTGGAACAGCATCTTACCATCTACCACCATTCAATCTGGAGTAATATATATGCTTTTTCATTCCCCAGTCAAGATTGTCATTTTTATTGACACATTATTTCATAGCAACAAATCTATCCGCAAAGGCAACATTTCTGCTACAAAATGAAGTTTTTAAAGCAAATATTTTTCTTTAGTATATTAAATCTGTCTATTAAAACACAATCACCCAGAAAAACAATTTGCACATTATTTTCAAATTTTAAAGCAAATTCATCCAGTTTCTTCAGCCAGAAGGTTGGTCACACCCGAGATGTGTTCTGACACTATTGACCTTAAATGTCTCTCCGCCCAGGATCCGAGCCTCCAGGCCTCCTGCCACAGGCTCCTTGAGTGTGTGCCCCCCTGACGATTTATGTGGGCCTTTGTCGCCACGTTGTCTGTCAGAAGAAGAACATGAAGTCCTTCTATAGCATCCCTGAAATGCCAAAGGGCTAGACGAGCGGCCTTCAGTTCCAGCCAGTTTATATTGTGCCAAAGGTCTGACTTCGTCCATTGACCTTGCGTTACTCTGGAGTTCATTAGGGCACCCCACCCGAATAAACTCGCATCCGTTATTATTGTTACTCTGTCTGACTCCCAAAACTCTGATCCCCACCGTAAAGCTGGGGACAGCCACCATCTGAGAGAGAGTCGGACCTCTGGTGTAATGTGAATTTTCATTAAAAAATTGCTCATCAGTCTGCGTTGATACAGAACAAGCATCCACTGGCCTGCAGTGAAGGCGGGCCCAGGGAACAATTCCTATACAAGAAACCATCTTGCCGAGGAGCCGAGATAAGGTCAAAAAGGAAACTGACCGACTTGAGAGTATCTGACACACTAGGGTCTTGAGGCTTGTCAGACGGTCTGAGAAAAGGCAAACTAGACCTCCTGGGAATCTATCACTGCCCCCAGTTGAAGAATTTGGGTTGAGGATCAGGTGACTTTTCGGAAAATTGACAAAAATCCCCAGGGACTGTAGTGTATGTTTTCTTCTCAATATCACAGGATAGGAACCAGAACCCGTGTTTGGACCAAAGACTGAGGGGAAACTGGGAACCAAAGGGGAGTGTCTAAGGATTAAAGATATTTCCCTCAGTCTCTGGACCAATCAGGCTTTGGCGATATCCCATCCGTGACCCCTCCCTCCATCCAGCTGGTAAATCATCCAGTTTCTTCAGAAGAATCATTCCTTCTGACTTTCCATCTGTTCTGTAAATATTTTGTCCCTTTTCTCCAAGATTAAAGAAAATATGTATCATAGAGGCATCACATCATTGTGTTTAAAGTTAATGGTGGACATCTTTAGCATTTCAGGAAGGGTTGGAGGCAAAATAGGTAATGAAACATCTTCTGTCAGAGACCAAAAAATGCACAGATAATTCAAATAAGTTCTTCAGGGAACAGTATGCAATTTATGATTCTTTTGTGTTTCAACCGAAAGCATCCACTTCAAATCCTCATTTATTTAGGCATATATTATTAACTTAATCCAAGCGTATTTGATACATTTTTAAATTAATAACTGAATATAAATTGGGTGTTAAGTTCTAGCAAAACATATTTCTATTAAATTCTGTTGCTTAAAGAAGAAAAATGTATAAAATATTCTTACTTCATGGAGATTTTTAGATTATGTCAGATGGATTAATTAAACAGCTATTCCCTTTCACTTACTTCAAAGATTTCAAATCCGGCAATATCAAGAATTCCTATGAAAGAAGCTCCCTGCCTCTTTGTCTTATCCAATGCCTTGTTGATGCGCATCACCAGCCAACGGAACATGCGTTCATATGTAGCTTTGGCCAGAGCTTCAATAG
This sequence comes from Rhabdophis nuchalis, assembly GCA_039707465.1. NCBI lineage: Eukaryota > Metazoa > Chordata > Lepidosauria > Squamata > Natricidae > Rhabdophis > Rhabdophis nuchalis. Next base: position 94,862,902 of record CM077648.1, on the reverse strand, counting down.
CAAAATCAGCCTGAAAAAAGGTAAGATGTCTATTGTACATTACAGATAGGGGAAAAAAACAAAAAAACCACAACCCTCATCCTCCAATAATGAATCTATGTTTACAGATCTGAATTTCTGAGTTAATTCAGTTCCTTCCAGTGCTTCTATACATGCAACATCCAGGGCCTGTGTGGTATAGTGGACTGGTTAAGGTACTGGCCTAGAAACTAGGAGACTGTGTGTTCTAGGTCTCTAGAACTTAGCGTATTTTTAGGAATATAAGGCACACCTGAGTGTAAGATGCACCAAAGTTTTTTAAAAAAAGGTTATGCCCTCTGCAAACCTCCCAGAAATGGACCATTTGTTGCAAAAATAGCCCCATTTGTTTTCCAAAAAAGGGCATGAATAGCCTTTAGGAGGCTTAGAGTGTGCTCCTGCGGACGGGGGCAAAATTGAGCAAAAAACAGCCCATTTTTTGTTCATTTCTGCCCTCCCCAGCCACCAGGAGCTCTCTGAAAGCCTCCTAAAAGTTTTGCACAGCCATTTTGGTGAAGGGGGCGGGGTTTCAGGAAGTAAAAAATGCTGTATTCAGTGTATAAGGCGCATCCAGATTTTCAGCCTCTTTTTTGAGGGAAAAAGGTATGTCTTATACTCCAAAAAATATGGTATATTTAACAGCATTATCTTTAGTGTTGCAGTCACAGACTAATTAATTAACATAGCCAGCGAGGCTCATTCTTTCTATTTACTATTCTACATCTAAGTGGCTTATTTCTACAATAAAACTGGTTCTAAATATGTTGCATCTGTATAATACATAAAATTTGGATTGATCAGAGATCAACTAGCCAAGTTCACATGCAAGAGCCAGTCAGTCCTTCTACAGTTGCCTATGAGCTGCTGAGAATAATATTACAAAGCAATTCAATCTGCTTCTGAAGATGCGGGTAAAATGTCAGGATACCAGAAAAGTAGACCACGGACATTCAGTTTGAAAGCTCATTGCTACCTTATTAATGCCAGCTGAGAAAGCTGACATCACATATTGTATAATACATACTTGCTCCTTAGTCTGAGCCTTTTGGACATAATCTCGGCCCACTTTGATGCGAGGGGTAAGAATGCCTCTGGTGAAGTCTGTAACATTGATTCCTAGAAGGTGAGAAACTTTCTGAGCAGCTACAAGAGAGGAAGGCAAAAGGAGATGCTTAGTATTTTAACTTCTTATATTCTATTCAGAAAATATGAATACTTGCAGCAAGCTTTCCTAATCTCTAACGGTAGCCTGCCCATCTGAGAGACTAGAAGGGAACAGAAAGGATTCATTTATAAAAGGGAACAAATGATCCTTACACATCCTCTGAGGACTGTATATAGCAAGACTCATTTCCGATTGAGCTACTTCAATGAAGAACAATAATTTCTAATCAAAACGATTATGCTCAAATAGCAGAAACCGTAGTCTTAATACAGTACATCAGGGATGTCCAAACTTGGGAACTTTAAGACTTGTGGACTTCAACTCCCAGCTATGCTGGCTGGGGAATTCTGGGAGTTGAAGTCCACAAGTCTTAAAGTTCCCAAGTTTGGACATCCCTGCAGTACATATTCAAGTCCCCCAAGACATGTGTTTTACATCTGATGGTAGAGTCCAACTATGGCATTTAAACTTAAACCATTTAAACTGGTTTTGGTATAAAACTGCAAGCAAGATCAATTGTTCTTGGCTCCCAAATATATATCAGCTCTTATAACACAAAATAAAACTTCTGAAAAACATTCTGCTGCTATAAGGGACCCACTCATTAAAATTAAGATGACTTTTAAAGCATGGACATTTTTGTTTTCAGCATAGATGGAAGCTTGAGAAAAAAATTGGAGCTATTCCAAAAAATATGTGAAAGGTATTGTACTCATGAAAAGTCCAAAGCATTTCTTCCAAATAATTTTTAATGAATGTGTTGTTTAAATAGAGAACTGATTTTTGAGGATTTTTGCTGAGAACTTCTCCATTTTATTTCTGTAAAATGCTTACAGAATATTATCTTCTATTCATTAGAAGCATTCATGCAGTCTGACATGGAGAATTCAACCTTAACCTGTTCACTGATTTCAATATTCAGAGGAAAATACCAGCTGATCTCATTTAATGATGAAACAACTATAAAAACCCACTTAACAATACACCCAGGACAATTTCTTGTTGCTTTTAAATGTGCTCAATTTTACAACATGAACCATACAAAGAAAAGAAAGCATCGCTCCCTAGTGCATATCTACGGTAGGAAAATGTATTTACCTGTATTATCTGGCATGGAAGCCTGATCTGTGTTACGTTCTTTCTTGAAAATAATATTCCCAAGCTGAAGAACCCCAGAAATAACCCTTAGCAGTCCTGAGGTGGGAAACAAAGCAGCAATATAAATTTCTTCAGAATTGTTCCATTAGATTTTTTAAATCTAAAAATGTTTAATTCTCTTGATATAGTTATACCCATGTGACCTGTCATTGTAATTCCATTCCCCTTCCCATTCTGTTTTATCTTATCACACTAGCTGACATTTTGTGGCAACTGAGCAACCTCAATTCTCAGCAGATTGTTTTTCCAATCCATCCACCTTTTAGATCCACCCTCTTTACAAAACATTATTCTTTTACAATCATTGAGATTTTTTCAGGCTTTTTCCACTTCTATTCTGTAGAATTTTGGCAAAAAGCAAAAGCATCTTCCTTTCAATAAAAAACACACTTTCTAAACAAAGAAACATAGAAGTCAATAAAAGAAGCACCCGAGCTACCACAAGAGAACAGGAAGTGAATTTTCCTGTGCATTTATTATGCAAAATTTGTGTCCAACATAGAATTGCAGTTTTATAGCTCCCCACATGAGGTAGTAGTGAGCAGTTTCTAATAATCTCTCTACAAAACATATTGTAAGATAGAAATAAGAAGACCTTATTGGGACATTTTGTGCATGAAATGTCCCAGTGATTAGCCAACAGATTAGTTCTAGTTCCCTTTCTAAACAAACACTATTTTGATGGGTAGAACTTTTAGCCTAAATGGCTTCCATATGTTGTAAGTTTGCCTGTTTGACTAACGCAGTTCATAATACAATTCAAGGGTTGAAACATGGCAGAAATAGAAACATACATCCTGTCTTCTCAATTACCCATGAGAATATCTCAAACTTTTATTAGTGTTCAGCAAATATTGAACAGCTGTTAGAGTGACAACAAACCTGAAGTTTTAGCTATGCTTTCAAGCAAACATAATAAAAAGTTTGCAGTATCCAGCCTACCCACATACAGCTTTCAATTTTCTCCCTCATGAAAATAATAATAATAAGGCTGCCTAAATGTATATTGTGCCACTTTTTATTATTAATGTTGTGTTAGTTTCATGGTTAATTCTTATGACTTAAAGATTAGATTCAAGACTTAAGATGCTTGATGAAGGGACCACATAATAACAAGCAGAGCTTCAAAAAAACGGTGGTGACTTTTATCTCCACAGGTGAGTCACAGGGAGTACTAGTACTAAGTATTAGACCTGGTGAAAAGTTTGGAAATGAGAGAAACCCCTCTAAAAACAAGTAGTGTTGTTTTCAATGAATGGTAACCAATTGTAGAGAACTGTGGGTTATTTCTTTGAGTGGGCATTTTATTTTATTATTGTAAATAATTTTATTTCTACATTAAACCTAACCCCTCTCACTCCATGTTTAAATGAAAACAAATAACATGTTTTAATTGACTCCATATAAGGCTGTATTCATTGTTTTCTATTGTTCATCTTCATTGAAACTTGATTACTTGTAATTGTTCCTATTTTTGTGTTCATTGCATGATATACATTTAGGCAGTCCCTGTAAGTCCAAATGTACAAAAGTTTGTTTAGTGACTGTGCGAAATTACAATGGCATGAGAAAAAGTGACTTATGACTATTTTTCACACAACCGTTGTAGCATCCCCGTGGTCACATGATCAAAATTTGGATGCTTGGCAACTACCTCATATTTATGATGGTTGCAGTGGATCACCTTATACAACTTTATGACAAGCAAAGTCAATCGAAAAGCCAGATTCACTTAACAACCATGTTACTAACTAAACAATTGCAGTGATTCACTTAACAACTGTAGAAGAAAAGTTGTAAAATGGAGCAAAATTCACTTAACTGTCTCACTTAGCAACAAAAAATTTGAGCTCAACCCTGGTCATAAGTCACTTATTTTTCTGGAGCCATTTCTAGAATTCCTTACCCAACTGCTCATCATCTGGAATACCCATTATCCTCATTGCCTCCATTGTCTCCTGAAACATGTCTTTGTCTTGCTGGCCCGGAATTGTAACATGTCCATTGGAAAGGAAACGGTACTTATTGTAGGGTTCTAAAAGCAAGTCATCTAAAACAATTTAAAAAAGTAATGAAATCATCATTATTGGGTTATATCTTGTTTGGGTAGACATTCAAAGGCAAGACTTTAGAATTATATCCCCCATGGCAAGAATGGCATTACATCACTACTCACAAGTAAGATTGCTTGTATTAGGTTTTCTATAGCAAAATTTAGTTTCATTAAGCTGTTTTGTGGTAAGAGATTTCAATATTAATTAATTTTTTAATAAGGAGCAAATTTTCAACTATGCCATGACTGAATAATATTACTTTTTCCTTTTCCTATTTCTCAATCAACTAAAAGAATATAATTGGACCTAATAACAAGCAACTACATCCAATATTTACAAAACGATGCAAGTACTGTAAACAGAGAAACTATGGAACAGAAAGTTGGCAAGATGAAAGGGATGAGGACACATCCGATAAATAAAAATTCCTGGGTCAAAAAGCAAAATGATTATAGTCAAGTACTCACTCTTCAAGTGCTCTCCTGCCCCAGTCAGCAAGTAGTAGAAAATATGGAATGTCCTTTCTTCTTTAGCCTGTCGTATTGCTCTTGATTTTTCTAACAGATCTTTAGGAATGTTAAGGAATGGAAGAAATCCTAAATGTTACACGTCTTAAAACGCATTTATTCCAACAAGCCGGCCTAGGATAACCACCCAATTTGGACTTTTTAGTTATAAATTTTAATTAGAGAATTTTAAAATGTTTTAGCATGGGGTAATTTAATTTAATTGGATTTTAATAATTGGTTTATTTATGTATGTTGTGTTTTTAATTTGCCTGTGCGCCGCCCTGGGTCCTTTTGTAGGAGAAGGGCGGGGTATAAATTTAATAATAATACACAAAGAAAATCTCATAACTGAAGCACTTTTCAAGAAAATATCAATGGACATGCTGCTTTAAAAAACCTCCAACGTTCAAAAACAGCTTCTAAACTGGGATGGACTACCAGAGGACAAAATGGATAAACCAGCAGGAAAGCAGCATACCACAATCTGGAGGGGGGGAAATGAGATAAAAGCTTTGAAAAAAGGCTGTAAGCCAAAGTCCCTGAGACAAACGTGCCAGCTTGGTCACAGCACTTTGGCATAAACACTAGAGTTAGAATTATCTTCATTCTTCAATCACCATATTGTTTTTTAAAATATACTCAAAAGGTTTTTCAATGTTGCTATAACTTTGACAGGGTTTTTGGTTTTTTTAGATATGCCCCAATGCTTTAATTTAAAAGAAGTCTCAAATATACCTCTGTCATAATTGGGGATTTTCTCCAGGCAAGAGTCTTTGTAATCTCACCCACAATAGTCGTAAATTAAATATATTTTTCACAAATTGTCAATCGTGAACTGGGGGGGGGCAGAGAGATCTAAAATTCAAAAGAAAAATATTTTCATTTACAGAAAGTACAGGGCTAAAATTAGAAATTTTCCAATACTTCCACCTTAATTGATGGATTAAGTGATTATGATTTTCCACAAAGCAGAAATTCCCACCCATTAAGACAATCTGAGTCTTCCAAGTAAAATCCCAAAATGCTGTCCAGCTACATTTTTTGTAAGCCATTACACAGTTTCATTATGAATTGTCTGGATCAGTGTTACTGGTGAAAAGGATACAAGTCTCAATGTTGGCTCCAACAATGTATCCATTTACATCGAAGTTGATTCTAATGAACTTTCCCTTAAAGGGGAAAAAAAAGAGCATAAGAATTAAGTAATTGCTATGGAAACAGTGCAAGACAGGATCATATAAATCTTCTAAATTCCCACAAATCAACAGCTCATTCCAAAGGATAGTCTCAAAGGAACCTGATCAGAGAGTATCCCTTATTGGCAGCAAATAGTTCCTAGAGTTAGGAACAAAATAGCAAGGACAAAGATTTTATCTGCTTTATACCATTGTATACCAGCTGTCATTAAGTGTCTAAAATACTCCTTGTGGCAATAGGAAGAAATGCACAGTAATAACAATAATTGTTACTTTCTAGGTGCTACTTAATATTACAATCTCATCCTAGTGCGAATATTTCTATCTTCAAAATGTTTCTAAAGTAAAGCCTATCTTGTTTTAAAAGGAAGTTTAATCCGCACCCAATTTATAGAGACATTTCCTTTACAATATATTATATATTTGAGGCAATCAATCTATTATTCAACAATGATACAACGAAGCAAAAAATACTTACAAATCTTGAAGAGTTGTCATTTTTAACAGTTTTGGCATTTCCAAAAGCCTCCAATATAGGGTTGGCCTGAAGCAGCTGCCTCTCTAGCTCTCCCTAAAATAAGAAAATATAACACTCTCAACTGGTTTCTCTCCAGAAGCTACCAGCCAGTATGTCTTTATCTCTTGACTTCAACCTATATTGATCTTCAGAAACTATAAACGTGAAAAGTTATTGTCTATTACCGAGATTAATACTTCATAATCACCAATAATTGTATCAAGATTAAATTTTATTAAGATTAAGACACATTTAAGTCAAATTAAATTATATTGTTGAATGGCAGGAGTGTTATTGGTTATACATAGGTTAATTGTAAGTTTAAAGGTTTATTGAGGTTTTGCCTTGTTTTTGCTTTGGATATTAGCCTTCAAGATGCCTAAATATTCTTTCGTTTCCATAGTGTGCCTCTAAGTCATCCCATAGGCTAGAGTGCCTGGTGAGCAGAATTCTATCATTGTTCAACCACTGTTTTTTTAACCAAACAAAACAGGAGTAAAAGCTGCTACCAGACAACTTGAAAGATTATATGGGTATATCAAGGAAAGACTGTACATTGAGAAAAAGAAATTAAGTGCCTGGAATTAGGGGTTTTGTGTATCACTAATTCTTTTGAGGAACCCTGCATAAGAAAAATGTATTGGTTGGAACAAGTTAGCTATTTCTGTATTATGTGTTTTTGTGGTAACTGTTTCGCTTTTATCAATTTGCTTTTTTATAAACTGGACATTTTGCAATTTGATTCCCTATGGCAGCACCCAGTTTGGTGACAACCAAATGTTAGACATTTTGTAGTAGCACCTATTCTAAAACTTCCTACTTTATCTACTGGTCTAGCAAACTGAAGATTAATGCTTTAGAATCAGGCTTTAAAATAAGTCTGGTTTTGACCTATGTGTCTATGATTTTAGGGGCCATGGTTTATCCAAGAGCCAGATGTAAAGCTAGCATATAACATAAATGTTCTGAACAAAAAAAAAAAAACACTTTTATAAACTTAACCACAATTCAATATCAGGCTACTGAAAAACCTCAAAACAGTTTTGTCAGAACAAAAATATAAAAACCAAATTGCTGTCAAAAAACAGGAATGCCAAAGCTTCAATACTGCTATCCAGAATATCCAGGAAATCCTTTTTCCTATGTGGTAAAATAGGAATATCATATCCAGGCAGCTCTAAATAGCAGCAACGAAATAGGAATAACTTTTAACTCTTACGGACATCTGGGTATTTCAAGATCATATATAGTAGCTCTAAGAACAGGAATAAATGAGGAACAAAGAGCCATATTCAGGGGTGAGTGAGGTATTTTCAAAGATAAGGCCATTTGAGCAAGGAGTAGCGAATGATTTATTTTACAAAACAAACATTTCTCTTTTAAATTTATAATTCTTTTCTTCATTTTTATCTATTCCAGAAGTGCACAGAAATTAAAGAATCATTTTTATAAAGTTTCATTTTAATTCAGTCCTAAATTCCAATTATTTTAAGATTTTTTAAATAGTTTTTTAGCATGGTCTTGAAGCAGCATTTTATAACTGGCACATTAATCACCCAGGCATGCAACTCTCTGGTGATATACAGTAAAAGAAAGTGAACGCACAAATAATTGAAATAGAAGATGGTTGCAGATTATTTATTTTGCAAACGGAACAATGACAATTTAAACTTTTACTTATTCAGAACCTTCCTTTCTTTCAAAACCCGAGGCAGTTGTAACTTCAGACTGATGTTTGACTAATGTTATCGCTCTAACATTCTAATATTCATTTTCAAAATGCAACAAGAATATTAATTTTGAAACATTACTGTTCTTGTTGCATTAATACTTGTTGCATTACTGCAGTAAAACCATTCTACTCAAGCAATTCAGGTGATAGAACCCTAAAAAATTTTATCGTGAGAAAATAGTGGCAGCCACAGTGAATGCAGGATATTTTTCTGACATGGGAATTGATAAAATTTAGGGACCCATTGCTGCTATCCATCAAAGAGCACAATATCAAGTGAGCTGAAAAAAGCAGTCATAAAGTCTCAGATGGACTCCAAATGTTTATTTTGTCGGCAATGTTGATTTTCCTCTGTTTTGCTTTTCCCACTCACACACCCAAAGGTTGTCCTTCCCCCATTCATTGTCTTCTTTGATCCAGCAATTGAATCCCAACTCCTGATTCTGATTGCAATCTGTTGCTATGGTGATGAGCGATATCACAAAATGAAACATTAACACTTCCATTCTTCTTAACATCTATGTTTACAGCAAAGAGCAGATCCATTACAGGAACGCAGCATTTGGCTAAAAGAAACAAGAGTTTCCATTGGATGCATTGAGTATTTCATGTAGCTATTATTTTGTAGCTCTTTTTCTACTTTAAAAAAATAATAGCCAAGAGATGTGAATTAATCCAGAAAAAGACCACAGCATAAAGAAAAACAAGAAAGAAGGGTCTTTTTAAGGCATTACTACTTCCTTGAGTAAGCAGCAAATCGTAATCTAAAGACAGTCCATATCATCCTATATATATTAAATATTAGACTGTGCAGCAAGACAAAAATGTTTGGGAGCATCCTGTAGCATCTGCTTGAAAATTCTTAAAGTACCATATCTGTCTTCTCTTGAGACCATGCAACTCGGCTTCACACTGCAATTTAATTCCAGAAAAATCAAGACAGAACATGTCTCATGGTACCTCTATGCATCCTCAAGTACTTTTTGCTTTCAAATCCAAAGTGTTGCTCAGTCATACTAAATGTGCTGCCTTGTTGAGGTTTTGGAGTTGGGGTGGAGGTGGAGGTGGCGGAGAAAAAGTGCAAGTTGTTCTCCATGTTTTGAGACTTGGTTATTTTTGTGCTATATCTTCATATTCTCCTCTTAGTTACTCTGCTTTGGTTCTTTCACTTTCAGGACTTCTTACCCAAGATAATAAACAATGAATGAAGGGGATGATAGCATACTATGGATACAGTAGCACTATTTTAAGAAATATCACTGGAATTGTAGGAATAGGAGCCTTTTCATAGATTTTCCTATTTGCAAAGAAATCAGATTAATTCTTTCATGAAAACCTAGTACCACAGAGTGAGATCTATCCCAAGCTATTATGGGATTGATTTTCTCTTTTTAGTGAGGGGAGAAAAGACCATCATCTCCCAGATTTTTATTCAGGACTACCACAGGACTGATATAATATTCAGAAACGATCTTTAGAGTCAGTTTCAATTTTTTGTAGTAATTCGTGTCTTAGAAACTGTTTAGTGTCTGCATCAGTATAACCTTTTCAACTATTCAGAGTTATTAAAACTTTTAGCACATTTTGTAACCAATTCAACTTTATTTACTGTTCATATTTAATATTCAAAATTTGTTTGCATTTACTTGTGAATATGTCTTCCTAAACTTTTCTGAGAGATGTGAAATACATAGGATAGTTGCATTTTATTTTATATATTCAAAAAGTGCAGTACTTTTTCTTTTAATTGCAACCTGAATTATGCAGTGAATCTAGTTTTGCACAACAAAATATTAATGCCAATAAAATTTAGACTTGGGAACACTGCTATACTTCTAGTCCAACTTCCTAGTCCGTTAGACCATACTCTTAAAGATATGCAGATCTTTCTGCCTTCAATAATTTCAGAAGATCTTCCAAGCAGAAATAATTTTCCCACAAAGCAGTTTCAAATCTTTTCTCTAGGAAACAATCCAGGAACAGTATCACTCTTGGGAGTCTTCAAATTGTTAACCTCTGACCTGGAAAAAGCTTTCAAAAGTTTCACCAGCCTACTCATGAGTCAAACCAGTTGAAAGATATTGAAAAGGAGTTCAGGTGCCATGAGGCAATTTTTGGATTAAATCATTAAATCAACACAATCTGTTGAAAATGATACTGATTTTTCTCTTCCACTAGGGCAGATATCTTAGCTAACAATCTTTAACAAATATTGTGATCTCTGAAACTTAGAAAAAAAGAATGTTCAGAAAATATTTTAAGTATATCTGCTGGCAGCGAGGAGAAAAAACAGTCCTGAGAAAGCTGCATTTTTTCTTCCAAAAGCCACTCATTAGAATGTGCATATGCACACGCACTCCATGCAGAGATAGTCATAGAACTAACCTATAGACACGCATCATGCCAGTGCATTTAATATCAAAAACATTTTTTATAGAATGGAAAATAATCAAGTGTACTAGAAAATACTCTAAGTTATAATGGTTTGCAAGATTAATTCGGAGAAAGAGGCTTGGAATTGGAACATCCTGTCTGTGCAGGGGCAATTTCTTTTTGATATTTTTCAGCATCTAGCCCCCACAGCTAGTATACCGGGTGGAACTGGAAGTCCTGGAAAAAATTGGGTCCACACTGTTGGCCAAATCACCTCTGATCTCAGAAACACTGTACTATTTTAAAAGGATGTCTATATTGCTGCTCAGAATGCCTTACTTAGTGCACGTAAGAAATTGTATAAGGCAGATAAAACGTGAATACTAAGTTTAGATAATAAGCAATCGTGTATTCATTTTTTTTTTAAACCTACAGCCTTTCATTCAGCTCACCTAAAAAAAGCCAATGTGAATTGTGAATAAAATAGTTCCAGCAGCAAAAAGTGTGATACAAGTGGGAGTGAAAAGCTGCTATAAATCACATAATGGAGCAACACACACACATTCTTGGTGCAGATCGTGCAGTCAAACGTGCAGCTCACCTACGAAGTACCAAGGGACGAATTCTGACACAATCCACCAAGAGAAGGGGAAACAGTAAGTGAGATAATATTTCACAGACTCTTATTGGCACAAAAGATACATATTGTCAGAGAATTTATATGATTATTCATAACACTAAAGAGTCTAACAATATAGTTACTGCAAAAGAAATAAAAAATCCATAATTGTAACTAGTGACTATTACATGAAGTAGTTCAATAACTGTACCCTGATAGCAATATGTAGACAAAGCTTCTATTGCTCAATCTATAGATAATTATCCTTTCTAATTCTTTCAGGCTTGGAATAATTTACATATGTTGGAAAAGGAATATCACAAAGAATCAGTGAATGCTCAAATTGGTAATAAAGGATCAAATTGTGTAAAAGTATCTCAGGTAAAAAAATGTTTTCAGTTCAAGAAGGTAAGCAATATCTTAACTGGATAACAGAACTTACTTGATCTTTTTTGCTCTTGTGTGATGAAGCAACATGAGCCAGATACTGAATGACCTTTTTAGTATTTTCGGTCTTACCAGCACCTGATTCACCTCTGGAAGAAAGAGGGAAAAAGAGAGAGAAAATCCTGGTTAAGACATATTGCATAAATGAAAGCTATGCAAGCTAGTTAACTGGAAAGCTAGTTAAGAATATATTCCATACGTCAAACCCAACAGGTCTAGTTTTTAAAAATAGGATTCTAGTTTTTCCCAACCTGATATTTAATATGATAGATAACAACTTTCGGTTAAGGCTTTTGGAGAAAGCTGCTTAAATATTTTGCTAATATGAACATTGCCAACAAAATTTTGGTTTCTTCTCAAACCATTTTTAAAGAAATTAAGGCTTTCACCAATGAAAAGACTTAAACACTCTCTCCTGAACTTTCCCTCTCTTTACTTCAATTTAACATAAACAGATATGACTTCATGCACATACTTTTTGAAATATTAGTTAAAGCAAAGGTGTTGGTTTTTTTAGTAAATGCTTCTGCTGCTCAACTATGCTTAAATCATTTTTCTCCATTTTAAACAACCAATTACTTAAATACTTACGTGCAGAGAATGGACTGGTCCTCTCGATCTGAAATTAAAGAAAGGAAAGAGGTGACCAAAATGAAACCTCCCCTTTTACTGGTATTTCTCCACATACACAACTTGACAATGTTCATAGATGTACCCTCAAAGTCTACAGCTTAGTTTTTATGTTTTTTCCTGATGGAATTTAGAAGTGAAACAGAAAGGCTATGAGTTAAAAGACTGACTGGATTATAGAATCATATTATGTCATAATATTCATGTAAAATTCATTTAAAAGTATAACTTTTTTGCCACCTTACATGACCGGGGGTGGTGGTGGTGGTGAGCACAAGGTCTGTCACTTTTTTTGTTTTTGCATCTCTCTCACAACTAAACTTCATATGGTATCATGCAATGCAGGTAGTCCTTCAATTAGGACTGTAATGGAGACTGCCCATTGCAATCATAACTGTTTTTTTAATTTCAGCACAAAGAAGAAACAATGGCTCACCACCTAACTAATTAATTATTGATTTGGCAAGGGGGGAGAGATATTACAATTTTCATTTGTTCATATCACAAGGCTACTTAGAGGCCAGTCAGAAAACTCCACATGACTTCCAAGTATGGGCCGTTTCTTCCAGCAATTCATTCTTCACCTCATACCCTCCTCTCTTATCCAGGTTTTATTATTTGCTTGCTCCATACACTCTAAGGAATGTACCTGCATGTAGGGGCAGATCCCATGGCTGCATGCAGACACTACCATAAAAGGAAACATCCTTTTTGGAATCCAGGAAAAAGAATTTACTCAGCCCTTGTAGAGCATACATCATTAGGATAGCTGGGATTCTTTTGCATACTGACAATTGACAAGTGTGATGCGGTCTCTTATTTCCTATTGTTCAGTATTAAGAGATGCTTTTTTCCTCCCCCACTTTCACAATAGAAGTGCATTCTCACACAGCTGGCATATAATGATCGTAGCCAGTTACTGAACATTCCAGAATATACATTCCTTTTAATTCAGGCACTATTCTGTTCACACCAGCATCAGAGACATCCAAATAGTTTGGCTAACTGATAATGCAACAGACTCTGCTCCTTCTCTGCATTTGGAATAAGACCAGGACGCTGCAAAAACTTTTTCAGTTTGGATTATGAGGGGGTGGTGTTGGGTGGGTGAGGGAGATTGCTGTATTTTTGTGGAAAAGAGAAAAACGTACATCCAAATCATCACAATAAAAATATTTACAGAATGTAACTGAATTGAATGTACAACAGCTTTACTAGAGAGAAATGACATCTTGTGACTGTTCTTGAAATAAAGGACATATTACTCTGGCTGTAAAAGAAATTTCATATTTCAGCAAACAAGCTAATACCCAATAACTGTAAGGCTACTAATTCCCTTTGCAGTATTAAGTAACATGACTACTTTCCAGCTTACAGAAATCCAAGAAGTAATACAGGTTTTCAAAGTACACAAGTCATCTTATTCTAGGCTACAGAGAAATTTGTAGGCTCACTTGCCAAAGCCCATCTTTTATTAAATAGATAATTAAGGAACAACTGTACAAATTATTTCATCGTGCAACCTTAATTACAGTTTTACTGGTGGAGTCCCAACAATTGAATATATAAGTGCTGTAAAAGTCATGCATCATAAAGACACAACAGAGTTTCATTGGGATCATTTTAATGTGATTGTCACTCTCACATTGTAACCGTTATTTAAACCATAAAAGAAGAGTGGAGGTGGGGAATGAAAGCAATATGTAGTTAGGTGCTTCACAAGCCAATTAACAAACATCCTTATCACCCACTTCCTCTGCATGAGCAACTCTGAGTTGAGTCTGTTTAGCTCCATAAAAGGAGAATATAGCATTCAGAGAATGGTGACATCATCTCTCCAGCCAAGAGGAAGTGGAACAACAAACAGAGCAAAAGTTTTTATTCTTTGCTTATGGACAATTCATCAGCACTAATATTCTCACTACTGAGCCTTCCTGCAGGCATACACAGACAAACATCTACAAAATTGTCTACGTTTGTCATGTGGAATTCCTGTCGGCACTGAAAAGATCATAGAATCAAAACAGAGGAAGGCAAAAACTTTCTGGAGTATTTCCTTTTTAAACAATTTTGAAAAAGAGGAAATGGAATAGCAAGGCAATTGTTACTTCTCTAATATTTCTGATATGGGGTGATTTTGATGGGGCTGGTAAAATAAGCAGAGATCAAGGAGATGTGAAGGATAATGCTTCAAGGACTACTTTAAATGATTTGTCTATACTTGAGAACGTTGCTATGGCTAAAAAGTCATATAATATATAATGGGGCTTACAAAGACCCTACTAACGCATACCATTTCAAAATTAGTAGTAAGCTATAAGCATAACTCAAGGAAGACAAGAAGTAATAGACAAGAAGGTCAGTGTTTGTTCTTGTCTGGAGTCCTCATTAATAATACATGATACTTTTTAGATCTCTTGTTACACCAACCAGATGGAAATTTTACTGAGATTTAGTATAATCTCAGTATTTCTGGATGTCACCAAGCTGCAGCATACTATATGCTAACTATGAACAGATAATTTGGAAAAAGGCCAAGCTAAATCATTTTTAACAGAGAAGCTCATTCAGTTTCCCATTAAAATTGTTCTAAAGCTGTACTCACATGAAATAAATTATTTAAAAGCCACTATCATTCCTCTTTGAATGTGTCACAGCTCTGTTATATTTTGTGGTTTCATTACACAAAGAACACAGCTGTTAATCATGAAGACCTATGACAACTAAAATGCATTTCATGCCTGTTGAAAGGCCATCTATAGTTTAGTCTTGATCAGCACCAAGACAAAATAGATTTAAAACTCTGAAAGTTTTTTTCCCCTTATTGTTATGTCTCACTGTCTGGGCGCACGCAATGTGCTAAGACTCTTCAAGATATTTTCTTTGAAAAAGAACTTCTGTTCTAGATGTAAAGCAAAAAAATTGGATGGACTGTAAGTTCCCAAGGCGGAATAAATATCAGACACCCCTATGCAATTTTTCTAACCGCTCTTGTAAAATCCTAGAAAGAACTGGAGTCAAATAAACCCATCCACATCTACTAGTTTGGGGGTGGGAGTAGGGCATTCATTGTCAGCATAAATACAAACTGGCAGACATGAGTGTAGATCAGGGTCTTTCTTTTTAAAAAAAATCAGTCTACAGAACCTGTTAGTTAAAAAAAAAAGTTAGAATTCCTGAACAAGAGGCCATGTTCTAATGATAGAAATTGGCTACATTTGAGTGAACTTTTTTTTCTGGTTGCTCTTAAGTCTCTCACAAAACCCCATCAATTTCTCATAGGATGCTAGGGTTTCACACAGCACCATTTGAAAAACCTTGTTTTAGATGACCAAGATACACCGAGTAAATAGCTAAAGCATTTTCAGTGTAGTACTTTCAGAACACAGATGCACTGTTCTACATAAAGCAGAAGAGTTGTGATTTTTATTTTCTTTTAAAATTATAGTTACATTGTCATAATACACCCAATCTAACTACATAGAAATCAACACTATTTTATTTTAAAAAAAATCAGTGAAGAAATACAAAAGTCATGGATTTTGAGTTATAAAATCAAATCATTAAAAAAAATTCCTTAGACAAAGACTATTGCTGCAACTTATGGTAATATCAACAGTTCAGCAAAGTCAAAATTGAGACACAGCTATTGAAGAATGCAATCTTGCTTGCACAAAATTTCTTGCCCCACCCCTGCCAGTTACAGTCTGGCTCTGAGGCAGGAAGTTTGTTCTTTGCAGAATCACCCAGCTTATGGAAAGAGATGCTGACTTTAGCAAAGGCTGTAACTTTGATTTAAACTGAGGTGAGATGAGCGTCAAGTAAACCAAATATACAAATAAACCAAGGGGTCTCCGATTCTGCTACAGTGCCTGCCAATTAAGAAGCCCTAAACCAAATGCTGAATTTAATCAATGTATTTAACATGCAAAACTTTATTCTCTGATAGAATGTTTTACTTCAAAGTGCTGACCATTTAACAGTCAAATTTTTCTACTCCATTAACTGAGGGAAATAAGAGCATCATCTCTTGCTGACGATGTGTCAGTGATTTGTTTGTCTTTTAAAATATAAATAAATAAATAAAAGCATGTTGAAAACCATGAAAGATTTCCAGCTTGCCAGGCTCTGAATGGAATCTAGAGCACAAAAGCTAATCCCGATGCCCTGAGTTCTTGCAGAGTTGCTGGCATTTCAACACAGATTCCTCCCATACCATTTCACTGCGTGAAATTTCCCCATGGCTTAAGTAAATTCAAAGGAAAAGAAGAATGCTGCTTTCCAGGGACCAGAAGTTTAATTAAAATAAAGAACTATAACTTATAGCAGAAGCTACAACATGCTGTTTCCACGCTTTTGTTGACATTTTACAAGCCTAAATCTGAGCAAATTATTCAGTTAACTGAGCATAAAAATGGTTTGTGTCCACTAATATTTTTTAACTTTAAGGTACATTACCTTGCATCATACTCCTGTAGGCTGTATCTGTGATAGCATAGATATGTGGGGGCATCTCATGCCTTTTTTTGCCTTTGTACATTTCCACAATCTCTTCTGAGTAGATTGGCAAATTCTTGTAGGGATTTATGACAACACAGAACAGGCCTGAGTAGGTCTACAAAATGAATTGCATGAAGATTTATTCAATAATTTATTAGCACGTTTCTAAGGCTGCCCAACTCATGGCATCATACAATAAATACAATCATAAAAGTATAAAATTCAAACCCTGGAAGAAAAGAAACACTGGGAAACAAACACAAAGGACCTGCCACCCCCTGTAACCTAAGTCTTGCAGAAAGATCCAGTTTTTCAAGGCTTTTTTTAAAAAAAACATGGGACCACACTTATTTTAGTGGAGACAGTGTTCCTGAGAACGCACACTTCTTAGTTCCATCAGGTGGCGCTGCTTGATGGATGAGGCCTGGAGCAAGTCAGAAGACAGATGATCTTTAGATCAAGAATGGGGAACGATGGCCCTTTTATGACTTGCAGACTTCAACTCCCGGAATTCCTCAGCCAGACAGACAAAAGGGATTCTGGGAGTTGAAGTCCACAAGTCATAAAAGGGCCATTGTTCCCTACCTCTGCTTTGAATCAAGGGTGCTCAATCTTTTTTTGTTCATAGCTCCTATCTGAGCCTATTTATTTCCATGACACCCCCCTCCTCAGTTGCTGTTATCTAGGGGGGGGGGGGAATATAATTTATAATTTGCACTGCTTATACATCTATAATTATATCATATAAATACAAAATATTTTTTCAACTAAAAATGAGAAGTGAGGGTTATTAGACATTGATCATACACCTGGAAGTTCAGTTTGGATGCCCCCTCAAAATATGGCACATATTAAGAACCAATGCATTAGATAACCAGACCTATATTATGAAGGGCTTTACAGGAAGTTATTAGAGGTTGAATGCAGTTTCCCATGCACTCAGAATACTTACCCAGAATATATGTTCTCTACATGGCCATACATTTATTTCAAATGATCTTACTATCTATTAGGTAATAGATAGCACATTTAAATTAAAGTTGTTAGAATACTACTGATAAGAATGTGAAATATTTAATACTTCTTTTACATGAAGATTCATTGATCAGGATTGTCAATGTATTGTGCTAGAAGATATAACAGCAAGATTCAGAGCAAACTTTATTGATTGAAGTGTACATTATCTGGCTTAACTATAGCCAGATGATCTAGGTTAAAGCCAGGAAAAAAACCCCAGCCATTTACAGGTAGTCCTCAACATATACCAGTTCATTTAATGACCATTCAAAGTTACAACGGCACTGAAAAAAGTGACTTATGACCATTTTTCACACTTACGACCCTTGCAGCAACCCCATGGTCACATGATCAAAATTCAGATGCTTGGCAATTGGTTTCATATCTATGATGGTTGCAGCTCGCCAAGCAGAAATTCAAGAGTGATGCCCAAAAAAAGGTTGCCAAACTCCTCCAGGCATCGCCACCACCGCCACCAGCTCCAGAAATTATTTTGCCTCACTAGTTGCCAAACAACTGACCAGCAAGTCAGGCACTCTCCTATGATCCATGCATAGAAAAACAATAATTTATCAATACAGGTAGTCCTCAACGTATGACCACAATTGCAACCAAAATTGATGTTGCTAAGTGAGAAATTTGTTAAGTGAGTTTTGCCCCATTTTAAGACTTTTCTTGCCATCTTTGTTAAGTGAATCACTGCAGTTGTTAGTCACATGGTTATTAAGTGAAGCTGGCTTCCCCATTGACTTTGCTTGTCAGAAGGTTGTAAAAGATCCCAGGACCCTGTAACTATCATAAATGTAAGTCAGTTGTCAAGCACTTTAATGCAAATCATGTGACCATGGGGATGCTGCAACGGTCTTAAGTGTAAAAACGGTCATAGGTCACCTTTTTTAGTGCCATTGTAACTTCAAACAGTCATTAAGTGAAGACTACCTGTATAACTCTTTCACTTCTGCAGACCTTGAATAGAGTTTTTACTACAAGGGCTCATACAAATTCTATACCTGGATAAAAACTTGATTTGTTAAATAGATGTCAGATGGAAATTTGAGAATAAAATAGTATCAGTAACGAATATGGATAAAGCTTATTTTCACAGTATAAAGTCAAACTCAGCTGAACAGAAAGATTAGAAGACATGCACCAATAATATTTATTTTAATTCTGAACTCAGAGCATTGCATTAATCCATGCTTCCTCCTATGGCAGAGAAATCCTCTATCAGTCACCAGACAAGTTTATTTTGCTAGAAGCACAATCAGTATCTTCAACGTATTAATTTTCCATGCCATGGCTTCAGGTCACCTTCTGCAGGTCATTATCATTTTCTCCAATCTAGGGAATAATACCTAGAAAATTCCTTTTCAACCCCACCCCCAAACTATTATTCAAATTCATTCACTAATATGAAGGAATTAATCTGGAAATGAAAGGAATTGTCTGACAATAAGAATGATTAATCAATAGAACAGCTTGGTTCCCAGAGTTGTGGGTACTCTATCATTGGAGGTTTTCAAGAAAATATTGGACAAACATTTGTCCAGAACGGTATAAGGGTCTAGGGTAGGGGTTGGATTATAAAACCTCCAAGATTCCTTCCAGCCTTATGATTCTATGATTCTAATCCATGAGATGGAAGAAGAAATATATTTTTAGCATTATATTCATGCCAATTCTCATATAAGCAATTATATATTCTTGTTTCCATGGCAGCAATCTCATGAGAACTATTACCATTTGAGTTATGAGCAAATGCCAAGTCACCTACTCAAAATCTGTTTTAAGCAATCTCTGCTGGAGGCCTGAAATTAAGAAAAATTAGAATAGCTGAATTGTTCTGAAATTCTTTGTGTTCTACATTGAATAAATTGACTTGATCTAGATTTCAGAGAAGACATATATCCACAAAGCTTTCTGTGCAACTGAGTTTGATTATGTAAAAATAATCTTTTTCTACCTTGATATAAACAATCACTACCATCAAGGTTTTAAATACAGGAAATGCGTTCAAGATAAAATTCATTTTAGTATCAAATGTAATAATTTCTAAAACATTTTCCAAAATACTTCAGTCACAAAACGCTTTTCAAGGCATCAATCATAAATAAGTGTGCCACCCCATTTTAACACTGTTAAAAAATTAGATAATCTCTCAAACAAAATTATTACTTACATAGATTAGCCCTGAGTAGTATCGCTCTTTTAGATTATGTAACACTGAGGCCTCATTCAAGCACGTCAGTTCAGCCATGTCTTCTACTTTAGAGAACTTGGGTGGGTTCATCTTTTGGATGTCATCTTTGTTGACTCTCACTTTCTTCCCATTCTCAGCAAGTTCCACAATAGCTTCATCTCCAACTTCCTCCTTCAAACTAGCAGGCTCAAATCCATTCTTCTCTGATGGTACCCATACCAGTTTCTTGGCAGCCCAATCAGCTTGAGCAAGAGGATTGTTGATGACATTTCTATCCACATATAGGTATTTGTCAACATCTCTCTGAGCCATGGTTGTTTAAGGTAAGGGGACCTGTTAAAATAATTAATATAATTATGCATATGATATTACAATCCTTTCACACACACATTCCATAGCTGTTGAATTCCTAGTATTTATATGTTTGGACAGCTCAACATACGTAACAAAGACAAAATCATTTAATGTAAGGAAATAGAATCCATAATCATTTTTGTTTAAATAACAGAGGCAAGATCACTTAATATAAGGAAAGAGTATCCATAAATATTTAGAGTTCTAATGTAGTAATCTGATCAAAGCATTCGTGTAATCATAACCTACTAACCAAAAGGTGAAAACAGTCATATACTGCCTCCTCATAGCTTCTATGAGCTATAAAGGTGGCGGGTGTGTGTGTGTGTGTTTCTGTATAAAACAATGATTTTTCAAAAGTTTATGGAAGTCAAAAATTGGGAAGACTAAGTTAACTGCCGTAATGTTTAATAACATATCAGTAATACAACCAACCATTTTAAATAATGTGATTAAACTAAAGCAAGACTTGCTTGATCCTATAATAAGAAAAATATATTTCTTTTATGATACGTTTTGACTCTAGATACAGCTGAATCTAACAAAAAAACCACTTATTATAGTGATTAAGCTTGCAACTTAAATATGGAAATGTTTATTAGCTAAGAAACGAGAGATTGTGTCTTCTTATTGGAAATCAGATTAGAGATGCAATTTATACAAGAATAGACTACAATCACTTATTGCAAGCTGAAGTAAGTTTGGATATACTATCAAAAAGACTTTCTAATAACTTTACTTAACAGTTCTAGATGACAGGCCTGGTAATTATCAAATGAAATTAAAAAAGCATATTATCTATCTCTGAAACACACAGGGAAAGGATCTAATAAATTTCAAATACAGCATTTATATATGTGAAATCACACCAAAAACAGCAAAGAAGCAATTATAAATCTATATGTCTGAAAAATTTGATACATTTTTATGAAAAATTATGCAGGAAAGGACAGTCTCTTACTTTTCCTCTTCCTCCCTCCCTTTTTTATCCATGTTTACCAGGTATAGATATATTAATAAATATTTTCTTATAAGTGGGTCAGTTATCTCAGGAATAAAAGAAAAGCTGGTTATAGGCAATAGGAATGGCTTAAGACGTGTGTGTGATAACGAAAGAAGAATAGATGATTGATGATAAATGAATGGACTGAATATAACAATGAGACACCAGTATGGAAGAAGATTGAAGTGGCAGAACAGAAACACAATTAAATATTTGAAGGAAGAGTAAAGGGGTTGAGAGGAAAGTGAAGATCAATTTCAACATATTCTGAAAATCCTAACTGATCAGTCTGAAGTTTTTGTCTATTTCTTTTCAACATTTCTGCAATTATCCTCCTTTACCCTTTCCACTGCTTTAACTTGTTATCTGAAACAGCAAATGACTCTTTGGCATTGAAAGAAGGCAGCCTGCAGGCCAATCTCTTTCACCTTATGATTATACTGTATAAAGGGCCAAGGGTAAAAGAAGACTAGTGCCACTCAGTACCCGAACATGATATTAAATAAAATTAAAAAAAATACATTTCAAAACCAAACAATTAATTCCATTCAACAAAGGGAAAGTAAACTCAAAAATCCAACAGTCCAGCAAGAATATATATTTAGTGATTAACATACTTTAAAAGATTTAAACTAAATTAAAATAACATATACCTTTTAACAGTGCAAAAGCAACTGTTTACAAAAACAACTGAAATAAATTTATTAGTCTGAAATAAAAGCTCTGCAAATATTTCCATTATGTAATAGTATAGTCATAAATAGGAAAGTGATATTTCAATTATCTTTCCAAAAGAGGAGTTAAATGATAAATAAATCTTTTTTTTTTTAGTTCTTATTTTTTATAAATGTAAGATGCCCAAATTATTTGGAGTCGGGGTAACCTCAAAATTGTATTAAATAAAAATAAAGTCATTTATTTCTAATAAATAAGTTTATTAAAAGTTATTTATTAAGGCACCAGCCTAGACCATGAGTTCTAGTTTCACCTTAGGCAGGAAAGCTAGCAAGGTGACTCTCAACCTAAATCACCGCACAGTATTGTTGTTGGGAAAATATGAGGAGGAAGGTGTATTGGATATGTTTGTTGCCTTATTTATAAAAATAATAAAAGTGGGATACAAATAAATAAAATACAAGATGAGACTGTAAGACAAATAGCTTCACTTAATCAGCAGAATCCTACAATCCTTAAATGAAAAGCCACTTAATAAAAACCTTATACAATTATGCAGTCCTGATGATCAAATTATCATAATGAATAAACACAATCAATTCTAAAGTAATCACAGAACCAGTTTGGTGTAATAGTGGTTAAGGCACCAGGCCAGAAACCAGGAGACTGACGTCTACTCCTGCTTTAGGCATGAAAGCTGGCTGGGTGACTTTGGGTCAGTTATTCACTCTCTGCACATATAGCATGCTCAAGCAACAAGCTGATTGTAGTGTTGGCTTACCTGATATGCTCATTTTCTGAAGAAGTGGAGACAGCATCCTTATGTGTGAGTTATTCTTGCACTAACCAATAGGAGTGAGTCTGCAAAGTTTAAGTCCCACCCATTTATGCTGATATCCCCAGCTTTTGATGACGGAACAATTATGCAGACAGACGTGCATGAAAAAAGGAATGATCTCTCCCTCAATAGAGGCCCGGACCCCAAGGTTGGGGCAGGATGCTGTCTCCACTTCTTCAGAAAATGAGCGTATCAGGTAAGCCAACGCTACATTTTCCTGATTCAGTGGAGACAGCATCCTTATGTGTGGGACATACCAAAGCCTGTCCGACGTTACGGGTGGGAAGCTGTCCAGGACAAATCCTTCCAACTAACCCTAATCTGTTGTAAAACACGCCTCCCAAAGGCCACATCAGCAGATGCGTACTTGTCAACTCGGTAATGTCGAATGAAAGTGGACGGAGATGACCATGTGGCCGCCCTGCACACCTCGTGCAGAGGGGCTCTAGTACCCCAAGCAGCCGTGGTGGCCGCACCACGTGTGGAATGTGCTGTGATGTTATCAGGAAGAGGCCTATCCTGAGATGAATATGCCTTTGCAATGCATGCCCTGATCCATCTTCCTAGGGAGGAAGAGGACGCCTTGAGGCCCATAGAGTTTGGCTGGAAGGAAACAAACAGTTCTTCGGTACGCCGGAAGGTCACCGTTCTACGTAAATAGATCTTCAGAGCCCTCCAAACGTCGAGAGTGTGCCAGTTGCACTCTAGATGATGCACCAGTCAGGACAGAAGTTAGGAAGTACCAGTACCTTCAGCTTATTGAGGTCCTGGTGGGAAGCTCAATATTTAGGGAGAGATCCTTATCACGTCTACACTCTAGATTGTGAGTCTATAAAAGCTGGGGATATCAGCATAAATGGGCGGGACTTTTTCTTTGCAGACTCACTCCTATTGGATAGTGCAAGAATAACCCACACATAAGGATGCTGTTTCCACTGAATCAGGAAAATAGTCAATTCCTATCACAACTAATGGATCAATACTGGGTTGATCTTGTACTTGCAGGAAAATGCTAGGAAGAAAAATATATTCAAAGTAATAACAGGAGTGCTGCTCCATAACATACTCAAAGAGTACTTAGTTAGGATAATACTTTTATTTATTTTACTACAAGTATTCCTCAACCTATTAATGATTAATGGTATGCGGGAAGGACCTTGGGAGAGGAAACTAGAGATGCTGCCTACAGAACAGTCAGATAAGAGAAAGCACAGCCCGCAGCAGGAATGTGGGTAAAGCAAGAGGCTCAGAAGAGATCCTCACTACTCGGAGAGATTATGGGAGATTTGTATTTTCCGATTTGCAAGATTCTGTTAATGTAGCTTTACAACAAAATACAATCAATTAATCTGGACATATTTCCTGTATTGTCTACCTGGGAATGTTGACAACCCAAAACCGTTCATTCATCATAACTAACTTATCATAACCCGGTTCACACTTATAAATGATTGTAATGCTTCACAATCACGATTGCCATTTTCAACTTTCCATGATGGCTTCCCCAGAAAGGCAATGGGTAAACTGGAAGGAAGAGTGCAGGTCATTGGTTTACATTTACCTCACCACCCTCCAGTAGCCTTTCTGTGCTCACTCTTGCAACAGCCACTTTCTATGTCACACTTGTACCAGCCACTGTCACTTTACAGAGCACTCTTCCTGACCTCAGCCATATCCTTGTATACCCTTCACACCTCTTTGCCCTCTTCCTCATCCAGCAGCAGCCACTTTCTACCTGCCAGCCTCCGACTAACTTTGGTAGTAGGACACACATATACACATTTATTTATGCAAAAATCTATCTCCTTTCTAAACAGCCAAGCTGCACTTTAGATGAAGAGTCTCCATTTAAGGATGAAACACAGTGCAACAGCAATTTACATTGACCTTCAGTGTGCTTCCAACTAAGTAAAGCATCTATTTATTAATTGACTACAGCTGTTTACAGGAGAGAATGTAGGGTTGTTATGTCTAGCAGATCTCCTGAGCATTCAAGAACTCCTTCTTCTGAATATACATTATATGTATCTTCTATTCCAAGACACTTCTGCAAGACAATTCCATTTGGGGTTAATTCGTCTCATTAAAAAATATTTACCAATCGAATAGAACAGATATTTGATGAAGGACTTGGTGAAATTAAATGTGATGACTGAAACTATATGTGGAACAATTCAAGACAAAATAGACAGACAGACAAGAGAGGCAAGAGAAGAACTGATACAAACCTCAGAACACTCTAAAAATGAAACTTTGTAAGTAATATTATTGCTAACGTGCAAGGGATTTTAATCTTCCTATGTACATATACTTATAATATATCGGGAAACTGATTAGATCTGCAAATGATCTCTATTCTTATTTTTTTTTTGACACACATATCCCATAAATGTCATTTAACATGACAGTAATAGTCCAGTCTTCATGAAACCCTATAAAGCAAGGAATTTAAAAATTCACTGAAAACAATTATGTAGAGACAAACTATTTTTATCTACATTTTTCCACGCTATATCATTTGTCCCAGCTAACTTTCTCATTAGTGATAGCAATCTAAAATAAGGAAGAAGTACCCAGGAAAAAAAGATTCAGATTACATGAATGGATACCAGAAGGATCCATAATAAAAACCAGCACCCAAGTCTTTGGGGAAGGGGAAGGGAATGATAATTTGAATTAAGATTGCACTACCAAAGTTCATAAAGTTGAGACCTGAACATAGAATTCCTACTTCACCAGTTTCATTGTGTCACACACCCACACTGTTCTATCATGGATCCATGCACTGCAGCACTTGTACTTCTGTGTTCCAGACTATTTTAAGAAAGCATAGTTAAAAATATATATTCACCAGGTCTGAATTTGGCACTTACAAGATGTGTTTCAGAGAAACCAAAAACTAAATATGACCTCGGGGCCATAGGAATAATGAGAAAGTAAAATAGTTTCGTCAGAGAATCTTAAGTTCTTTCCCTAGGTACCTAAAGGTAAGAAAAAACACCCATACAGCAACAAAAAGAAGTAGTAAGTTATAACTAACAAATGCTGTCAAATTAATAAGGCCATTAGGTAGATTAAGTGAAATCATTGGGTCAAGTGAAAACTGATACAGGATTATACAGCCTGATTTATTGGCTACTAGCTGATGATCCAGTGTTGCCTGGGTATTTATATTCTTTGAAGTGTTTGTCTGACAGGGAGCCATTGAGAGGGGCCTTTCTACCCCCTACACCCATGCCCATCATCCTTACCCTCTCCTTTCCCCCTCCCATGTGCTCCTCTTTCCCACCCTGTCTATGATTCTAGCACTTTGCCCCAAAGTGGTTGTCTGACAGGGAGCCCTTTAGAGGAGCCTTTCGTTCCCCAGCTCCCATGCCCTTCATCCCTGTCCTCTCTCTTTCCCCTCCAATGCGCTCTTCTTTCCTACTCTGTCTAGGATCCTGGCACTTCATAGGCCTACTATGTGAGGGAGGCCTAGGCCTTAACAGCCCACTGTGTGAGGGAGCACAGTCAATCAAAGGCCTCTGTACAGGCATAATCAGACTCCCTTCATAGGCCTACTGTGTGAGAGAGGCCTAGGCCTTAACGGCCCACTGTGTGAGGGAGCATGATCAAAGGCCTCTCTACTGGCCTAATCTGGTTCCCTTTGCTTCATAGGCCCACTATGTGAGGGAAGCCTAGGCCTGAGCTGGCACGAAGGATTATCCTGGTAACACAGGCCAAAGCTGTTTCCTGTGAAATCAAGCCACCGCAGTGAGGTGGGGCGGGCAATCTGCTTAGGCCATGGCACACTCAATCAACGGCCTCTGTACTGGCCTAATCAGGCTACTTTCCCCCCTTCCATGACAACATAAACAATTGTTGCTCCAGGACGCCGCACTCACTCTTTTAAAAGGCCCAGGATTTCCAGAGTTATGCTGGAATGAACACACACACACACACACACACACTTATGTATAATAAAATAAAGAATATTATTGTAATATTATAATATTTTATATTATTATATCATTATATATTGTTATATTATATATATATATATATATATATATATATATATATATACATATACATATACATATACATATACATATACATATACATATATATATATACATATACATATACATATACATATACATATACATATACATATATATATATATATATATATAGGTCTTTGGTTGTTCGGGTTTTCTCCCGCGTAGAATTGGAAGTATCTTCACGACGTTTCGATGAAATCTCATTCATCATCCTCAGGCTGGTGCTTCCGGCTTGGTGCTTCCAGTTTGCTCCTGGAAGCACCAAGCCAGAAGCACCAAGCCGGAAGCACCAGCCTGAGGATGATGAATGAGATTTCATCGAAACGTCGTGAAGATACTTCCAATTCTACGCGGGAGAAAACCCGAACAACCAAAGACCTACATACAAACACCCGCGAAAATCTCAGAAAACATATATATATATGTGTGTGTGTGTATGTGCGTGCGTGTGCGCGTGCGCGCGTGTGCGTGTGTGTATGTAATATTATATATGCTGTTATTGTTGTATTCCGGTGTTTTCCCGTGTAAGCATGAAATTGTTTTTGCAACATTTCGGCAAGATCTCACTTGCCATCTTCAGGCTTCGGTCTATCCATATCCATATCCATATATATATGGATATGGATATGGATATAGAAAGACAGACACATTTGAGAAGGAGGAGGCGGCTAGATTCTACAGCATTTGTATGGAAGTTGAATCTCTCATTTCTAATGACTATACCTAGATAGTTATATAGCGAAGCATAAAAATTGCTTAAATGATCTTTCACTATAGATGTTATTTTGATAGTATTTGTCATTAGTGGCAAAAACACAGCCCTGCATTTACTTTTGACATCCAAATCTAAGACCATGTTGTCATTCATTCATTCATTCTAGCATCTATTATTTCACTGTTATAGCGACTGGGCAGCTTACAATTCTTCACAGCAAGAAGTCTGTTTCTAGAATTCTAGAATTTTTGCATATAATTAATTGTGAGTTGATTCCCAAATATTAGAAAGGCTTATTGGCATTTTCTATATACGGCTTTTCAAGCAGATATATTTAACATAAGAACTACTATAAAGGTACTTTCACTGATTTATTCAATTCTCATTTTAAAGGCATCAAAGCAGAATTTGCTCACTGCCAGAGATGCAAGATTATACTGATCAGCCAGCAGTACTTGAGTATTTTAAAATGTCCATACTTCATGGGAAGTCCATAAAAGAAGTGCAATGTATAAGTTCCTCCTACTAAGTTAGTCATTAACGGAGATGACCAATACCGCAATAAACTCCTTGACTTTTCAAACTATGAAACAAGAATCAATTAGATTACTAATATCCTGTTAGTAATGATGCAAAGCAAAAGTGACCCTAAGGCAAGACTACAGCAAGCAAAATTGAACAAGTGGGAAAACCCGTTTTACTCCACAATAGTACCAAAATAGAGATAATAGAGAGCCATTTAGTCTAATGGTTAGAAGACACTAGGTTAGAAACCAAGAGATTGAATTCTAAACCCACCTTAGGCATGAAAGCCAGCTAGGTGACCTTTGGCACATAGTCATTCTCTCTCTCAACTCTATTCAACCTCATGAGATTTTTATGCAAAAAAACAGGAAGAAGAAGGAATATTATATGTTTGCTGTCTTCCAACAAATAGTTTTTTTTATTTTTCCCATTTCAAAATCATTCATTGATATATATTCTTATAAATGCTATTTAACATTTATCTATTCATCATTAATCTTTATACACATTCTTACATATATACTGTATAATACAGTTTGGATAGTTTTCTTGCCACCCCGTGTCTCCATCTTATTTTGCAACAGCCTTACTCCTATCTTCTCAAGCTTCCTTCTCTGCCTTCTTCTTTCCTCTTCTCATTTCTCCTCTCTTCTCTCTTCTCCCCCTCTTTCCTCTCTCCTTCTCTTCTTTCTTATCCTCTCTCCTACTCTTAATTCCCCCACCCTTACTTTCTCTACTTTACCCTTTCTTCCTTTCCCTCCTCGTCTCTCCCCTTTCCATTGTTGTGTTTGCTGTCTTGAGTTGTTGATAAAAATAATAGATGTGTGATAAAAATATCTTTTAAAAAATCTTAAAATAGAAAGTCCAATGTCTTTATTCCTATGGTAGATAACTGAGTAGATGATTTCAGCCTGGAGCAATTACTGGTTTAAAACCTCTTTCAATTGTGCAAAGGTATTTAAAGGAAAGAGTCCTGTTTTTTTAATCTCTTTAAAATTGTGTAGGACTTAAAACCTTCCAATTACATAAGGTGTAAGGCTGAAGTGTTGAAACATTTAACATGAATTAATCTGTACTGTTATTGTAAAATCAAAATCTGCAGGACGGAAGACAGAATTGCAAAACTCAGTAAAAACATATAAATGTTTATTAGAAGAAAACAGCCTCAGGCAGTGCAAATATTACTGAAATACAATTCCCAGCATGACCGATACAGTAGTGGAAGCCAACAGCATCAGGAAGACCATGTGTTTGCTATCACTGGTTTAATCATGGGCAATTCATACCCTTGACAAAAAATCTAACTTTTCAAATCTACTTGATATCAAAGCAGCTATAAAGAAAAGAACTGAAATAGGTCTGGCATTTAAATATTTTACAAATATTGTTTAAAATTAATATAATTTTATCCACATTCTGATTCTACAGACTGCTTGGAAACCAAATATAAAAATCACTGAATGATAAAAATTCTAAATTACTTCTTTTTTCAATGATACCATGTTTGGGCTTTACTTCTTTTTTGGTTAAAATGTTAGATTTCTTTAACTATTTACTTCAGTTTGCTATTCGAGCTTCTGCATTTCCTTTAATTACCTTGATCTTCATTTTTTCCTAATACATTGCAATCCAGCAGACAGAGAATGTTTTTCTACTCCTATACCTTACCTAATGTAGATTAATAGTTCCCTATCCATGATAGACACAAACGTGGCTTGGGTAATATTAATAGATTTATTCACTATCTGGGAAGATATCACAGGAACAAATGACAGAAATCTCAAAAGAATCTAGTGTTAACTAAGTAGGGAGTTACCTAGTCATTTTGTCCTAACACTGAGATGGCCTGCATATTTTCATTAAAGATATGCAGTAATTTGACCTGAAAGATTCTACCTCAAGGCCAACCTGTAACTGAGGCTAGATCAAGGATATCTGGAAGAAAATTAATACTTTCTCAGTATTAGTACAAATTAGTACTTTAGTCCAATCAGTAGTAGATCCCTTTCAGTCAAGATTCAGGGACTGAGGTGATACTGAAGGCCATGGGAGTGGAATGCACCCATCCTTGTTCTTGTTTTCTCAGCAGCCTTCAATACCATCAATCATGCTGTCTTTTCTGGACTGCTGTTCCAACCTTTGAATGCAAGGGTTTGCAAGGGAATGCGAAGGCTGCACTTTGCTGGCCTTGCTTTCAAGGAATGGCAAAAAGACCACTTGGAGGCAGTGGCTTTCCACTGCCATTCTTCAGGAGGAAACAGATTCATGTTAAATGGCCCTAAAACAGTTTAGGAAAATCTGTGTAGGGGCGCGTAAGAAAAGTGAGGAAGAGAAAAGAATGACTGCCAAGTTACAGTATTCTAATAAGATTAGCTGTATAAGCTGGCTTTATTAAAAGCAATGCTTTGTGATGCAGTGGTTAAGGTGTTGGATTAGAAGCAAGGAGATCCAGGTTCTAGTCTATCCTCAGCCACTTAAACTCACCGGGTGACTTTGGGCCAGTCACATTCTCTCAGCTCAGGGTACCCCACAGGATCGTGGTTGTGGTGAAAACAAAAGAAGAGAATAATATGTTTGCCGTCTTAAGCTCAAAAATAAAAGGTTGTTATAATTAAAATCAAATAACTAACATTACATACTTTTCACCAAAATCACCACTAAAGAAAAATATGATGTAAATCAAAGAATTTTTTTCACAGGACACAGCATTCATGAAAAAAGCACTTAGTGGGGACAAAGTAGGGCAAATTAATGTGACAGCAAATGGCAATATAAGCAAATGTTAGGCCACATTGTATTCAAAAGTGAAACTGATAAGAATTGACTGAGCTTGCAAAGCACAGAAACTGTTAAAAAGAAATGGCATCTTGTCTTTAGGAGACAGGTTATAAAAATAATTCAGACTTCATTTTTAACACACTTAAGCTCAACAACCCAATACTTTAAAAGTCTGGAATATATTTTATTTCAAATTAAATTTATCATACTATACTTCCTGTGACTCTTATTTCCTGTTACTATATGTGCAGTACATGCCTTTTCGGTAGAGAAGAGACAGCGTTCCACAAGGAACACATTCCAGAGGGAGAACACATTCTTTGTAATCACTCTCTTACTTCAAGACTAGAACAGCACTTTCATAAACTACAGCCCATCCCTGCTGCTTAAAGGATTTGGCTCAGAACTCCCATGTCTCCCAAGCAACAGAGGCTTCAAGATAGGCACAAGGCGTTGTTTATGATGGAATAAACAAAAATTCTTTCTTTCCTCACAAACTTTAAGCATATCTAAAGTACTGGCAACAATAACTACACAGCCCGCTACCAATCAGAGTCAGTAACTCAATTCTATTCTTCTGCATAGGCAGCAACTATATTCCTATTCATTTAGATCTGAAAACTGGATTGCCCATTTTCTTGCTAATCCCCAGTCTCCATAATCTGTATCAAAATCAAACTTGCTACCCTTAAATAAGTATCTCTGAATTTAAATCTCTTCTACAACTTCTCTTTATAAATTATAATTCATGTATGTTGCACCAGTGCAGAAGTGGCATTTCTTAATGTGCTTCCTAAATTCCAGGTGGAAATGAGTTTATTTCTATTCAAACGCATAAGCAAGATGGGACAGGTGGTTTTTTGGGGATGAAAAAAAATAGAGAGTGATGCCTCGCTTCATAGGAGGTCCCCACTATCAGCTACAGTATGTGGTTATAGTAGATTATATATAAAAGAAAATTGATTGGAATGTCTAGCTCAAATTTCAGGGGGTATCAGTGGCAGAGAGAAAACTAAAACCTTCATCCCACTAATCTCCATCTACCATTTTAAACATTTTAAACACTAAGTCCCATGTAGTTATACCGTCTATACAATTTGCACAATAGAGACAAATGATATAGTGATATCAAATTCTACAAAGCTTCAAGACTACACCATATGAAAAAGAATTTACTTTTTTTAAAGCTCAACAAAGGAAGTCAAGGTACTTTCCTTTTCATCAGGACAATTCCTCTATTATAAAAGGCTAGGCAAAATGTCCAGCATTATCTAACACTTTTTATTACTTCAAAATATCTTCAAATATGAACAAATGGTATGAAACATGATTCACATGTCAAATAAATTTTATAATATAATATTATACAAACAATCTAGAATTCAAAACCATGTCAAAAACTTTAATGGCTAGAGATTATGAGCAAAATTCAAGGTCTTGAAAACGCAACTGGGTGTTGGCTACAGAAAGCTACTTGATATAATTGCTTTTGCAAACGGAAAATCAAGAGACACTTTCAGACTCATTAGCAATTACACTTGGTTGTGTCTACTATTAATATGAGTCACAGAGTCATGATCCATTAGAGTTCAACTATCCACCGTCTGCTGGCTGGGTTCGCAAACCAGACTAACCTCAAATCAAACCAACAATTTAGCAACAAAAGGTGAGAGATATTTTAGAAACAGAAAGGATGGTTCAATCATAGGTTTGAGCCCCACAGGCCTTCCCTTGCTTTTTTCTACCTCTTTAATCTGCCAAATTCACTTGGAGCTCTGAGAATAGCATTGAATTGTCTTGCTCCATGCTAAGCATGGAGAACTGCTATCGTCTTTTGTAATTTGGACTTTAACCCAGAAGACAAACAAGAAAATTTTGGCCAATCAGCCAAACGCAGTTCATTTGTTTAAACTCAGGGTTTCTTACTAAGTGTCACTTTGTTTGCATCAAAAAAGAATGCAATAAAAAATTAGCACTGATTGCATCTGAACTGGAATTATATTTATTATTTTTTTTAAAAACTGACTGCATTCTTTAACTGAAGTTTCTCTAAAACAAAAGATTTCATCTGTTCTGTTAATTGGAAGGAATTTTGCATTTATCTTCCTTATAAAATATTGAATACAATGGTATCGTTAAAAATAAATCTTTTACTTTCATATAGTTGTAGCAATCAGTCACTAGAAATTTTAGGATGTTTTAATACTGAAAATCAAAAGTTTGAATTAAAAGAATTTGAAACCATCTGATTCCTCTTGCCCAGCCACACATACCATAGGCTACAGACTACACACAATTAATATTGCTTCTTCTAGAACAGATATATTGGATAAACTTAGATTAAAAGCAAGCAAGCAATGACTGTTCTGCATACTTGTGGGATAAAATATAGCACATCTCTTAAGTCAAACTTGACTACTAGTGACTACATGGATATGTCCATATCCTTTTCTTAGCAATTATAAGGAAATGGTTTGGTTTGCCATTTTCTTCTTCCATGTTGTTTTTCCACTCTCTACTGTCCAGTAGTCTAATCCAAGTATTCAGAGGGTACCTGTATAAATAATCATGTTAGCCCCACTCTACTTTTTCAATACAATCTAATATCAACTAGTGCTTTACAAACAAAACTGTTTTCAATCAAGCAAATATAGTTCTAAATGATTTCTGCCACAGAAATCAATGAAAAAATACTTTGGAAGCTGGTTATTGCTTAACCAGATTGGACAAGACAGCATAAAAGAAATAATTATTGGTATTAGCAATGCACTATTTAATGTACAATATTAGGAATGTCCATAGCTGTTGCTGCATGATTAACTTTTGCCATAAAGACAATCTCTGGTTCTCCAGATGTTACTGCACCCCAGTTCCCATTAACTCTGTCAACATGTCAAATAAACAAGTATTGGAGCAGGCAGATTGTTCAGATGAGACACAAAGGCTTCTTTGACACTTTTGTAACAACACAAAATCTATATTCATCTTGCAGGGGAAGTAGTTAAAACAAAAGATAAAAAAGTTACTTTTAAATTCATCAGCAAAAATATGTTAGAGTACAATATAACATGAATTGTATTATTTCATGACATCCCTCCCCCAAAAACAATGTTCCAATTATTATTTGGAAAACAGGCATCCAGTCTACAGTCTATAGAAAATTTGCACTGCTCTTTTTAACCAAACATTAAACGTTTACATAGCCTATGTTTAAATAATATCTAAATAGTTAAGTGAGTCATGGTATTCTGATTTAGTTTTGCACAGCATTCTGTACCACTAACTAATTGACGGCTGGATTTTCAAAGCCCATAAACTAGCCAACTACATTTTGCCCTAACAGGCCATATAATAATAATAATAATAATAATAATTTAATTTTATAACCCGCTCTCTCTCCCCAAGGGGACTCGAGGCGGGGCACAGGCAATTAAAAATACAAAGAACAAAATACAGAATACAAACTACAAAATTAAAAGTGAATTAAAAGTGATAAATATAAACTCAGACAATACATTATTACATCACTGCTTCTTTAATGGGTTACTGCTGGTAAATTTCATCTCAGGTCTAGTCATAAAATTATTTTTTAGCTGCATACATTGACCATTCTTTCTCTAGCTCTTTAGAATTTTCTTGGAAGATGGCCTCCTGCTTTAGATTTCTCAGATAAGAAATAGATGCAGTCATAAGTCAGTTATAATGCCATTACATCACACCCAGACACCATAAGTGATATTGATAGTGATGGAAGCAGTCAAACCAGTATCCCAATTTTATCAGAGACTATCCAAAATGGTAAGTCTGGCATCACACTTTCTTCCTGACTCTGAAGAGGTGTTCCTGCCCAAGCTAACATCTCACATTCCATCTACTATGTCTCACATAATTTCTTTCCTTCCAGCCTTCCCTAAGTACTGAGGAAACCCTTCACTTTTCAGCTTTTCTGGCCACTCAAAAATGTGTAACTCCTTTCAAACCAAAATTTGAGCACCCCAGTTGTACAGGCGAGAAACAGTTTTTCTCATATAATGCATATTCTATGTCAGGCACACAGTTAAATAAGAATATGAAAGAAAATGCTTCCCAGATAGAGTTATTAATTAGAAAACAAATCCTATGTTGTTGATATCAATTGGCTTCTGACATTTCTGAAGACTGGTGAAAATAAAGTTCTTCTGAATTCTAAGCTAGCTTGTTAAAAGCGCACTTTCCAAAAGAAAATAACTGGAGTGCTGTTATAGAGTTAAGTATGTACCCTAGACTAAAAAGGAAGAATGGATTCCTGCCTACTTCTTTCCTATTCAACACTAGCTGCCTCTGGGAACACAAAGCAAATTGAGACACGTGCATTTTAAGGCAAATAGTTCTAGCACTCCTTCCCTTCAACAAGAGGCCAAACACTCCATTCAGTAGCACTTTCTAGTCAAAGATGTTTTTGAAATCACAAAGATTTGCCATATCTGTAAAGTAAGCGTAGATTTGCAATGGCTTAGAACAAAGCTAGCATCAGCCCAGCATCCACCCACGGTGGAAAAAAGGAGAGCAGAAACTCTCTCATGTACCCTAGAAGCAATCTTTCTCAAATATGGCACCCTACAAAGATCTACTGCAATGCATTTCCCATGTGCATTTTTGTTTCCTGCATTAGGACAACACTGACTCATTTCTTTCCAGCATTTAAGATAATTCCACATAAATCTGCAAGCTATCCTCATTCAGTACCTTGGCAAATTTTGAGAGTGACAGAAAACACTCAAGTGTTCTCTGTAATTAAAAAAAAAGCCACTGGATTAAGTCACTGAAATAGTGTATCTCACAGAAGCAAAAATCAGCATATTTTCAAAATGTACTTCAAGCACACTTATGTGTTCTGCAATTCTATCTTAAGACCAAAAGTTGGAATCTTTTCAATAAAAAAACCTAACTCCTTACGGAATCATATCCAAAATTAAAGTAATTCCTATCTCATGCTATCTTGACATTTGGAAAAGATAGATTTTATATGATTAGGTTTTTTTCTTGGTCTCAAATTAGTGATACATTTACTGGCAACCATATATTTTAGTATCAAATTAATTTCTTGATTTATTGTCATATTTTTAAGTAACTAGGGATTATGTAAGACATTTCTAAACAGGCATTTTTTACATTATTAATCACCAAACAGAATAACAATTTTATCTTTAAGTTATGAAGTGCCAATGATGTGCACATGGCATAATATACCAGTGATCACTAGGATTATTCCTTTACTATCGTTTAAATCAAGGCAAATTCACACAAGTTTTGGAGAGAGTGGAGTGGGGTAACAGTTATGATAGTGTATTAAAATATTATGGAGGCTAAAGTCAAATTTATTACTCAGATATTGAGAAAAATGGATCGACACGTAGTAATTATTTGTACATATAGTAATTAAATACTGCCTAGTCTCTTTTGGATGTTGCAACTATTATCTACTCTTTGCTAGAGAGTTAGCTATTGTCAAAGTAATCAGAAATGGAATACCGCTCTATCAAACATAAAAGTGTAGTCCTATTTATATTTTTTTGTTGCCTTCATCACAGTAGGTGGCAGCACCTAGCCAACCTTGCCTGGTTTTGAAAAAGCAAAGCAGGATTGAGCCTGGTTAGGACACAAGAAAATTGCAGGGTATAAATATTAGATTCAAAAGAAAGAATAACATTTTCAGAAGAATGCAATAACAAAACACATATACACTAAGAATGATATTTATTGTAGCTATGCTATTGTTAATATAATCCTATCTGCTAAACAGTTGCTTCCAAAACTACGTAAACAAAGGTTTAGTTACATTCTCCAAACTTTAATAATTCACATAATTATACTATATATTGGAATTTTAAGCCATTCAGCTAACAAATTAATGAATTGATTTTAAAATTATTTTATTTCAATTGAATATATAAGTATTGTATGGCACCAAATTTCCAGGCAGTAGCTTTATATATTAAACAATGTTAGACTCTACACATCAACTGCATGAGTCAGACAGTATGAGCCTGTGCAAAGGTCTGCAGTTTTCATTGGAATAGCAAAGTACCTAAACCTATTTTTCACCTGGTGACTAAGTTAGAACATATCTCTAAGCAAGCAGTAACTGATTATACAGTTGTTATTTGCAGCCAATTGTAACACACCTATCCTTGAGGGGAAAAACTATATTTGCAGGATTGTGTTACTCTAAGAATCTATGTTCATTCACTAGCTTTTCTCAAAAAGGGAACATGCTTATTTTATCCACCCCATTTTTTCAGTTACATCATTTAAAGGGTAGTATTAACAAAAATGCTCAAAAATTTATCAGAGAAACATGTTTTACCATTTGCCAAAGCTATTCCATAAATCCCGAATTATGCTGCAATACAAACAGGTTTATATATACACAAGAGTTATTTGAGGCCAGTTCAAGCATTAAACTATACACATGGAAGTCATTATTCCAGATAAACATAACCGTGATGCTATTTTTCTCAAATGTGCCAGCAAGTTATACTGCACTTTGCTAAATACAGTTATCCTTGCAGAAGTAAACTACATTCAACAACTTTTTAAACACTGCATGAAAGTATTCATTTTAACCTATGCCACTTAGGTATGTGATCTAAAGTGTGTAAAACACAGGATACAAGCCTTAAATTATATACTGAAAAAAAATACAAGATAAAAGTTCAACCAATCCATTTTTCTTAAATAGCATATAAGCTCTTCTACTGGAAGAAATTACTGTGGCAAATCAAGATATGAACTACCAGTGTTACTCTATATTTAAAAGATAACCAATGTGCAGGGGCTGACATGGATCCTAAAGGGTTTCTGTGCAATATGAAGGATGGATTTCTCTCAATACTTTTAAGCATCTAGACAACTTTAAAAGCTGCAACAACAATGGTAAAGTGACAAATACACACAAAAACTCCAGTGTTTACAAACAACCCTTGTTCCAGTCACACAATACATCATGAGCAAGTAATGTCAGATAGGGATAAGCTAGTATCTCAAAGCATATGCACCTATGTTTTATTTTTATTCTAAATAAACCATTACTTTTAGTCAACCTATAAGTAAGAAAATCAGCTCCAATGTTCTTCCCGGTTTTCTCTCTTCTTTTTTTTTTTTTGTAAATCAATCATTTTCTCATTTCTATGATGGCTTTGGCACGACTTAGCTATGCATGCAGAACCCTACCAGATGTGAAGAAAAACTGATCCAGCAGGCCTATTTCACCGCCTTTTTAATCAACCCAAAAAAGTAAAAAGCTGGCTAAAAGAAAGAGAGAGAGAAAACGAATCTGGTCCGACTTAATAATGGGGTAAGTAAGCTGCAGGCTTCTAACTTACAAGCTTCGTCTTGCCCCGTCACTCCTTCCTCCTTCCCTGCCTTGACTAACGCAAGAGCCACAACGAGGAAGTCAAGTTGGGCGGGCGGAAGCCGAGCCCATTGCAATGCCTGCAACAAGATTGCCAGCCCGTGACTCAGATCGCCGACCTGACAGCAGCTGCCACCACATTAAGCGGTCTTTCTCTCCGCTATTTCCAAAAAAATATATTAAAAAATAGAGGGCCTTCCAAGCAACTTAAGGGGGAGGATCGCAAAGCCTCTGCACCCACACCCCCCAATGATCGCTAAGGTGCGGAGACCAATTGCAAGCGCGGACGCGAGAGGAAAGCAGATTTAGCCGTTCCCAGGGTAGTCTTACAAAGAAAATCTGGTCGTTTCAAAAAGCAAAAGAGAGAGTAAGAGAAAGGTAAAGGGAGGAGGGGGGAATCACCTGACCCAGGCTGCTTTTTCTCAGCCCACTTTTCAGTTTGAAATTCTTTCTGCTCAGTTGCCGCCGGGTGGGAAGGGTGAAGCCGGAGCGAGGCAGGAGCGAGGCATATGCTAGCTAAAGCATCTAAGAAAGACAACGTGAGAGCCACCGTTCCCTTGGCCCTGCGCGTGGAAGACGCTTCCTTACTAGCCCCAGGCAGAGAAGGTGAAAGGCTACACCTTCCCCAAAAGGCGACGTCCTCAATGGGTGGCACTTCCTGGACTCCAGCGCACTTGGCATAAAAAGGGAATTTTAGAAGTTAAGCCACACCCGCCCGCCTCTCAATGAACCTTTAACCCGCGGGCGCCAAACTGAAAATCATGCGCCGTATTGTACGTTTCCCGTCCTTTCCCGCACCAATTCCAAGCTGGGACTTCACCTGAGTCCGGCCAAACGCCTTAAAGACGACGACGACGACGCGGCTCCTTTTTCTTACGCCAGAAAGGCTAGAGTTGATAACTAATACCTTCTCGGAGAGCCCCAGCGCCCCACCCGCAGCGTTGCTCCAGCTTCAACGCCTCTAACTCACCGGCAGCAGCGAGGTTTCAAGCCGGGAGGGAGCGGCCACCGCTAAGGTCTGAAACATCCACTTGCGGCATCCTCGGCCAATAAGAACAGGAGTTTGCTGTGACAGAGAGCCTGTTTCCGCCAATAGAGACTCAAGTGGAGGGCGGTGTTTCAAAGGAGGCGTAAGACTTTTTTTTAATCTTCTCAACTGACGCCCTAGCTCCCGCTCTTCAATTAGCCCTCCGCCCCCCCCCCGCCGCCGCCGCCGCCAGAAATGGCCACAGCCAATGGAGTCACGTTCGAGAAAGAGCAAAGATTGGCATCTTAGGCAACCAATGCATTTTGGAGAAAGAGGGCGGTTCTTCGTAGGTCAATCTTTAGTGCTTCAGTGATTGTTTGAGGCGTGGCCACCAGTAGCGTAGTGGTGGGAAATGACTGCAGAGGGAACAAACGCCTGTCATCCATGTTTAGCTCAATTCACCTTCTTGGCTGCTCAAATTCTATCCATGCTTACTCAGAAGAAAGCCCCCATTGTTTTAATGGGACAGCTAAGTATAAGAACGATTTCCGCTTCAAACAACCTAAAAAGCCATTTATCCCTTTAGATACATTAAATTGCATCTGATATTTACACTCCTACATTGGATTTTAATCTTTGTTTAATCCCATGTGCTCTGTCTGGAAATCTTGGTCTTCTCTTTGATCGCCGTGTTACTAAACGCAGCCCTTCCTCACTTTTTTTTTTAATGGATTTGATTTGATTTATTTGATTTATATTTATTTGATTTATATCCATTTTTTAATGGATATCACATAATACCTTGTTCTCTCGTTTGGGTGGGTTTGTCTCATGCCTTTTCTTAATCTCACATAGTATTTGCCAGCAACTGTACACGCCTCTTATTGCTTGGAAAAAGTAAGTCACTAAACTGGCTTTCTTCTTTCTGTAAGACTGTATGTATTTCTCATTCTTGCTTAAAAACTTTTTAGAGACATAGTTTGCTCATTTTAGTTTTGTGATCTTACTATTTTTCACATTTCTATCTTGCTGCAATCTAGAGATACCTATATTGTATACTAAAATATTTTGTGTGTCAGTCTACTGCTCTGTTCCCTTTCAGCCACTTGGTGCCTAGTACTGGTTCCTCAAACACCTGTTTCCATTTCCCTTATTTTAACTTCTTCCTGAAGAGTCATATTTTTCTGAAAAGACTACAACAAACTCCCTCACTATATCAAATAATATTTAAGGAAAATAATTGGTTATTCCTCACATTATTTTTCCCTACTATCCCCCCCCCCTTTTTTTTTTTTATAGAATCTGTTAGTTATTAACACTAAACAATCCAGTTAAGGTCTATTTTTAGCTGAACATTGTTAATTCATCATTCAGGAATATTCATGGTAGAACATGGTAGATATTGGTGTCCTTATGGTCTCTAGAATTTGATGATAAAAAATTGCCAATGCCTCTGAATCCCCCAGAGTTCTATTCATGCGTGGACTTCAACTCCCAGAATTCTCTAGCCAGTTATGGTAAATTTTAGTTTTAAGAGCTGCAAAGTTTAGTTTTAGTTTAGTTTTAGTTTAGTTTAGTTTTACTTTTGGTGCAAAGTGTTAGGCATGAAGAATGAAGAGGTTCCATAAATGTCATTTACAAAGTTAGGCAGAGGTGGGTTTCTACTGGTTCAGTCCGGTTCAGCCAAACAGGTAGTAGTATGGCGGCCTGGAATGGGCAGCGCTGGAATGGGCAGTGACCTAGGTCTGCCATGCCCCCGAACCAGTTCCCCAGTCAACGCCAGTGGTGGCACAATCTTGTTTTTAAGTCTGCACATGCGCAGAATAATTTTCATTGAACTGCGCACACACACACAGCACGCATCCAGCACACGCACGAGCGAACTGGTAGTAAACCCGGCCGGAAACCACCCCTGGCTATAGGGCAGCAGTTCCCAACACTTCTGGCTCAAAAGAAAAAGTGTTCCACAAATGGGGAGGGGGAGATGATTTAGGGGGCAACCTAAATCCTATGCATGGACAAATGAAGCTTTGCTCACTTCTCTGCTGCTTGTGCAGCCTGGTTTCCAACAAGCCGCAGGCTGGTACTGGTCCAAAGCCCCTACTGTAGGAGCATCCACAAGGGGGTAAAAAAGACAAGATGTTGCTTCTTGCTGCCCTCCTGCATTTTTGAGACATATCCCCCTATAGATGCCCCTGAAATTATGTACAGGAGCTTTCCCAAAACAGCTGAACTATCTATAAATCTGGAATTTCTTCACCATATTTGGTGAGGCACCAGGTTTGGGGGGGGGGGGTTAGTATTATGAAACCTGAATGAACAAAGAATCAGAGAATAGGTTTCCCTAACTCAGTATTCTCCAAATTACTTCAGCTGCCATTATAATAACAGGATTAATGGAATTTGGAACCTGACAATGGTGCAATACCACATTTTGTGGAAGGCTGAAGTATAATACCATATTATTCAGTTGAGTTGTGCAGAGGAGTTTTATAAAACAAGCAGGGAGGAAAAGATTTGAGCAAGACAATAAAGAACTTTGAAAGTAATTTAAGGTGCATAATTGGACATAGGAGAAGAGTCATAAATAATGACTAGAAGGAAGTAACTGGAATTCTGGAATATTATTTAGCAACTCAGGGAAAATATTATTAAATAGCTACCACTGAAAACTCTTCTGCTTCTTTGAATTGTTGATTTACATTTATTTTACATAGGAGATAATTTATTCTTTTCACAGTTCTGTTTCCATCACATGGTCTGAAGAGTCATGAGGGGCAACCAT
This sequence comes from Rhabdophis nuchalis, assembly GCA_039707465.1. Classification (NCBI taxonomy): domain Eukaryota; kingdom Metazoa; phylum Chordata; class Lepidosauria; order Squamata; family Natricidae; genus Rhabdophis; species Rhabdophis nuchalis. Next base: position 94,820,691 of record CM077648.1, on the reverse strand, counting down.
TGCACAGCAAATTCAGTCCAAAGAGCAGTTTGTTTAACCCATTCTGCTGTCATATTTATGACAAATTTGTTTTCACAGATGTTGTAGGCAAATAGATTGTCTATACCAGGGGTCTGCAAAGTCGGCTCTTTTAAGACTGGTGGACTTCAACTCCCAGAGTTCCCCAGCCAGCATAGCTGGCTGGGGAACTCTGGGAGTTGAAGTCCACCAGTCTTAAAAGAGCCGACTTTGCAGACCTCTGGTCTATACTATTGGTTTTAGCTGGTTACGGCTTTAATAGGATGTAACAAATCAGTAGTATTAATTAACAGTGTTCTTTTCCCAGTATTGTTGCTGTAATATAGGGGGTAAAAAATGCAATGCAAGGAAGCTTAGAGTTAATGTTTAATGTTTATTGAATTTGTATACCGCCCTTCTCCCTTGCGGGACTCAGGGCGGTGAACAGGCATAATAAAAACAACAAAGACATGAATATATAAAATACTTTAAAATGTCAATTAAAATGTCAATTAAATTAGGGGCCTGTTCTAAAACCAAATAAAATTACTAAATAAAATCGATTCAAATCGATTAAAAACTACACCAGGCCGGCCGCACGGAATAAATGCGTTTTCGGGGCCTGGCGGAAGAGGCGTAGGTGAGTGATCGTACGTAGGTCGGGGGATAGGTCGTTCCAGAGGGCAGGAGCTGCCACAGAGAAGGCTCTCCCCCTGGGGGTCGCCAGCCGACATTGTTTGGCCAACAGTACCCTGAGGAGGCCCTCTTTGTGGGAGCGAACTGGTCGGTGGGAGGTATTTGGTAGCAGGATGCGGTCTTGCAAGTAGCCAGGTCCCGCATAATCTACAGTATTTGCATCTGAGAAACAAATGATTGGTACCCTATAACTTATGCTGATAGCTGCCAATTAACACTAATGCTACAACAAATTTATCTGGGGCTGCCCTTAATTTCTAATCTATGAGATTTGCCAAATGTATAGCAAAGTATTGCAAAACTTGACACAATATCATGTCACTTAGCAATATCACGTAATATCTAGATAATTTAGAATAAGAGATATTCTGCAAGGACTTTTCTCCACATAGCCTAACTTCAGTCTTTAGGAAGTTCCTGCCGTCTGGTACTTGGGCTACAAGCTCACCTAACTGCAATTTATTTGAGAAGCCAGCAATTGTGTAAGTGTGAGCATCTTGCACTACAAAAAATAATGTTTTGGTAGGAAGCACTTACAACTAGGTTCATACATTACTTGCACTATAATCTGTTTGGGCTTGCTTAACATGTTAGGAAACCCAGCTATTGTGGTTTAGTGAATAAGCATTGTCAAGCAAACCATGAGAAGGTAACCCCATCTTATGCTCTAAAACAGGGGTCTCCAACCTTTGCAACTTTAAGTCTGAAGGACTTCAGCTCCCAGACAAAGCTGGCTGGAGAAGTCTGGGAACTGAAGTCCTTCAGACTTAAAGTTGCAAAGGTTGGAGACCCCTGTTTTAGAGCATAAGAAAGCTCTGCTTCACTTGGTGGAGGGACAATTACAGAATAGGAAATGTTTATAGGATTTTCATATATTACCCTCTAGCTAGTTGGTTCTATTTTTCCCCAAATAAAACAATATATACTTAAGTTAGGAACATAAATTTGCAAGATTGCATTCATATATTAGTCTATGTTTTTGTAAAAAGTATATGAGTAAAATAAGATATGTTTCCGATCTTGTTCATGCTCTTTCAGGCCATAAACAGTGATTCTGCTCCTCTTATTTGACTTAGTTTTACATTTTTAATATTTTAGGTTTCAAAACAAAGTCAGGTTCATAATAAAGAATGAAATGCTCACATTTCACTCTTCTGAATAAAAAAATCTTATAAAACTTTTTATTTCAGTTGTCTCTCTTATTCTGTGATACTTGTGACAAAATAGGAATGTGAAGTTTCAATTTGTAAACAGCAAAGTATTTTCTTTATGCATTAAGAAACTGTAACTCAGACAGGAAGTTGCAAATAGAACTTCCTGATATTAAAAATGAGTGTTACTTGCTCTAATTATAACTGAAAATATAGTAAACGAAGTAGGTATCTCTGATATTTAGCTGCGTGCTTTTAGTGCATTTGGGATTAGTGCAATTTAATTCTGTAAATTAAATCCAGCCATGTCTAACATTTCTCTTGTTTCACAATACCCACAGTTGCTACAATGTTCTTGTTACTAAATTCAAGGACTACCAAATTGTTCTGTCAGTTTTTTCCACCTCAGAGTTAAAAAGCATCAGTACAATAAAGACTGAATTCATATTACACTAAGCCATGGTTTATTATTCATAATTTACTGAATATACTGGTTTTACTAATCATGATATTCTAAAACCAAACTACATTATGAGTTGGAATATCATTTGAACACACTATCCCAGTATAAATTGTCATGTTATAAACTAGGCTTCTCCAACTTAATGACCTTTGGATGGTTGGCTGAGAACTATGAAAACTGAATCCAAGACTACAGAAAGCTATGCTGTATCTACCAACTGGTAAGTCACTTATTTTTTTAATTTAACTGGAATGCATTTTTTTTCCAGGAAACCTTGGTGTTGTCTCTATCTTAATTGTGTGACAGGTGAATTGGACAATTCAGTTTCTTCAGAAACCTATGAGGGGATTATAGCTAATTTATCAGCTCCAAAACATCACATTCCTAATTTAACACAGGAATATTTCAAAGCATTTTTACTATGTAGTGTTCTCAGTAGATTTGGAGCATGCTGGTTGTCATGGTAACTAGGTCAGTGTGGTGGGGAAAGAGGGTGGAAATGCTTGTGGTTTCCCTCAGCTTGTACGTGTCCTTCCTTTTTCTTCAGACCTTGCCTGTTGCACTGACATTTTTTTCTGTCTGTTTTCTTCATTGTTAAATAGCTCCAATGAGATTGCTCAGTGCATTTTACTCAAAACTTGCCCAATTCAGCAGCTAGAAGCCCAGGTTTGGATAGCACCAAAGATCTAGCAATCGTAAAAATGTTCCCTATAATGAGAACCTTTTTATCTTAATAATCCACCCAATATGTAATTACAGCTAAAGTAGTCTGAATGATGGTAGCTATTTTTAGATAATCACATTCAAAGTGAAATCTGTGAATCCTTTTTCTGATTCACCTATTATTTTTATAGTCTCCTGGAAGATTAGTTATGTGGGCCAATACATAGACTGTTAATGGTGTGGGGTTGAATGATTGACTAGATTGCCTTTTCAACTCTAGAGTCTGATTCACATAGACTTCCCTTGATTATAGGATATGTAGGTAGTTCCTGACATACAACCATTGGTTTAGTGACTGTTTGAAGTTACAAAGGCACTGAAAAAAGTGACTTATGGCCATTTTTCACACTTACTGTTGCAGCATCCCTGTGGTCAAAATTTGGATGCTTTGCAAACGGACATGTATATATGATGGTTGCTGTATCCCAGGATCATGTCAAACATAACCCGAATCTTTTGCCACCTTCTAACATGCAAATCAATGGGAAAGCCAGATTTGTGTACAAACAGTGCTACTGATTTAACAACTGCAGTGATTCACTAAACAACAGTGGCAAGAAAGTTTGTAAAGTGGGACTGAACAACTGAATGGTTCAGCAATGGAAATTTGGGGTTCAATTAAATTTGGGTCATAAATCGAGAATTACCTATATATTCCTAATTTACTTATGGTGCTCAACTTGATATGGACTATCTCATTTAAAGTGAGAGTGTTGTGTGAATTCAGCCACTAAGGCCTAGTCAATATAGAATGGTTAAGCGAAACATGAGTCGATATATCAGCGCAGCCATGGTAACTATTAGTTATAGAACTGAGCTAACTCTACTGAAAAACAGTATCTCTGTTCATACCACATGTTAAGCCTCAAAGCCCAGTTGCCAAGCACATCAACCAGAAACTTTATCCAGAATGTTCAGTTTACTCTATTACATGAACCCCAAATTAATATCACTTAACTTGAAGCTGAAATTTGCAGCCAAAGTTGCTATGTTTACATTCTATTTTCTGCAAATACAAAATGTCAGATTCTGAATTGGTTAACCCAATTCTGGAATCACACAATACCCAAGATATATTACACTGCATTTTAGCTTGATATATTGTCCTAATCCATTCTCTTTAGCAAGTTTATGGCTCAATGTGTCATATAAATTAATTTGGGTAAACTTTAGTATGTTATTATGTGTGAGATAAGTGCGTTTGAACACTACATACTGTATAATGCCAAGACACAAAGATTTGTTAACCAGCTTTTTAGTTTAATGTGATGATATTGGAAATGATATAAAATTATATTTCTTTCTGATATCATATATCGACGAGCCATTTACACCTACAAATTATAACCGAGTGTTACATAAAGTGGACCCTACTTGAACAACCTTACCTTAACTACTGTATTTTTGGGAGTATAAGACGTACCGGAGTATAAGACGTACCCAGGTTTTGAAGAGGCTTTTTTTTTTTTTAAAGTAGGTAGGTAGATAGAGGGATAGAGAGGGGGAGAAAGAGAGAAAAATACAGTAGGTAGGTAGGGGGGGAGAGAGGGTAGGTAGGTAGGTAGAGAGAGGGAGGGAAAGAGAGAGAGAGAGAGAAATGCAGTAGGTAGGTAGGGAGAGAGAGAGTGTAGATAGATAGGTAGGGAGAGGGATAGAGAGAGAGAAATAGAGAGAGAAATACAGTAGATAGGTAGGGAGAGAGAGTAGGTAGGTAGGTAGGCATATAGAGGGGGGAGAGGTACAGTAGATAGGTAGGAAGAGAGAGAGTGTAGATAGGTAGGTAGAGGGATAGAGAGAGAGAAATAGAGAAGAGAGAAATACAGTAGATAGGTAGGTAGAGAGAGAGGGTAGGTAGGTAGGTAGATGTTTTCAGGTGTATTTACCCATGTGCTGGAGAAGGAAATCACTGACCATCTTTGGAACAAATCTTTGTTTCTGCAGGCACAGTACTTGACCAACGTAATTCTCATCAATCACTCTAATTAAACAGCTTTCCAAAAGGGAAAAAAACCCACCCTTTTGCACTTTGCAAACCTACCCCAAACGGCCCGTTTTTCGCAAAAATGGGCCAGGTTTTTCTTCAAATAAAAGGCATGAATGGCCTTGGGGGGGCTTGCAGAGTGCTTGTGGGGAGGTGGGGGGTCAAAAATGAGCAAAACCCCAGCACATTTATCGTGAAAACGAGCCATTTTTGGGTCAAAAAAATTGCATGCATAGCCTTATGGAGGCTTATAGAGTGCTGCTGGGGGCTGGGGGGGCACAAACATCCTGCTTTTTGCTCATTTCTGCCCTCCCCAGCCCCCAGGAGCTCTCTGGAAGCCTCCATAAGGGTATGCACGTGGCCATTTTGGTGAAGGGGCGGGGTTTCAGGAGGCAAAAAATGCTGTATTCGACGTATGACGCACCCAGATTTTCAGCCTCTTTTTAGAGGAAAAAATGTGCGTCTTATACTCCGAAAAATACGGTAATAAAAATAACTATAACTGCCTACTGGTGTCATTTTATAATCTATACTTCCTTGCTTGCTATTTAACCCTCTAAATTGTCTTACAATTAACATTTAAATTTCATTTATTTAGCATTGTATTATGGGATACATTATTAATATCATTTATGTAGTGAAAATCTCCCCCCCCCCCCCACCGCCCTTCTGAAGACACTCAGCAGGACTCACTACAGCATCTCTGACCGATAACCCCAGCAGAGGAGATCTCACATTTCATGTGGCAGTCTATTCCATTAGATGACAGCTTTTACAGTCAGGAAATTCTTCATGATGTTTAGCCTGAACTTCATTCCTGGTAATGTTAAACTATTGGTCGTAATCCAGACTTCTGAGGCAATATAGAATTATAGTCTCTTCATTGTGACAACCCTTCAGATATTTTAAGACTATCATATCTCCTCTTGGTCATCTTTTTCTGGGGGTTAAACATATTGGCATTCTTTAAGCATTCCTCTTGGGTCATTGTTTATCAACCATTCTGATATCCCTGCTCTTAACTTGCTCTAGTCCATCACTGTTTGAACTATTGTGCTCAGAACTTTAATGTGCTCAAGGTGGGGCAGAATAGAAAAATTATTTCCCATGTAATGGATAAATGTTCTTCTGTTAATGCACCCAGAATTGTATTTGTCTTTTTAGTACCTGCTTCACTCATTTGAGTGAAGGAGCAAGGAGTCCCAGATCCTCTGCTGCTGCCAAGCCAGGTCTTCATCACCTCTGTCCCATACTTGTGCCTTTAATTTTCCTATCCAGATGCAGAAGTTTACATTTTTTCCATTAGATTTCATCTGATTAATTTCAGTTCGCTGCTCAAGCCTCAAATCTTTCTGAATCATGTCTTTCCCCTACTAGTGAGTTCTCCCAATTTGACAGTTAGATAAATCATCTGCAAATTTATCAACTGTTCCTTAATCCGCTCATCCAAGTCATTAATAAAAATGAACCCAGGACATATCCCTGTAGTACTCCATTGATGCATTCTGCCTACAGCCTGGAGCTCAATCCTGATGGGTTTAAGGTTGATTCAGCCTTCCATCCTTCCAAGGTTGATAAAATGAGGACTTGCTGGGAGCAATATGCTGACATTGTAAACTGCCCAGAGAGGGCTGTAAAGTATTGTGGGTATATAGGTCTAAGTGCTTTTGCTATTCCTTGAAGCTTAAATGGTGTGATCATTTGTCTAAATTAAAATCCATTGAATAGTTATGACACCTTTACCACATGATTAAGGAAAATATGATAAATTTTGTTGAAGACTTTGCTAAGTTTGTGGCTTTTTCCTGATTTTCTAAACCAATATTTTTTCCAAAGAAGAAGATAGGGTTAATCTGCCATAATTTATGCCAAACCCATGCTGACTTTTATTAATTATGAAAGCATGTCCATTCAGGTGATCACAAATAATGCTATTTCATACATGCCTGAGAACTTGCCCAATGTAGATTTCAATTTCACAGATCTCTAGTTTTTTCAGATCTTCCCTTTCTCATTTTTGAGGATAGGAGAATGTGTTCTCTCTATTTTTCCAAATCCTTTAAAGTTTCTCAGGTATTTTACAATACAGGTAGTCCCTGACTAATGACCACAACTGAGTCCAAAATTTCTGTTGCTAAGCCAGACAGTTGTTAAATGAGTTTTGCTCCATTTTAGCACCTTTCTTGCCACAGTCATTAACTGAATCTCTGCAGTTGTTAATTTAGTAATATGGTTGTTAAGTGAATGTCTTTGCTCATCAGAAAGTTGAAAAGGTGAGCACATGACCCTGGGACACTCCATTCATCATAAATACGAGTCAGTTGCCAAGTCTCAGAATTTTGATGACATAACCATTGGCATGTTGCAAATGGTCAAAGGTCACTTTTTTCAAAGCCATTGTAACTTTGAATGTCAATAAATAATTATTGTAAGTTGAGGACTATCTGCACTATTGAGAGTGGTGTTTCCACCAGTTCCTCCAGACCCTAGAGATCCGAATTTTTAAAATTAGCTAGGTTTCCTTACCTTTTCCTTGTCTTTCCTAAACCGTAGTCCCATCCTTCCATTTGTGTAAGAATAACCAACTAGATGCAATATACTGTAAGAGTTAATAAGTTGCTTAAGCCTTGGAAGTCTAGAAATGATTAGTCAATAAGCAATAGACAGGTTGATTATTTACTATTAGCTAATATTACAATTATTCTATCAGTTCATACAATCAATAGATCAAAAGACAGGATGCCATATAAAGTTTGTTTGCTCAGAAACTTTTTTTCTATTCAGCCAATGCAATGAAGTAATTAAAGTATTAGATAGAAAAATGGCATCTGCCTTATAATTTCACTTAGTTTATTAAAAGCAGCTGTTCTACAATTCATGGTTTCACAGTTTTTAATAACACATTTGATTAAAATCAAGAATTCTTAAAATCAAGAATTCTAATAGATTTGAGAAACTGTATTCCAAGTTCTGACCATTTTAATTAAAATGGTTTCTCCTCCAAATTCCTAGGAATTGTAGTTATTGAATGCCAAGAATTGTATTAACAGTTTGTGTTCTCTACATCATCAATTTCCTAGCATAGCCAAATCGCAATGAGCTTCCCTCTGTTCCCAGTAATGCACTATATGCTTGTCTTCAAGGTCACAAACTTTACTCAATATGATCCTATCAAATGTACTGACTTTTCACTCTCAATTTAAATACATATGAATATGCTCTACGCTTTCTATTCTATTTTTTTTATATTTAGGAGATTGTAATCCAGATATTCAATAGATTTTAGAGGGAATAAAAAGTACACCCAGAACTAAGATGCTTCATGAAAGTAAAAAAGAAATACAAATAGACTAGCCTTCCCAAGAAATTATAATATTATTCTATTATCAAATTGCAAGTTACAAAAAATAAATGCTGAAGATACTTTCAATTTACAGATATCTATACCAAATAAAATGATTAAAATATTTCCACAATTGATGTTATTATTCAATTTATAAGGCTACCCAATCAAAGATGACTTCCATAGTGATTGGCCCGAGTAAAAATGGAAGCAAATGACCAAGGTATCTTCTGGGGAAGGGAATCAAAAAAGGCAAGATGTTGGGCACAACAGTATGATCAAAGATCTTTTTCTGTGTTGTTCAACACTATTAAAAAGACTTTGATTGTGCAGTTGTGGCTGCCATCTTTTTAATTCACCCAACATTCCATAACTGACAAAAATGAATGGTACAGGTAATCCTCAACCTATGACCACAATGGAGCCCAAAATTTTTGTTGTTAAGTGAGAAATTTGTTAAGCGAGTTTTGCCCCATTTTGTGACTTCTTTTGCCACATTTGTTAAGTGAATCACTACAGTTATTAAATTAGTAACACGGTTAAGTGAATTTGGTTTCCCCATTGACTTTGCTTGTCAGAAGGTTGCAAAAGGGGATCACATGACCTTGGGACACAGCAAGTGTCATAAGTATGAGTCAGTTATCAAGCATTCGAATGTAAATCACGTGACCATGGGGATGCTACAGCGGTCTTAAGTGTGGAAAAATGGTCAGAATCCCTTTTTTCAGTGCCCTTGTAACTTTGAACGGTCACTAAATGAACTGTTGTAAGTCGAAGACTACCTGTATTGATATGTTAGCTTCCTAAATAAAATGTTCTGAAATACTATATATGACAGGGTGTTAAACTCAAGGCCAAGGGGCTGGATCTCTGCCCATGGTGTGCTTAGATCTGACCCATGGGGCTGCCCTGGAAACAGCGAAAGACTGGCCTGCGGTGCCTCCACCAGTGAAAATGGAGCATGGGAGGGCCGCATGCGACCCGCCCAAGCTCCGTTTTTGCTGGCAGAGGGTTGCAGGAGGCTGACACAGTCAAAAACAGAGCTCGGTAGCCCGTTTTCTCTGGCAGAGTGCTTGGGCCACCACAGGTAACCGTGATACAAGTGACATTGACCTGGCCATGCCCCCAGGTCAAACATAACCTGATGCAGCCCCCAATGAAATAGCGTTTGACACCCCTGATATACGATTAAGAAACTGAACCTGCAGTCTCCAAAACCTGATTACATTTTTGTCTTAACTAGTTGGAAAAATCCTGACTCCACTCCTGCCTTCTATATAACATTGCAATAGCGAATCCTATGCCATCTTGGAGTGCTTTATGAATATACGCAGTATCAAAAGTGCAATGGGGATTTTTTTTACCATTAAAAAAAACCTACTCACCTAGTTAAATATTCATGTGGCCTCCCAATGCAATAGGCTCCCTGGATCGGGTTGCTAAGTTCCCTGGTCTTAAGCAAAGGGAACAGTGTGCCAAAAACTGTTTTTGTCAGAAGGGAAGACGCTGTCAGGTCGTGTGAGGCAAAAGATAAATTGCTCTCAGGGACAGGTGGCTGTTTCAGTGATGGCAATAATAGGAGAACCACTACTGGCATGTGGGGGTGTTACTAATCTAGGGGTACTTTTATGATCCTAGCATTTAAAGTGCCTGGCTTTTCGATCTGTCATTCTGAATAATATCCTAAAAGTGCTTATATCATCCCTTTACCTCATGTTCCTGTAGCAGTTCCCACTGTTGTTTTATTCTTTTATACAGTACCCGAGGAAGCTAAAGAGTGCTCACAGGCTGGAGGTAATGGCATCCTGCCAGATGCTAAGCAATATGCGCTGGGGTTCTTGCAGCTTGAAGCAAATAGTAACTACAAAAAGAGAAGTTTGGTAGTATTTCCGATAGGCTGTTTTTCTGTTTGGTGGACTTTGCCTCTTGTAGGGCAAAAGCTCTTTCCAGACCTCACATAGGAAGCAAATTATAGGGAAACAGCATTAATGTTATTTAGTGTAATTAGGGAAAGTCCACTTTGGCATACTGAATGCAAACAGGCCTCCCCTTCAGGCTTATGCTAGAGAATCTTTAACAAAAGTGTTCTTTTGGGGTGCTAATTAGGCAGGGAAGTTAAATTGGTGGTAAACAGAATAAATAAACCCTAAAGGATTCCAATTAACTAGTGTGGCCAGAAACCCTTTCTTCTGTTAAGTTTGAGAATCTTTCACTCCCTTGATTATTTGACATTTCTCGGGTTGTCATGGAAATCTTCATGATCAGAACAAATAACAGCTTTCTCTTTTGGGGAAAAAAAATTTAAACTACCCCAAGAGACCTTTTGTTAAAGAAAAATATTTTCTGAAAACCATATAAAATCTCTGCATGTTACATTTTAACATAGATCTTCGCCTTGTGGTAGGAATGATTCAAGTGACAGTTTTAGATCAGGAGACTGTAAAACCTTTCATTAGGAGAAATAAATTTCTTATATATTCAACAAAGAATAAGGCAGTTTATCACAATGTGGCTTCATTCACACAACATGCTCATGGTTAACTTAATCATAGGTTACAGTATTTCAATTTCCTGGATTCACCTGTAACAGAACTACAAACTACTTTAATACAAGGGCTGGATTTGAATGAAATGGCTGGGCTAAAATATGGTTGATTAATTATTGGCTCAGTGTACTGTGAGAACATCATTATGTATGAATTAACTCATAAATTATGTATGTGCTATATTGTGAATGGCCACTATCTGTACATAATTTTCATTGACTGCACTTTTGCATTTAAATTCTGCTAATTTCCTTATGCCTCTAAAGCAGTGGTTCTTAATCTCTTCCTTTTGCCTTAGACCCATTGGAGACCCTAGTCTTAGTCAAATCTATAAACCTCTTAGAAAAATACATTTCAATTAAAATACATACTGTATGTATTGTATTAACAGTTATGCTCAGATAACTGATAACCAAAATATTTAAATATTTTAAAATAACAAACTACCGGTGTAATAATATATGTAAAAAAAAAGTTGTAATTTTTCACCCGTTTATTAACCCCTAAAATCTATACACAGAGAATAAATTTCAGAGAGTTAAGAACTCCTGCTGAAATGTAATAAATGGTAAATTACTGCTGTAAATATGAAAAAGTATATAAGTCTAAGTGCTATTGCTAATGCTATCCACTAAAGTTTATGGTATAAAATGTGTTGGTTTTGATGTGGCCTAAATTGTCTTTTTTTTTCTACAACAGATTGGCTGTTCCCTAAAAATCTGGTATGAGCTTACCAGTCAAACTTCACTGGGTTGTTGCCTCTGTGGAGTGTCATGTACAAAAGGGATAAAGATTTGTTTTTTTTGCCACTCTCACTTACTTGCAGATTTAGATTTTGGCCCCCATGCAGATGCCACTAGACTGTTTCTTTTCCCAAGCTGCTCTAAAAAAAAAGAAAACTGGTAATAATAATTAGTGATATATGCACTAGGAGAAACAAAATAAAAATATGAACAAGATGCAAGACACATATAAATATATTTTGGATAAAGCATCTGAGTACTAAGGAGAAGAATCCCAGCTGAATGTTTATCTCCATTGGAAAATGCTTAGCATGCTACCTGTAGGAAATGATGTGCAAAATAAGGGAAAAACTAATTCAAAGCTTTATTGCTTCCTTTTCCTTCCTGCTATGGGTTTTCTGTGTAGGATAAGGCCAGCATATGCCATTTACTTACTCACTTTTCTGACTGTTCAGCATACTTTCAGGTACAGAAAGTTATAAAGGTGTAGAGAGGCGTCTTTGCTTTGTCCTAGCAAATAAGTCAACAGTCAATCTTGATAATGCAACAATTACTTCATTGCATGAAGTAAGTGCCAGGAACAGTCATACTAACAGTAATTCCTTCAAAGGAATGTAGAAACCATAATCCAAGTTACTGGGAATCAGAACAGTGTCGTCATTTCTTCGTGTACAAACTTCCCTGTTCCATGCTTCCTAAGACTTCAAAACTGGTCTGCTCAGATAGTTACACTCCAATAACTCATGAGAATAGGGTTGAAATTTTAAAATAGAAAACATGCATTGAACTTCTTTGCAATGTTATTAGATTTTTCAAAAACATTCCTTAGGCATTTCTATATCGATATCAAAAACTTTCCTTAAGTATTTCTATATCAGTTGGTACTAGGGCTTAGAGGCATCCTTCATTGATTTCTTGCTTTTGAGATCTATTGCATTACAGCAGGGGTCTCCAACTTTAAGAATTGTGGACTTCAACTCCCAGAATTCCTGTCAGGCTTTGCTGGGTGAGGAATTCTGGGAGTTGAAGTCCACAAATCTTAATGTTGCCAAGGTTTGGAGACCTCTGCATTACAGCATCAATTATTGCAGCCTGTGCACTTGTGGAAGTCACTTATGAAGGTCTTGGGAAAGCAGTGTTGGCTTCTTGTTATTTTAAAGGATTTAGACGCATTGTAAATACTGCTATTTCCCTTATGGTACAACTTTCAAGGGGTGGAGGTCACGTTTCTAGAATCCAAAATACCACTTTTCTGCTTCTAAAAGTGATTTTGAGTCCAGTCGGTGTCTAATTTAAAACTTGCATAAAACCCCAGTGAACATACTACACGTTAACGTCTAACGAAGTGTTTTCTTTCCAAAGATCGTCTGTGCAATATATAGAACAATGCAGGTTGGGAATTGTGGAAAATTAAGTTGCCGAACTTTTTAAAGAAACGTTGGTTTTAACCCTTTATCTCACGGGCACCACGTTGGGGATGCCTGCTTTTCAGGCTTTCATAACTTCGCCGGAGTAAAATGCACGGCTTCTCACAGATTTGTCTTTGGAACAGCTGGGCCGGGAAAGAGGGTGGAATTGATAGCTGCAGGGAAGCAGGAAGGAAGGGTCAGGCTTGCTTGGAAAGGTGCCCTAAACCAATTCAGCAAGAAAAGGGCAGGTGATGACAACATCACTATTTATGGTGCTTCGTGACAATCGCGCGGCCTTATATGGGCAGGCAGAGGACCTTGGAAGAGCTCTCGCGGTCGGAGGCGGAGCAGCAAGAAGTTGGCAAGGGAGACGCTCTCGCCAGATCGGCCGCCGGAGCCCGCTCCTCTTCGGAAAGTCCCTCGCCAACTGGGGCTGCGCGCGTCGCAAAGGCATATAACTACCCACCCCACCCACGCCGGTCTAGTCGCAAGACACGGGCTGCTGGGCTGCCCTTTCCCGGAGAGAAAGAGCTCTGCAAGAAGAACGCCCCTTAGCCAAGATAATCAGTTGTTATCAGAGACTACAAAAGACAGAAAATGGTTGCTTGCTTGCTGTAAGGATTCTCGGAGGAAAAGCAAGAGTTGACTGCGTTTACACTCTGGGAGAGGCAGGGGAGCGACACGCCCTTCGTTTTAACTGTTATCTTACATGCTCTTAACATGCTACTCGCCATGCGTTCTCTTAGCCATCTGAAAGTCCTTGATTTGTCCAGTGGTAAAAGGGACACTTTTCACATATTCACATTTTTAAAACCGATGTTTTTATTTATTCCACGTATTCAAATATTCCTAATCTGAACAGAATGGAATGGGAATTGGAATAGGGAATGCAATGGAATGGAATAGAATTCTTTATTGGCCACATGTGATTGAACACACAAGGAATTTGTCTTTGGTGCATATGCTCTCAGTGTGCATAAAAAGACGATACATTCGTCAAGAATCATAAGATACAACACTTAAAAATAGCCATAGGGTACAAAACAATCAGGAAACAATATAAATTGTAAGGATACAAGCAACAAAGTCATACAGTCATAAATGGGAGGAGAAGGGTTATAGGAACGATGAGAAGAGTAATATTAACGCACTTAGTGAATAATTTGACAGTGGTGAGAGAATTATTTAGCAGAATGATGGGGGGTGGGGGGAGAACTGTTCTTATGTCTAGTTGTCTTGGTGTGCAGTGCTCTATAGCGTCATTTTGAGGGTAGCAGTTGAAACAGTTTATGTCCAGGATGTGAGAGGTCTGTAATTATTTTCACGGCCCTCTTTTTGACTTGTGCAGTATACGGGTCCTCAATGGAAGGCAGATTGGTAGTAATCGTTTTTTCTGCAGTTCTAATTATACTCTGAAGTCTGTGTCTGTCTTGTTGGGTTTCAGAACCAAACCAGACAGTTACAGTAAGTGTGGAATAGTGCTGATTTCCAGAGAAGTGGCGTAAGAATGCAGCCATAATTTAAATTTATTTTCCAACTTTCTCAGCGTGTTCAAGATACACTTGTAAAATGAGGTCCTCTGAAAGATAGCATTTGAGCCTAGAATCAGCAAACAGAATTTAGGCCTATCTCCTAAGAGTGCATTCTTGCCAGTGTAATTAATTGGTTTTGATATAAAAGTCGTTCTCAGCTGTCAATTCACTACCTAGCTGTACTAAGAATGCTAGAGTTTTCCATTGGAATCAATGCATGTAGAAATAATGAAAACAGTCTCTAGTATATAGTTGTTCTACTAGACAGTTTTGCCTTGAGCAGTGAGAAAAAGCATTAAATATTGAGAATTGCATTTAATATTCTTCAGGTTTCAACATGAGCAATAATCCAGGGGTTAAATTGTGGTTCACCTGCATTCTGAGGAACTTTGAAGGCTGTTTCTCCACCTCAAATTGTATTCAGACTGCAAGAAAACTGGGGACTCTTTAGACAGGTGTTGAATTGTAACTAGCCACACCAGACAACCTGAGAAAAGTTAATAGTCCGAATTAGCAAAACTGATACTGAAAGATATTCTTTACTTCAAAACAATTGAAGACTGTATTATGAAGGGTGAAAGGTGGAGATTGAGCAACCTACAGTATTTGTTTTAATATATATTTAATATAAAATATGCTACATATTTTATGTAGAGAAGACTGCTAGATAGTAATGTGGCTGTTTGTAAAAGCTATAAAAGGGCTGTAAGTATATCAGAAGAATATATGTTGGAGAGCAGTGTGGTCTAATGGTTAATGCACCCGGATAGAAACCAAACCATGAGCTTAAGCGTGAAAACCAACTGGGTAACTGGGCCAGTCGTGCTATCTCTCAGCCCAATTCCCCTCTCAGGGTTGTTGTTGGGTGGAAAATATTAGGGAGGAGTGTTAGGTGTGTTCACCACCTTATTTATAAAAAACAAGGCAGAATATTAATGGTTCTTAAAATTTAAGTTATAGATAAAATAAAGTTTTTTCTAAGTCACTCTAAGGCAGTGTTTCTCAATTATTTTCTGTCAGGGCCCCCCTAGGAAGAAGAAAACATTTCGCCCCCCCCCCCGCGCGACTGTAAATAGTATCATTTGTCTATAAAATTGTTATAAGTACACCTCTGCATAACACTGTATCCTTATTAAGTATAAGAGAATAAAAAAAGAAAGAAATTTCTTTCTCTTTCTCTCTCTCTTTTTCTTTTTTCTTTCTCTCTTTTCTCTCTTTCCTTTCTGTCTCTCTCTTTCTCTCTCTGTCTGTCTTTCTTTCTTTCTCTCTCCCACTTTTTTCTTTCTTTCTTTTTCTTTCTCTCTATCTCTGTCTGTCTCTCCTTCGTCTGCCCATCTATCACTGTGTGTGTGTGTGTGTGTGTCTTGCATTCACGCACTTCCTGTGTCTCTCTCTTTCTCTCCCTGTCTCTCTCTGTCTCTCTGTGTGTGTCTGTCACTCTCTGATTCCTCCCCCCCTCCCTGTCTCTCTCTGTGTCTGTGCCTCTCTCTGTCTGTGTCGTGGTCCCCGCCCCGCCCCCACTCCCCGCGGAGTCTCCTCAGCCCGGCTCACCCGCCTTAGCCTGCCCCGGCCACCCGTGCTTGATCGCTCGTTCTCTCGCTCCGCTCCTTCCAGGAGCTGAGAAGCCTCCGTGTGTGTGTGCGTGCGTGCGTGTGTGTGTGTGTGTGAGGAACGACAGTCCCTGGAAGACGACGAGTGGCCAGCATGCCGGCTGTGGAGGGAGGGAGGAGGAGGGAGAAAGGGAATCGGCAGAGCCGATTTGCCGAGGTCAAACGCGCCCCCCTTTACAGAGCCTCGCGCCCCCCCAGGGGGGCGCGCCCCACTATTTGAGAAATGCTGCTCTAAGGAAAACAAAATTACTTGTTCAAAAATGTCTTTCTTGATCAAACATGACAATAGTTATACTTGCAAAACTTACTGAATCATAAAATATCCAATCATAGTTTAGCTTTACTTGTGAAAACCCAGTTCTTGTGGTTAGTATATATATTGCATAGATATGGGATAAAATCAAGAACGTCTATCCTTCCATCCCCAAATTTATTGTGGAATATATTTATTGTTACCAGCTAAATCTACTTGTTTTTAAAAAGGGGGTTGCATGTAGACACCAGCAGATTAAACTGTTAATGCATGGATTAAACATTCACACAACTTAGTTTTTCCTTTCTAACTGAGCTGTACGAATTAAAGGTAGCAGTCCAAGCTTTTAAACATAGTTCTACTTTATTATATAAATGCATTCTGGATGTTCTTTTTTGGCTTAGTGTTAGCTCTGCAGCAAAAAAAGTTTATATTCAAGTTTCAGTCTGGCCAGGTAGCTTCTGTGTTACTCATTTGCCAGCTATTATGCTCCAGGCACCTAGAAATCTGGCTATCGGGTTCACAGTTCATACCTGTCTTTCATCTAGCTTAGGCAGGAAAGGGGAGAGTGACAAATAGTACTGACCTTTTACTTAGAATTAGTCTTACTGCTATGATCTCACAACTATAAAGCAACGCTTTAAAGATACAAATCTTTATAAATTGTAGACTGGGTTCAGACAACAGACTTTACTGATTCAATGGCAAAGACAATATGTCATACCGTGCCATGAATTGAGTCATTGTCGGGACAGGTTTCAATCCCAAGAGGTACACTGCAGCATTACTAGTAATACTATAATGTGTGAAAATTAAAAGCCAGTCAACAATGTGATATAGCAGTGCCCACTTTTGCTTGATCAGTCCACCAAGGAAACAAAATAGAGTGGCTGAAACTAAGATGCTTTTTTAGAAATTTAATTGTCAAGGCCTGACAGCTGCAAGACACACACTTCCCAACCACCATTTGGATTTAAATTTAAAGGAGACTCATTTGTCTGATTAAAGGGAAAGAAGCTATTGCCAGAAAAAAAAACTTGTTAGTATTCTTTTGATGTGAGATGCTCAAAGATACCAAGTAGAAAGTGAATATATTTCTCAAAGTACCTGCCTTGGGCTGGGATGATGCTCTATTGTGTGTTGCCAGATTCAGTGACAGTTCTGAGTTAAGCATAAGATGTGAATGCTCTTAGAGAAAGAGATCAAAATTGTAAGACTGTTCAGACCCATGGTAATCTACAAAACATAACCTTTAAAGTACCTGGTTTCTTATCTTGAATCCCAACAGTTACATTAAGTAGAATATCTCTTTAATTGAACTTCATTCCTAGTAAATTCATAAATAGGACAGTTGCTTTTTTTGGGCAATAATATGGAAGTGGGTTTTTATGCATTTTCCAGGTTGCTTATTTTACTCCACCAAGTATGCCCCATATTTGCTGATGGTGGCTCACCGAAGTAGTAAACAGATCTGACCCCACTGAGCTGGCCAAGATCAGTCAATTTACAAAATAGCTTGATAACTACAAGACTGTTTTCAATCATTTTACTGTGGTACCATTGATCTGTACCACCTAACAATCTACCTAAAAGTTACCAATCTTATGATCAAACTAAATAGGTGCATTATTTCAATTGTTTGGTGTGTTTTTTTTTAAATGCAGATTGAATTAAGGGGGGGGGGTGTCAAAATAACATGCTCAGAGATAACAGGAAAGTTCTTCTGGAAACGAAGATCTCCAAACAGGAACACAAATAAGGTCTGTTCTCAGAACTGCAACTGGGAAGGTAAATATTAAACACCTGTTCTAATGTTTTTACAAATAATGCCCACTTGCTGATATGACTTGCATTAAGAAAAGGACAGGTTAAATGCAAGATTGAATCAATGTCATTCTACACTCTTTGTATCAGAATAAAACCTAAATTCTTCTGGTTGGGTTCACACATAGGCTTGGTTGAATTCATACATAGGCTGAGCCCAAACCAAGCAAACTATGTCATAACATGATACTTTGTTCACACATTGTGCTAAGGCATAGAATGGTTTGCTTGGCTTTGGCTTCGACATTGTGGTTTGTAAATCATGGTTGCTTAGCATGTCTTGTAAACCACAGAAGATTAAATCTGGAGGCAGAGAAAAGGTCAAAGCAAACTGGCCTACACTTATAGGTAAATCTCACAGCAAGAAGCAGAAGTGATAACATGGCTACTCCAGGGGATGACTTCAACCATCAGTTCCAACACAGATTTGAGGTTTAGTTTGGTGGTTTTGCCCAAGTAAAGTTGTAGACAGGGGTTTCTAACCAGAGACACGAATCCCTCCAGTACTTTCTGATGCCACATACAGGGCTGGAGGAAACATTGGGGGTGGGGGTAGGGGGAGATAATTACATCCCACAAACAATCTGACTGAACTCTGTATTCAAAATTGTCATGGGGGCTGAAGGACAAGGAAAATTTGGCATCTCCGTTTTCCCCAGTGCCTCTAATTATTTTAAGAACAGTACTGCAGCTGGGTTTTTTGTTTTTTTTTTGCCAAAAGGCTGGGGGATATTGAAGTCAGCATCTGCAATGGAGATAACATTCCATTCCTTCCTAATTAGTGTGCTATGAACCGAAAGGACTTCCTTTTCTTCCCTCCCCCCACTCCTCATCCTGAAACGCAATCGAAAGGGCACAGAGAATTCAGGCTTGCTGATGTGTCCTTGCAACAGGGTCTCCTCTTTCCCACAGCCTCTCTGGGTTCATCCCC
Source organism: Rhabdophis nuchalis (assembly GCA_039707465.1). Lineage (NCBI taxonomy): Eukaryota > Metazoa > Chordata > Lepidosauria > Squamata > Natricidae > Rhabdophis > Rhabdophis nuchalis. The sequence continues at coordinate 94,801,489 of CM077648.1, read as the reverse complement.
TCACTGCAAAGTTTGTTAGTTGCTTCTTGGACACATATCTGAAGAATTAAGTGCCTTGGAATAAAACGCATGCTTGGGAAATTGTTCCAATTTTGGTTCTGCGAAGACTGTTAAGATTTTTCTTTTTTCTTTTCAAGTATGCAAGACATGTATATTTTGAGATCAGATTAAGCCTAGCCATACATGGAAAAGATATTCCTTATCAACTGGCATCACAAATTTAACGAGAGTTCCAAAATTGACTATAAAATAGCTTGGAGTGGATTTCCATTTGACTGTAAGCTGAAATCCAAAGCTTAGGATAGAGAAATTGATGAAGGGTGCTAAGAATAATTTTTAAAAACTTATTAATATATGTTCAAAATAAAAAATAATCAGTACATCAGCTGTTTTGCAAATATGGACAAATGCTAAGAGGTAGGATGGAAAAATGAAAGCCAGTTTGTTGTAGTGGTTAAAGCATCAGGCCACAAACCAGGAGATTGTGAATTCTAGTCCCATCTTAAGCACAAAGCTAGCTGGGTGACCTTAGGCCAGTCACTCTCTTTCACCCCTAGGAAGAAGGCAATGGCCCACCACTTCTGAAAAACTTGCCAAGAAAACTATAGGTCTTGTCCAGGAAGTCTCTGAGAATCTGATACAACTGAATGAAAGAAAAAGAAAAGGAAGACATACTTAGTGTCTTTTTTGTGTATTTCCAGCAAGAAATTTGTTCCATCAATTCAAGAGGATAAAGGAATAGGTTTGAAGGAGATTGACAGATTGTCAAAGAATGTCACTTCCAATGGCTTAAACCACTAGGATCAGATGATTGCATCCTAGGGTAGAGATAGCCCTCAGCTTACAACAAATCATTTAAGTGATGGTTCAAAATTACAAAGGCACTGAAAAAGTTAGTTATGACCACGTTTCACACTTATGTCCATTGCAGCATCCCCATGATTAAAATTCAGAGGCGACTGGCATGTATTTAAAATTGTAGTGTCCTGGGGTCATGTGATCACCTTTTGTGATCTTCTGACAAGCAAAGTCAATGGGGAAGCCCAGATTCACTTAGTAACTGTGTTACTAACTTAACATCTGCAGTGGTCCACTTAACAACTATGGCAAGAAAAGCTGTAAAATGGGGCAAAATTCACTTCACGTCTTTCTTAGCAACAAAAACTTTGGGCTCAGTTGTGGCCATAAGTCAAGGACTACCTGTACTGAAGGAATTAGCTAATTATTTGCCTGAACCTTTATATGAGATATTCTGAGGGATTGACAAGAGAACAAACAACTGATGAGGGAGAGGCGGAATCCAGAGAATAAGATATAATAATAATCTTTATTGTCATTTTAAAAATTACAATGAAATTGGTTATCAGATATCAGTCATCAACATCTGAAAAAAGTCTAAAGCAAATCATGAAAAATTAATCAGTAAGGATGCAGTAATCAAAAGAGGTCAGCATGGTTTGTATGGAAGATGTCTTGTCAGATTAACCTTAGGTTTTTTTATCAGGTAACCTCCCTAATAGTTGAAATGTGGTATACATACCTTGATTTCAGCAGAGCATTTGACAAAATTCCATATAACATTCTCACTAGCAACATAATTTAGAATGGGATGAATTATCAATTGTATTTCTCAATAATTTCTCTTAAACCAGGACTGAAATATCTGGTAAGGTGTCACCAGATTCTCTTTTGGCCTATACTCTTTCATATTTTTATTAATAGCTCAGAGAGTGGGGCGGGGGGGGGGGAGCACCTATTGAATCTGCAATCTACCCAAAATTAAATTCCCTACCTCAAGAGACAAAAACAAAATTCTTCACATAGGAAGCAAAAATCAAAGCAACAGGTTTGGGATACTTGGTTTGTCAACAGTACTTCTGAAAACTATTTTTAATACTGTAATAGATTATCATAAACTGAATATGACACAGTATTGATGCAAAATAAGCAAATGCAGTTCGAGACCACATCAACAGAAATAAAACTTCCACATCAGAGGAAATATTAGTACCACTTTATTTTGCTTTGGTCAGACCCCACTTAAGTATTTGTCTTGTTCTGGACACCACATTCCACAAAGAAAAAAACTGCAACATGGTCAGGAAATTAGAGGCTGTACTGTGAAGAAAAATTGAAGGAGCTTACAGACATTTTTCTTGGTGTATTGCAGCCTTGTGTTTCCATCTAATGCTATTAATCTTTAGGTTATTTCAACTTAAATAAAAATAAATGGAAAGTTGGCATACCACAAAGATGAGTAATCTGCATCATCGTTATTTGTAACTGTGCTTCTGGCCAATATTAGAAAGCTTAGGAAACTTGTGATATCTGGAATTGTGCCCACATGTCTAGAAAAAAAAATAAGGTAAATTGAGGTAGTAGGTAACATGCTAAAGGGCTGGAGGTGTGGTGGGTAGTTATCAGTTTGCCTTTTAGCAAATAAGCATTTTGCAGCTGGTCATGCCCTTTGTAACAGGTGTTAAACACAAAGGCAAGCCTAACCACCATTCTACTTGCAAGATGCCCTCAAAATTACAAATGTGTCCAAATCAGCTGCTTATCTAAGTTCTAAAGTCCAAACCTGTATTAAAAGAACAGTTTCTTTTGAGTCCTCGATTTGGTGGAATGAGGTGGTCCTCTCAGTCAATATTACTTAAGAAAGTTGAATCATAGAGCAGGGGTCTCCAACTTTGGCAACTTTTAAGACTGTGCACTTCCAACTCCCAGAATTCCTCAGCCAGCTGGCTGAGGAATTCTAGGAATTGAAGTCCACAAGTCTTAAAGTTGCCAAGATTGGAGACCCCAATCACAGAGCAAGTATGTATTTTCTTAAAAATTGGCTGTTACCTCCATATGTGGTGGAAACTTCCTTTTGTCAGTTGGCAAAGTATTCAGTTAGTCAATTCAATTTCTGAACAAAAAATGGTAGAAACTATTATTAATTCCTTCACTTCCAAACAGCAGCAGTTCTTGGCCTGGATCTTCTTGCTTTCCACTTCCAGGCATATAGCCTTTATCACTAAAAAGGACAAATCCGTTTTAATCATCTGTCATTTTGTCCACAGATAACGTTCAAAATCTTTTATGGAATACCTATCTTGGTATAAACAACTGTTTTTCTATTATCCTCTCTGCACAAATAGAAGAGAGGAAGAAAAGGAGTTGTTCAAGGTAAGATAGACATGCTGATTCTATACAGTGCTTCCAATTTGTCCTGGCATAGGAAAATTATATTATGCCAACAAAACAACACTATTGCATACTTCCAGCCCCAAAGATACCCATGTCCTGAGTCTTAACTTGCTTGCAATTTTAATTAAACATCTGGAAGGCTGTAGATCTCTGATGACATATGGCACGCATGCCAGCTGTGGCATGTAGAGCCCTCTCTGTGGGCACATGCGCCATCTCCAGCTGCTCTTCTGATTTCTGCCACACACATGCATGCCAGTAAACTGGCCTTCCCAGGTGCTGGAGCACTGGAAAACGGTCCGAAAACAGCCAAAACCTAGGCCATTTTCCGCCCCCAAACAGCCCCAAAATGTCCTGAAAATGACCCAGAAAACACCCAGAAAAATGGTTCAAAAACAGGCACGCATGCAGCAGCCAGCTGGTCTTCAGGTTTTCAGTGCTCTGGCCAGAGGTGGTATTCAGCAGATTCTGACCAGTTCTGGAGAACTGGTAGCAGAATTTTTGAATAGTTCAGAGAACCGGTAAATACCACCTCTGACTGGCCTCATCCCCATCTATTCTCTGCCTCCTGAGTCCCAGCTGATCGGGAGAAAATGGGGATTTTACAGTAAACTTCCCCTGGAGTGGGGAGGGAACGGAGATTTTACAGTATCCTTCCCCTGCCATGCCGCCATGCCACACCCACCATGTGACCATGCCACACCCACCATGCCACGCCACGTCCACCAAACCACACCCACAGAACTGGTAGTAAAAAAAATTGAATCCCACCACTGGCTACGGCATGCATGCACGCTCGTTCCGGTTTGGGCACTTGATGTCAAAAAGGGTTGCCATCACTGCTATAGATGAGCGGAATATTGAATATCTCCAGGATGAATTCTTCTTGAAGAAAATGACTCCTAAAGAACTAGGAAGTCTTGTCAGTATTTTATATCAATTTTAATTGAACTAAGAAACCTATTGCCAGAAATGCAACACACACAAAAGGGGTTTTGCACTGTTGTAAGGATTGTGTGTGCATGTGTGTACCTTTGAGTTAATGTTGACCCTTGGCACCTTGTCTGGACAAGCCCTAAAGCTTTCATGAAACGTTTGCCATTGCCTGCTTTATAGGGTGAGAGTTACTGGTTCAAGATCACTCAGCTGGCATCGTATCCAAGGTGAAACAAGAACTCATAATCTCCTGGTTTCTAGCCTCATATCTTAACCATTACATCAAACCGGTTCTCTTAATGGTTTTACAAATACAGTTTGGACAAACAGCAATTTCCAATAAGTCTACAAAGGAGACTTTGAAGTAGAATCCATAATTGTAGCAATCTAACCTCAAGATGATTAGGGCATGAATCACTATTGCTAGGGCTTTCTGCTAAAAAAAAAAAGACTACAAGTGTTGCCCCATCTGTAGGTGCATAAGGGTTCCTCTATCTCAGCCTCACTTACATATCAAGTGGGAGTCCTGAGTCCAGGAGAATCCCTAATAGTGGAGCTTCTGCTTCAGATGGAGTGCAATCTCTCATGAAGCCAACATTGGAGCTACAAGGAAGTCGTTCTGTTTCTACATGAAAGGTACCTCCATCGTGCTGAGATTCTGTTTTTTGTTGGTTTTGTCTCATCTAATTCCTTGTAGGTTCCAAATACATAGGAATCTTCAATAGCATCTTCAGCTTAGTCCAGAGGTGAAGTGTAACATATTCGGAGGGCACTAAATTGGAAAATTTAGAATAAACTTAGATTAACATATTTAAATCACCCCTGGTATTTAGCAGGTTCTGACCAGTTCTGGAGAACTGTAGTGGAAATTGCGAGTAGTTCAGAGAACTAGTAAATACCACCTCTGACTGGCCCTGTTCCCATCAATCCTCTGCCTTCCGTGTCCCAACTGATTGGGAAGAAATGGGGATTTTGCTGTATCCTTCTCCTGCCATGCCCACCAAGCCGTGCCTACCAAGCCGTGGCCACAGAACTGGTAGTAAAAATTTTTGAATCCTACCACTGCACAGGACGTGGTTGTTTCAGGCCAGACGTCTTAGTAACCACACTCACCTTATGCTTTATTGCAGCTGGGGTCTACTTTCCTAATAGCTTTTTGCTATTACAGGTAATCCTCGACTTACAACAGTTCATTTAGTAAATGTTCAAAACACTGCAAAAAGTGTGCTTTCACACTTACGACCATTGCAACATCCCCATGGTCACATGGTTTACATTTGGATGCTTGACAACTGGTTCATATTTATGACAGTTGCAGTGCCCTGTTGCAACCTTCTGACAAACGAAGTCAATGGGGAAACTAGATTCACTTAACAGCCATGTTAGTAATTTAACAACTGCTGTGATTCACTTGCTCAATATGGCAAGAAAAATCATAAAATGGGGTAAAACTCATTTAACAAATTTCTCATTTAGCCACATAAATTCTGGGCTCAATTGTGGTCTTAAGTCGTGGACTCTGTATACCTTCCCTGCCTTGTTTTATAGCCCCATGTGTCATGCAAGAAACTTTGATGTTTAAACAAGACAGACGATAAGCTCTAGTGAAAAAAAGAAGAAGCAAATAACGTCATGTATACAGCTTCTGTTCTTCCCAGTTTCTGCCAACCTAGAGTTTGAAAGCATGTAAAAAATGCAAATAGAAAAATAGGAACCAGCTTTGGTGGGAAGGTAATAGCGTTCCAGGTGCCTTCGGCGTTTAGTCATGCCAGCCACATGACTACAGAGATGTCTTTGGACAGTGCTGGCTCTTCGGCTTTGAAATAGAGATGAGCACCGTCCCCTAGAGTCGGGAACAACTAGCACAAATGTGAGAGGGGAACCTTTACCTTTTTATACAAAATATTTAAGGCTTGAAGCCAGGGGCATGATGTCTCAGGAAATAAGTGAAATGTACATTATGTGAAGAGCTGATGACTGTATGTTGGGGAGTTTCCTGCCTATTGGCAAAACTGTATAATTATAAATATGGAACAATAGCCGCTTTGTTTCTTGAACTCCTAAACTAGATGTTTTCAGAACTTCCTTTAACCAGCAGGCCGAATGACACCGAGGACTTTCTTACATGCTCCCTCTTGATTTTTGCTTAAACCTCCATGCTTTTCATTCTCTGTTGCTCCCTGGAGAGTTAATACTAAAGTAGAGTATTTCCGCTTCAGAAAAGAGGATGTGGTTTTTGTCTTGCCTCTCTTGAGAAGCATTCTCGTTTTTTGCAACCGGTCAGGGGTGCAGGGGTGGTACTTTTCAGTACTGACTTAGAATAAGCTCTTACTCTCTCTCCTGCAGAGTACTTATTTTCATTATTAGTCACTGCCTTGCAGTGAGATCCTCTCACCAGTGTGAAAAATGCTGCCTAAGATATCTGCAAGATTGAATAACCAGTCAGTTATTTAAAGCACAATTAATTTTTACAACACCCTCCTATTTTGAAGCATGTCAAGATACATCTGCCAGTTGGCTTTCGTAATTGCAACAGTTGAAGTTGTAGAACAAATTGTTCATACTTCCAAAACCTCACATGCTACTTCAGAGAGGGGTAGCATTCCAACATGGAAATAACATTGACTCCTCCCAACACATAACTTCTCTTTTCTGTATATCCTGCATCTACATCATTCCTATCGCCCTAAGGCAGAGGTGGTGTTCAGCAGGTTCTGACCAGTTCTGGAGAACCGATAGCGGAAATTTTGAGTAGTTCAGAGAACCAGTAAATACCACCTCTGACTGGCCCCGATCCCATCTATTCTCTGCCTCCCGAGTCCCAGCTGATTGGGAGGAAATGGGGATTTTGCAGTATCCTTCCCCTGCCACGCCCACCAAGCCATCCATGCCACGCCCACAGAACCGGTAGTTAAAAAAATTGAATCCCACCACTGCCCTAAAGTGAATATTTTTTGGGGGGGGAAAGTACAAATTCAAGCTGATTTAAATTAGATCAATTCTATGTTTTAAACCTACTTTTTCAGAATTGGTTTAGGATCCTGATAGCAATCTTCTTGTTGTTTTAAATTCAAGACGGCTGGAGTTGGAATGAAAAATAGCCCTGCTGAGTTGACCTTGCCAATTGCTCAGAATCCAGATTAAAAATAACAATGCTATGTAAACATTTAAAGACGTTCCCCAGCTTATGTGCATCATGTTGCTAACAAGGAATCTCATTACTGCTAAAGAACAACATAAGCTCTGTCCCTCTTCGGGGCCTCATCATACAAAATGGCCTGTAGCTTTTGCAGTGTGTGTGTGTGTGTGTGTGTGTGTGTATGCGTGTGCAGCCAGTTGCAAAGTTACTGTCAGATGTGACAAAACTTCCTTGAAAAAAAGATAGCTGAGGTTGATGTGCATAATTATTTTTCCAGTGACAATACAAACATATTTTTATTAAGATCACTAAATACTCATTAGCTGGGGCAAGCAGAGGGAAAATATGACTGGGCTGAAAGATTGAGACAATAACCCTGTAACTCTGGACACACAAATCAGTGCGTGTCCTTCTCCAGTGCTTCTACTGAAGAGACCTTTGTGCTAGTCTCATTTCACCATTACTGCATAAGTAAGGTGCACAAACAATAATACCCTTCCCTGCTGCTTTCAGATACCAACCTTGCTACAACAAATACATACAGTGTTGTCAGGTTCTAGATAGCAAGGCTCAAAATTCATTGGATGATGACCCTTGTCAAAAACAAGACTTAATGAGCACTTAGTTCGCTATATTATGGTGCTTGTGATTTGATATAGTCTTTTAAATGTTAACTTTTATGCTCCCTTAGACTCATCTAAAGCTCCTACCCTTCTTTTAGAGCAGGGATGTCCAAACTTGGGAACTTTAAGACTTGTGGACTTCAACTCCCAGAATTCCCCAGCCAGCTATGCTGGCTGGGGAATTCTGGGAGTTGAAGTCCACAAGTCTTAAAGTTCCCAAGTTTGGACATCCCTGTTTTAGAGTCTTATAACAATGCTATGTAAACATACTTTCTGTTTTAATATATTTTAACTTTTCATAACTTTTCAACTCTGATTTATCTTCTACACTTTTAATGGACTGTAAGTTTCCCTCCTTATGCTGGTCTATGAATGTAATGAAGATTCAATTTGATTTGAGCTGAGGCAAAGGGCAATATATTTCTCCCATTATTGCCATACAAAAGATCCCTAGACTATCATATAAATCATTCCTACAAGCAATTAAAGAGCATCATCTACAAAACCTAGGGCATAAAACAGCCTATGGATTACACAGAGTTCTTGGGCTAGTTCTTGCACAGGGCCACAGTCTATCCACCAATATGGGTTGCCTGAAGCAGCAGCTACCTCCCTTTAATTCATGATACAGCAGATACAGGAATATAGGAATGCGGTGGCTCAGTGGCTAAGATGCTGAGTGGGTCAATCAGAAAGGTCAGCAGTTCAGCGGTTCAAATCTCCAGTGCCGCGTTACAGAGTGAGCTCCTGTTACTTCTCCCAGCTTCTGCAAACCTAGCAGTTGAAAAGCATGTAAAAATGCAATTAGAAAATTAGGGACCATCTTGGTGGGAAGGTAACAGTGTCCCATGCGCCTTCGGCATTTAGTCATGTCGGCTACATGACCACGGAGATGTGTTCGGACAGCCCTGGTTCTTCAGCTTTGAAACAGAGATGATCATCGCCCCCTAGACTCAGGAACAACTAGCACATGTGTGAGGGGGACCTTTACCTTTACAGGAGATACAGTGCCATAATGAAGAAACTGAATTCCAATTGTAGATCAGATTTCATTGGGGAGTAAGACATTAGTGATAACACACTGAGAAAAAAAATCTGGTGAAATGACCATCTTGTAAAGGCAGTTTACTTCTAGCTATCATCATTTGGACAATACTCACAAGGTTATTAAATAGACTTTTCCCAAGACAAAACTAGAACATTGTCTATATGCAACTAATCTCAGTTGTCCAGGAATAAAATCCTATACAGATAATACTATCCATGAATAAGAAGGATGAACTAGCAAATGACAAAGTGCTCAGCTATGCAGCAATAATAAAACAGTCTAGGACAGGAAACAGCTAAGTGGATGGAAAATGCCTAAATCATGGATGTGCATTTTATTTTCTAAATCAAGGACTGCTTTCTTACAGAGATAAACTCCTTGGAAGAGGGCAGCATACTAGGTGGTTTTGAATCAACAAATAAGTAAGATCAAAAGCTTCACTTTTCTTTCATTCCCTGGCAGCAGGCTTTATGGAAGAATTAGATCTCTTCAGAAGTCTGGGCCACCAGAGTGCTTTTGAAAATAGGCATAAAGTGACATATGGCCCCACAAGCAGATTGCCCATTCCTGTTCTGAGAAGTGCAATGTATACTGCACATTGCATGCTGGTTGGAGAAAAGTAGGAAAGTAGGAACAAGAATAAAGTATTCTGGGAGAATACAGAATGCCTAGTCAAGATGTTAAGCAAAGGTATTTCGGACTGCAATCTTGTTTGCAATCCCACATGAAGTATGGATTCACTTGCCTACCTGTTGGGCTGTACAATTCCCAGGAATAGCTAGTTTAGGATCCGACCTTTTAAAACACCAAGGGTAAAAGCAAGACTGGAATGTTTTATGGCGCTATTTTTAGAAACAACTTCTAAAGTTATTTCAAAGCCACCGGTGCATTAGAACATAAATTCTGGCTGTGAAGCAGAACCATGGTGTACAGTTTTGTAATGGAGCTGTAGGGCAATTTTTCTTTAGATCAGAATAGAGCAGCAATACAAGATTGAACTAGATGTTGCAGCGTTTCAACAGATCCTAAGAGGAGCATTTCTGTTCCAGGCAGTTTTGTGTAGGAATCCATAGAGCTATTCGGGCCTTTCAGTGGGCAGTTCAACTTCAGAATTAGAAAAGGGATAAATAGGGCATTTTTCTTCCCACTTTATTATGGAAGTCTCCTCAGTATGTTTTAGATAGCATCTAAGGACTGTCTTCTCTGCACCCCACTTAAGAAGAGAAGAAATAAAGAAGAGGAGGAGAAGCTGAGGTTTTTATATTAAGCATTCTGGATGTCTCAGAATGTGAGGACAAATGTTTTCTTCCCTGTGATTCCTCTGCATTAGGTAAACAAGGTCTGTGTTATATATGGCCTACACAGAGTTATGGTTGGGAACTTCTCAGATTGAGCAAATGTTTTGATTGGAATCTGTCCTCACTTTGCAGAATTCTCTGTGTGGCATCCACTGTTGTCTTAGATCTCTTTTTTTTAATCAGTTTAGCAACATTTCCTCCGTAAAATTTCCCCGAATATAAGGCAGAGTTTTATTTTCTTTTGACTCCTGAAAAAAAGGACTTGTCCTTATTTTCGGGGAGGTCTTATTATTTTTGAGGTGCAGAAGGCAGCGAGCATGGTCACCTCATGGCTGCTGCTGTATTGCAATATTTTCTAGGAGGGCTTATTTTCAGTTGAGGGCTTATTTTAGTGCACGTGCTCAAAAGCCAAATTGGGCTTATTATCCAGGGAGTTCTTATTTTCAGGGAAACAGGGTAAGGAAAAATACCTGCTTCTAGTTTCATCTTTATATATATTTTTAATATTCTGAAGGAAAGTGAGATATGCTGTGTAATCTCAGTGCCTTTCCCCTACACCTGTGATGGTGAGCCTATGGCACGCGTGCCACAGGTGGCACGTGGAGCCATTTGTCAGGGCACGTGAGGCTTGCCCTGTCTTCGGCCTTCTTTTGAGGCCATTTTTCGCCCTCCAGAGACTTCAGGAGCTTCCCTGAAGCCTCCTGAGCGCCAGCCCTACAGGCAAACTGGAAGTTCGAGAATGGACTTCGGTTTACTCATAGGACTGGTTTTAGCCCATTGGAGTGTTCAGGAGGCTTCCCTGAAGGCTCTGGAGGGCAAAAAATGACACTACGAGCAACCTGGAAGTCACTTCCGGTTTGCTCGTAGGGTAGTTTGTTGCCCTCCTGGAGGCCCCTGGGGCTCCAGAGAGCTAAAACTGGCCCTACAAGCAAACCGGAATTCCGTTCCAGAACTTCCTGTTTGTCCGTAGGGCCGGTTTTCATGCTCCGGAGGCTTCAGGGAAGCTCCTGAAGCTCCAGAGGGCCTCCGGGGCTGTGTGCGGAGGAGGCTGTTTTCACCCTTCCCAGGCTCCTATAAAGCCTCTGGAGCCTGGGGAGGGTGAAAAAAGCATGTCAAAAATGGGGGGGAAGCGCTGGTCGTGCACGCATGCACGCTGTAATCCTGCACATAGCATTATGGGTGTGGAACACCTGCGCATGACCCCCCCTGCACTCCCCATGCTTTTGGCACACGAGCCAAAAAAGGTTCACCATCACTGCCCTTCACTCTTCTACAACACAATTGTTGCTTCAGTAGGAAAACTGATTCACCTTTATCAGCTTAAAAGACAGGTTACAATCTGGCCCTGGCCAAATGTTGCTTGGTGTAGATTTTTAAAAAAATTCAGATTTCCTACTATCACGATAAATATTCACAAACTATATACCAGGTGTGTTACCTAATAATAATAATAATAATAATAATAATAATAATAATAATAATAATAATAATAATAATAATAATAATAATAATAATAATAATTTAATTTCTAGACCGCTCCCTCTCCCCAAGGGGACTCGGAGCGGTGCACAGGGAAGTTAAAACAATAAATACACATGAAAATACAAACAATTAAATAAAAACAAATTAAACAGTAAACCCTGCGCTAAAATTCCCCAATACCAATTCACTAAAATCCTATAACCCTATAATACTATAGTAGAGAGGCTAGCCTAGGCCGGCCAAGCAGAAAAAGTGCGTTTTCAATTTCAGACGGAAGGAACGGAGGTCCGTGGTAGTTCTAATATCGGGGGGGAGGTCGTTCCAGAGGGCAGGGCCCGCCACAGAGAGAGCCCTTCCCCTGGGCGTCGTCCGCTGACAAAGTCTAGTGGACGGCACCCGGAGAAGCCCTTCTCTGTGGGAGCGAATCGGCCGTGAGGAAGTATGAGGCAGGATCCGATCCCGCAGATAGCTAGGTCCCGAGCCATGGAGCGCTTTAAAGATGATAACTAGCACCTTGAAGCGCACCCGAAAGACGACAGGCAGCCAATGCAGCTCGCGCAAGAGCGGTGTTACATGGGTGAACCTTGCGGTTCCCATTATTGCTCGCGCGGCTGCATTCTGGACCAACTGCAGTCTCCGGGTGCACCTCAAGGGGAGCCCCATGTAGAGAGAGTTACAATAGTCCAGTCGGGATGTCACGAGAGCATGAGTGACTGTGCGGAGGGCATCCCGGTCCAATAGGGGGCGCAACTGGCGTACCAGGCGAACCTGGTAAAACGCCCTCCTGGCCACGGCTGTCACCTGATCTTCCGTGGACAGCCGGGTATCCAGGAGGACACCCAAGTTGCGCGCCCCATCCACAGGGGCAAGATGTTCGCCCCCTATGGCCAGCGATGGAGTCAGCTGGTTGAACCGGGCAGCCGGAAACCACAGCCACTCGGTCTTGGTCGGGTTGAGCCTGAGTCCGTTACTTCCCATCCAGATCCGCACGGCTTCCAGGCACTGGCACATCACCACTACGGCATCGTTGGGGTGGTTTGGGGTAGATATATACAGCTGAGTATCATCAGCGTAGAGATAATACTCTACCCCAAAACCACGGATGATCTCACCCAGCGGCTTCATATATGTGTTGAACAGGAGAGGCGAGAGGACCGACCCCTGAGGCACCCCACATGTGAGGGGTCTCGAGGTCGACCTCTGCCCTCCTGTCAACACAAATTGCGACCGGCCAGAGAGGTAGGAGGAGAACCACCGCAAAACGGTGCCTCCCACCCCCAACCCCCCCAGCCGGTGCAATAGGATACCATGGTCGATGGTATCAAAAGCGGCCGAGAGGTCTAATAGGACCAGGATGGAGGAACAACCCCCATCTCTGGCCCTCCAGAGATCATCTACCAACGCGACCAATGCCGTCTCGATGCTATGCCCGGGCCGAAAGCCGAACTGGCGCGGGTCTAGATAATCAACTTCCTCCAGGTGACGGGGAAACTGTTGTGCCACCACACTCTCAACAACCTTCGCCAAAAAGGGAAGGTTGGAGACGGGACGGGATAGTTGGTTAATAAAGCTGGATCCAAAGAGCCATAGTAACCTAATAGCCATAGTAAATTGAAGTGGGAAATTATGCCAGATTTTATGGATATGAAATATATATGGGTTTACAGTGAAACTAATGGCTTTTCATGCCCTGGCCTTTCTTGAGATTGTGAGAGTATATTCACTTTACTTGTCCTCTCAGCCTGCAATCACTCTCTAAATCAATATTCACGTCCTGTATTCATCCTTTGAAGTTCCTCTATTTTATCAGCTTCTTCCTTGGGCCAGACAGGGTGATTGCCTTATAGCAGCGATGGTGGACCATTTTTGGCTCGCGTGCCATAAGTGGGGGGAGTGCGGGGGAGCATGTGCAGGCGTGCCGCACCCATAATGCAATGCACGATCCCCCAGTGTGCATGTGCGCACTACAAACACATGCAGAGGCTTTATAGGACCTGGGAGGGCAAAAACAGCCCCCTCCGGAGGCTTCAGCGACCTTCAGGAGGCTTCCCTTAAGCCTCCAGAGCACTCAAAATGATGCGCTGCCAAAACCGGAAGTGACATCCAGTTTGCTTGGAGCGTCATTTTGAGTGCTCCGGAGGCTTAAGGGAAGCCTCCTGAAGGTCACTGAAGCCTCTGGACCACTCAAAATGACGCTCCAAGCAAATCGGACGTCACTTCCGGTTTTGGCGGTGCATCATTTTGAGTGCTCCAGGGGCTTCAGGGAAGTTCATGAACCCTCCGGAGGGCCTCCGGGGGGCGAGGGGGAGGCTCTTTTCGATCTCCCCAGGCTCCTATAAAGCCTTTGGAGCCTGGGGAGCGTGAAAAAAGCATGCAAAAAGGGTGAATTCAGATGGCCAGCAGGCGCATGCGTGCTCGCCAGCTGACAGGGCATCGCCTCGCATGCCCTGACAATTAGCTCCGTGTGTCACCTGTGGCACGCATGCCATAGGTTCGCCATCACTGCCTTACAGTATCAGGACCAATTACCAGCCCAGTGTCAAGGGGCAAGTAACCAGGAATAGGAGTTGAGTTCAAATCACTAAAAGCTTATTTCATGCTACCTATACCCAAGAATCTGGCCTACTAACAGTTAAGCCAAAATGGTGCTATGTAAAGATCAAGAGAATTCACAGGGGCTGGACTTGAGTCTCTTGTGGCTGCACAGCAACTCCAAACTTATGACACATTTAACCCCGCCCTCAACCTGCTCATCTCTTGCACCTAGTTTGGGGTCTTGTCTGTTTACCTAGTTAGACTATATTAAGGTAGCTGGGTTTTAGGCTATCCTGTCCACAATGACAGAATATTGCCAGAATGAGATTGCAGTTGTTATATCCGTGGTTCCTGGTAATAAGCCTCTATGGGAGGAACCACTGATCCTCCTGCCCATTTATTCTGTCTTTAATCCAGGAGTTACTCTGAGAGATGAAGTGTAACAACAACCTTGCCAGAAGCTGCAGATTTTGCACTTCCTGCCTCTCAAGGATTGTTGATTAGCTGGAATGTCCATCCCAGCAGCCTCACTATTCACTTAAATTCCAGAGAGCAGCTGTTTTCAAAACTGAAATTGCTTTGAAAGCTTTATGTATGTTTGGATCTGTTCTTTAGGTCTCAGAAATCCAGATAACCGGGTTAATCCTTGGTAGCCAAGTCACTTGTAGTTCTCATTTCTGCACTCATCTACTGTACATTTCTAACATTACACATTCAGCAATTCGTATCAGAAAATTGGAATTTATGTCTTTCTCTTGTCATTTAAAAACTTTTAAACTGTCTGCATGGTCTTGCTTTGCTTCCAAACTGAGTTTGTCAATAAAGGAAAAGAAATGGGACAGAAAGTAAAACAAAGGACTGTTTTCTTACTTTTTATTCCAGAATTTTGGAGCTTATGGAGGAAATGTTATCTCACCCCCTAACATTTCTCCTTTCAGAATGATCAAATATTCAACATTTGGAGCCTACTGAGCAGGCTCAAGTGCCACTGATATTTTTCTCTTTAAAACCACTGCAAAACTGAGACAAGGAGGGAAATTGTCATAAATTTACTCCAAAACCTCCCTGTTTCTCCACAGTTGAATTTAGACGCTAATTTTGTTGGTGCCCACATCAGAATTCACTGTGAACAGAATGTTGTTTATGCTACAAGACATATACAAGGAAATAACGCAATGAGAAAGCAAGAGCAACCCAAGTTGAGAAATGTTATTTTGTAAGACCTTCTACAGAAAATGCACAGCAATAAAGCCAAGTATCAAATCTGTTGTTGTTTTTTCCGGTCAAGACTAAAGAATATGAATGTTCTTTTTCTGAGTAGTAGTAATAAAGTTAGGACCATAGCAATTCCTTTTTGCACAAGTGAAAGTTCTTTTTTAATATTAATTGTTCAAAAAGCGTTTACAAGTTGACTGTTCAAGGGCTTGGAAATATGAAAACTCAGGCATTCTGATCTCATCTGAAAAGTACATGCAATGGTGGCTGTTGTAAATGATGCTCATAATAGGTTTTGCCAGTAAATCTCTGATTTGTCCTGATAATGCACAATACCACCCAAGCCCCAGAGTCTTGGAAGGAAATGATAAAAGAGCCAATTTTTGCAGACTTTTAAATACACAATGCAAAGTCATAGTGCCTACAGCTATTTTTTCCTGTTCTGTGTTTATGGCATGGCACAAAAACTAGCTGCTGTAGAAACATAGCAGGCCTGGTCTTCCTCCCAGCTTTTTCCTGCACTTTACTGACAATACTTCTCTTTGCTGCAGGCAGGAAATGGGCCTGATCCAACTTTGCAATGAACAAGTATGGAATGCACTATTTAGCCAAGGAATCTAAGTTTCTATTCCTCATTAATTTAGGGAATAGATTGATAGAGTGCCGAAAGCTCTGCAGTCAAAGAGGGAAATAGAGATAATAAAGAAACTTACATGTCTTTCTTTATGGCCCTTCAAGCACATTACCCAACTCTCTCCTTTCCAGACCACCATTTCCCTTTTTTATAAAAATGTACCAAAGTTTGAAACTGTGCAATCAGAGCCACTTGCCAGATTGCAAAGTACAAAACATACTTATTTCCTTAAAGTGCTAATGGGTGAGAAGGTTGCAGGTGGACTTTCTCCGGCCCTAATTCAATCATTTACGCTTCCCTTCTCAGGGCAAAACAACCATCCTTGCAGAAGGAACATTAAAACTTTGATGGGGAATATGTTTTCCAACTTGAGTCACATTCACACAGAAGTCAACCCTTGGAGGCCTGAAAACCTGTAATGAGTAAGGCTGGCCCCAAAATGTGTGCAGCGTCCCAATGTCTGCAGATTGCCTGCCCCTCTGCATTGTGACCTGTGACCTCAGGTCTTCAATTCAGTGTTTCTTAACCAAGGCAATTTAAGACTGAGAAATACCACCTAAATTTAAGTTGGCTTCAATTTTAATACAGGAAGAATAATGTAGTTCGAAGCCATGGGGAAGAAAATGAAGAAAGCACCAATTAAAAACTCCTTGCTCTTTTAAACTGCGCCTCCTGACACACTTGCTGGCAGGCATGTTCCCTAATTGTGTAATGAAACATTTGTAAGCAAATGTTCAGAGAGCACCAACGACTCCACAGTTCAACAAACATACATTCTCTTCTATTGGTGACTGTCACGCTATTCCAGCATTTGTCTTTACGTTTCTTTTTCCCTCTGAATTTGTTCATTAGAACTAGACTTGTGTGCCTTCTTTCCACATACAATATCAAACTTTTAAGGGTTTATTGAAAGTACAGATCCAAGGAGGAATGTAAAATGTTTCAGGAGCCAGCCTTCAGAGGTGCTGAAGTCAGTATTTCACTGTATAAACAGTGCTATTTTGCTATATATATTTCTTCTGGGGGTGATACTGAGTTCACTCTGTTTCCGTTAGTTTTAATCCAGAAGCAGCTTCTTTATACAATTTAAAACAAAATAGTTGTATTGGTATTAAATATCCCTTGACAGAGTTGAAAAGAGCAAGCAGCATTCTTAATTCTCCTAATGGCCACCAACTACATTATTATTCCTGTATTAAAATTGAAGTCAACACAGTATGTTTACGTAAATTGAGGCAGTGTTTCTCAACCTTAAGTTGCTAAGGCTGAGAAACACTAAATTGAGTTGTTGAGTTTGTAGCTTGTTTACAGCTTGCTTGTGTGTCTGGTGTTACTGTAATCCCTGTTTATCTGGTTATTGATTGCTGTTGAGGCAGCTTTCTGGTCTTTTTATTTCCTTTTTAGCTTTTATATCCTCTTTTGAATGGTGTGTAAACATTTTTTTTATATATGCCTGCAATATATAACAATCAAACCAATGTAGACAGGCTAAGCTACTGTATATAAACAGAGCGAATCCTACTCCTTTCTAGCACTGAAGATGTTACCTAGCCAGATAGTGAAACAGCTACAGAAAACCAAGCCAGAGAGCTCCAAGGATTTCAGAGTGACAGCTGTAACTGAATGGATCGAAGCTAGCAAACCATTCAGTTTAGTTTTTCCGGTTGCAAGTCAGTGATTTTCAACTTCAGCAACTATAATATATATATACTCCAACTCCCAGAATTCCCTAGGCAGCATGAAGAATTGTGGGAATTAAGAGCTCACACATCTTAAAAGTTGCGGAGGTTGTTGAGAAACAATGTTCTAAGTCAGGGCTGTCAAACTTGCAGCCCACTGGCTGGGTGTTATGCACTGACCCCCCCCCCACCCCCAGTTTAGCGAAGGAGAAAAAAATCACAGTACATCACATGACGATGCCATGATGATGCAAGTTTGACACCCGTTCTACATGATGTGCATCTACAAAAGGATGGCTTTGTGCTCTCTGAGTTGGGTTGTTTTCTTGCAGGCGTTTCATTACCCAACTAGGTAATATTAGAGCTAGAAGGAAGTACGATTTTCTCTGTTTATATACAATGGGTTTGCTCTGCCAGTTTTGGTGGGAGTGTTTGTGGTGGCTTCTTGATTGGGCTGTTGTTTACTGTTGACTAACTTATTGGCTAGTGAATTAGCCACACTCACTCAATAGGCAAGGACATGAGAAAAAAATGAACAGGAACAGAAAAGTAGCTGAGAGGAATTACATTCAATTTTAGATGAAAACAAAAACAGCCGTTGTAGTCTAAAGTTTGGAACCATTTACAGCCTAAAAGCTTAAATTACCTTGTTATAAACATAACCTAGGATTTTGTAAAATGCAGTTGAAAGTCCTTCTCTTTTGTTGTAAAACTTAGCTGAAACTTTGTGCATTTTTTAAAGGTGAGTTTCACAGCAGGGAGTGCTTTTAAAAAAATGAGTTTACAAATTGTTCTGAGAACTTTGCGAGGTGAAAAAATATGGACAATTAGTAAACCATATTAGACTACAATCACAAGTTTATCCTGTATCTTTTTTGGACCTTTATAGATACTTCCCAAAATCTCATAAAGACACAGTAGCTGACGTGAGCTTTGGTTAATTGTACTAACTGTACAAACAAGAGTATAGCATTTCCATATTTCTCACTTGGCAATAGTAAAAAAAAAACATTCTGGCATTTTCAGAAATACAGTTCCGGGGTTATTAACTAGTTCAATGGAACTGCATGAAACTTTGGGACCTTTTATTAGTTGTCCCAATTTAAAATTAACCTATTTCATCTCTGTCAATGTACTAAGAACATCAGCTATGACCTGAAGGCCAAGATGGTACAGCAAGCTAATTCCAGACTAGAACTCCCCCAAAATTTAGTGAACTTCTGGAATAAAGATTTAGAATAGCTTTACTGGACTGATGACAAGCTGACAGAACATCCTGTTCTCCAATAGGAGCCATTTTTATGCATTATCCTGGCACAGACTAATATCCTTATTATTATTATAGGAAATATGTAACAGTACAAAGCAGAAAGAGCAAAATCTGCTTCCATTTTGAGGCTGTTTAAAACATTATGTCTGTCTAATCTAGGACAACTATCAAAAAAAGGACAATGTTAAGAGTCTTCATAAATTCCTTAATCACTGATATGGTTGACCTAGCACACTCTGCCATGATTTGCTAAATTGGCTGGGTTTGAAGAGCACAGTAAGCCATAGGTCATCCATCCTCCCTTTTCATAACTTTTCAAACAACACACTAACCTAAGCCAAACAAATCACATTGTCTTTTATAGCAGTATGTCTCAACCTTAATAAATTTAAGATCTTTGGACTCTCAGAATTTCTCAGCATGGTGGCTGGGGAATGTTGGGAATCGGACTTGAGGCATCTTAAATTTGCTATGGTTGAAAACACTGCTTTGTGGTAATGTGTGAAGGCAACCTCTGACCATTCTCATGTTTCTATGACCGATACAAAAATATTTCTACCCATGTTCTATTGCTGAGCAAAAGGAGAGGGCGTTAAAAAAAATCCATCTCAGATGACACAGAAACAAACTGAAGCATTTTACTTTTAGTAGATCTAGGATCGTTTGGATTCCATAAATAGCTGAAGTTTTGATGTATGGTTTAAAAGTCCAGAGAAGCAATAAGGATAGAATTATACAATACAATACAATAGCAGAGTTGGAAGGGACCTTGTAGGTCTTCTAGTCCAACCCCCTGCATGGGCAGGAACCTTATACCATTTCAGACAAATAGCTATCTAACATCTTTTTAAAGACTTCCAGGGTTGGGGCATTCACAACTTCTGGAGGTAAGCTGTTCCAGAGGTTAATTGTTCTTACTGTCAGGAAATTTCTCCTTAGTTCTAAGTTGCTTCTCTCCTTGATTAGTTTCCACCCATTGCTTCTTGTCCTGCCCCCAGGTGCCTTGGATAATAGTTTGATTCCCTCTTCTTTGTGGCACCCTCTGAGATATCGGAACACTGCTATCATGTCTCCCCTAGTCCTTCTCTTCATCAAGCTAGACATACCCAGCTCCTGCAGCCGTTCTTCATATGTCTTAGTCTCCAGTCCCCTAATCATCTTGGTTGCCCTTCTCTGCACTCTTTCCAGAGTCTCCATGTCTTTTCTACATCGTGGCGACCAAAACTGTATGCAGTATTCCAAGTGTGGCCTTACCAAGGCACCATACAGTGGTATTAACACTTCACGTGATCTGGATTCTATCCAGATCTATCCAGATAATAAATTGAATTTATTAGATGCACCAAATGGCTGGATTTTTGTTCTTTTAATTTCTCTAATATTTAAAATGCAAAGTCTGTACGATTGTGCAGAACAAGGATGCTTCATAGAGATGCTGCATTTCTATCAGGTACTTTATTTGTTGAAAATGATTTTTTCTGCTCAGCTTCCTTATACTCAATAAAGGAAGCCTAATTAATTCCTTTAATGTTACAATCTAGCCGTTTTTTCCCATAGATTTGTGAAAATATAAAAATCCATAGAAAAATGTGAATAAAGTGGACCTGAAATTAAAACATTGTGAAATTTAAATTTGACTTGACTTATCATTTATAAAGAATAGATTCAAAAATAAGTGGAAAGTGGCATAAAAAGTATTTCCTTTCATTGGTTCTTTTAAAAAAAGCACTTCTAATGCACTGATTTCCCTCAATATGTTTGGAGATAAAATGCTTAGGCAAAAAAAGAGGGGACAATTTCTTCTCACAAAAGGCTTTGTGTCTGTGGACTAGCGAAGGTTTAATGCCCAACTCTTCCCTATTCATATTCTGTATTCAACCCTATACTACTCAAGCTATAACGAACAATTTTAATTTTCCTGCAGAAGGGGAATTCTATACCAAAAGAAAATGCAACAATTACAGCTATTTTTTAATTATAAATCTACTAATAAAAAGGCTCCAATCAATCAATGTTTCTCTCAA
This sequence comes from Rhabdophis nuchalis, assembly GCA_039707465.1. NCBI lineage: Eukaryota > Metazoa > Chordata > Lepidosauria > Squamata > Natricidae > Rhabdophis > Rhabdophis nuchalis. The sequence continues at coordinate 94,780,414 of CM077648.1, read as the reverse complement.
TTTAATTGATGACAGCAGGAGAGGCACTGAGGCTACTGTCAAAAACTGCAAATGATTTTAATCTACCACTAAACAAAGGAGGAAAGCTGCAGAGATGAAGCAGAACAACTGCTGCCATAAGCAGCAATAATTAACCACATTGGGTTTTACATTGGACAGGAACAGGACGTGTCTCCAATATGTATGAGAAAGTACACTAAGAAGAGGCTGCTATATTAGGAAGACTTTCTTGTCATCGGGCATCTGCTAGCAGGCAGCAACCTCCAGTCTTTATCACAGAGCAAACAGCCTTTCCACGGCAGTAGGAACTACTAGCACCACTCCCCCAGAAGACTGGGGAAGCAGGCATCATCCGCTCTCTTCAAAAAACAGATGCTAGTCCAACCATGCAATTTGTCCCATTCCCCTCTAAGGAAACATGTATATATATCTATATATTTTTTTTGAAAAAGGACAAATGGAGTAAGCCTTGGCTTGGAGAACACAACTGTCCTTGCTGCTCAGGGTCCAATGAGTTTTTTGAGAAAAGCTTCTAATTGATCTTCATCTTTGATTCCCACAAACTTATCCACCACATCACCATTCTTCATGCCTAAGACAGTGGGTACAGCTGACACCTAAGAACAGGAGCACAAAAGAAAAGGCATAAGCACAATAATAGCTAAGCTCCACTGACCTGTGAACATCATTTAGAGAGGCAAAGCAAACATGAAAACAAAGGATTTATTGAAAGGTAAATGATTAATTCTTCCTGTTAGAAAGTTCTCTGAAAATTTAGCAGTATTGAACTTCATTTCAGAAAATGTCTTTATGTGAGCACTTCTACATAAAGGAATAAAAATATTCTAACTCGGAGATATTAGTAAATCCACCCCAGCTTGGTCATTCTAACCACCAACTTTTCCCCAAGTTGGTGCTATCCATATTTGTGGTTATCTGGCACAGGCCAAAAGTTGGAGCACCAGACACCTGAAAAGGCCAACCTGGGGAAGATTCTTTCCCAGAGGACCAGGACACCTGTTTTCGATGATCAAATCAATTTTAAATCAAGTTCATGCTATTTACTAAGCACAAGGAGATCTTTCAAGTAAAAAAATGATTTATTTTTCAGAGTAGTAAAACTGACTAATTTTAAAAATACATAGCTTTTCCACAACATGAATAGGATTTAAAACTGCTGAGTAAAGATGAGAAGGCTAAAACTTTATTTCAGTCTAAAGGGACATCATTGCTCTTTGAAATGAAGCTCTTCAAAAGAGATGATGAGGTAGCCTGCTTTTGTGATATGGTATGTGTAGGTGTAGAGAAACATGCTTGCCTGTTACTTCTGAATTTTATCACAAGTCCTGGCATCCCAAGTGCAGAGTGTTACGGAGCTTATTGAATGGATAAAGGCTAAGGAAGATAATCTCTGACAGTTATGATTAAATAAGCTTTTAAGCAGCTCCTTCTTCACTCCTTGGCTATTTCCGGACCAAAATTGCCATTTTTGATTCAGCAACTAATACTGTTATATATAGCAACAATTCTGGAAACATTGCTACTATACCAAGTAATTTTTCTTCACTTTTCCCTGAAGTGGTTTTATCTAGTACCAAACAGAGATATTTCCCTCTCTATTTGTCTCATGTGTTTTCACACAATCTGATGAAAAAAGAACTTGGCTTGTGAATTCTTTAAAAAGGAAGATTTGAAGAAATTCTCAGAGATGCAATGCAGCGTTCTTTCATTAATTCAGCTTTAAAAAATAGCTAAGGGACTTATGTATAATGTCTTGCCTTTCACTGTACAATTATCTCTCTGGTGATTTACAGCTATTCTGGCTTCCCACACTTCAATTCAATCCCAAGGGAAAACATCATGCCGGAACTTCCTCCCACTGCATTTCAGAAATTGTGCTATCACCACAAAGGGGGAGTCATATCTTGAGCAATCCTCTGGGAATTTATTCTTTGCCCTGGAAAAGTCCAGAGAAATTATCCATCCAATTTTTTTCTGCCCGTGATTTTAAAGACAATTTTGGAGAACCATTTATGCTTAGCTTGTTTTAATGATCTACACAAGAGAGTCGGGAGAAAATGAATATAGGCAGGTCTTCAGAAGCATGACAACAGTATCAACTTTAAAAACAAGAGTGTGAAATCAGACGCAAACCTTATTTGCACAGTTCTGCTTCTCACAGGGAAGGTCTGAGCACTGAGGCCTATCCTACCCTGTACTATTCTTGTCCTCAGCTAGTCAAACACACACTAGTCTCAACAGCTAGCAAAAAAACAAAAACCCCATCTAGCTCCAAATATGAATTCATGCATGCATGAACGGATTTGTTATGTCTTTAAATTTCTGCACTTCTGCAGCACAATGCTAAATGGCCATGCAGCGCAGCCAAATAATGTTGATTTTCGTGCTCTCTTGCAAATCCCAAATCTTAAATGATCTATCAATATCAACGTCTTATTTCCAATGAGACAAACAGTAAGATAATTGCCCAAGGAGCTCTGAACAAGCCGATGCCACAGAGTGTAAATTGGGAAAGTTTGAAAACCACAGGCTACCCCACCCCCTTTCCCCCAAAAAACTGTAAGCCAGCCCTTTATGCGTGCAGAGAATGATTTGAAGGAATCTATAAAAATGTCAGAAGGGGATGATACATTCCACAGCTCCTCTGGCACCCTTATCTTAGACAGCGGGTCATGTCCCATCTTTATCTTGTATGCTATTCTTCCCTGGAATGTGCTCTCTCATCAAATATGCATTCAGCTGCCCTGCATCTTGCTGCCATCAGCAATCTGTCATGCACAAACCCCAGACTCAAAGGCCTGCTTTTACTAGTCTCTGCTTTTCCTCTGCTGCTGGCCAATGCAAGCTGATTTCTTAAGGGTGCCACACCCCATGGTAATCCAGGATGGGTTTAAAAAAGGAATACAAACTCCCACTTTGTTTAACAGTCAAATTACTCAGCTTTGTCTGATGTCCTTCAGTGCCCTCTAGGGCTCAGCTCTAATACTTCAAACGGGCCTTCGAAATGCATCCCAGTGCACCCCACTCCCTTCTGGCAAGAGTTTTAACTATTCTAATTATGTTCATTTTTATCTCTGTAATTTTGGGGCCAAATAAAATAGAAGAGGTTGAGGCGAGGACTTAGCACTCCTTTGGCCAAATTCCCATTTCATTTGCAGAGGGAGTATTGGGCTTTTTACAAAAAATAAAAACCTGTTCCAAAGTCACACATAAGAAAACTGGTGGCTCAGCTTTGACAGTAGAATGTAGGAGCCGTTTTTCTGAGCAGCATCTTAAAACTACTCAGTTTCTGAGCACAGGTCAATATAGATCCATCAGATGCTGTCCTCCAATTGCTTTGTATCCAACCAAGACTCTCTCAGCCTCTGTAGTTAAATTGTTGGTAAGCCTTATAAAATAAGTTGAAGTAGAAGGTAATGGTCAAAAGCAGGAATACAGCAATGGCAAAATTAAAACTATATATTCACAATAGGTGTGAATGACAGATTTTATTTTCCTGGGATCCAAGATCACCGTAGATGGGGACTGCAGCTAAGAAATTAAAAGACGCTCCTGGGGAGGAAAGCTATGGCAAATCTAGACAGCATGCTAAAAAGCAGAGACATCATCCTGCCAACAAAAGTGTGCATAGTCAAGGCTATGGTTTTCCCAGTTGCAATGTATGGCTGTGAAGGTTGGACCATAAGAAAGGCTGAGGACCAAAGAATTGAGGCCTTTGAACTATGGTGCTGGAGAAGATTCCTGCGAGTCCCTTGGACAATCCAAGGCGATCCCTTTGGTGATTCAATTGGTGAGTCCTAGAGGAGATCAACCCTGACTGTTCTTTAGAAGGCCAGATCCTGAAGATGAAACTCAAATACTTTGCCCACTTGATGAGAAGGACGGACTCACTGGAGAAGAGCCTAATGCTGGGAAAGATGGAGGGCAAAAGAAGAAGGGGATGACAGAGAATGAGGTGGCTGGATGGAGTCACTGAAGCAGAAGGCGTGAGCTTAAATGGACTCTGGGGGAAGGTAGAGGACAGGAAGGCATGGAGGAACATTGTCCATGGGGTTGCGATGGGTTGGACATGACTTCACAACTAACAACAATTCACAATAGAATTTAAGCAAGAAAAGTAGTTAACGTGCTGGTCTAAGTACTAGTCCCACTTTAGGATTAAAAGCAGCTGGGTGACTTTGGGCCAATCACTCAGTCTTAGCCCAACCCACTTCACAGCATGGTTTGGAGGGGGGGGGGCAGAATAAGAGAAGAAAGACTATTATGTTCACCACCTTGTAAAAATAATAAAGGTGGAATAACTAACTAAAAAGTAAAACAAAATTAAACATTATGTATGGCAACTAGTTTGTCTCTTAAGAGAGCCTAAATATTTAGAAAAACCACAAATTAGTAGATGCCCCAAAAGGGGAGAGTCAGCAACCAAGTAGCCTTTTGTTCCTTTTCTTTTTAAACTTGTTCGTCTTTTTGTTGCTGTTTAATTTGGCTTATTGTTTTTTAACACGAACAAACAGTAACAATATGGTGGAGACAGCATTAAATGATCAGTTTAAGGCAGAAATATTTTGATGTAATTTGCAGCAGTTTACTAATGCTCTTAGCTTTGGTTGTTGAGAAGGTGTTTGCATGGAAGCTCCTGAGGTTTCTGGACAAAATGGATTATTTGGACCCTTTACAGTCGCCTAGGCATGAAATGGAAATGGCACTGGTTGTGGTTTTTGATGATCTCCGGTGGGAGTGGGATGGGGATAGTGTGTCCATCCTTGCTAAGCTGCTGGGCAAGATCATCTGCTGTCGTGGGTTGAGATACCATCAATATGGTGATGACACCCAGCTGTATGTCTCAGCCCATGGAGCATTAGGTGATGCTGTCACTTCCCCCTTGCAGTGTCTGGATGGGGAGCAACGGGCTGAAACTGAAACCCAGCAAGACAGAATGGCTCTGGGCTTGGGATTCTTTGCTCCATAAAAAATTGCCATCTGGTGTTGCACCTGTGTGTCATCTGGGGGTTCTCCTGTACTCAGGACTCCTGTTTGAACAAGTGGCAATCATGGCCAGTAGGGCATCCTGCAGTTGTGCATCAGTTATGCCCTTTTCTGGACAATCACTGCTCACAGTTTCTCATGCCCTCGTTACCTCCCATCTTGACTATTGCAACAACACTCTACATGGAGCAGCCCTTAGAAAGCACCCAGAAGCTTCAATTACTTCAAAATGTGATGGTCTGCATGGTTTTGCACAAACCTAGATTTGCACAAGCGTACCTCTCTTGTGGGAGCTGCTTTAGCTACCAATTTGCTTCTGGGTCCAATTCAAGGTGCTGGTTGGTTGTCACTTCAAAGCCCTACATGGGCTGGGACCAAGGTATTTGAAATGCTGTCTTTTTCCAGTCGTGCCTTACCCAGAAGAGTAGGGAGGCAGGGAATGCTACGGATCCACCCCCCCCAAGGTGATACCAAGAAAAAGGGTCTGCTTCATGGTAGCGCCCTCCCTGTGGAACATCATCCATGCAGATACAAGACTGGCTCCCACTTTGACCTTCTTTTGCAATGCCCCAAAGACATGCTTCTACCAAAGAGCCTGGAGATCCCAGAGTGATATGAAGCCCATCAAGAGGCTTGTTTATTGTTGTTGCCAGGGGTGGAGTGGGGGATTGTTGTTTTTGGTTGGGCAGCAATATAAATTTTCTTAAATAATTCCCCCCCCTTTGTTCTTTTTCACCTGTACTCCAATCTACTCAGCAGATTCTCAAAGAGAAGAGTTATCAGCCTTAGTGTAAGATTGAACAAATTGGAAAGCATAGCAGAAATTGGAAAGCTGGAAACACGTCAGTACAAGAAAAAAGTTCAAGGCAAGGTGGTTACAGGCTGAGGCAGGTCCCTCTTCCTACCTTTGCAGCAACCTTTGATGGGCTCACATTGCAAAAAGCCCTCCCTTAAAGAGGGAAAAGGGCATTCTAAATCAGAGGCCAAGGAAAGGTCAGTATTGGTTCATCCATTTATCATATGGTTTAATTTTCACGGGGCAGCAAACCAGCCTTGCCCAACCTGACATCCATAAAATGTTTAAGGATGAGAATTCCCTGCCAGACTTGGTCAAGGCTGTGTTGTTGTTGTCGTGAAGTCGTGTCCGACCCATCGCAGCCCCATGGACAACGCTCCTCCAGGCCTTCCTGTTCTCTACCATCCTCTGGAGCCCATTTAAGCTCACACCTACTGCTTCAGTGGCAGGTCAAAGCTGTTGCAGGAAATCAAAGGTCTCTTCGCTCAGAATGGTTCTGATGACACAGCAGAGAAAGGGCCCTGTCCCTAGTTGCTCAAACTCCTTCCCAAATTGGAAACTAGACAATAAAACTTTGCTTTGCAACTTATCCCTTCCAGGAAGAATCCTTGCAGGTTATTTTTTTTTTTAGATCAGGAAACAGTTCATGGATGGTTGCTCCTCTGGGACAACTTGGAGCCAGGAGCAAGCCAGGACTTATGTGAAGAATGCACAAGCATTCCAAGCATACAGAGGGGGAGTCTCTCACTCTCTTGCTCTCGTCTAAAGAATGTACTCCAGAGAGGGTATTGTGAAATGATCGGGCCTAGATATCAGCTGTCTTGTAAACAGAAGTGGGTGAGGGCAGCAAAGAGGAGTGGGAAGTTTACTGGCAATTTGTTGACAATCCACAGCATTGTAAAGGGAATTTTGAAAAGCCCTAGCAGGAGGAAATGATTTAGGATCTTAAGAACTCAATCAGAGGGATCTGCCTGATGAAACTGCATTGCAGTCATGGATCGCTTGCATCAGGTTCAGCTAATACTGCTCGTTTCCACTGGTACCAACTTTTCAAGTTTTTAAGTAGCTCGGTCTCCTTCTCTCTCTATGTAATGAAAATACTGGGATATAAGCCCAGACCTTCTACATACCACTGAGCTGTATGTTTATCTCTCAGTGGGGTGCTACTAGTGAGGGAGATCTAAATTTCCATCTTGTATTTTTAGGTCTTCTGCATTTTTTAAAACTTTTACAACAAGATAAACAAAATATAGAAATACACGAGTTCTTCAGGTGGAAACTGTGGTGAAGTCCTGCTGCTCATAAATATTGAATCTAGATTTGTAAAGCAAATTTATTTTATCACTCCCTTCTTCCCCCTCCCTTCACGCAGCCGGCCTGGTATAGTTTTAAATGTGATTTTAAATTGGGTTTGTAACGACAATTTTAGCACGTGTTCCAAATTTAATTTATTTTTAACTTATTTCTAATATTTTATTGAATTTATTGCTATGCTTTTTATTATTTCCTGTGCACCGCCCTGAGTCCCCTCGGGGAGATAGGGCGGTATATAAATTTAATAAAAAACTTTTAAAAAACAACAACTCTGTTTTGAAGGAGTTGATACATCTTACTGTTTTCTACAGATGGAATTTTTAAAAAAGATTATGGATCTTGTATCAGAGGTTATTATAAACTCTTCCTTGTCCAATCCTTAATAGTAGAGGTGAGGGGTCTTCTGAGTTGAGCTTCACTGATGGAAATTTCAGACATGTCCATGGAGTATTCTTGGCCATAGGACTGAGGTTGGATTCTGTGGCCTTCTTTCAGCATCATTTTTGATCTCCCAATCTCCTAGTCTTTGGCCCTGATATTTCCTTGGTAATCTTCCATCAAATATTAACCTAGTGCAAATTAATTTAGTTTCCAAATCCAGACAAGGTCAGCCAGAACTTTATTAAAGCTAAAGTCTCATTTGCACCAAGCTCATTTCCTGATGACTTCATGGACAACATGAAGGGTTTTGGGTTTTTTTTTTGCACCAATGCAGAAATAGTTTGCCGTTTCCTTTCCCAGGGATGTTCTTTGACCTTCTAGTGCTACATTATAATTTTCACTATTCCCGGTCAATTTGCTGAAGGCTACTCCAAACTCAATAACACTGCCTTACCTAATGATTTTCTTTTTCTTTCATTCTTTAGTTCAATTCCCCACACAATGAAGATCAATATGTCTCATTATTTAAAAAAATGCCTCATATACGATTACAGATGCATCTTGATTTTGGACCTAGAATTGCTGTAGCTCTTTTGCTATGTCTCTCAAAATTTATTTAAATCCAGCCCTATTATTTCCTACCCTAGGTATGTTAGATTTGCAATTCTGCAAATTCTGGAAATCATAATCCAGTACATCTGGAGATGAACAGATTGGGGAAAATTGAACTACAATCTTTCTCTTTTTTTAAAAATTTGTGCTATATGCCAAGCAGATTCTATTACTCCTGCTTGCCAAAATCTGAGATAGTGGTCAGAACAAACAAAAATAAACTAGCTTAAAAAGGTAAACGTTCCCCTCGCACATATGTGCTAGTCATTCCTGACTCTAGGGTACAGTGCTCATCTCCGTTTCAAAGCTGAAGAGCCAGCACTGTCAGAAGATGTCTCCATGGTCATGTGGTCAGCATGACTAAACGCTGAAGGCGCATGGAACACTGTTACCTTCCCACCAAAGGTGGTTCCTATTTTTTCTACTTGCATTTTTAATGTGCTTTTGAACTGCTAGGTTGGCAGAAGCTGGGACAACTCTGCTATGGATTCAAATCACCGAATTGCTGCCCTTTCTGATCGACAAGCTCAGTGTCTTAGCCACCGAGCCACCATGTCCCTCCTAACTTAGCTTAGCTCTACACAATATGCAGGTGTTGCAGGGACATACCTCATATTCAAGGGCAAGATCAGTATGATCGTCAATATCCACTTTCGCCATCAGAATCTTCCCCTCATGTTTGGACACGACCTTTTCTAGTCTCGGACCCAGGATTTTGCAGGGACCACACCATCTCAGAACAAAGAAAGACATTAGAGTTTAATGAAGAAAAAGCAATATTAACATATTATATATATATATATATATATATATATATATATATGTGTGTGTGTGTGTGTGTGTGTGTGTGTGTGTGTGTGTGTGTGTGTGTTAGTTTTATGAGCTGATCAATAAATTAAATTAGAGAGAGACCTGGATAGATCTATTTCGAGCTTATTAGCTCTCATCAGCTGGCCATACCCTTTACTGGGATTCAAACCGGGGCTGTATTGCATGCCAGGCAAGGAGCCTAGCATGTATGTAATAGGGGAGATGCAATAGGGGAGCCGGCTTGGGTAAAGTGCTAGGCTCCTTGCCTGGCATGCAATACACCCCCGGTTTGAATCTCAGTAAAGGGTATGGCCAGCTGATGAGAGCTAATAAGCTCGAAATAGATCTATCCTGGTCTCTCTCTAATTTAATTTATTGATCAGCTCATAAAACTAACACACATATCTAAAAAAAAAAATTACACAACGTAATTCTTGGCTTGCTGTCTAGATGGTCTCTGGTGATGAGCCAAAAGGCAGGAAAGAAAACAGTATGTTTCCTCCCTTAATTGGGGCCTAATAACAGGTTGTTGTGAAACTATTATATATATATAATATATATATACATACATACATACACACACACACTTCCCAAAGGATAAAGATAAACATCTGCCTTTAAGAAGAAGCCTCTGAATATTGAAGTATCAGGTTTAATAGTGATGCCTGGATTGTTACATTAAGAGAGATGAAATACGAGTCTGCATTTTGTTTGGTAGTCTAAGTGCCAAGATTTAAAAGCTGCTGCTTGCAAACTGCTCAGAATATTTTACTGCAGGGCATTCGTAAGCCTCTTGCATGTTGTTTACGCTAAGGGTAAATAAGAGCAGCAAACACCCCCCCCGCTATATTTACCAAAACCATTTCAGAATCTCATGAATCTAGCCAACTCATATTTCTTTCCAAAAAGCGGAAAACCATATTAAAGAGGGCACACAACGTTGACATCCAAACTAACAAGGCAGCTCATAATCTTGAACTTATTATATTTCAGGGTGTCTTTCTCTGTACGTGTACAGATCAATGAAAGAAGACCATCATCAATGATCACATGCAAAAATCTTGCCTATTTGTTTTACTGGAGTATACTTTGCAGTAATTTGTCCCTGAATATTGTACAACAGGCAAAATAGACATTTGAACAAGGACAGGTAAGGGTCAAGGTTCCTATTTTCTATACAAGTTTGTCTGTTTGAAAGAGAAGTTTAAGCCATCATCTTCTTAGTTATAGCTACTGGAGTCTTTCACACATGTTGGGGGGAAAAAATCTACAAGAAATGAAAATATGATGCTTAATTGCTGGCCAGGTGATTTTTTGTTCTGATTTTTACATACTAGAACTTGTTTTTTGCTGCAACTATTTTGATCTTACATCATTGAAACATTGTATGATAAATCAGTACTTGCTAAAACAAATTCTCAGTATCACAACCGCATTTACAATTTCTTGTAGCTCTGGAAACTGGTACCATATTACAGAATGCTTTAGCATACTGAGCCACTATCATGTTTTCAGATGTTACAGCCACAGCAGGGTGTAGTGAGATCAAGCATTCAGCAGTTAGTCTGCATTAGGCATTTACATTGTTTCAAAGAATGAAAAAAGAAAGCCCTTAAGGGAATCAGAAAATGGTTTCAGTGTATTATATATTAGCAGTTCCCAGCCACCCATTTGTGTGGCCGTCTGGTTAAACTAATCTGTGTGTAGATCTACACCTGCACACACAAACACGTACACACAACCACCGTATAACCCCCCACCTACCTACCTACTGTATTTCTCCCTCTCTCTATCCCTCTACCTACCTCCCTACCTCCCTACCGTATTTCTCCTTGAATGTTATGGACAGAGTATTTTATGTCATAAAGGATGACATAATACCTGTGGCCCATTGCTCTCTCTGTATCCATCTACCTACCTTTTTTTACAATTTTTTACATTTCCGTTGCGGGTACCTAGCACAGGTGTGACATCTACACAATCTATATATATCATTGGTGCTGTATTTGAAAGGAACGTTGTGTGAAAATTTGGAAGTGATTGGTGCAGTACTTTTGGAGGTTAGCGGTTTTGAACAAACTTGTTACATTTTTATTTATATAGATAAGAGCAAAATAATACAGATATAATAAGGTTATCTCAAAAAAGCCCACCCCAAATTAATATTTCATTATTGATGTCCATCAATAAAAAAAATTCTGGAGCAACATAGAACTGCAAGAAAGTTTATCATTTAAATAACTTCACAGAAGTCTATAGAATGAATTTAGTGCTAGGAAATAGTCTTAGTTATCATCCCACTTTTGTGTGTACTGTTCAAACTGGCACTCCCTCAATAAATGTATAAGACTGATAAGGCAGAAAATTGCTGAACAGAATTCACCATTCATTTGTGACAAATTAACAGGAATTGTAGTCCAGCAGCCAAGTAGGGAAAGAAAAAAAGTTTAAAATGGGATGGAATATCAAGGACTTTGAAACTGAAGTACTTTCTGATTTGACTGTTTCTTTTTGAAGTTTTCAGTGTCAGCTGTACAATGGAATTTAGAAATCAAGGGAGCAGGAACTGTATGTCAAAATTAAAATGTACTTATTCCTGCTGGCGTTCTGAAAGTTTGGCTTTAAAACAAAAATGTCCTGTGGAAAAGGATAAACCTTTTGCCCAGTATTTTCAACATGGTTTTTATCCCATTCTACCACACTTACTTCATTTCACATCATCTCGTCTTTTTTCGTATCCTCATTTGTTTTATATTTAGAAATAGGAAGGAAGTAACAATCGGTAAATGTTTCAAGCTTCTAATAATCAGATGAGGATTATATTCCCGTTAAAAAAAAACTACACGAGATTGCATTATAAAAGCATCTGTATTCTTTCCTCCATTAATTGGTAGAACTATATCCAAGCAATAGTGCCTTATTTTTATTTATTAGCTAATGCTCTACTAACTTGTATCTGCTTTGATGAAAGCAAGTACCAATAAACTAAATATGTAGCTTCTTTTTCAAAAGATTGAAGAGCACCGATGGCTTTTTTTCAGTATTTCATGAGAAAAAGAATTGTAAGATGACATTTAAAATGTTAACTCTACTCAAATGGGTAGAAGAGGGGTCCCCAAACTCTGAGCCGGAGCCTGTTTGAAACCACTCCATGTGAGCGTTGGGCAAGTGCATGTGCACACAAAGTTCCAATCAAGCTAGTGTCGGGCTCTTGAACTTGTGTATGAAGCTCCACTTCTGCAAGTGGCAACCTCTTCTGCTGGCACACAAAGTTCCACTTGTGAGTGGGGGAACTCATGTGCAAAGCTCCATTTGCGCAAGTGGAGCTTTGTGCATGAGCATTCTCTACTCACTTGAGTGGAGCTTTGTGCGCAAACACAAGTGCCCCCCTCCCACAATTGGAGCTTTGCATGTGAGCGCTCATGTAAACTGAAGCACACTCCACTCATGCGCGAAGCTCCCCTCACATAAGGGGCAGATACTTTTGCTTCCCCATGAAGCTCAACTCGACCAAGTAGAGAATGCTCGTGCTCAAAGCACCATTCATGCAAATGGAGCTTTATGTGCAAACACAAGCACCCTCCGCTCAAGCACCCACCAATAATGCAAATGTAGCTTCGTGCACAAGCCAAAGGCCCACTGTTTGTGTGGAGCTTTGTGCATGAGTGGAGGATGCTTGCACTCCTGCCCCATACATCCCTCCGGCCGATCCGCTCCCACAGAGAGGGCCTTCTCAGGTTGCCGTCGGCCGGGCAATGCTGACTGGCGACACCTAGGGGAAGAGCCTTCTCTGTGGCGGGCCCTGCCCTTTGGAACGACCTACCCCCTGAACTTCGTACCATCTCGGACCTCCGCCTCTTCCGCCAGTGTCTAAAGACACATGTCTTTCAGCAAGCCGGCCTAGCCTAACCTCCCGTTGGGGCTATTTTAGATAGTTTTAAACTGGGGATTTTAATTTGGATTTTAGCATAGGACTGTAATTTAATATGTTTTTAAATTCTGTATTTTATTGTTTTATATGTTTTTTAAATTCCTGTGCGCCGCCCTGGGTCCTTCGTGGAGAAGGGCGGGATATAAATTTAATTTTTTTTAAAAAAGCTCCATTTGTGCAAGCAGTGGGCCCTTGTATTCTGCACAAGCAGAGAGTGTTTGAGCAGAGTTTGCTTGTGCATGAAACTCCATTTGCGTATGAGCATCCTCTTCTCCTGTGAGTGGAGCTTCGTGTGCAAGCACAAAGATCCGCCATGTGCACAAATAGAGTTCTGTGTGCAAGCACCCTCTGCTCAAGCACTCTCCACTTGCACAAGTTGAGCTTTGTATGCAAACATTAAGGGCCCACCCCTCGCATGAATAGAGCATCATACATGAGAGGAGGGCGCTTGCACTGCTGCACAAAGCTCCATTCGCCCGAGTAGTGGGCCCTTGCGCTCATGCACGAAGCTCCACTTGTGCAAATGGAGGGCGTTTGTGTTTGCCATTCAAAGTTCAGTTTACACAAACTCTCACATGCAAAGCTCTATTTGAACAAATGAAGCTTCATGTGTGAATGCCCTCTAACTTGCAGAAGTGAAGCATCGGGCGTGAGCACAAGGTGGAGTGGAGAGCCGCACATCTGCCACTCATGCCAACGGAGCTGTATGCATGCCACTGACACACCCCACCCACACCGGGTACCACAGTGGAAAAGTTGAGGACCACTGGTTTAGAATGTTGCCAAGTAAGAGAAAAGGAGGATGTAAACAGTAATCAACTAGTATAACTTTTCAGTTATCCTATAGCATCTACAGTAGGTAACCAGAGACAGACCGTATTAGCTAGCCCATTTGGGGCCAAAACCCTCCATTCTACATAATCTATAATACATACATAGCACACTAAGGATTTTGACAGCTTTGTAACAAAGACATATATACCATACTTACTGGGCGTGGAAATCTATCACCACTGGTTTTTCACTTTTCAAAACTCTGTCTTGGAAGTCATTCTCATCCTGGACATTAAAAGTATGCCAACACACCTGAGTAGTAGAAAATGTCCTAGTCTGTGAAGGCATGGCAGGAGAAGCAAAGGAAGTACACCAGGGCCTCCTGCATGGCAGAGCTGAAACTCTGTACAGAAGCAATGAAGGTCTGGGATGAAGCACTGGCGTAACACGCTTGACCGGAATAGACAACAATGATCTGAAGAGATTTTGGGCCATCTAGGAAAGACAAAAAAAAGCATCATAAGGAGCAAAAAATGACCCTAAAAACTCTCTACATTTTCACTGCCCTCTAGCCTACCACTTCTGTTGCTGCTTTGATCCCTTCCCAACTAATTCCAAATGTTCCCATTCACCTCCCTCAACTATTGCCAATTTCCCAAAACAGTTTTATTTGTTGTGTTCAATTTGGGCTATCTGATTATTCCCAATAATACTTGGACTATCTTATTTTCAGTCTCCTGCAATTCAGTGTATTTAAGCCAGTACTGCTTAAAACATGCTGGTATTTTTATTTTACTGTATATATTGTGGGCACATCTACACATCAGACAAAGAAAGAACTATCAAGTCCTTTCCTTTAGCTTGCTATCTCACATTTCTTCATTTGGAATATATATTATGGGCTGCCTAGTTTTATTATGAAATGACAAAAGCTAGATTCCATACTAGAATTGTTAATGAAAAAAGTGACTTTAATTTTCTAAATCATAAACCAGCCCTTAAAGCACTATAGAGGTTTCTCAAGAGCTCCAGATTCTCTGAGCTGCAACACATTGGTCTATTTTCTAAGCCTATCAACTTTAATTGCTCTTGGTTTCCCCATCCTATGGTCTAAGTGGGAGTGAATCATTTGTTTTGATTTGCTGTTCCTTTTACCTGAAAGCAATGATGTCTGTCCTGGGACATCATGGTTCCGGTATATTATTGAAATATACTTATTGACATCATAATACAAATAGCTTTCTTTTTAAATAGCACATCATTATTTCCATATCAAGTGAGTATCACAGCGAAGCTAAATTATTTACAATTATAATTATAAATAATGGATAAGGTATACTAGTTAAGTGATACTAAACAACTTGCCAATGCCATTCGAAGAGATTCATTTCCAATATATTCTGTCTGGTGGACAACCATAACACAGTTGTTTTGCTATTCTGTCTATAAAATATTGATAGACTTAAAAGAAATATCATAGCCAGGATGCATGGCTATGATATTAATATTGCAGCACTTTTACACTTATATTATCTAGACCACGCAACAATTTTGTTAACAGCATTATTCCACAACAGCAAACTACTTTCATGCAAACTAAAAATATAAAGGAAGAAGGCAGAATGGCAAATACACTACTCTTTAAGCATAGTTTATTGTTGAAGGGTTTGGGAGAGAAGATGGAGTATCTGTTTTAAAATTCATTCCCTCCAAAATTTCATGTTATGAATCACTTTACATTCAAAATCAACATCTTCAAAATTTACTAAAGTTTGTAGTAAAATTAAGAGCCCATTAACTGACAAATTTGTTTTATTTATCTCTCTCTATATAGGGCCCAAAACTACCTACCTACCTACCACTTGCTTCCTTGTCTTAATTTAAATCTATACTAACTCTCACAAATCTGTAGCTAACATAAAATATTCCTTGTGAACTAGTGGGAAAGTTATGAATCAGCTGCATTCACTTGATTTCTGAATGTTATCATTTTAAAAAAGGTCAGAAATTCTACCCAAAAAAGGACCCTGGCACTGCTACCCGGTTCGTTCAGCTTCTCTTAACTGTAACCTGGATTTCTGAAATGTCCCGAAAACAAGTTATTTATCCCAAAATCTTACTTCCTGGTCTGGAAAGTTTACCCCCTCCCCCCTCCCGAGCTTAAGACACGTGGTTGCAGGGAGGAGGCAATGGCATTCTGCACATGTTCGAAGGTCCTCCTCTCTTTAGTCAGTATTAGGACAGATCCCCGAGGAGTAAGCAGCTCTGTTGAAAATTAAACGCAGCCTGCCTGCCTGTCAATCTCCCACTGGTACCCCCATTTCTTCAGCCACCTATTTCCCACTTGCAGACAGCCCTGAGTCATTCTTCACAATGGAGGGGAAGGAGGTATAATGAGGACGGCGTACAATATACGCCGTCCTCATTATACCTCCTTCCCTCCATTGTGAAGAATGACTCTTAAGGGCTCCCTTATCCCCGACTTGAAAATAATAATAATTAATAATAATAATAATAATGGCCGTCGAGGGAACCGCTTCGTCCCCCCGCTCTCACCTTCACACCCCCCGCAGAGCCCCTCACGGCCGCCCTGGAGAATCAAAAAGCTGAACGATCTTCCGGGAGCTGATTGGACGAGTGGACGCAGCTTTAGAACGCAACCATAACTACTCTCGTGGCGATTGGCTGTCGAAAGGAAGCTGTTCGACAACTTTGGCGGGGGATTGGGTAAGGCGGAGAGCTGTAAGCATATCCCTATGTGCTTATTGGTTAGAGAGTAAGCGAAGGAGCTGTTCGACCTGGGTGATGATTGGCTCACAGGGAAATGTGACCTCGCCGCCTCTTCTTACTGCACCAATGGCGGACCTGCATTCGGCTCTGTGTTTGCTCAAGTTCGCTGTGAGAGGGGGTGAAAGTGCCCGGACTGTTTTCTGTGGAGCTTGGCGGTTGCCTTAACGGACGGAAATGTGAAGTAAAAACTTTTGGTCTTTAGGTTTCTTAACGCTTGGCTTAGTCAATCGGTTTCTGAAATTACTTATAGCCAGTAATTGTAAACTACTGTCCTGACTTTTTAAATATAAATCTAAACTCAAGTTTCTCTGGTTTCTATACAATACAATACAATACAATAGCAGAGTTGGAAGGGACCTTGTAGGTCTTCTAGTCCAACCCCCTGCATGGGCAGGAACCTTATACCATTTCAGACAAATGGCTGTCTAACATCTTTTTAAAGACTTCCATGGTTGGGGCATTCACAACTGCTGGAGGCAAGCTGTTCCAGAGGTTAATTGTTCTTACTGTTAGGAAATTTCTCCTTAGTTCTAAGTTGCTTCTCTCCTTGGTTAGTTCTGTGTCAGCAATCTTAACCAGTATATGAAACTGGCAAAAATCTGCATTGAAATTCATTAATTGATATTATGAACAGCATGGCACATAATAGTCTATTAACACTTGAGAAAGATTACGGCTCCGTTGTTGAGGGGGCATTAAAAAAAATCTCCCTTCAATTAGGGTATTTAAAAAAAATACGTTTGTGTGAGATAATAAATTGATGTAATTATTTAAATGTTAAAACAGTTTATTCCTATATTTTGAATTTTATCTTTTATATTTTTTATTTGTTTTTTAATTTTTACAATATATCACCCGGTGCTGTACAAAACAAAAGGAAGAGTTGGTTTCAAGTGTCGTCTATTGTCTTTAAAATCTCCAAAATCCACGTTCTCTCGGTACAGGCGTCGAGACATCCAAAGTTCCAAGTGCATAGTCCACAAATGGCTTCCAAGTCTTCCAAAAAATATCATTTTTATAAACCCCCTCTCTAAATTTAATATCACACGTCATTTTATCGTTTAAGGCTAATTTCCACATTTCACAATACCATTCTTCTATTTTAATATTTACCTCTATTTTCCAATATCTTGCTATTACAATTCTACCTATTATAATCATAATTCTAATCAGTTCTTTCTCATATTTTGTTAACTCTAGTTCATTAATTATCAATAACAGTATAGTTTCCGGTCTCAATATTATTATTCTTTTCATCATTTTACACATCGTTGTTTCCAATTGCTGCCAAAACTTTTTAATTTTCACACATTTATACCACATATGTTCGTAAGTTCCCAATTCCATATTACATCTCCAACATTTATCACTCATTTTTTTATCTATCTGTGATAATCTTAAAGGGGTCCAATACCATTTCCAAACAACCTTAAAATTATGTTCTTTAATCCTTATAGATAAAGTCTTCATAATCCGACTCTTCCAATTCTCATTCCAATCCAAATCCAATATTTTAATCTTTAAATCTTCTTCCCAATTCCTTTTCATTACCATTTGTGGATTTCCATCAAAATTTATAATCTTGTATATCTTACTGACAAGTCCTTTTAACCCAACTTCATCCTTAATAATTTGAGATACTAAAATTTCAAATTTAGTTTTACTTCTATCTATGTTACATATTCCCCTTACCTTCATATTCCATTTTTCTACCTGTATTTTTTCAAACCAATTTAACTCCAATTTTTGAATTATTTTTTTCTTCCTACTTTCAGTTCCTGAAGCTTTTAACCAATCTACTATATTTCCTATATTTTCATCCTCAATTACTTTGTTCCGACTTGAATTAGTTTTAATCGGCCAGCTTTCAATTGTCTTTCCCAAAAACGTTATATCCGGAATCAATTTTTTAACAAATTTATTCCAAGTTTTGCTCAACCCCTTTAACCAATAACTATTAATTACCTTTTTTGTTTTTGCTCTATCTAGGAACCATGTAGACCCAAATCTCTTAATATCTTTTAACTCCAAATCTCTCCAATGACCATCCCCACCTTTAAGTATTTTTATCACAGTTCTAATATTATACGCCCGATAATAATTAAGTAGATTGGGAATTCCCAATCCACCCTCTTTTTGATTTTGATACCACAGTTTCTTCATTAATCTTGGTCTTTTCCCACCATTACAAAATTTATCCAATTTCTTCTGATATTCTTCTATATCTTTCTCTGTCAAATTTAATGGTAGCATCTCAAATAAAAAATTAAACTTTGGTAACAACATCATTTTACACATTGCAATTCTACCAAACCAAGACAACTTTATCTCTTTATATTTATCTATCTTTTTCTCTACTTCCTTCAACATCACCTCATAATTAATTTTTTTTAATTCTCTAACTTTAAATGAGAGTGTTATCCCCAAATATTTCAGTGTATTCTTAACTCTTATCCCAAATTGTTCTTGCATACTCTCCCACTCCTTACCATCTTTATTTATTAATAATTCAGATTTTGACCAATTTACCTTTAAACCTGTCATTTCTTCAAACTCTATCAAATGTTTATTTATCCTCTTTAAATCTTTCTCTATATCCTTCAAAATAATCAAAGTGTCATCCGCATATAAATTTATCTTGTATCCCTTGTAACCTTCCAACTCTTCATCTACTTCTATCAATTTAATCAAGACCTCCATAACTAACAAAAATAATGTTGGAGACAAGGGACACCCTTGTCTCGTACCTGCTTCCAATTTAATCTCTTCCGTCATTGTTCCGTTCACCTTTACCTTTGCACTACTTTTTTGATATAATTTTGAAATAACATGTATAAATTTATTACCAAAGCCTAATGCCTCGATAATTACTTTTATAGTATCCCATTGTACAGAATCAAAAGCTTTAAAAATATCTAACGATATTATACCTAATTCATCTCCATTATTCTCTGCTACATCTATAATATTCAATACTCTTCTAATTATATCACTCATATATCTACCTTTAACAAACCCTACTTGATTATAACTTATATATTTGTCTATAAAACTGTTTAATCTATTACTTATAATTGCTGTAAATATTTTAGCATCCTGGTTGATTAAAGAAATAGGTCGGTAGGACTCGATCCTCTCAAGATCTTTATCCGGTTTAGGAATTAAAGATATTACTGTCTTATTCCATGACATCGGGACTTCTCCTCCATGTAGAATACCATTATATAATTTTTGCAGTTTTGGTATTATTAGTTCTTTAAAGTCTTTATAGAATTCAGCAGGTAATCCATCTTCTCCTGGGGTCTTCCCTAATTTTAACTCTTGTATTATTTCGTTGATTTCCTCCTGTGTTATGTCTCTTTCCATCAACTCTTTGTATGTTTGATCTATTTTCATACCATATTTTCCAAGATGATTCTTCAATTTTTCTAAATCAATTGATTTCTTTAAATATAATTTTTGAAAAAAATTCCTGGCTACTTCACATTTATCCAATCTCTTATAACACCTTGTACCTTTTTCATCTATCAGAGAACCAATTTCTCTCTTTTGAGTTTTATTTTTCGCCATCTTTGCCAATATCCTAGAATTTTTATTACTAAATTCAAAAAAATCCCTATTCAAATATCTTAAATTTTTTTTAACCAATTCAATATCTTCTTCTATCAATTTAGTTTTTAGTAAGGTCAATTCCTCCAGACAATTTTTATCCTTCGTAAGTGAGAATTGGTTCTCCAATATCTTAATTTGTCTTGTATCCTGATCAATTTTAGCTTTGTATTCTCTATATTTCCTACTTGACAATTTAATACTTTCTCCTCTAAATATTGCTTTCATGGTATCCCAAACAATTTCAAATTTAATCTCTCCGTTATCATTCAATTCCCAACTTTCCTTCCATTTTTTGAATATCCATATTTTATCCTCCTCCCTTTTGTACAATTTTTCATCATATCTCCAACCTCTTTCCTTTTTCTCAAAATTAAAATCTATTTCCATCATAACTTCCGCATGATCAGAATCCTTAAAAATTCCCACATCTATTCTATCTACTTTATTCAACAAATCTTTAGAAACAAAAATATAATCAATCCTTGAATATGTATTATATACCTTAGAACAAAAGGTATACACCCTTTCAGAGCCTTTCAACTCTCTCCAAACATCTACCACACTATTTTGAAACATCCATTTATTTAAAATTTCCCCTTTATTTGTTTGACTAAAGCGGGTAGGATTATTACTATCAATTCTATCCCTAATTAAGTTAAAATCTCCCGCCACAATTACTTTCCCTTCACTTTCTATTTCCAAAATCTTAGTAATTTTATCCAAAAATCCCTTTTGTTTTTCATTCGGTAGATATAAATTAACCAATGTCACTTTTTGCTGGTTAATATTCCCTATAATTATTAAATATCTGCCTTCCTCATCTCTAATTACTTGTTTTTTTTCAAAGTATACCCTATTTGATATCAATATCGCAACTCCTCTAGCTTTGGAAGTCCCAAAAGATTTTTCATAAATTTGCATACCTTTAATGTTCATTCTATTAACATCCTCAGATTTTTGATGAGTTTCCTGCAAGAATAATATATCTGGAGAGTCCCTTTTAAATTTAAGTTCCAACCTTTTCCTTTTTATATGATTTCCTGTACCCTTCACATTCCATGTCATTATTTTTATAAACCGCATTTAAGCGGTAACTGTTTTATTTCTGACCCCTCCTCTTCCTTTATGTGCACACCCAACACCAAACGAAAAAAACGTACAGAAACATAAAACTCCAGACAATATATAACAAACAACATACACATAATACTCAAATGTCAGACACAACAACCACAACAAATAACGAGCAATCTTCATCCCCCACATCCTCAATCAGATATCGCCTCTATATAAAGAGTGTGGGGGAGTGGGACATGCCGATGGTCGGGTCACCTCTTCAGGCTGTTCTTTAAATTCCACTTTCAAAAAAAGAAGACAACTCTGGCTTCGCCCCGGACTCAGCTTCCTGCTTTCTACTAAGATCCTCCATCTTGTCTGGCGTTCGTTCGGTATCTTCACGAATTTTCTTATACTCAGAAACTGCCGGGGAAATTTCTTTTCTCTTTAAACTCTTGGGATCTTGGCCGCCAGTTGCACCTTTTTCTTCCGAAATTGGGGATTCCTCTTGTACTCCACCCGTCTTAAGCATATAATCTTTAATTTCTACCAAATCTTCCTCTTTCTCAATCAGCCCAAGCTCCCGAATTAATCTTAATACGTCTGTTTCTGGAGTAATAGTATGCATCCTTCCTTTATAAAAAATTTTTAGCTGCTGTAGTGGCCTCCAATTGTACTTAATATCATTGTCTCTCAAGAGCTTTGTAACTGGTTTCAAATGATATCTCCAAGCTCTGTCTTCCCTGGAAATATCCGGAAAAACTTGGATTTCTTTCTCCTCAAACTTAGGAACACCTTCCAGTTCCCTTATTTTTGCCATGACCTCTAGTTTATCTCCAAGGTTTGCAAATCTTACTAAAACATTTCTAATCGCTCCACCTTGCCTCTTATAACCAATTCTAAAAACACTTACTAAGTTTGCTGCTGTATATTCAAATCCAAAATCATTCAACCATTTTAACACCCTCTGCTTCAAATCATCCGGTCTATTTTCTGGAATATTACGTATAACAATATTGTATTTTCTAGCGTCTTCCTCCAAAAGACTAAGATCAATTTGTGCATCATGTGCATGGATTTGTTCAATTTCATCTTTAATAAATTTCACCTCCACGTTTTGCTTTACAAAACTAACATTCAATTCACTTATCTGTTCTTTAGCTTTTTGAACTTCCAATGTCAAATTCGCCACATGATCCATCAGTCCGGTTAACTTTTCTCCAATTGTATTTAAAGCTCCAAAAATCCGTTCAAGCTCTGAAGGCTGTTGAGTCGACATTTCAATTCAAAGACAAACTTTATATTTATATTTCTTTGCCAAGAGGGTCTTTTATAAAGAATAAGGGCAAACAGTGTCCCAAATCAGATAAGGCTAAGCCGGCTTATAATGCACCAAAGGAGCCAGAAAAAAAAAAGCATAGGAGAGCTTCCCCAGTTTATTTAACTTTTTAAGCCTCCATTTTAAGTGTAATCCAAAAAGCTTGCTCGCTACATTCAGCTCACACAATCCACTTTAAAAGAATTAGAAAGTTCAAAGGAGTTATAATCCACATGCCATCACCAACTTCCTTCTTTCTTAAACTTCAGCTTGTGTTTATAGCCTTGTAGCGAGACAAAAAGCATGCAAATGATCTTTGCCAAAGACAAAGGGTAACCCCCCTTACCTCGGCCGCTCGCCCAACCCTCTGCCTCCACGGAGAAACAAAACTTTGAAATTCGAGCAGTTCGGGTTGTTCAATCACTTTGAAAAGGCAATTTACAAGTCACACCGACCTTCCAAAACATCTGTAAACATTTCCAGCTCCCAACGGCGCGTTTTAATCACTTTAATCCACATTTGTTAGTAAAAAAAAAAGCCCTACGAGGTGGAGAAAACACTTCTCTTCACACGAGCATCGCCACGCCCCCTGAATTTTATCTTTTAAGAATTACAGTTCAATGGTGGCTTGGGGAATGGCTCTGCATTCATATCCATGGAAAGATTGCAGCATTGAAATCTGAATGCAAAAACAGACACAAAAAGATGAACCCAAAAACGAATAGACAAGAAGCAAAGTGTGTGGTTAAAATTTTAGTTTCTAAATCTTTTTTGAGATTAAACACTTAAAATCTCAAATATGTTGTTTGGATCTACCAGTGCCACAAATCAAAATTTTGAAGAAACAATTGTCTAATTCAAAATAGTATTAATTTGTGTGGGTAAATGCATCAAGACTATATACGAGACCGCCTCCTGCCCCATACAGCCCTTCGTCCGATCCGCTCCCACAGAGAGGGTCTTCTCCGGGTGCCGTCAGCGGGACAATGCCGGTTGGCGACACCCAGGGGAAGAGCCTTCTCTGTGGCGGGCCCGGCCCTCTGGAACGACCTACCCCCCGACCTTCGCACTATCTCGGACCTCCGCCTCTTCCGCCAACGTCTTAAGACGTATCTATTCCAACAAGCCGGCCTAGGATAGCCCCTACTTCTGACTTTTTAAAAATAAATTAATTTGGTACGGTTTTAACATGGGTTTTAGCACGGGTCTATTAATTTAATATATTTTAATTGATATTGTATTTTGTGGTTTTAATAATGCCTGTGCGCCGCCCTGGGTCCTAACAAGGAGAAGGGCGGGGTATAAATTTAATAATAATAATAATAAGGCAATTTAAACTTTTTTTTGTTTTCAGACCTTACAAAACATTGCTCTGTTCAGATTATTTTTTTGGTACATGCAGGTAGTTTTCACTTAGCTACTGGCTGAAGTTACAGTGGATCTCCCCAAGCATTGTACAATCCATTTTCAAAGTTCTGATGGGTGCACCTTTCCCGGTCCTGCGATTGTATTTGGGCACTTGGCAGCCAACTCGCATTTAAAGCCATTTGTAGCATCCCATAGTCCAGTGATGGATAACCTTTTTTGGCTCACGTAGCAAAAGCAGACGGAGCGTAGGGGGGTCGTGCGTGGGCATGCCACACCCATAATGCTATGTGCGCAACTCCCTGCTTTTGGCGTGCTTTTTTCGCCCTCCCCAGCCTCCAGAGGCTTTCTAGGAGCCTGGGGAGGGTAAAAACAGCCTCCCCTCACATCTCCAGAGGCTTCAGGAGCTTCCCTGAAGCCTCCAGAGGGTGAAAAACGGCCTCAAAAGAAGGCCTAAATCAGCTGGCCAGCGCACACATGCACACTGGAGCTGACAGGGCAACGCCTCGCGTGCCCTAAGAAATGGTTCCGCATGCCACCTGTGGCACCTGTGCCATAGGTTCGCCATCACGGCCATAGTCATTTCACTGTGATTTTTGGTGGATTTTGCTGGGTTCCAGCATTTACTTTTAGTCAAAAAGTAACCACTACTGAGAACAGGTTTGCTTAATGGCCACCACTAAAAAGGTTGTAAAGTCAAGTGCAGTCCTGTAAGTGACCTACTTAATGACCGCTATTATATATGACTGTAATTCTGGGCTCAAACACAGTTGTAAGTTGAGAACTATGCTGAAAGGTTGAAAGGCTCTTGAGTCTTTTCCACTTCATAAACACTATTTCTGCTGTTTTCATGATAAAATAAAATTATTTTAAAAGATTCATCCCAAGGATACAACCATACAAAACATACAGACAGTATAAATTTACATAAATTATTTGCATAATTAAATTAAACAACTAATTAATTTTATGAACTTGACAAGTATTTTAAGTTAATAAAAATACCATTCTAGAAAAGACAAATATTCTTAAAATGAAGGAGCTGAAATTGCCCTTTTCCTCCTTGGAATTATACGTCTGAATATGTAATGAATAAAAGTATTCATTAAATACCTTTAATTAATATTTAAAGGTATTAAATGACTGAAATATATGGTAGCCTGAGACGAACAAGATATCACTGTTCTCTGTGGAATAGTAGCAAAATCTGACCTTTGGAAAAAAAAATCTTGCATAACCATACAGCTCAAACCTTGCATAATAAACCATACCAGTCTTAGCAAGTGCATAATCATATTAATCTGAGTATCAGCCATGCAAAATATAATTCCATTGAATATTCATACTTGAGCTGCAGTAGATTATGTTCCATTCAGGTTATCTGTACTGATCATGCATATCTAGGAAATAGCAACAATATCTGGACAACAAGAACAGGCAAAAATGAAGATAGATGTAATATGGTAGAAAATGGAGGTAGCTTGGTATGAATCAGTGTCATTAAATCGGGTTATTCTAGTTTCTGGCTTAGTAATGGAGCTAGTTCCTTCTCCAACACTGATTATATAATAGCAGTGATGGGCAATTTGGACTAGTGTTCATATCGTTATTAACAGCTATTTCCCATTCTCACTTCACTGGAGCAGGTTTTAAACCATATGTATTGTTCTTTAAAGATATACAGAGAAATGACTATTTGAAAAGATAAAAGCTACACAAAATTAATAGATTTCCTGGCATCTTTGCAAAAATTAATAAAGAATATAAAGCTTTAAATTGCTTGTTGGTAAGTAAGGAATTTAAATTTTCCTATATTACACAGTTGCATGATCTTCACATATGTTAATGTGACCAAACCAAAAACGTCCAGTGTAAGAGATTTCAATTATCTTTTTGAACTTGTATAAATACTCCTAATTTGTGTTCAGGAATACCACTGGCATATCCAACCTGGTACTATCTATCCTCTTTTTTATACCTCCAAACACATTGAAATGTATCACTCATCTCTAACCAACAAATTGCAGAACTATCCCAAAACTTTGGTCTTGTTTAATTTGGTAAAGTTAATGTAGTCTTCCTCAACCAGCTAGCTCTGACTTGCTGGATTTTTTCTTCCCTAATTTTTTAAGCATGACAATGTCTCACTGTGAATTTTGGGAAATGTAGTTAATGAATAAGGAGGGCATCATATTGAGGCAGTGTGTGCCAGGAATCAAAGCAAAGTGTCATCTTGATAATGGGATAATGGGAACCTAACACAAAGATTTCTTATGTGCTCTGCTGAGACACAAGATGAAAATGTATGAATGTCATTCATTCTATCTGCCAAACAGATAGAAGGTATAAATAAGAAATGAGCTTGAGTTATTTCCAGTTTGCTACACAACTCAATGGAAGTCATAGTAATCAATACACTGGAAGTAAAGGTGCAAAAAAGTGCAGACCTCTTAACCTATTTTTACCTTGAACAATATTAAAAATACATAAAATAGGAAACACTTCACTAAACTAAACTAAGTGGAGCATAGTGCAAACAGAAGTGATACTGTTAACATGCAAGAACATTCTGTCTTGAAATAAGCAGGTTGTCATTCAACAATGCCAGTTCTACCAAATACACTAATGACTATAGTAACAGTGCATCTTGAAAACCTGGTATAAAAGGAGCCAGGCTCAGCTATTCATTCTTAATGGCCTAGAGACATCACTCTTCTCAAATGCCTACATTTTCCCACATTAAAGTCTCATCTGTTCAGTACCATCCAGGAAAGTAAACATTCATGTTCATAAAGATCTGCAAATTTTGTACAATAACATGGTATGGATGAGATATGGTCCTCATCTAAGACTGGTTAGGAATACTGGATGCTGGAGCTACTCTGCAGATCTTTGCCATGGTACTGTAGTTGTAATGCTTGTGAATTTTGAAATTGTTCGGTAGAAGCTAAAGTTCATCCTTGGTGTTTGTAAGATGCTGAAGCTGATGACTGGATATCTTTGTACTTTTCAGCAGTTGATTGTGGGATTGCATAGCGCCACTCTCTTGTTCATCTTGAGACTTCATAGCTGCATGTTCAATCAGTTCTTCTGCTACTCTGTGATGCTGAAGCTTTTCACTTCCAACAAGCCCTTGCTTTCTTATGTACCCTTGTTGGCAGAAGGGAGGCAGCCTCAAGTGTGTGAAGGCAAACAGAAAACAGGACTCTGTACAAACAGAGGGAAAAAGTGATCTTGCTTTATAGATTGTTATATCCAAGAATTGAAACAGAATAGTAGTAAGCACTAATAGTATTTTCATCCTCCAAGAAGACTGTGGTTCTTAGTTTGTGACTGATTTCCTAACTCTAGCAAAGATTCCTACAGTATGTAAATCAGCAACAATCTGAGTTCATTTAAGCCTCTATTATAAGGAAATAGGAAATATTGTTAGAGGCTAACCCACTCTGAAATATTATACACCATACCAGAAAAAAGAATTAAACAATAGATTGAGAAAAGTTTTCTGCTATAGCCCATTTATCATTTTTTTTCTCAAAAGACTCAAATTTCAGCTTAAAAAAAAATCAGTAATATGTTTCTAATCCTTAAGATTTAGTTTATTTATATTTATATCCCACCCTTCTCCACAGAGGACCCAGATTGTGAAGTATATAGTCAATGCTCACTGAAATCTCATCATAAAAAGGTCTGGATAACTTTTGTTAAATACTTTGAAAGTAGCATCAGATTTTACATGGTATTTTGAGCCCATACTTCAAAAGGGCCCATTTGGGGGGGAAGTTTAAAGGGTACAATCAGTATCTTAAAACATCTACAAGGCTTTAAGCGTCCAATTAAAACTGCCAAATTGTCTCTAAATGCAAAAAGATCCAGTTTTCCAGCTAATTTAATTCTTTAAGAGGGTTCTGGGGACAGCCAAAAATGATACTGGTGGGCTACATGAAGCACCCCATAAATTGTACTTGTTGTTCTGATATAAAGACATGGACTTTGTTGTCTTCTAAATAGTTCTCTGACTTGCAGGTAGCTTACAGAGTCCATGTGCTAAAAGTATTACGCATTCTTACTTTAAGCTGTATTCATATATTGTAATAGGTCCACATCAAACCAAACATATGTAGCTTATTCAGTTAGGATATCTTAATAGACAATGTAGCTCAACATGTTTGTGCTCTTGTCTTCCCAAGAGCTAAAACTAAGCAAAAACATTTATGTGCTTCCCTGGACAAAGAGACGTGAAGATCTTTGCACATTTAGTGTTGAAATTCTGGAGATGGATTTGTGAGTTTACAATCTCCCCATAACAAGACTCTATGACTTTTTAGAGTCCTTGATGGAGAAGAGACATGCAAATATCTTTACTAATATTTATGACACGTCTGAAAAAATCCATTTTTCCTTTAGAAGGCTAATCCAGAGAATAAAGCTCTTGCCAGGAAATCCATGGAAGTCTAGTACTACAAAGCTCTTAAATCCAGTTTTAATATGCAGTTCTCAGTACAAATATTTTAGTTGCAAGTCCAAATTGTCCTTTTTAAATCTTGTGCTCTTTTCAGGTGATCATAGATTTACTGGCAAGATCTCTGGTACTATTACCTTCCAAGGACTCCACAAAGATCAAGAGACAAACCTACTTTGATGAGGGATTATGTGTAAACATGGATCTTGTCTGAAAGGAATTTAATGGTTACCTGACTTATCTGCCTGCTTCTATTCCCTATGGATTCATCCCTAACTGGTTCCCAGAATACCTGCATAGAATCTGCGCAAGTCAGTTTCAAGGCAATTCTCCAAGAAACGTCTCAGTGGGAGGACATGTGCATTTGGTGCAGTCCAGTCAGTCAGGAAATCTTCCACAATGTGATGGATTGCGTCTGGGCGAGGCAAGGGCCAATCTGGTGGGCAAAGTCTCATTTCACGTTCTATTGGGAAGAGAGAGAGAGAGAGCGAAAGCGAGCATGCAAAGTAAAAGAATAGGCAAGAAGCTAATTTGAGAGGCTGGGAATTTTATTCCCTCTAGAGTCTTGGATTGGAGAAGTTTGCTTTACAAGTTAGCACTCAAGAACAAAAGGACAATTAAAGAAAAGAACAAGAGAATTATTTGTAGCTCAGGGCTGAACTGTGGAGTCCTTGTTGCTCTCTGAGTTTGGTTGTTTGCATGTAGATGTTTCATTACCTAATTAGGTAACATCATTGGTAATGTTACCTAATTGAGTAATGAAACATCTGCAAGTGAACACCAAGCTCAGAGTAGCATGGACTCCACAAACAAATTGTATTTTCCTAATGTGAGGCTGAAGACCTCCTTGCAAGCATGAGGTTCACATAAGGTTTTTATTTTTATTTTTCAGAGGCAACAGGAAAACTAAAAATGATGGCAGGTCATACTAGAAAAAACAGTATTTTGTTACATGTTGAGTATGCTTACCTGCCCCCTCTCCCAGTGGGTTAAAACAGCATCCACATATTATTTTGACTCATCTCAATCATTCTTTCAGCCAAATTGTAATTTGCATAATCCAACCAGTTAGGAATAGCAATAGCTCTTAAGACTTATATACCACTTTACAGCCCTCTCTAAGTGGTTTACAGAGTCAGCATATTGCCCCCAACAATCTGGGTCCTCATTTTACCCACCTCGGAAAGATGGAAGGCTGAGTCAAACGTACCTTATTTATACAGTTGTTATGGTATTCACCAAACCACTTTATAATTGACAGAAGACTATAAACAAGATATATACACATAAAAATGTGTAAAATTCTTTCCAAATAAAACTGCTCATTTACTGCTAGGGATGTAGTTTGAACAAATTTTTCCTTATAATTTGAGATAGATATATATATATATATATATATATATATATATATATATATATATATATATATATATATATATATATATATATATATATATATATATATATATATTTGCCTTGGAGATTGTGTGTATATGTATATATATATATATATATGCCTTGGAGATTGTGAGGATATGTATATATATATATATATTTGCCTTGGAGATTGTGAGGATATGTATATATATATATATATTTGCCTTGGAGATTGTGTGTATATGTATATATATATATATATATGCCTTGGAGATTGTGTGTATATGTATATATATATATATATTTGCCTTGGAGATTGTGAGGATATGTATAAGGCCTATTCCGTTTACTTGACCCTTACTCCTCTTCACTGATTAAAATGTCTATATCCAATATTTAAGGGATCTCATCAGTGCCTCATTATGAGAGAGATATGTTCTCCAGGTGTTCCCAAGTGCCCCTTTTTGGGGGTGGTAGTGGAATCATTAGTTTTTAAGGAGTGAAATGATTGCCTTTAGTCGTGGAAGACCCTTGGATAAGGGTCAAAGGAAAAAAATAGCTTGTAGGTCATGACTCAATTTCTCATCAATGAAATGCTGTCCAAAGAATAAACAGTAACAGCATGATAAATTTCTTTCCTCAAAAAAACATTTTATTTATATTGTGTCCTGCACTGGGTGACAGGCCAATCAAAATCAACAAGTTAAAAACTATCAACAATTAAAATATACATAAAAACACACCCAAAGTGGTCAAAAATATCTCTGATCTAGGGCAGCCATTTTTGTTGACTCTATCACTGCCTCCCTAATGCCTCCTGAATGCTAGCTATCCTATCTTATCTAAACCAGTGGTAGTCAACCTGATCCGTACCGCCCACTAGTGGCAATTCCAGCTTTCATGGTGGGCGGTAGTACTGAAGCACTTTCCTTTTTCTAATTTAATTGACTTTCCTACTTTATAAATCACCATTACTGTGGAACTGGTGGGCGGTTAGAAAATTTTACTAATAACAGAGATACAAAAGTGGTATGTAGGTATAAAAAATAGGTATAAAAAGGTTGACTACCCCTGATCTAAACCAACCCCAGCACACTACCAAGCTACCAAGACACTTTTAACATTACTTGAGACACTATAATTAGTGGAGAAGGAATAAAAAATACATTGCTTACCAGTGGGAAGTTGCTTATAATAATAAATTACAGGATGCAGGAAGTTAGACTGCCAAGCGTGCTCTGGCTCTCCTACGGCACGGTTATAGTAGAAGACATCCTTGTCAGGACCAGAGAAGTTCTTTCCATACTCCATCACAATGACAAAAAGTCCATCCTGCACCTTTCTTCCTGTGCGCCACTCCAGATCTTGTAGGACTCCAACTGGATACTCTTCCAGGTATTCAAATTTAGTAGCATTCCTAGGACCAATCAAAACAAATCCATTTCAAATACAACAAGGCAAGTTGGCTAATACTGGTGTGCTCAGTTTAACTAATTGCAAATATTTTTTAAAAAATGGGATTGCATTTTTTACCATAACTAATTCAGCATTTGGAATTAATTTTAAATTCTGCTTTACTCCACGATTATCAAGCTTCAGCTATGGTGATACCCTTAGCTAAACTGTGTACTCCAAAGAGATCTGACCACTGTCAATTGTATCTTCGTGACCTAAGAATTAGAGTATTGTAATATATACGTATTACAAGGAACAGCTTGTAAAATACAGAAAAACCTTGATTATGGTCTTGCTTGAATTATCTTCAGTTCATTCACTGAATTTTGAATTTGGCTGAGCAAAAATGTCTGATTAAAATCTATCTCACTATATAAATAAACCTTTGTACTGATACATTCTCAAAGGAACAGTTTTAGAGCAATCCTCTTTAGCATTAAGAAGTGTTAATAATAAAAGAATCAAAGTAATATGGTTAACAACTAAAATTGGAAAGACCAGGTTAAATACTAAATATAGTAATGATTGGTGCTTTGGACCAATCATTTAACTCTCCACCCAATCTACCTTACAGGATTGTTATGGGTAGAATCTATTATTGGGGGAATAGAAAACTACTTGTATGGATTTCTTCTTTCTGCTAAGCAGGTCTTGTGCCTCGCAGGATAGAGCAGAGGTCCCCAACCCCTGGGCCGTGGCACCCTACCAGGCTGTGGCCTATTTGGAACTGACCTGTGCGAGAGGTAGGCCAGTGAATGGCAGGCTGGGTGCATGCAGCTCCACTCGTGCAAGTGGCAGGCCAATGTGCATGTGCATATGTAGTTCCACTGCTCATGTGGCCCGGTTTCCTTCCCCGCCCCCTCAGCTGGGCCACCAAGCTACAAAGGTTGGTGACTGCTGCTTTAGAGCAAGCTTGGAGGACTCATAGTATCATGAAAATAGCAGAAAAGGGAAGTTCTACTCACAGGAATTAACTGATTCCATTCACTGGTTGTAAAGGAGAAAACCCCCTGAGTATCATTACTCACTCACTCTTTCAGCAAAATAATGTCTGCCAATACACTAAACATCTGATAGAGCCCAGATGCCTCATTCACCCGCTTGACAATAGCATTTGTTAACTGCACAACAGGATAGTTGGAGGCTGGCCAGGGCACTTTGTGGTGACGGACTTCTAGTAAGCGATGAACTGCACGGGCTGCATAATGGGGGAAGAACAAAAGAGGCAGATATTATCATTTAATATTACATGCTAAGAGAACTGCCCTAATAATAAGACAACTGAAATGTGCAACAAGTGAGTTTTGGGCTGCAGCCAAAAAGCTTACAACTATTTGGCATAGTTTCACACTATAGCAGGCAGAAGAAAAACATGGATAATGCTGTTACTACATTATTCTTTGACTTTCCCACACTCTTGAAAGTAAAATTCAGATTTTTGAGTCTTTATTGGCTTCCACATCTGATAGATTTAGTAATATCACAACCATTGTTGGGGAGTCCTTCCAAAAACTGGTGGATGCCAGGAACTGTAGCTTAAAAATATCTGGAGAACCACAAATATTTCCTGATGGATACAGAAAATGCTTTTTTCTTTGTAGAAACAATGAGAAAGATCAGAGAAAATTTGATACAGTGGGGGTAGCTGTTGTAAATGTACTACCTGAATGTTATTTTTACTTTCCTACCCATTTTCTCTTCCGGCATATTGAAATTGTAATTTAAATATTTTTACAATATGTAAAAAAGCATTTGGCAGTGTAATGCTTATATGTTGCATAATTGGCTTTTGAAGCTGAACTTTTGTTGTGTTCTTCACTTGCATTTGCTACTTTCATCATTGTATATAATAGAAAAGGCATTGCTGAAAAAACACAGTATGTTACTTCTGCTGATAAATGGATAATTTGCTTAAAAGAAAAAAAAAAGAGATGAGCTTCAAATGCCAGAACGACATCACTGCTGAGGTTGCTCACATTCACTTTCTCCCCATGTCCAAAACTCACCGGTGTATCGGAAGCCATGAATAAAACCACCAGCAGATTTCCTAAAATCCACCGAGTGGCTTGCAGTTCCGAGAAGAAAGAGACCTCGAGTAGCTTTGGCTTCATAGCTGGGCTTGATCAAAGGATACTTCTTCTTACTGCCTTTGCCATGCATCAAACCAACAGACCTGGGGAGGGGGGGGGGGAGGAAAGAAATACATCAGAATAGAGTCTGGCTGACTACACAGATTTCAACAGAAGGGGCAGTGAATGAGCTTTGATCTTCAGACTATCTACATGTTAAAAGGCCCAGGAAATATCCCTTCCCCAACAACACTTTTCCTCAGCATAAGGCAGCTATCTTAAAGTATGTTTAAGACAGATAATATCAACAATGTTACTTTGGGCATCCTTATGCCTGAGCTCAGGGGTGAAATCAACTTACCTTCGCTAGTGGTTCACAAATGTGAGCATGCGAATGCATCACCTCTGTGCATGCGCAGGACTTTCTGCGCATGGACGGAGCGTCAAAAACAGGATGTGATGGCGTCCCGGTAGGTGGGCAGAGCCTCCCACCATCACCACTACCGGTTCGTCCGAACTGGCTAGAACAGGCTGAATTGCACCACTGCCTGAGCTGCAGGTTGTTTACAAGTAGTCCTTGACCTATAACCACAATTAGGGCCAAAATCTCAGTCTGTGAGCAAAGTGGTTGTTAAGCGAGATGCCCATGTGACTGCTTCTCTCAAAGACTGCAGTGCTAGCACTCCTAGTTATGGTTGTTAAGTGATCTCTTAGGTTGTAAGTAGACGGTATTCCCTGCCAAAATTCACTCAGGATTTTCAGCACCCAAGTGAAGAGATGCAAGTTCCACCTGCACAACATTCCTAGGACATCCCCGACTTGCCTGAGGCAGCCCCCACTCCTTACTTTACCCTGCTGTCCTGTCACTCAGATTTCAGCTTTCTCTTATTTCTGGGGACTGGCTGAAAGAGCTGCCTGCCAAAGGAGGGGCTCTGGAGAGCTATAGTTTAATTTCTTGACAAGCAGACATATCATAACTTGGGCACAGTACCGAAGCATATCCATACATTCTGCCCTGAAATTAAACAGAATTACGATACAATTATATTTAGATAAATGCACCCTAACTGCAGAGCTACTGGCTTTTTAAAGGAGAGCAAATCAAGTTTCATATGTGACACAATAATCTTGTTCTATTTATTTCATTTAAAGCAATAATGGAAACCAATTAATTGCTATCTTAGAAAAAACTGCGCTTGCGCGAAGATGGCCGGCTGCATCTAGAGCTCCACATGGGTCACGGAGCTCGTTGGCGTTTTTAGGGTGCCCCAGCCTTCTTTTTGCGATTTTGAAGGCTGGGACCGGTGAGAGATCCACCCTGGCTTCTCAGGGTGAGGTTTGGGGAGGCTGCAGAAGCCGCGGCTGCCGCAGCGACCACGGAGGCTGCGGGCGCTGGGACGGCGTCGGCGGGAACGCCCACGGCGTCGTTGTGATGGCGGTGGGCGTTGTGATGGCGGCGGGCGCCAGCCGCGCTGGGGATGCCCGGGGGCCTGCCGGAGGGACTGCGATGGCCTGAGGCGGCCTGAGGACGGCTGCAGATGACTGCAGAAGGGCTGGTGAGCGTGACCGGCGGTGGGAGCGCTGAGCGGTGGCCAGCTTGGGAGACGGCGGCGGTGGAGGCGGTGAGAGCGTCTGGAGGTGGTGAGAGCCGCTGGGCTGGCCTGAGGAGGTGAGGAGGCCGGAAGACGGCCCACGATGGTTGCAGGACGGCGGTGGGAGCGCCGGAGCAGAGGCCGGCGTCGGGGCCAGCAGTGAGTCCGATGGTGGGAGCACCGGATCAGCGGTTGACGCCCTCGGCGCCTTTTGATGGCGGTGGGCGCTGACCGGACCTCTGGCCATCCGAATGGGCCTGTGGCGTCCAGAAATGCTGGTGGAACTCTGCCAGGGGACGAAGGTATTTCCCCCATGGCCCTGGTGATCGGCCGGTGGGAGAGCCCTAGAAAAACAGGCCCTAGGCCTGAGAGGAGGACGAGGGGGTCTCAGGCTGGTTGGGCCGGGCCTGGCCGGGGAGGAGGAAGTACGGCTGGCCTTGGTTTAACCGACATCCCCTGGACAGAGACAACTTTCCAGCTGGGAGAACGGACTCCCCCCCAACACTTTTGGCGTCTTATTAAAATCCTGCTGACTTTAAAGACCTAAGTCTATATTGCAACCTTAAGATCTTTTAGACCTCTAAGACCTTTCGCTCTATGGTCCTTTTAAGATCTACGTCCTGTTTTTTTAAGATCTTGAATGCAGCTACCGAACTGAAATTTTTAAATCTGTCCTCACTGGTGCACTTTAAACCTATTTATTTATTTTTAACATCTATTTATAACATCTATTTTAATCTGTGATCAACGATGCTTTTAATATCCACGACCCATGTATGAATTTCATCTTTACATTTTATATTTATTTATAATTATTTATTAATTGTCTATTTATATGGAATGTGCTCTAGAGCTGAATTATTGCGACTGCGAGAGTCCCCACTCTCGCAGGTTTGGCCCTCCGCTCTATCGAGGGCCCACCTTGATGAGGGATTTATTAATCCGGAGAGGTGGGAAAAGCGTGGTTTTAGGGGTTTTTTAATACGGAGATTATTGTCTGTTTTAGGGGGTACCAGGGAGGGGGGAGGGTGCAGAAAGGTAGAGACGGAGAAAGAAAGAAAGGGCCGGACCAGCAGCCAGCGGAGGGCAGCGGAAGGTCCCGACGGGAGGGGGGAAATAAGAGTCGTCCCGGTGGAGGGCATACCCATCAACAGGGTCGTGGGGAGAGGCAGGTCTGAGGGGAGACAAGTTTCATCCTCCCGGTTGGGGGCACGCGGCCGTTGGTTGCAAACGGTCAGGTGCCACAACCCCCGCAGGCTAGGTGGTCAGGGAGTGCAGAGCCAGGGCCCGCGGCTGATGTTTTGCAACGCCAGGTCCGTTGTCAACAAAGCCCCCCTCATCCATGACCTTGTGTCAGAGGGGGAGCCGGACCTGGTAGGAATTGCGGAGACCTGGTTGGGCCACGAGGGAGGACTCCCCCTCGTTGAAATGTGCCCACCAGGTTACCGCGCTTTTCATCAGCCCCGGGCCCTAGGCAGGGGTGGTGGGGTAGCGGTTATTATTAGGGAAGGTCTTGAGCCGAGAGAGACCATTGTGCCACAGACCACCGGTTGTGAGTCCCTCTGCGTGAAGTGGGGCCTAGGGAGGCAGTTGGGCGTGCTGGTTGTATACCTGGCTCCCCGCTATGTAGCAGCAGCCCTGCCCGAGCTCCTCGAGGTGATCGCTACGATGGCAGTTGAGACCCCCAGACTTTTGGTCATGGGGGACTTTAATCTGCCATCGGTGGGCGAATCATCCGCGGTAGCTCGGGAGTTCATGGCTTCCATGACGGCCATGGACCTGACCCAATTAATTCAAGGCCCCACCCACGAGGGTGGACACACACCGGATCTCATCTTTGTCTCAGGCCAATGGAAGAGTGATCTGGGTACAGGGGATATAGTCATCACACCCTTGTCATGGTCAGACCACTCACTTCTCCGGCTCGACTTTCCAACCGCTACTCCCCACCGCGGGGAGGCGGAACCTGAGTCACCTATCTGGTTCCGCCCCAGGCGCCTGATGGACCCTGACGGGTTCCAGGCGGCGCTTGGGCCACTTCCTGTACCCCTGACCCGCGCCCCGATGGAGGACCTCGTGGCCGCATGGAATACTGCGGCCGTGGGAGCCTTGGATCGGGTCGCGCCCTTGCGGCCTCTCTTGCGGCGGCGAGCCACCCTGGCTCCTTGGTTTACCGAGGAGCTGAGGGTGATGAAACGCCACAAGAGATGCCTAGAGAGAAGATGGAGGTATACTCGATCTGAATCTGACCGGACACAGGTAAGAGCCCATTTACGGACTTACACTGTGGCGCTGAGAGTGGCCAAACGTCATCATTGTGCCACTCTCATAGCATCCGCAGAAAACCGCCCTGCCGCCCTGTTTAGGGTGACCCGCTCCCTCCTTCAACAGAGGGTGCGGGAAGCCCCACTACAGGGTAGAGCAGAGGAATTTGTGACTTTTCTGCAGGAGAAAATCGCTCAGATACAGAACGAGCTAGCCCCCATTGCTGGTCCAGTGGAGTGCCGCGAGGCGGATCTTGTTTGGGAGGAGTTTGACTCCGTTGCTTCCGATGATATGGACAGGTTACGTGGGCGACTGCGAGCCACCACATGTTTATTGGACCCGTGTCCCTCCTGGCTTGTACTGGCATCCTGGGAGGTGACACGAGGCTGGCTCCAAGAGGTTATCAACGCATCCTTGAGTGAGGGTTCCTTGCCTGCTTCCCTAAAAGAGGCTATGGTGAGGCCCCTCCTCAAGAAGCCCTCTTTGGATCCAGCTCTTTTAAACAACTACCGTCCAGTCTCCAACCTTCCCTTTTTGGCGAAGGTTGTTGAGAGTGTGGTGGCACAACAGTTTCCCCGTCACCTGGAGGAAGTTGATTATCTAGACCCGCGCAGTCCGGCTTTCGGCCCGGGCATAGCACCGAGACGGCATTGGTCGCGTTGGTCGATGATCTCTGGAGGGCCAGAGATGGGGGTTGTTCCTCCATCCTGGTCCTATTAGACCTCTCGGCGGCTTTCGATACCATCGACCATGGTATCCTATTGCATCGGCTGGGGGGGTTGGGGGTGGGAGGCACCGTGTTACGGTGGTTCTCCTCCTACCTCTCTGGCCGATCGCAATTTGTGTTGGCAGGAGGGCAGAGGTCGACCTCGAGACCCCTCACATGTGGGGTGCCTCAGGGGTCGGTCCTCTCGCCTCTCCTGTTTAATGCATATATGAAGCCGCTGGGTGAGATCATCCGTGGTTTTGGGGTAGAGTACCATCTGTACGCTGATGACACCCAGCTGTACATATCTACCCCAAACCACCCCAACGATGCCGTAGCGGTGATGTGCCAGTGCCTGGAAGCCGTGCGGACCTGGATGGGACGTAACGGACTCAGGCTCAACCCGACCAAGACCGAGTGGCTGTGGTTTCCGGCTGCCCGATTCAACCAGATGATTCCATCTCTGGCCATAGGGGGCGAACATCTTGCCCCTGTGGATGGGGCGCGCAACTTGGGTGTCCTCCTGGATACCCGGCTGTCCATGGAAGATCAAGTGACAGCCGTGGCCAGGAGGGCGTTTTACCAGGTCCGCCTGGTACGCCAGTTGCGCCCCCTATTGGATCGGGACGCCCTTCGCACAGTCACTCATGCTCTCGTGACATCCCGACTGGATTATTGCAACTCTCTCTACATGGGGCTCCCCTTGAGGTGCACCCGGAGGCTTCAGTTGGTCCAGAACGCAGCCGCGCGAGCAATTATGGGCACCTCTAGGTTTGCCCACGTAACACCGCTCTTGCGCGAGCTGCACTGGCTACCTGTCGTCTTCCGGGTGCGCTTCAAGGTGTTAATTATCATCTTCAAAGCGCTCCATGGCTCGGGACCTAGTTATCTGCGGGATCGGATCCTGCCTCATACATCCTCACGGCCGATACGCTCCCACAGAGAGGGACTGCTCCGGGTGCCGTCCACTAGACTTTGTCAGCGGGCGGCGCCCAGGGGAAGGGCCTTCTCTGTGGCGGGCCCAGCCCTCTGGAACGACCTTCCCCCCGATATTAGGACAACCACGGACCTCCGCTCCTTCCGCTTAAAATTAAAGACACACTTTTTTCGCCTGGCCGGCCTTGGGTAGTCTCTTTTTAGGTTAGGGGTTTTTAGGGGTAATTTTTAGTTTAGCATATGGGTTTTAGCGCAGGGATAATTTAATTCACTTTTAATTTTGTAGTTTGTATTTTGTATTTTGTTCTTTGTATTTTTAATTGCCTGTGCCCCGCCTCGAGTCCCCTTGGGGAGAGAGAGCGGGTTATAAAAAAATTAAATTATTATTATTATTATAAATTATTATTATTATTAGACTGAATTAAACAATAAAATGGTGGCATGAAAAAAGAAATAGAATAACATTTACTGCCCATGGAGTCCCAGAAGGATAAAAGACAATGTCATGGCAATAGCTAAGCACTTCAGTCAAATCTTCAAACCATTTTATTATGGAACTAAGTTTGCAAACGTAAAATAAATCATTATAAAGTACTACAAATATTACATTTAATAAAAGATGGAAAAGCATTTTTCATGACATTTTGTTTGACTTGAGGCTCAGAAAGTTCCATCCGTGCCACATACCTATCTATACACATCAACCCTCCCAAATATCCTATCCCCCTGTCACGTTAGAACCAATCTTATCTTACTTGTTGAATATGGAAAAGTCAAACTTCCAACCCAGGCAGCGAATGGCACGGTCATAAGGTGCACGAGCGGCAAAGTTGTCTAATTCATCTTGTGGAAGAGTGACGGACTCTGGGTCACTGCTATTGCTGTTTTCCAAGTAGAACCGAAGGGTGATGTGCAGCTTTCCTTTTCTGTCTTTGATGAGAACTAAGTCTTCTAGATCACCCTCTATAAGTCCATCCAAAGACTTCAACTGGTAAGTATCTAAAAGCCCATTGTTAATTGCTCTAAGGAAGAAAGAAAGAAAAAACAATAGGTGGGATGTACATTTTACATATCATATATATAAACATGGCTGCCACTCATTGTAGCAATTCTAGATTAAATACACAAGCTCTCCAGCTAGGTATGAAGCAACTTCCTGTGTTGCTACTATGTTCTACTTTAGTTTTAATATTTTGATGCAGAAAATATTATGTTTTATTTCAAACTAGCTGATAACTCGGCGTTGCCCGGGTATTTATTTATAGGGGGAAAATGTCCGGACCAAACGTAATTTCTAATGTTGGATTTCCCCCCCTTACCCGAGGGAACTCCCTTGTGAAGTACTGTGTAGCCATCACCATGGCAACTCCGCTGTGCTGTAAAGTTAATACATTTTACAGCAGAAGCTGTTTTAAGGCACAACAGGATGTATCTTAACAGAAAATACACCCCGAGAGGTGTGTGTTAGGGATGTCTTACCCCCATAGTATTTTTTTCCAGAGAGTAAGTCATCTGTATACCAAATTTGGTTGAAATGGCTCGAGGCGTTCCAGAGTTATGCTGGAACATACACACACACAGCATTTACATTTGCTTTCACCTGTCACAGGTGTGACATCTCTATAATAGTAGGTATATAAAAACATGTGCATGTTCGAATGCAACGTTGTGTCAAAATTTCAAAGCAATCGGTGAAGAACTTTAGGAGATGTAAGATTTTGAACAAATGAACATTTACATTTTTATTTATATAGATTATTATATTTTCTTTTGTAAATATAACTAGGAAGATGATTAACAAATACAACGAAGCACAATGGCTTGTGGAACACCAGAAAGAATAAGTGAGGGAGCAGTCTTTATTTTATTTTTTTTCTCATTGGGAGAGTTTACAATTACTTGTTATAATCAAAAAAATACTTCCTAAATGTACTCACACTAAAAGGTCGTGAATGGCCATCTTTCTGTAAGGTAGGGGCTAAGGTACTAGACTAAAGGTTGGTAGTGTGTAGTCTTCCTTTAGAAGTCGCCCAGATAACTTTGAGTTAAACCCTCTTTCGCAGCCCTAAACAGGGAGGTTGAAAACATAACCTACCAACCCACATTGGATCAACATGATAGATTTATGGTCCATAACATTAAATGAAGAGGGCTTCATCATGTAGCAGACTGGTTTGAGATCATCATCGTCATAATCTCAAATCCCCAAAATGTCAACTTTATGTCTTACTGAAATCAAGCATATCTCACTTATGGGTCTATACTTGCTCACATCATGCTTCTTTCACAAATATTCCAGGTCCTGTTCCTTGAAGACCAAAAATAAAGGTCCTCTATAACAAACAGCAGTGACCAAAAGGTGCATCACATCACCTTGAAATAAATATACAGCTATTTCAAAATTCATATTCAAAGTGTGCTAATCAATAGTTCCCTGTTAAAGTGGAGGGCAACAAGATTCAGTCCTGGATCCTGAACTCTTCAACATTTTTATTTGGAATTTAGATGAAACACATTTAAAAATATGTATCTTTCATCTCTGAATATATGTAATAGTTCATACAAATATGAAGTCTTACCTCAGATCTCCAACGTAATGAGTAGCCCAAGAAAGACGAACTCGAGATCGGCCTACCATGTGTACAAAATTGGTGACACCCAGAATGTTCTCTGCTGTTTCAAAGGCAGAATTTCCCCGACCCAAGATCAATACAGATTGTCCAACAAAATCTTTTGGATTGATTGACACAGATTCGTAACCTTCAACATATTCTGAACCTGGAAAGTTCACCTCATGAGGAACCCACATACCTGTGGCCACCAAAAGAACACTAAAATAGAGAAAAAAAACATTTTGATTAGGGTCAGTCAGTTTATATGTCAATATATCTTTCTCTAGTACTATTTACATGCTTCACAAAATCACCAAACTCTTTATCTCAGCAATAAAGTTGTGCAGCAAAAAACTGTGATTTGTAAAGAGAGAAATCCAAACCCCCAAAATTAGCTCTCAGGTAGTTTAGGGTAGTTTAGGTTTACTTATCAATTTGGTGGGAGAGAAAAAGGAAAAGATCATAACTATAACAATTACTAGAAACAGGATGAAAACAGCATTTTCATACTGCAGTATATTTTAATGGAGTAAAAATCTATGTTGCGACTACTAAAAGAGTTTGATTAGAAAACAGCTATTATATTTTCCATTATTTACTTCTAAAAACATTTTATGCGATTACACTCAAAGTTTTGTTGTTACAATGGCAAACAGGGCAAACGAAACCAGAACAATGCTGATCCAGCATGTTTGAAGCACCTTTAATTAGTAGAAAAGATAAGAGTTCAATTACTGGTACAAGAAAAGAGAAAAATTTGTTCAGAGGACTAACACAAGACTTTACAAAATTATAAACTATACATAAAAAGGAAAGAACTTTTCTTAATTATGTTACCTATTTAACAGATTTATATGCTTCCCACTCTCAATATAAAGTCTTACTATAGACAAGTTGATAACTTTTTTTTTTTTTTGGTTGAAAAAGTTTGATAATCAAATCTATTGAGTGGCACAAAATGTCCTACTGAGGAACTCCGTGCACAGGATGGACTGTACAGGAGTAGACAGATCTAATTGTCAATTGAAGCTAAGCCATGTAATGTTTCATATACCACAAGAAGGACCTTGAATTATAACACACAAGCCATCAGTGCAGCTATTTCAACATGAAGATAATGTGGAATCTCCTGGATTGCTCACCATGCCTGTTCCTGCATTTCAGACCAGCTAGACTTTCTGGAATGTCTTAGAATAAATCAACCAGCTCACATCTCACTAACAGCAGATCTGTCACCTCCAGCAATGTGTCTATATATTCCAAATGGACGTCTGTAGGGAAAGTTATGTTGGTGAGTGAAGGAATTGAATGGGGGAGTATTTAGGTATCCAGCTGTATCTTGAAAGGGTCTTTCTGAAATATGCACTGGCACCTCAATTATCTTCAGCCCCCAAAAGATGGTTATTCATGCATGATACTAATAATCAAGAACACCTGTATTTTTACTATGGGAGCATCCATGCAATAACACATTTTTTAAATCACCCACATGAAGTTTTTCACCTCTTACCTGCATTTGTAATTCTTAGCATTTTGGTCTCTGAGGATGAAATAATGACCATTCCAAGCCTTGGGATCTTTTTCCAGCATCACAAGTACAATGGATGTGTTATAGTGCACAGGGATGGCTAGTTTGGAAGCAAAATCAGCCAGATAACGCACCATAGTATCAGCATCAGGGAAGAAATCCTGAGAGTAGTGTCGAAAAAGCAGTTCGTTATTGTGGCTAAGCAATGAGTTCCAATCATGGCGAAGGTTGAATTCACTGTTTGATTTGCCAGTGTAACGTTTATTGATGCTGATCAATTTTCGATGACGGGGATACAAGGTGAAAAAGTACCCTGGTGTATTTCTACGTTCAAAGACGACGTAGTTCCGACCTGCATGTTGAAGGAAATAGGCCATCTGCAAGCCTGAAGGGCCAGCCCCAATAATACAATAGTCATGGTAGAGAAAGTCATTAGACCAGGAAGAGGCTACAGACAAGGCAAAGATGAGCAGAAGTTCTTGCACACACTTCAGAAACGATAGCACCATGTTGCTGGTGAGGTGGCTAACTTTGTTCAAGGCACTTTTGAGAACTGATAATGCAAGAAAAAGAAAAACATTCACTGAGATTTTTCACAAATAACATTAGACCATGGTTTACTTATCTACACATTACCAAATATGTATTCAGTGCATATACTGCTTTTCTACTTGCCTAGATGGATTCTTGAGCAACAGTAAGCAATGTACCATGGCTGCCAAATTAGAAGAAACAATTTAGCAAGTTGTGCCAACCCAAGCAAACCACATTATGGCTTAGTGCTATGTGTGAATCCAGACAGTGTCTATTCCCTCCCCATCCCTCAATTTCTGACGTTTAATCACAAGGTCTTACTCAATTCCATTCCAAGACAGTGAAAAGGGATAATTAAACATCTCTTTTAAAGAGTATTATCTTTAAGGCCATTGCCAGTAAGAAATGCGGTTTCAGCAATTAACTGAACCTACCTCGACCTGGTGTCTTCCAACAGCCTTATGGAAATCGTTGTTTTAACATGTTTGCAAGCCATCTAGGAGGGAGGGGCTGAAAAGGAGCCCAAGCAATGCCTGATGAACCCCACGCGTGCAAGTCCCCCCTCGGATTCCGACAGCGTCGAAACAACGCGGCGCATCTCGTGGACCTCAGCTGCGAACAGTCACAGCACTCCAAGGGAAAGAGGACGCGACCGGCAGCCCGCGAGATGTGCGGACATGACTGAGGTCTCCGTGGGCAGCGGAGCCGCTATTAAAGGCTCAGACACTAGTGGATGCATGCAGCAAGGGGCGTCAGGCCAGCGTCGTCGAGGCCACCACGGACCTCCGGATGCTCCAAGGCAGAGGCAGCAACCGGGGCTCCGGCAGCTCGCTTTGCGCGCCTCCTTAGCGGAGCAGCTCAGCCACCGCCTCCAGGCAGCCCGAGGTCCACATCACGTGACGCCCGTGTTCCGAGGCCCTCCTCTGCCTCATTGGAGTCTCGCCCTCCCGCCCCTCCGTCATGTGGTCCCGTGGAAATGGCGAGCTTCGTTCTGTTCGAAAGAAGCAGGCGCCAAAATGTCCGTCTCGGAGAGTCCAAGGGGCGTAGGAGCGTGGAAAGCTGCTTTCTACAATGCAAATCATAAA
The DNA here is from genome assembly GCA_039707465.1 of Rhabdophis nuchalis. NCBI lineage: Eukaryota > Metazoa > Chordata > Lepidosauria > Squamata > Natricidae > Rhabdophis > Rhabdophis nuchalis. The sequence goes on along the minus strand of CM077648.1, from coordinate 94,736,027 downwards.
ACGCAGGATGAACTACGAAAAGGTGTTATTTAACACACGCGGGTCAAGGAATTGGATGCGAACAGAGGAAATTAGGAGCTAAATACAGTAGCACCCAGCCTTAAAATCCTGGCCAAAACATCACCCAAAAACCTATTCCCCCCCCCCCCCCCTTGTTTGCGAAGTAATTTATTGCAAATTATCCGTCTGTTAACCTTGTGGGTCTGAAGCAGGGGTGACATTTAGGTTCTGGAGAAGGTAGCGGAAATTTTGAGTAGTTTGGAGAACCGACAAATACCACCTCTGTCTGGCCTCAGAGTGGGGTGGGAATGGGTACTTTGCAGTATCCTTCCCTCAGGAATGGGGTGGGAATGGAGATTTTGCAGTAACCTTCCCATGGAATAGGGTGGGAATGGAGATTATGCAGCGTCCTTCCCCTGCCATGTCCACCAAGCCACGCCCACAGAACCAGTAATAAATTTTTTTGAATTTCACCATTTGTCTGAAGCCTTGCCTCGTATTATAATTTTCCCGTGTGACCTATTTTCTGGACGAAACACTGAAGGCAAGGAATTTAAGGACCAACACTGAGGGCATGTTTGCCGAATCGAACCTGAACTTTGCTTTGTTACTACCTCCCCCGTTTACTGGTGATATACATGGTTGAATTGGGTTGAAAGAATAGATGAGACATATTCAGACCAGAAATTGAATTGTGTGAGGAAAGTGTTTTATTTTAATAATAATTATACGATATTCTAATTATGTCCAATGCTTGAAGTCTGAGGCATCTCCTTTCGTTATAATTTGTGGCTTGGGTCAAACATGAGTGGTGGCTCACTTACCATACTTATGTGGTTTATGTTTGATTTAATATATGCGAACCTATTGGGATTATTCAACAAATGTTTATTTAAAAATGCTTACTTAGTAAGATAAAAAATCACAACACAAATCAAGAACAAATGCTGCAATCTCTACCGCAAAAACAAAATGCAAACCTTTTCCTAAATTCTACCATTTGACCTTTTAAAAGTATTTCTCCAGTAAAGGATCCTTCATTTCTATATACAAAGGAAGCATGTTTTCATTCATGATTACTGTAGTAAGATTACTCCAAGCAAAAAGATGGATAATTCACAATGAAATAATGGTTGGTGAAAATGATGGAACTTGCTGAGATGGCTAAATCTATCTATCTAAATAAAAATTTAACAAGTTTGTTCAAAACCGCTAATCTCAGAAAGTACTGCAAGGATCGCCACCAAATTTTTACTCAATGCTAAGAAATAGAGTAACAATGATATGTATAGATCAGGGGTGTCCAAGCATGCTGGCTGGGGAATTTTGGGAGTTGAAGTCCGTAAGTCTTAAAGTTCCCAAGTTTGGACACCCCTGGTATAGATTGTGTGGATGGCACACCTGCGCCATGTGCACGCTACACAAATGTAAAAGTGCGGCGCTTATGAGTTTTTTACCTCCCTTCAGCTCCTCCCACCCAGCTGCTTCTTATGCTGCATCCCATACACATGCAGCATCGTGTATAGACGCCCCTCCCCTGCACTTTCAACATCTTTTTTTTTGGCCGCAATGATCCTCTCACAGGCCAAAGGGAAAGACCTGTGGGGGGGAGCGAAGGAGATCTGGAGCGCAGACCCGGAGCCCTCCAGAGGGGAGGGAGGACCTGATGGTCACTGGGAGGGAGGGGGGCCTGGGAGGGGCGGTTTTCCGGCCTCTGACATCTCATCGCTGCTGCCACCGCCCTTCACCTCCTTCCGGGCCTCCGACCATGAGGGCTCAAAAGGAGCCACCATCGCCGTTCCACTCTGCCTAGAACGCCTGTGACCACGCCGGTCAGCGCCCGCACCTGGACAGGGAGCTGAGACTGCCGCCCCCCTCCTCCTCCCCAAGGCCGGCGGCAGTGCCACAGGACACTTGGCGCTGCCGCCGCCCTGCCCATAGGGGAGCTTTTGCGCCTTTTCGAGCCAGCCCTTCCTTTCTTTTGGGCGGGGGGGCCATGTGAGAGGGGAGGGAGGACCTGATGGTTGCTGGGAGGGAGGGGGACCTGGAGGAGATTGACAGGGGGGGCGGTCTGGTGAGGGGGAGGTAGGTAGGTAGAGAGATAGACAAGAGGGAGGAATACAGTAGGTAGGTAAGTAGAGGGATAGAGAGGGAGAAATACAGTAAGTAGGTAGATAGGTACAGGGATAGAGAGAAGGAAAAATACAGTAGGTAGGTAGGTAGAGGAAAAATACAGTAGGTAGGTATTTAGGTAGAGGGATAGAGAGGGGAGAAATACAGTAAGTAGGTTGGTAGAATAAGAGAGGGAGGGGAAACTGAGGCAGAAAAGGAAGGGGGTCGCTGAGAGGGTCTATGAGGGGAAATTTTTTCATTTAACCAACTTGGCCACAGCAACGCGTGGCGGGTACAGCTAGTATTTAACACGATCAAAGATGCGCCTACATTTACTGCTGATTGGAATCCCTAGAACTTATTGTGAAACTGAAAAAAACCCACCTGCTCTGGCCCACTGATTCTTGGCTTTCTTGCCGCCTGCATGGCACACCAGGATCGCCTGCCTCCACCTGCTGCTTGGACAGGTTAATCAACTCACCTGTGCTGTGCAGGCTGCTGCCAACCACTGCTGGCCCCCACTGCTAGCCACGCCCATCCAGGCTAGGGCTTATTTTTGAGGAAACATTGTACATTGATGTAGTAATAAGACAAAAGGACATATTTATCAAGATTATGATTTTTATTTTGTTAAGGTCTAGCCAAACAAGGTGCAGATTCAGCTCTGATCCATCCTTGAAGAATAAAAAGTCGAATGACCTTCAAGATGCTGTTGACCATAATGCCTGGTTGTAAAGTTCAGGTCTCTTCTTCTGCAACACAAAGACAGATCAGAATTGAAAATGTCTTTCTATCCCAAGCCACACAAAAAAGCCTTAATTTTTGGAGTTTGCATATATTCCACAGTATTAATTTCTGTATGTACAGATAATAATTTTCTGTAAAGCAGAAACCCTCATCAATCATTTGGCAATCAAATGGCAGCAAAGCTTTTAGCAAAAACGTCTGAAATTTCCCCAATTGTTTATATACAGCTGAAATCAGAAAAGACAAAGATAGAACTGATTTTTTTTTTAATGCTTAACATTATCAGGTATGAACAACCAGATCCACACGTGCAGAGTTCAAGCTAACTACTTGATTACTGAAATTAGATAAGCCTCCAAGGAATTAAGGGAGGGGGCAATTCTGGTTCTGGTCCTTTTACAGTTGTGCAGTGATTCTAGACTAGTTCTGCACTTATCCCTCCTACTTGTCAGGCTGGGTGCTTCTCAACAATATTCAGTGCCATACACATTCTTTTAAATTCTTGACTAAGGAAACTAGATACCATACTGAATGTCTATCTAGATCCTCTTCATTATTTATTTCCCATGTACTATTTGAAAATCACAGGATTCTGTTCCACTTTAGATAATAGCTTAATTTAACCCTTTTTAATGAATGGACTAAATTCTGCAAAATATGTAATCCAATATACTGATACAGCATGCTATGAATAATTTCATCATGTAAAAGAGGCTGGTAGTGGAATGATGGAAATTAGCCTCTCAAACAACTTATTTTGAAATAAGACTTTTGCAAACTACAGCCTCAATTGGATGTATCTCAAACAGGCACCTCTAGCAAGGCAAGCAAAGATCATTATATGAAAACACATTAATATGCTTTGATAATATGAAAGTTTGTATTTGTATTTTTTTTGTTTTTTTAAGAGAATTATTTTGTTACTATTTTATTTAAGGCATTTATTTTTGTACGTAACCTAAACTTTTGCACTCAATAGTTATTAAAATGCGGGCTAGCTAGCTAGCTTGCTAAATCTCCAAGAAAACACAACTTCTATCCCTAAGATATTAAGCAACAAGGAAGGGTTGAGACTTTTATTCTCTGAAACATCCAAAAGCAGTAGCTAGATGTGGAAAATAAACTGTGAATGAATTATTCCAGGATGGGGAAGAATCCCAATATACTGATAATTCTGTAAGAGAACTACTACTCAAAATATATTACGAGTTTTTATTCTGAATCTGTTCAAGTTGTGCCCAATTTCTTTCAAAGCTATTTTTCTCTGAGATTCAATCTCCCTTTTGGATGAGCTACCCACTTTACATTCTTTACACTTAATCTTTAAAATGTAATTCTTTTTATCTAGGCATTTATCTAGTCTAACCTTTAAACAAATTGTAAAAATACTATTTTAAACAAATTTTTTGAAGGGTATGTGTGTCTATTAACGTGCTCCAGAAGGCCTGGGGCTCTTCAATATGGATACCATAACATGGTTTAATGTGTCCTATTATCTCCTGTAGAAAAATTAGGATGCAGTTTGCTTCTTTTGGCTTTGCTATTTTAATTCTAATTGAGAGACAGAAGGTGAGGGTAGCAAATATCAGTTGAAAGCAGTAACTGCTACATTACTGAAGGCTATTCTAGTCAGATGGGTTAAGTTCTAGTTGTGAAGGAAAGTTTAAGTGTAGTGATTTATCTAGCAGTCTTCCAAAATTATTACCTTCTTCTTCCTCTTCCTCCTCTTCTTCATCTTCATCTTCATCAGAGCTGAAGGTGCCATCAGGCAGGCTATAAACCCGGATAACTTGCTTGTTGGGATCCTTCAGGATAAGGTACTTGCCCTCATCTAGTTTCATGCAGATGTCAATGACACAGCGTAGAATGCCCCAGGCGTTCTCCATGATTAAATTAATTTGGCTTGCAAATTCATTAGGTTTGAACTGCTGTGTGCCCAGAATCACATGGCGTGAAGAATCTTTCACATGATATCGGGAGACATATCTAAGCAAGGATGAAGAGACAAAAGTTAAAAAGTGCAACGATGTAGTCCAACCTACTAGAAAAAAGGAAGATTTCAAGGTTAATGATTATTTGATTCAGCTAATTCGGTATGGCTACTAACAGACAATTAACTGCTAGTTATATCTAAAACCCAATCAGCCCTTAATTCATTACTATAGTATCACTGTATCAGTAGCATTTCTTCTGTACATACAGCATTACATATTCTATGATTAGCAATAACTGAATTGACAATTACAGATACAACTTTGCTATATTCTGTTTCTCGCAAGGTTACAGCTGATACACCTGTGCAAAAGCCTTCTTGACTATGATCTCCACCTGCTTTTTAAGAAGGACCCATAAGGCCAGGACGACCCTAGATTATTTATTTGTATCACCTTAATAATTTTTTGCAAATAACTCAAGGCAGTGAACATATCCAACACATCTTTCTTTTTCTATTTCCCCCCACAATAGCAACCTTGTGAGATGGATTGGACTGAGAGTGTGTGACTGGCCAAAGTCATTCAGCTGCTTTCATGGCTAAGGCAGGACAAACTCACAGACTCCTGCTTTCTAGCATGGTGCCTCAATCACTAGTCTGGCCGAGACTACTTTTTCCAGAAGAGTATAAGAATCCTAGAATCAGTTTGTCTCTGAATCAAGGTGTCCCAGCCAGATTTTACCCTAACAGCCTCCAGACACTGGGTCAAGAGTTCTACATCATCTTCAATGAGCCTGAGGTAAAGATGTATAATTGAGTATCTACATATTGATGATACCCCACCCCAAACCAGTAATGACCCTTCTCAGCAGTTTCAGGTCTGAACCTGGATTCCATAACCAAATGTTTGGGGGTTCAACTTCATGCCAGAGCAGGATCACCATAACATTGTGCTTCCAACTCTTGATCCTCCCTCACAGTCCAGAAGGATGCTGTAGTCAAAAGCATCAGAAGTCACTGAAAGACCTAGAATTTATAAACTACTACTTCTTGGAAAACTGTTCTTAAGAGAGATTGCTGAAATTCTAAATGTCTGCCTGAAGACCTAGTTTCCTCTTTGTACACCAGACAACAACATATTTTTTAATCTTACCCCAATTTAAGATATTCTGATCCAGCCAACAATGCACAAGTAGTCCAACGAGCAAGTTTGTAACTATTATTTTTCAGCTCAGTGGCAATCACAGCTCCTCGCTGGGAATCCAGTTTCTGACGCCAATCTACTCCATTACAATGCTAGAAAAATACGCAAGCATATTGGATTTTCAATTATACCATACTGCATTATGGTAATTTACAAGCAGGTTATAAATGTGACATCATGCAAACTCATGTATCTTGGCATGGTTGGCAGCAGACAAAGAAGGAAGCATGCTGAACTATCATTCTTTTCTTTTTCATTTAGCACTCAACCTATGCTTTGCATAAAATGTGAATATACGAATTAGTTGATTCAATATTTAATGCTCAACAAACTGCGCTTAATGAACCTGGTTGGCATGACAAGAGAAAGGCAATAGTATGGTAGGTAGATATTCAACCAGTGGTGGTTAGATAATCAAGATGAAGACAAAAAGGAAATGGAGAACATTCACATTTGTTAGTAATCATAATGAAAAGATTAATCAGCATAAATACTGTCTATACAAAATAACTATGTAATGCTCTTCTCATATAATCAGTATAATCATATAATTAGAGTATATACATGAATCTTTTTAATTTGATCAGTACCTCAGCCAACATGCTGAGCCACATATTTTTCTTACCCTTGAATCCCACTCATTCAGTGTTTTAATGTTGATGAATGATACTTCTCCATTAGCTCCAATCATCACTCCATCGTGCTCACAACGTACTATCAGATCAATGTCATCTCCCAGCTTCCATCTTCGATACCTACAATCAAAAGAGTTTTGCTGATTTCAATGGCATAACAGCTATTTATTCAAATGACGAGTTTCAATGAAAACTGTAATATGTATATAATTAAAAAAATCAAATCCTATCAATGAGCTAGAAGCAATAACGTACCGATATGCAACAGAAGCAACTTCATTCTTGTCCATATCATCTTCCACAAATGGGTTTACATTGGGAAATTTGAATTTTTCTTTCCCCTATTAAAAAAATGACATGCAGAAATGTGACCAACAGCAATAACTATACGATCAAGATGGTTGCTTCATAAGGAATTCCATTTTGGAATCACAAAATTTTAGTTACTGTTTCTATATCAATCTTTCCACAAACAGCACAATAGCTTTAGGGTGTCATTTTGTGGATTTCATTACATGTTGACATCTACACCAGAACACAGATAGTCCTTGACTTACAACCATTTGTTTAATGACTATTTGAAATTACAACAGCAATGAAAAAAGTGATGATTGATGCTCACACTTGTGACCATCACAGCATTTCTAAAGTCACGTGATCAAAATCTGGGCAGTTGCCAACCAGTTTGTATTTAGAACAGAGGTCTCAAACTCAATTTACCTGGGGGCTGCTGGAGGCAGAGTCTGGTGAGGCTGGGTCGCATAAGGGATTCACTCCCCCTGCGGGCCGCACTAATATTATACTTTCATATCATGGTGGGGACCACAAGATACCATCCTGTGGGCCGCAATTGGCCCGTGGGCGGTGAGTTTGAGACCCCTGATTTAGAACAATCGCAGCATCCAGGCATCCTATGTTCTCCAGGAGGCTTCCGAAAAGCAGTTAATGAAACCAGATTTGCTTAACGATTAGATGATTCATTTAACGACCATGGAGACTCACTTAACTATGGCAAAAAAATTGTAAAATTCAGCATAACTCAATGATGATATTATTTAACAATGTTAAGTTCCAGCCCTAATTGTGGTAATAAATGAAGGACTACTATTTCTCTGGTCTTTCTCGGTAAAATTTTTTTTTATTTTTTTTAAATTTAAATTTATATCCCGCCCTTCTCCACAGAGGACCCAGGGCGGCGCACAGGAAATTTAAAAACATACAAAATACAAAAAATAAATATAATTTAAAATAACTATTAAACAAACCTATCCTATGCTAAAACCAAATTTTAAAATACCCAATTTAAAACTTCCTAAAAAGTCCCCATGGGAGGTTAGGCTAGGCCGGCTTGTTGGAACAAATATGTCTTTAGACATTGGCGGAAGAGGCGGAGGTCAGTGATGGTGCGTAATTCAGGGGGTAGGTCATTCCAGAGGGCTGGGCCCGCCACAGAGAAGGCTCTTCCCCTGGGTGTCGCCAGTCGGCATTGTCCGGCCGACGGCACCGAGAAGGCCCTCTCTGTGGGAGCGTATCGGTCTAAGGGATGTATGGGGCAGGAGGCGGTCTCGCATATAACTAGGCCCCGAGCCATGGAGTGCTTTAAAGATGGTCGTCAAAACCTTGAAGCGCACCCGAAAGGCCACAGGAAGCCAATGCAGCTCGCGCAGGATCGGTGTTATGTGGGAGCATCTAGTGGCTCCCATAATCACCCGCGCGGCTGCGTTTTGGACTAACTGTAGCTTTCGGGTGCACCTCAAGGGAGGCCCCATGTAGAGAGCATTACAGTAGTCGAGTCGGGACGTCACGAGAGCTTTAGTGACTGTGCGAAGGGCAGCCTGGTCCAGTAAGGGGCGCAATTGGCGCATCAGGCGTACCTGATGAAACGCCCCCCTGGCCACGGCCGCCACATGGTCCTCCATGGACAGCCGGGAATCCAGGAGGACACCCAAATTGCGCGCCCTCTCCAAATATTGACAACTGACTCATATTTATGATGGTTGCCATCTCCTGGGGTCACGTGATCACTTTTTGCGACCTTCTGACAAGCAAAGTCAATGGGGAAACCAGATTCACTTAACAACTACATTACTAATTTAACAACTGCAGTGATTCACTTAACAAATGAGGCTAGAAAAGTTGTAAAATGGGGCAAAATTCATTTAATAAATTTTTTCACTTAGCAACATGAATTTTGGGCTCAATTGTCCTAAGTTGAGGGCTACCTGTATAATCATTATAGCCAATATCCTTTAGAGCAGTAAGCTGGGAACTGGAGGTGCTGGTAGGATCACTGCTGTCAGCAAGATGGAAAGGATAGGGGGAAGAATAATGGTGAGATGATTCCACATGCATGAGGAAAATCAACCCAATTAGAGCAACTTCCAAAATGAAATCCAGAAGAAGATATCATGTTTGCATTATTATTAGGAAAACTGTTATGGACACCGCTGGAACATTTAGATTAATCTGAGTATCTCTGATGAGATCTCAAATCAAAAATATTTATATATTTGACTACAGCAACATATTGAACAATTCAGTTCATGCCATACGGCAGAACATATTAAGGTTACAGAATGCACGATTATTTCTCTCAGAAACAATTATAATAGGGATTACTAGAAAAATGGTACTTTGAGAAATAGAATAGAGAAGAAAGTAAATAAGGGTGCATATTATCCCTGCATTTAATATATTCTGCAGATACACTACAAAAGTTGCAAGACTACAAAAATTATACCTGGAATTAAAAGATAAGACTGCAATATTAACACAATGAGATACCCAGACAATACTAATTTATTAGCTAAAGTAGACATTGAACAGCTTGTTAGGGGAATGGATAGTGAAAGTTCCAGGTTAATGCTAAATATTAAGACGACAAAGGAATAGTTATTTTAGGCAGGAAAGTAATAAAAACCTTTGATAAGATCATGGAAACTATAAATGCAACTATATTTCTATGACATCATTAGTCAGAATAGTTAAAGCAATAGTGTATCCAGACATAATGCATACCTATGAAAACTAGATACTCAAAAAGTGTGAAAGATAGATTATCTTCAAAATATGGCTTAGGAAAACTAACAGCGTACTATGAATTAGAAGAACTAGTTACTTTATGTTGCAGTAAAAGGACTTGGTGTCCTTCTGTGATTATGATCAGCAAGCAGAAATTCTGCTGTATTTTACACTTGTGATGCAAGCAGATCAATCATGGATCAAACCCCAACCCAACTATACTAAGTTTGAAGGAAATTGAAGAATAAGACAATAGATTTGGTGGATGTACAAGATCAATGAAATTATTAGAATGTCCTTAAAAGAGTTAAGTCCAAGGAATGTCAGAATGGTGGATATTTGTTCACAAATTCATCAGGATTCAAACGGAATCCAGTGATATTTAATTAAAAATTTTAAAACATCTATGGCAAATTAAATATTCTATTCTTACCATTCTTAAGCATTGCTGAGAGAAGTTATGGTTGATGTAGGTGGCTTCCATAGCAAGGTTGCGAGGTGAATTGAAAGAATTGCCCTCATCTTGTGGTGGCTCATTAGCAGTTTCACTCACTGTAAGAAGATCTGAGAATACAAACAAACACAACTATCATCAAAAAGTTTAATATCTCAATCCTATACAAGAAAATTACTCCACACTAAGATAGCAAGTCATAGAAACTAGAAAATCTTGATCCCTCCGCCCCCGAAACATTGTTTACCCCTTTGATATAAAGGAACTAGCTGGATACCCGTGCTTTGTGACAAAACTATGTGATTGGGCTATGTAGGAGAAATTTGATTCACAATCCGTTGCCTCAGTGATGGTTGGTGATTGAAACACCTAAGGGAATATCACTCCCACCGCCTTGAGTCCAGAAGCAGTTCTATAGGTGGAAGATATAGACATTTTGGTGAGGTACCGACATTTAGTACTATAAGGAACCCCAGACGTCTCCTGAGTGAAGGAGTGGAATGTCTGCCAAATTGAACTGAGATAACGGAATGTGAGGCAATTGAGAGATAGAACAGAGTTCTTTTCAGGTGGGGAGAGGGAGTAGAACTCCTTAGCATCTCAGCGTGTTAATTACTGTATAAGAAATATTAATGATCTGATGGTCATTTCAAAAAATCCTTTCTTAGAGAGCACCTAGAAACCAAGAGGAACGTATGTGCCAAATTTCAAGTTCGTAGGCTTTACGGTTCTGGAGATTTCGTGATGAGTGAGTGGTACATTTTACATATGTAGATTACAGGGCCACCACTATTACCTTGTTTTTCTGAAAAACATACACGAAAAGACTCACCAAAATCAGAGTTGTCCCTTTTGTCAAAGAATAGCTTGGATCCAACTCTTTGGACTATTATATCCCAGGAATATACTGAACGAGTGCAAGACATGAGGGTAGCTAAGATAGCATCTGTAGCAAATACGTTCCCTTGAGTTTTGGCCAGCTGTATGAAGAGAAAAGGCACAATGGGTAAGAATAGGAATGTAGTACCCACATTAAGAAAAATGAGCTGAAATCCCATCTACTCCAGAAATTCAAATTTAGGGGATGAAAAAACCCCCAAAGGTTTTTAAATATTTTTCTAAAATAAAGGAGAAAACTCTGCCATTTGATTTCCCTCAATCCACCCATATGGCATTCAATATTACTCTAATATTTATAGCCATCACATTTAAGAATTTTGGCCGGAAAGGATAGAAATGAGAAAGTAATCTAGTCATCTGCTAAATCAGCTTTTCAGTTTGTTATTTATTCCACCATCTTTGACATTCACATAAATGATATTCATCCATCTATTATCAGTATAATGATTACAAGTCATTATTCCCAAATCCAGTAAAGATAAAAAGTCTGCAACACTAATAATTAGGTCTAATATTGCAAATATTTTACCAGTTTTTGAAAATGGGCTTCATGGAGTTTCTGACAGGGGATTATACTACATTCAAATACATAATTACTCTCTGCCTTTTGCCTAAAAACATGGTATCTTCTCTATATTTTATTTAGTCTTGCCCAGCATAGCGTAACTTTCTTGTCTTATCAAAGGTAAAAAAATATATCAGTTTTTCTTTCCAAACTAAAGCACCATTAAAAGATCTTCTATTCAATAATATAAATTAAACAGATACTATACTTTGCGTATGACTGGATCATCAGTGGTAGTCACAGTATGGAAGATGCGCTTAATGCTACGAAGATTTCTTTCATTTCTTGTGGTGATGCGGTCAAAACCTTTGTCATAATGTTCTAAACCCCCACAGCATTCTCTGCAAATTAAAGAAAATGAAAGTCTCCCCAAAATATCACAGAATAGTAAGTACTGTATAACTTTAGTACAACCAAACCAAGGAATAAACACAAATAATCATCCCACTTCCATAACAACTTTCTCTAAACCATGATCCTTTATGTTTGACAGAACATAATTTTCACTTCCAACAACATGATAATGGGAACTGACCAACAAATCTGGAAAGAATTAACCTCCTGCACCATCTTTACCAAATCAGTTTAGTTTCAATTTTCATACAGCAAAATCCCTTTTTAGAGATGTGAAGATGAGAATTCATATTATGGAATTGGGCCTTTGGGTCAGTCTAAATAACTAGTGTTGTCCTCAGATAATTTTATACCTTGGATAATATTCTGTTTTGCTGGTTTTGATTAATGGTATGCATTAAATCTTAATTTGTTGCTTATTCAGGAACCAAGTACATTAGCAAAGAGGACGGCAATACAGAGGAGCGAGTGAGAGAAGAAGGGAGGGAGGGGGAGGAAGGAAGGGAGAAAGAGAGAGAGAGAGAGAGAGAAAGAAAGAAAATATGTCATCCTTTCCTAACGAAATTTACTTTAAATGTCTGGGATTCTTAACTCTTTTAAGAATTTGAGAAATTATAGTCTGGGAAATGTGAACAGCTCAGTTGGTGTTGCTAATTCCAAGTCTTACATGTCCTGAGGTTCTGACACCTCCAAATATCTCATCTTCATTAATCTAGGGAAATCCATCTCCTCCTTCACCTCCCAGTCACTGCGAACCTCCACTGAGGAATCACGTGGCTTCTGCAGATTAAACAGGGAGATGGAAAAAAGGAAAGAGAAAACTCATCAGTGTCTAATGCAGGAGTAATAATGGAATGGAATAATTTAGGCCCAATAATAGCAACCCCCCCAAAAAATCCCAATTCATTATAAAAGAGAATATCATACCTGAGATTTTTGGTCCCATTTCTGTCTCACTCCAAACTGCTTCTGAAATTTCTTTTGCAGCCGCAGTCTATCTCTGAAGTAATAGAAAACCAATAATATTTTTGTCAAACAAGACAACTTTGACAAAGGAGTTGCTTATTCCAAATCCTTCATTCACAATAAAGAAGTTAGGCTGTTAAATTAAAGAGTATGTTTGCTCCAATGATGGGTTTCTGCCAGTTCTAACCTCTTCTATAGAAGAGGTTCCACAAATCTACAGTGCCTTTTAGAACCTGTTCCAGCTCCCTCCCCCCGCCTGTCTGCACATCATCAAGATGAAGAGCGAGAAGAGGAATTTTGGGAGTTGAAGTCCACAAGTCTTAAAGCTGTCAAGTTTGAACACCCCTGAGGTTTTTTTTTCCAAAGGGTTAGGGGTGCAAAGTTCTTGTAACTTGACAGCTTTAAGACTTGTGTGTTCCAAATGCCTGAGTTTCTGAGCCAACATTTTGGTTGCTAAGCAAGAGCGTTGTTAAGTGAGTTTCACCACATTTTACAAGTTGGCCAAGCCCACCAGTCACATGACTGCCAAGTCACTCCCACCCAGACACATGGCCAGCAAGCCACTCCCACAAAAGATTCTAAAAAAATCTGAAACCCACCACTAGGTTGATCCCAGATATACTTGGTGAAAAACAAGATATTTCACTCAACGATTGCAAACTTTAATATAATTACTTGAAAAGTACACTGATCAAGGTTGGATATAAGAAGGTATAAATGCAAATTTAATGAACACAACAAAGTAAATTCAGCAACTGGATGAATTCAGAATACAGCATAGTGGAACCCAGCAACTCATTTACTGAATTATTTACTTCATAGAAAAACTGACTTGTTACTGTTACAAACAGAAACAAAACTGTTCTGCCACAGACCAACAAAGATTACCTCTCCTTCTGCTTGGCACTTTTAGGCAAAGTCTGTAGGTTGAATTGAAGGATGTTCCGTCGGTCCTTGTCTCTTCGAAGGTTTCTCTGAAAGGAGAGATTTGGGAAAACAACCAATTCATTTTAGAGTATCTTGGAAACCAGGGGAAAGGACAACAAACTTGCATGATACCTGCAACGTGTTCACTACAGAGCATTAGACATAGTCAGAAATGTCACTGAGCTTTAGGAGGTATAATGGATGTGTATTTTAAACATTAGAGACTGCAGGCTGCCCATTCCTCACTTAGGGAGTTTCAAACTTGTTTGAAAAGATAATTCTATGTTAGAAAAAAGGAAACATTTCCCACAAACTGCAGCAAGAAATTATCTAGTAGGCTGGAAGGCAGAGATAACATTTTCTGCATATATCTTGAAAAGAGTGTGTGTGTTGGGGGAGTGGGATGGAGGGAAAAACCCACTAAGCCAGTGCTTCTCAAATAGTGGGGCGGGCCCCCCAGGGGGGGCGCGAGGCTCCGTAAAGGGGGGCGCGTTAAAAAATTTTTTAAATTTCTAATGTACTTTAAATCTTTTCTGCTACAGTTAATAAAGCTATTCTTTGTTATAAATTGATCCACATTTCTTTCTTTTTTTATTCTCTTATACGTTAATAAGGACACAGTGTTATGCAGAGGTGTACTTATAACAATTTTATAGACAAATGATACTATTTACAGTCGCGCGGGGGGGGGGCGCGAAATGTTTTCTTCTTCCTAGGGGGGGCATGACAGAAAATAATTGAGAAGCACTGCACTAAGCAGTCATTCAAGTGTAAAAGCTTTAATGAGAATATCATACCTGTGCAAATCTCATACGATTCCTCTGGTATGCAGTTTTCTGGGTTCGTGTTGTGTCCACTAACTGGAAACTGGCTTCATCTTCCTCATGGAAGTAAGCATATTGACTTCCTCCTCCAAACTGGGATGAGTATTTATCTAGAAATATAATTACAATTAATAATATAATTAATATTTTATATAATATATATAATTAACAATAGAAATACAAAAAGACGTGGTGGCTTAGTGGGTAAGATGCTGAGCTTGTCGATCAGAAAAGTCGGCAGTTTGAAAGCTTGTAAAAATGCAAGCAGAAAAATAGGGACCACTTTGGCATTTAGTCATGCCGGCCACTTGACCACAGAGACGTCTTCGGACAGCGCTGGCTCTTTGGCTTTGAAACGGAGATGAGCCCTGCCCCTTGAGTTGGGAAAGATTAGCACATATGTGTGAGGGGAACCTTTACTTTTTTATAATTACCACTATCATCTTTATGCTCACGTTTTGGACTGTTTGGAAGACCTAGGATTGAAATTATCCTAGGAATAAGAATTATGTGAGAAAAATCATAAGGGAAAGTATATTAAGAACAAAAGTACAAGTGGAAGAAATTTACTGGCTGATCATGAATTGAAGCTGATCTGTTTTAAAGCCTACAAATACAAAATACATTCTATTTTTATTGTGATTAATATAGAGATACCGTACATTAATAGCTTCTATCAATGTTTTGTATACCCCAATCCCACAATTCAGTAGAAATCTATTCATTAGATGAGGTACTAGTGTCATTCACATTTGAGGAGAAATGGAGATTTACAGAAATGCTTAGCTGTTCTGGAATGATAAAACAATGATGTCCATGTCCTGGAAGCCTTAGCAGAGGAAAAATAATACTTAAAAAGATAATAAGCTGCTCTAAATCAATCAGAGGGGTCTTTTAGCAAATATAAGCTCCACACCAACTCTATTTTACTTAATTAGCACCAGACTGGGTTTGATTCTTGGAGACAAACATTTACTATCCTAACCGTATACCTTTCCCCCCTCAACTTTGCCAAGCATAGGGTTTTTTTTTCTTACTATGATATCCACCCATGACATTCAACCTCCATATGTGGGTTCTTGCTTGTTGATTACAGACTCAGGACAGATTGATTGGCTCTTCCTAAAACTCATTCTTAGTAATTTATTAAAAATCCATAATTTGAAGGTTTTTTAAATCTTTCTCTCTCTTTTTCTCAATGTCTGACTTTCACAGGTGTGCATTGTCTAAATTCTACTGCTTTTTAATTACTGTTATCATAGGAATACTTGTTATGCATGATCCTATTTGCTCATTGTCTTCCTTCCTATCATTTATCTTGTTTATTTTTTTCTAGAACAATGCCCAGCTTAGTTGACTCTTGAACCAAGAAAACAAAATTATCTACTACCATCTCATCTTATTCTCATCTGTTGGTAAGCATACAGACTGCAATTTTTAAATATTTAATATTAGTCTGGATATGTTGCTTCCCTATTTTATTTTTCCAGTTAGGCTATGTTTTATTTACTTTAGGTAAATAAAGTGAAATCATCTGCCTATATCACTAATTAATACTTTCACTTCAAACTGTTGACTCTACCTGTCATTTCTTCCAATTCTGAACTGTTATATTCATTATGAGCATTTCTCATAAGAACAATTATCTGTTCTGGCCCTCCCAATAGCCCTTTTATCTTCTAAATAATGACGTTTTTGGAGTCAATGGGATATTCATTATCCATCTTAAATTAATTATTTGTTCATTAATCCTTTTATTCTTTCCAAAAACTTGCCTATTCATTTGGTATTTCTCTTCCCATGTACAGTTTTATTTACAGATACCCTAAAACAATGTTTTTTTAAAAATCTTAGACAAGTGTGCTATTTCACTCACTTGTGTATCGCTTATCTTGATAAGTAGCTCCAGTCCAGTCTGCAACCTAGGCAAAATAAAAATAAGTATCTTTATATGAAACAATAATTGGGGAAAAAAATCAACATTCTCTAAAATGATCCCCCAATCCAGTTGAATTCCTGAATTCTAGATCGCTTTCTCTAGAGACAGCACAAAGACTAATGTATGTATTAGGGGAATGCAGCCAAAAATAGTATCCCCATATTATTATGGCTGCATCCTTTGTCAGTACACTTTCATTTTTTTACCTTTAATTGTTGTAGTATAGGTATACCAAACAAAAGTGCTTATTTATTTATTTAGCATATGGCAACAAAAGTGCTTATTGTGATTCATCACCTTGCACTTAAACTACCCTATGCTTTGTTTCAACATACTAGGAAATGGTGCTGTAATAGGTTATCAATGAAACAATACCCTCTAACATATTTCCTTTTTAAGCAACATATATGTGCCACCACCGACATTGCCGTAATTCCCTAAATAACTAAGAAGCAAATGTTTTAAGCCAAGTTTTACCTACATTCTATCATCTTGTATACAGATGAGGATTCTGTATTTTTCATAATGTTAACCGGACTGTATGTCCAAGCATATTTCACCATTGGTGATATTAACAATATTAGGAGAAAATCTATCATTGATTCTAACATTCAGATTCCCTATAACTGGATACAACCATCGATTGAGATTGTACTGAAAAACCAGAGTGAAAGAAAAGCTAACTTTAAAAAAAAGTAATATTTTACAATTTATTTCCTATGTAACTTGATTCCAATTCAGACTTTGTTCTGGGAACCATGCAATAGGAATTAAAATACATATTCCTGAATAATAAACAAACTGCCAGAAGCAGTATCTTGTATTAAAAAAAATACCACTAACAGAGGGTCTCAAACTGACAATGAGTTAAAATCACTTAAGAACTTCTGTGCAAAGATTCAGATAAAAATACCTTTCCAAGCCGGTCTCCTTTGCTGAAGGGCTGATAAGGCATATCTTTGAATTGTTCAGGAACAGCACATGGACCCCAACCAGATGGATTGTCCTGGACAACAGGTGTAACGAATTTCGCCATCATTTATAACTATCAAGAAAGATGATGGGAGGAGTTAAAATACAACAATAGACAGTATAGGGCATGCACCTTGTGATGTAACGTGACATTTTTTGCCTTTGAAGAGCCGGGGTGAGCGTGGCCTGCACGTGACACATCCGAACAGTGGGCCCCCAGTTTGACACCCCTAGTATAGAGCAATAATCAGTTGATGGTTTAATATAATGAAACTCAAAATGAATACACAAAAGCTGCTAAATCCCAATGGAAGATAAAATTTATTCAAAATCCAAATGGAAAAAATGTCCATCATTATGATGAAATAATTTGGAAATGTTTTTATTCTGATATGTATAAAAGTCCACAAGGAAAGATACTTAACTTCATGTTCAACCTTTGGAAATGATATCCTATTCAGGGGTGAAATTCAGCAGGTTCTAGAGAACCGGTAGTGGAAATTTTGAATAGTTCGGAGAACCACCAAATACCACCTCCGGCTGGCCCCAGGGTGTGGTGGGAATGGGGATTTTGCAGTATCCTTCCCCTGCTACTCCCACCAAGCCACGCCCACAGAACTGGTACTAAAAAAAATTGAATTTCACCACTGCTCCTACTCCTAATAAACCACTGCAATATATAAAACACTTAATGTAGTATCATCATATAACACAAGGGCATAGTGCATACCCAAATCAAGATGTATTCATCAACCTATGTCTGTTAATATATTTTATAGAATCTGGGATCAGATTATATTCTCTGGACACTTAAACCTATTTCCAGTATTTTTAATTAGTTATGTTGCTATGCAGTTTATATAAAGCACCCTATCTTCACATAAACTGATTTGATATCTCCTTTAAGTGACAATGTAATTTCCAGGTCATTTTTTTAATACAGCAGCTTCTCGCACCTCATTTTGATAAATTTCTACTGAAATACTATCTGATGATTCCCCAACTCTAACAAGTCACTGCAGCAGGAGGTAATGAACACATTATTAAAATATAACATGTATTAAAATATATGGCAACTGTTTTTGGAGTTGTAAGGGAACACAGAAGTAGTTGAGAGGGAATAAGGGATACTACTGTATGAGAGAAAAATGATTGGTGTCAAACTTTTCCTCTTTTCTCTGAGGAACCAGTGGCAAGTTTAGTGTTTTATGTATTTTTAGGGGGGTTACATTATTTTTTGCTCCAATATGGGAGTAAATTATGCCACTAATGTCAACTACTCTATGTCTTTAAAAAGTAACATACATAACTACACGCTGCATTGTCTCTCCATAAATTGAATGACAATTTTAAAAGAAAAAGTCTTGAAATTACACAGTTTAGAAAACTTCAGTTTAGCAGCTGTTTGCAAGTACTGACAATTTATAAAGATCCGCTTCCCATTCAGAGCATGAATTCAAATGAACATGGAAGAGATCGTCATAATCTAGACGTCTTAGCAAATACATCAGGTTGCTCTGTTCTTAACCGACGTGAGGAAACAAAGAGGTCAGGGTCTTTCTCAGTATCATCATCATCATCATCATCATCAGTAGTTATATCCTGAGTTGAGTAACTGCTGTGGAGCACCGAGTCTTCATCATGACGTTGGCAAAAACGGAAATACAGGAAACGAGGCCCAAATTTACACTTTTACTATGGAGGCCTATTAAGGGGGCAGGGCATTGCGTGAATATCGGAGGATCTAGAAAGGCCTGAATGGGGCCTATTCTGAAGGTTCATGGGGGCCTCGCCACAGGAAAGGTAGGAGGGTTTCCTTAGCCCCACCCTGCCCCCTAGCTAAACCTGCCGGGAAATAAAGACGCCGGCGTTCCGCAGCGCGAAGGGTCGTGGGCTCAGCTCCAGGATTCGCCTCTCACCTGTGCGACCCAAATGGGTCCAGATGGCGACGGATTCAGCCCAGCAGCTGGAAGCGAAAAAGGCTCGACCGGTAGTCGCAGCCTGCTTAGTCGCTCTTTTCAACTTCCGGCGCTTTTTTTCTTTTTGCGCTGTGTCATTATACCGCGACGCTAGTAAAAGGTGATAGAGTACTGTTTAAAAACTCAGGCAGAGCGTCGCAGTTGGTGTAGTTAGACTGGACGCCTAATTTTGGTTATACTGGATGGGGATAATGTGGAAGATGACATGGAAGAAAGGAGGCGTGGGGAGGCGGGAAACTTAAAAGAAAACGTTTAACAGTCTAGGGATGAAATTCTTCAAATAACTTGGGATACAGTAAAAAAAAAATCAATTCATCTGGCTAAAGCTGTCATGAAGAGCCAAACTTTTACAGAACTGCACTTGTATATCCAGCTGCTGTGGCCTAGAAGTGGAACTCTTGCCTCCCAATTAGGAGGTTGTGAGTTCAATCCTAGGTAGAGGCAGATGTAGGGTCTCCTGCTTGGGCAGACTAGATGATCTGCAAGGTCCCTTCCAACTCTGTTAATCTGTATACACGTTTAAAGAAGAATATGGAATTTTCAGGGTAATTAATTTAGAACTAGAAATGGAAGTATCAGTCAAGGTTGTTTTGCAGAAGTTATGAGTCCTTGAAGAGGACTAGTGGAAATGCTAAAGAAAACATTGGAAAATTAAAACACGTAATCATTTCACTTAGGAAATTTATTGAAAGAGGATGGGATGATGTTGCAGAAATTTCAGGAACTGAATTATTTTTCTACTATTAGAAATAATTTTTTGCCCAGATTAAATGTAACTGAATACATTCTTAAACCAGAACCGTTCTCATCCTCATGTATTTTATCTGAAACAAAGATAGTTGTTTACTTAAATTATAATGGGAGAGCCCTACTGGCTAGAGCAGTGATGGCTAACCTTTTTTGGCTCGTGTGCCAAAAGCGGGGGGAGCGCAGGGGGGTTGTGTGTGGGCGTGGCGTACCCATAATGCTATGTGCATGACCCCCTGCTCTTGGCACACTTTTTTTTGCCTTCCCCAGGCTCCAGAGGCTTTTTAGGAAACAGCCTCCCCCACCACCTCCAGAGGCTTCAGGACCTTCCCTGAAGCCTTCAGAGGGTGAAAAATGGCCTCAAAAGAAGGCCTAAATCAGCTGGCCAGCGCACAAATGTGCGCTGGAGCTGACAGGGCAACGCTTCGCGTGCCATAAGAAATGGTTCCGCGTGCCACCTGTGGCACCCGTGCCATAGGTTCGCCATCACGGGGCTAGAGTATGAATCTCTGCAATGCTAAACATAGTGCAAATAATAAAAGGAAGGCGAGAATCTTTGCTTTAAAAATGCTATTTTCTAGACACTTGCATTATATCAGGGATGTCCAACCTTGGCAACTTTAAGATTTGTGGACTTCAGCATCAGATTGTTTATTTGTAAGTCAAATTGATAGTTTTGTTCTCTTGTTTCTTTACACATGCTAGTAAACTGTATAATTCAGTCTTTATTTGGCTACATTCATACTTTTTTTGTTTTAGATCAAAACTTTTCTGTAGAAAACAGTATCCAAGAGATCTGTAATATTTATAGCAGCAAAGCACTATAATCTACTCAAAACATTATTTCTTAATTAAATTTTGCATCATCTTTTTAACCAAATGGTATTTATCTTCCAATGAAATACTAACATTCTGAATATTCAATAGTTTTCCATCTCCACTTTTCAGCTTTTCAACCCCCAACAAGACTAGAAATATATTTTACTCATATAATCTGGTCACTATCCTATGAATATTTATTATTATTTTTTTTCGAATTTATACCCTGCCCTTCTCCTTGTTAGGAGCGGCTCACAGGCATTATTAAAAACCATAACAAAACAATATATACTATTAAAAACATATTAAATTAAATTAAAACCCGTGCTAAAAACCCTTTAAAACCCTAAAAAATTAAAAATTATAAATATAGTCAGAAACGGGGGGCTACGCTAGGCTGGCTTGTTGGAATAGGTACGTCTTAAGACGTTGGCGGAAGAGGCGGAGGTCCGAGGTAGTGCGAAGGTCGGGGGGTAGGTCGTTCCAGAGGGCCGGGCCCGCCACAGAGAAGGCCCTTCCCCTGGGTGTCGCCAACCGGCATTGCCCGGCCGACGGTACCCGGAGAAGGCCCTCTCTGTGGGAGCGGATCGGAATATTGTATGATGGATAGGTTATTACTCTTTTTCTCTTCCCTTCCTCTTAGCAAGGAGCCAGAGAGGAACAGTCATAATATTTTCCCTTCCCACTGAGCTCAAGTCATGCTTAGATATGTTTTGTTTTTGTAATGGTTTTCTGAATATTTTCTACAAGGTCATCTCAATGGCTCCCTATGTGATATTGATTTTGTTCATTTTATCAATCAGATAGTTCAGAAGCTGAGATGTATTTTAAAGTCTACCACAAATTACAAATTCACCTGGCTTCAAGCATAAATTGCTTTTAAGGCAATCAATTGTGCAGTTCCTAGAGCTGATACCATGTCTTTACTATAATTTCCTTTTTCTGCAGTTTTACAGCCGAGTTTGGTGCAGTTCATTTCTGCATCAGCAAGCTCATAATTCCCATCTTCATTCAGTTTCAATGTTCATTCATATATTCATTTCAAGATGCATATCTTAGACAAGCTTTGCATTTTGCATTATAAACATTTTTTAAATTTCTGATATGGGGAAAAACTAGAGTCTATTATAGGTATAACTTTAGTGCCTAGAGTATAAGGGCACATATGGAATGCATTAAGTTTTATTTTTAGTGTTTTAATCCTATCAGTAATTTTTCAGTGGGAAGTCCTTCTGAATAAACATATAATGTCTGGACAAAAAAACATTACTTCTGATCTCAGAAACAGTACAGGTAATCCTTGTGTTATGACAGTTCACTTAGCGACCCTTCAAAGTTATGACAACCCCCTCCCCCCCCACACAAGTACTTATGACACAATCCCAAAGTTATGAATGTTGCAGCACCATGACAGTCATTCACACTTACAAATGACCACAGAAGCTCTGCAACATTCGTCCTGCCTATTCCCCACACCCCAACCAGGTCTTTATAGGCACTAGGCCCGTGGATACACAGCTTGCAAAGATCTAGCGAGCCTTCGATTTCTTGGCCTGCTTCATTGATTCAGGCCTTCAGTGTATTTGCAGAGAATGAGGCTTTAAGTACCACAAGATCACGTGAAATGAGTACTATGAGATCATGCGCTACTGATATTGCATGATCTCATGGTATTTTAGGCTTTTGCTCTCTGCAAATGGAGCCTTGGATGAGATCTGTGGCAAAAGACTGCAAATGGAAGGAAGGCCTGAAGCACTGAAGCACCAAGATCTTCCCTTCATTTGCAAAACCTTTTGCTGTTTTTGCAAAAAGCCCTTGTCATCGAGAACGGAGGCTGGGAGGGGTGCATGCATTCCTCTGGGCTTCCATTTACAGCAGCAAAGGCCTTTCCTTAAGTCTTTTGCCAACACAAATGGAGCTATTCCTTTGCTCAAGGAGAAACCACAGCAGAGAGGCTGGAGAAGAGATAGCTCTGTTGATCATAGAGATCTATGTAAGGGTAAGTTACAGGTTGGGCAGGGCAGGGGAAACATGAGATATCTCAGTGGTCAGGGGAGGCCTTGGATGGTCAGAAGCACTTGGTTCCCCCCACCCTGAGATACCTTGTGCGCTTAACGACCCATGCATTTGATTAGCAAATGCGTAGGCAAAAGCAGGGAGTGATCTGGTTCAAGTTACATGATTCATTCCTATGAAACCTTGGGTTACGAATGTAATAGACAGGGTCCATTGCATTTGTGATTATATTCATAATATTATAGTTAGCCTTACATTTACAGCAGATAACTTCCAACCATTTGGAATAAAGATGGGGATTGGAAATAGGTATGGGCTGATCATTTCAATTGCATTTATGCAACTAGACAACCTATGACTTCTTGGGTCATTGTTTCAGACATATGTCCTAATCAAACTCCTTAATGCCTTAAACAATAGCAGAGCTTCTAATGTATTGGAAAAGTTCTTAAAAATTCAGGGTTGTAATTAGGGATGTATCTGCCTTGAAAGTAACTCATATTGAACTGTATAGCACAGTGAAACACAAACACCAAATGACCACAGAAAGTATTTATGGCATTTTGTATTAGGTCATAAAAACTTTCTAATATTTTTAGTATGTTATAGTTTAGTATAAAGTGCTTTATAAAATTTACAAAATTTTCAATTCCACAGGAATCACGAATCTCGGATTTTGGATGCATTCTGTAAGTTAGCCTTGTATCAAAAATTGTTGCTCTGAAATGCACCATTTTAACCAGTTAAAAGTTACAGACAACAGAGTTTCAGTATTACTCGTATTTTTTGGAATATAAGACACACCTTTTTCCCCTCAAAAAAGAGGGTGAAAATCTGGGTGCATCTTATACACTGAATACAGCATTTTTGGCCTACTGACCCCGCCCCTTTGCAAAAATGGATGTGCAGAGGGTTTGGGAGGCTTGCAAACTGCAAAAACCTTAAAAAAAAAATTACCTCTTCAAAATCATGGTGCGTCTTATAGTCTGAAAAATACTGTATATAGATAATGCTAATATATTGGGGCATTCAGTGATATAACCTTTTATTCATTATGCTTTGTTTTATGTCCTTTTC
Source organism: Rhabdophis nuchalis (assembly GCA_039707465.1). Taxonomy (NCBI): domain Eukaryota; kingdom Metazoa; phylum Chordata; class Lepidosauria; order Squamata; family Natricidae; genus Rhabdophis; species Rhabdophis nuchalis. The sequence continues at coordinate 94,711,836 of CM077648.1, read as the reverse complement.
TTTTTTGTTAGGGATAATCCATTTAGACAGAATCTTTGAAATTTGGTAATTTTATGGCATTATGCTACTAAAGGGCTGGTTTTTTAAAATGGGGGGAATTTAGTACCTGGAATGTGCACTGGTTTCCCCCCTCCTTTTTTTATAGCAGAATATCAAAATATTACAATTGTACAATTTGGAGATTAACTCATCTTGCTTATATTTTACTTTTTGCATTCAATATGTTACCAGCATTGACTAGACCATATGTAAAAGTGAGATATTTATGATCTATGACTAGAAATTGTGTGATGCATTGAAACAATAAAAAAATAACATCTGCAAATAAAAAATAGGTTTTTGTATATTTTATAAAAATAGTATTCCCATGTACATACCTGGCAACATTTATTTTAAGGAAGAGAAAGAGATGTTTTAAACAGTTGCCAAATTGCTGATCTCTAATGTTATGCATTAAGAACAGTTCCTTTATATAAGTCATCAATTTGGTTTAGACAATGAATTTTATTAATGTTTATATTCATATGACACTTCACTTCATTGTTATATGAGATAAACTTTGTGAGAGCAATGGAATGACTTGAATATTTTGAAGTTCCAGAATTGCTATTTATTCATTAATTTATAGAGCAAATGTTTCAGGTATATGCTATATTACCGAAAACCACTGATCTTTACATGTATGCTTATTACATGTCAAGTGGTCTGGTGCTCCCTGCTCAACCATCACAGATTTAAACATGCATACACATCCCCAATGAATATTGTTAAAATGTTACATTTGCCGATGTAATACTTGCAGAGATATAGTCATTTGTTTGACCCCATACCACAGCCTTCTACAGTATGACTCTGAGGTTTCAGCAATTTTGAGACATAATATCTCCTGTTGAGTAGCGCCCCCTATTGAGGGAACACGGTACTACAGAAGGCAGGCAGCTCGGCTCCGGTGAGAAAAGAATTCAAAACGTGGAGGGTTTTCTCGAGATGAGCTCGCCCCGACTAGCTCAGTACGTGCTCTTTTATTAGTTGCATAGGTAAAAAGATACATTTTAGTATAGTCTGATTGGTTAACATCCAGTTGCTTAGTAGAATTCAGTTGCTTGGTAAAACACATACAATAGCCTGGGAAAATACATTCAGCTATCTAGCAAAATACATTTAGTTACATTTTGTGTATTGCTTGGTGTATTGGATACGTGCTCCAAGAATTGGGTGATGGTACACACTAGCCTTTGTTAGCCTTTGTCAGGCGAGATGACGTGTGCTTCCTAGGTCCCGGTTTCATTCAGTGGCCTATTATGGTTTGAACCTGCTGAACTATCGAAACCTGGAATAATGATTGTAACAATCTCCAGCAATATTTGTTGAGAGAAACAAAACTTTGCCATCTTGTACAATTTGTTGTGCTCTATTAAAAAAAATAACAAAAACATTCTCATGAGCGATCTCCATCTTGATTATTTGGAGCAAAGTTGACCGAAAACTACTGCGGCTCAAAAAAGGTTAAAGTTTGGCTTTTTATATCACTGGAAGGAAAGGTATGAGAAATGTGAAACTTTGTGCATAATAACTTAGCAACACAAGATTTTCGAAAATAAATTTTCATTCTCCTACTCCTTTCCCATAGTTTACAAACCTGAGTGTAAAGTTGATGGTTTTTGTAAAAAAACACCAAAAATAGAATATTTTCAGCCCGCTTTTACAAAAAAAAAGACCTTCTGGAAACTCTGTTAAATCATTCTCATTAGAAAGAGCATGTTTCAAACCCTCTAAAAAGTAGAGTTGGTGTTTCATTGCTGATGCATAAAGTCGTAAAAACAGGGACAAAGGTGAGGACAGTGCTATGGCAACATCACACGCATTCTATTATTGTTTCATCTTATTTGTTTTATATAGACATCATTACTACCATTATGTTGCATTGGTCCATGGTGACATTGCCACTACCTGTTCAGGCACTTGGACCAGCAGCCCCATCGCCATAGGGCGTATCCTCAATAGCTGTGCAACACCACCAAATTTCACCGAAATCCATGATGGTCGAGCTGGGCACTTTTTTGAAATCAGACCACTTGACATGAAATGACCCATATGTTGATATCTTATTGACAAATAAGATGTGAAAATGGAAGTCTCCCTAAAACACGGAATTAAAGGCACTGCATTAATTTCAGTGGTACTGGAATCCAAAGTCACTTGCTGGAAATGAGTTCATTTTCTTTTTCTTCATAGTTTCTCCGTGTTTTGATAATGCTGCATGGCTCAAACCCTTTCCAGTTTGTGGATTTCTAGCTGAGTACCAATAGCCACATTTCACTAATCTCCCTGTCTTTTTTTTCCCAAGCAGTAGCCTCACTTATATCAGCCAGAATTCTCAACCAATCCCTCAAGTTCTTTACCCACACCTTCTAGATTTCTTCTAGCCACAAAATATTACTGCTTTATTAGCAACTGTGATTCACACCTAATTAAATAGGTTCAACAGTCACCTTAATAGCCTTTCAATTGTTTATAAAAACAATACTGTTTCTAGTAGACAGTATGAACTGATTAAGGGAAATCACCTAATTTCTTTTTCACAGCATGTCCTATTTCATGGAACTGTACCTTTCTAAATAATATCATTCTAAGAAATATTAAGACCCACAATTTCTCTCTTCTTGCACTACCATCTTAAGAGTGCCAAAAGTTAAGTAAGAGAACAATACATGGAGAACAATATTCTGGGAGATTTCCTCTATGTTGTTCTGTTATCAAGACTCACCTATACTTGCTCTTTAACTACAGGTGCGTCTCACAACCACTTGTTCAGTGATCAAAGTTATGATGGTGCTGAAAAAGTAGATTAAACTATAACTTTTCCTTCAAAGCCAAATAAAAATGCTATCCCTCAGTACTTGAGTTTGCAGGAAACAATACTAATATAAATATTAGTTATATTGCTTAGTTATATTGAGAAGGAAGCACTGGAGAAGAGCCTAATTCTGGAAAAAATTGAGGGCAAAAGAAGAAGAGGCGACAGAGAATGAGGTGGCTGGATGGAGTCACTAAAGCAGTAGGTGTGAGCTTAAATGGACTCTGTGGGATGGTAGAGGACAGGAAAGCCTGTAGGAACGTTGTCCATGGAGTCGTGATGGGTCGGACACGACTTCGCAACTAACAACAACCACGCATGATACAAACAAATGGTACTCTCTTTATTATATTATACTTTATTTATTATACTCGTCATGGACAGATCACGCTCTCCTCCGGCTGGACTTTCCAATCGCCTCACCTCACCGCGGGGAGGCGGAATCGGATACTCCTAGATGGTTCCGCCCCAGGCTCCTAATGGACCCGGAAAGGTTCCAGAGGGAGCTTGGGCCAATTCCTGTGACCCTGCCTCGCGACTCGACTGAGGACCTAGTGGCCGCATGGTTAAGTGTGGCCGCGGGGGCCTTGGACCGAGTCGCGCCCTTGCGGCCTCTCTTGCGGCAACGAACCACCCAGGCTCCTTGGTTTACTGAGGAGCTGCGGGAGATGAAGCGCCACAAGAGACGCCTAGAGCAGGGGTCCCCAACCTTTTTTGCACCAGGGACCGGTTTCATTTTAAAGAAAATTCTGTGGACCGGCTGAGTGGCTCAGCAGTCATGTGACTGGGTGGGCATGGCCAACTTGGAAAATGTGAAACTCACTTAACAATGATCTTGGTTAGCAACCAAACTTTTGGCCTCAACTGTGGTCATAAGTTCTTTTCTTTCTTTCTTTCTTTCTTTCTTTCTTTCTTTCTTTCTTTCTTTCTTTCTTTCTTTCTTTCTTTCTTTCTTTCTCTCTCTCTCTCTCTCTTTCTTTCTTTCTTTCTCTTTTTCTTTCTTTCTTTCTTTCTCTCTTTCTTTCTCTTTCTTTGTCTCTGTCTCTCTTTCTTTCTCTCGCTATTTCTTTCTTTCTCTCTTTCCCTCTTTCTCTTTATTTCTTTCTTTCTTTTTCTCTTTCCCTCTTTCTCTCTCTTTTTCTCTCTTTCCCTCTTTCTGTATCTTTTTCTGTCTCTTTCTTTCCTTTCTGTCTCTTTCTCTCTGTCTGTCTCTCTCTCCCACTTTCTTTTTCTTTCTTTCTCTCTCTTTCTTTCTCTCTGTCTCTCCTTCATCCGCGCATCTCTGTCACTCTGTGTGTGTGTGCGTGTGTCTGTCTGTCTTGCATTCACTCAATCACTCATTCTGTGTCTCTGTCTATCTTTCTCTCCCTCCCTCCCTCTCTGTCTCTCTATGTGTGTCTGTCGTCGTCATCATCATCCCCCCCCCAGCCTCCTCAGCCCGCCTGCCGCGCTTGGTCGCTCGTTCGCTCATTCAGGCTCCGTGGCTGGGTAGGAGCCGGGCTGGAGAGGAGGAGGGGGCAGCCCATTCGGCAGAGCGCGCGGGAGAACGCAGAGGATGGTGGGGGCTCTTCCTCCACCCTCGTCGATGGAGGGACTCCTGTGCGCCGCCAGAGCAACCCTCCCTACGGCCGCCAGTTACCTCCCCCGTCCGCGGAGCCTCCGCAGCCCCTGGAAGAAAACGAGTGGCCGGCATGCCAGCAGGGGAGGGAATCGGTGGCCGGTCCGGCGGCGCCCAGCAGTCCTTCCGTCGATGAGGGAGGAGGAAGAGCCACACTCCAACGGCGCAAACAGTCGCGCCTGCGTTCTCCCGCGCGCTCTGGCCTAGAGAGTAGATGGAGATCCTCTCGCTCCGAAGCCGACCGAACACTAGTGAGAACCCATATTAGGGCTTACTTAGTGGCGATAAGGGTGGCCAAACGTGAGTATTGTGCCACCCTTATTGCATCCGCAGATAACCGCCCTGCCACCCTGTTTGGGGTGACCCGCTCCCTCCTTCACCAGAGGCCGCGGGAAGCCCCTTTGCAAGGGCGAGCAGAGGAATTTGGGATTTATCTGCAGGATAAAATCACTCGGATTCGGAATGAGCTACCCTCCATCGACAGTGGTCCTGTGGGATTGTCCGAGAATTGTCTTGAGGTTCCTTCTTGGGAGGAGTTTGACTTTGTTACCACCGAGATTATGGACAGGTTGTCAAGGAGACTTAGGGCGACCACATGTTTATTGGACCCGTGTCCCTCCTGGCTTGTACTGGCATCCTGGGAGACGACACGAGGCTGGCTCCAGGGCATTGTCAATGCATCTTTGAGTGAGGGGTCCTTGCCTGCCGTCTTGAAAGAGGCGGTAGTGAGGCCCCTCCTCAAGAAGCCGTCCCTGGACCCAGCATTGTTGGAGAACTATCGTTCGGTCTCCAACCTTCACTTTTTAGTGAAGGTTGTTGAGAGTGTGGTGTCCCAACAATTTCCGCGACACCTGGAGGAAGTTGATTATCTAGACCCGCGCCAGTCCAGTTTCCGACCCGGTCACAGCACCGAGATGGCATTGGTCGCGTTGGTCGATGATCTCTGGAGGGCGCGGGATAGAGGCTGTTCCTCTATCCTAGTCCTGTTAGACCTCTCAGCGGCTTTTGATACCATCGACCATGGTATCCTATTGCACCGACTGGGGGGGTTGGGGCTGGGAGGCACCGTTTTGCGGTGGTTCTCGTCCTACCTCTCTGGTCGGTCGCAATATGTGTTGACGGGAGGGCAGAGGTCGACCTCGAGACCCCTCTTATGTGGGGTTCCTCAGGGGTCGGTCCTCTCGCCCCTCCTGTTTAACACATATATGAAGCCGCTGGGCGAGATCATCCGTGGTTTTGGGGTGGAGTACCATCTGTACGCTGACGACACCCAGCTGTACATATCCACCCCAGACCACCCCAACGATGCCGCCGAAGTGCTGTCCCGGTGTTTGGAGGCCGTACGGCTCTGGATGGGTGGTAACAAACTCAAGCTCAACCCTTCCAAGACTGAGTGGCTGTGGTTTCCGGCACCCCGGTTCAGCCAGATTACTCCAACTCTGGCCATTGGGGGCGAAACACTGGCCCCCGTGGAGAGGGCACGCAATTTGGGTGTCCTCCTGGATTCCCGGCTGTCCATGGAGGACCATGTGGCGGCCGTGACCAGGGGGCGTTTCATCAGGTATGCCTGATGCACCAATTGCGCCCCTTACTGGACCGGGCTGCCCTTCGCACAGTCACTCAAGCTCTCGTGACGTCCCAACTCGACTACTGTAATGCTCTCTACATGGGGCTTCCCTTGAGGTGCACTCGAAAGCTACAGTTAGTCCAGAATGCAGCTGCGCGGGTGATTACGGGAGCCACTAGATGCTCCCACATAACACCGATCCTGCGCGAGCTGCACTGGCTTCCTGTGGCCTTTCGGGTGCGCTTCAAGGTTTTGACGACCATCTTTAAAGCGCTCCATGGCTCGGGGCCTAGTTATATGCGAGACCGCCTCCTGCCCCATACATTCCTTCGGCCGATCTGCTCCCACAGAGAGGGCCTTCTCAGGGTGCCGTCGGCCGGGCAATGCCATCTGGCAACACCCAGGGGAAGAGCCTTCTCTGTGGTGGGCCCAGCCCTTTGGAACGACCTACCCCCTGAATTGCGTACCATCACCGACCTCCGCCTCTTCCGCCAGTGTCTAAAGACACATCTTTTTCAGCAAGCCAGCCTAGCCTAACCTCCCGTGGGGACTATTTTTAGAGAGTTTTAAATTGGGGATTTTAAAATTGGTTTTAGCATAGGGCTAGAATAATTTAATATGTTTTTAAATTATGTATTTATTCTTTTGTATGTTTTTAAATTCCTGTGCGCCGCCCTGGGTCCTCTGTGGAGAAGGGCGGGATATAAATATGATTAAAATAAAATAAAATAAAATAAAAAATAAATATTTACACGTATTAAGTGTATTAATACACTTGATACGTAGTGTATCAAGGATAGGGATTGGTGGGCTTCCGGTTCCGGCTCCAGCGGCGACGGGCGAGCCTAGCGCTCGCTCGCCGCTTTGTTGCCTTTTCTGCCCCCCCACGGGGGCGAGATACTCCGGTTACCGGAGGTCTCCCGTAGGGTCGGCTCGGAGGAGACGTTCTTCCTCACGGCGGTGGGGAGAGCGCTCCCCTCCGCGACCTAGGTGAGGAGGAACATGCTGCGGGGGGTTCTCCCTTCGCCAACGGCTGTCGGCGCCATTCACTTCAATGTAGAGGGCTGAGCGGAGAGATCGGAAGGTCTGCCGAGGCTTCAGCTGCGAGGGAGAGTGAGTTCAAAAAAGACTTTTTTTCCTTGCTGCCAGCCAGGCTGAACGGACTGGGAGGGGGGTGTTTGTTTTCAAAAAAAACCCCTCGGACTTAAGCGGCACTTTAAAATGGCTTCTCTGGAAGAGAAAGCGGAAATCTTAAATCCGGACTGTCTCTAACAAGGGAAAGTGGTATGCGGCTACTTGCAACATTGTTTCTAGGTCTGGCTGGATAAAAAAATTTATTTTTCTACTCTCTCCTCTGGGCTCTGAGATGGGCGGTGGAAGGTGGCTTTTCTTTGTCCCTGCCTGATTATTTCAACTATGGAAAATCCCCAGCGTCTCTTTACAATTGGGACTCTCTCTGGATATTGATGAAGAATTTTTCTCTTGCTGGATTTGTGATTTCCTTTCTGGAGTACCTTCGTTATTATAACTATTGAGTTGGAAAATTGTCTCTCTCTTGGTTCCTGAATTTTACAACGTTTCAACCTTGATCAGAACTTTTGGCTCCCGGTTAGTCTCACCAACCCCACCCTGAAAACGCCATTTTGGTGGCATTGACTTTAACAGTTAATCATGGCTCAAGAAACAGCACTGGCAAGTTTAGAACAACGGATGGCTTCTCTTGAAACTGTTATACAAACTTTGGTAAAAGAAATTCAGGCCCAGAGGGCAGAAAACATCAATTTCAAGAAGGAGCTATTGGACACACGGAAGCAAGTGCTGGAAAACACACAGAAGACTGAAGAATTGGAAGGGGGGTTGGTGGGGGTTAAGGGAGAGATTAAAAATGTTATTAAAGAGGTTGGGGAAACAAATGGGCATGTGTCTAGGATAGATATGGAAAGAATGACATATTTTTTGAGATTTCAGAACGTTCTTGAGGAATCTGGTGAATGCCTCCCTGATCTTATGAGCACAATTTTAGCAGACTATTTACAAAAACCTAAACATGAGATCAGGGGGGACATTGACCTAGCCTACAGAATTAACTCAGCATATGCCAGGATAAATGAAGTGCCTAGAGAGATACATGTGAAATTTGTTAGAAGGTCAACCAGAGAGGAAATCCTGAAAGTGCAGAGAGGTAGTCCATTAATCTACCAACAAAAAGAGGTTGCTATCTTGAAGCAGATCCCTAGAAAGATTCGAGAAGCAAGGAGGAAATTTTCCTTCTTGTCTAAAATTTTATTTGATCATGGGATTTGGTTCAAGTGGGTGACACCCGAAGGGATGCTGGTGTTCTGGGAAGGAGGAAGAGTGAGGATTAAAACAGTTGTTGAGGCGGAAGCCTTTCTTAAAAAACATTCCTCTGCCCTGGGGGAAGATCCAGGGGGGACGGAGGGGGCCGCGGCCCCGCCCGCTGGGGGCCAGGGAGGAGAAAAAGAAGATACAATAGCCAAGAGACTTAGATCGAAAAAATAACTTTGCCTTGATTTTTCTGAACAATTTTGCATAATATTTGTATCTGGATTTTTTGTAAATGTCTGACAGCATGGAATTGAGAATTTAGGTATATGTACTTGCTTTTACCTTGTAGTGTTATGAAAAATGTTTTTTTTTTTGGTTATTTTATTACTGTGTATTTTGAGGTCTCGGAAGGGCCGACGACTCTGACGTGAATGCTCTCAAAATTTCTTTGTATCCCTTACCCTACCCTATAGAAAAAATGTAAAACCAATAAAACTTTTTCAATATAAAAAAAGGATAGGGATTGGTGGATTCTCTTGGCTTTCATTAATTACTCTCATTAATTACTCTCATTAATTTAGGTTAGGGTCGGGTAATGGTAAAAAGTGATGGTTCAGGTAGAGACAAATTTTGACAGATAGCTAGACTGGCAACAGTTGCCATTAGGCAGAGAGTTGCATCCTGAAGCAGTAAAGAATTAGTTGCCTTGTTACCTTCCATTTCACTGTGTAGCCTCCTCCCTATTGCTAATCAGGTGCTATTTAGATTGATTGAATCTAAATATTGACCTGGAAATCATTTTGGAAATTTAGCAGATATAGGACAGAGGTTGATTTGAAAGGATCAAACTTTTTCTATGCCTAAAAGGGAATGGAAGGGGAAAATCTAGAAAGACAGGTCTAGATCTGAATGGCCTTTTGAGGAGCCTTAAGATGATCTATGGTACATTACTGGTTTGTATCTCACAACTTGTTCTCTTCCTCTGTGAACTGTATGTAATAATTGGTTTCCACCAGTTTTGTGTGTGTTGCTTCCAAATGAAAATTGTAGGAGAAGAGAGTAAAGTTAAATAATATTAGAGAGCAAAGATACCGCTGTCCAATCACCACCAGATGGGATTTCTAACTGGCCGACCAACCACACTCAACATGTAGTCATTAATGGAACTGCATTTACATGAAGGGAATTATACAGTGGGGTACTCCAAGGCTCTGTCTTAGCCCCAGTACTCTTCAGTATCTTCATCAATGATTCAGATGAGGGGATAGATGGAGAACTCCAAGCTGGCAGGAATAGCCAATACTGCAGAAGATAGGTTTAAGATATACAAGGATCTTGACAGATTTGAACACAAGGCTCTATCTAACAAAATGAGATTCAATGGTGAAAAAAGTAAGGTTTTACCAAAACCAAATGCACAGGTATAGGATAGGATAGTTGGCACCTGGATCAATAATAGTAACTGAGAGAGGGATTTTGAAATCCTAGTGGACAATCACTTATCAATCAGCCAGCAGTGTGCTGCAGCTGCCAAAAAAGCCAGACTGCATGAACAGAGGGATAGAATCAAGATCACGCGAAATGTTAATACCACTTTATAATGCTTTGGATAAGACCACAGTTGGAATACTGCATCCAGTTTTAGTCACCATTATATAAAAAGGAAGTTGAAAAAAAAGAATAGAGAAAGAGTATAAAGAGTACAGAGAAGAGCAACAAAGATGATTACGGGATTGGAAACTAAAACATATGAAGGACGATTGCAGGAATTGGGTATGTCTTACTTTAATGAAAAGAAGGACTAGGGGTGATATGATAGCAGTGTTCCAATATCTAAGAGGTTGCTACAAAGGAGAGGAAGCCAACCCATTCTCCAAAGCATCTGAAGGTAGAACAAGAAGCAATGGATGGAAAGTAATCAAGGAGAGAAGTAACCTAGAACTAAGGAGAAATTTCCTGGCAGTTAGAACAATTGGAACAACCTGCTGTCAGAAGTTGTGGATGCTCCAACACCGGAGGTTTTTAAGAAGAGATTAATTTGTCTGAAATGGCATAGGGCCGTGATGGCGAACCTATGGCACGTGTGCCACAGGTGGCAGGTGGAGCCATTTCTGAGGGCATGCAAGATGTTTATTTATTTATTTATTTATTTATTTATCAAATTTATATACCGCCCTATTCTCCCTAGTGGGACTCAGGGCGGTGCACAGAAAGAATAAAAACACCCACAACAAACCATCGCAATATAAAATAGAATTAAATAATTAAGTCCGTGCTAAAAGTAGTTAAAAACTATTAAAATTTTAAAATATTTAAAATTAAACCATTAATGTTGGCCTGTCAGCTCCAGCATGCATGCACACACTGGCCAGCTGATTTTCAGCCTTGGTTTTCAGCAATTTTTTGTCCTCTGGAGGCTTTAGGAAAGCCTTTAGAGAGCGAAAAATAGACTTACTGGGCCCACTGGAAGTTGGAAAATGGGCTGTTTCTGGCCTCCAGAGGGCCTCTGGGAAGGGGGTGTTTTCACCCTCCCCAGGCTCCAATAAAGTTGTGTGTGTATGTGTCGGGCAGAAGTGTGTATGTGTGGGGTGTCATGCACACATGCACAGGGGGCTTGGCGTGGGGGGATTAAATTATGGAGGTAGGCACCTGAGTGTGTGCAATATTGTGCAAGCGCGTGCTTTCGGCACCCGAGGCAAAAAAGGTTCGCCATCACTGGCATAGGGTTTCCTGCCTGAGCAGGGGGTTGGACTAGAAGACCTCCAAGGTCCCTTCCAACTCTGTTATTCTATTATTCTGTTATTTAAATGGAGCTAAAGATGCACTAAAGACTCTGCAGAATGGGAAAACTCACGGCATATTAGAAATCTGACCAGGAGATAACATGATTAAGAAACAGCTTGACATCAACTGACTATACTGAAAATAACTAGATAGGGAAATAGATGCAGAGATGTTGATGACTAGTCTACCAACAGAAGGATAAGGGAAATCTAAAACGTGTACTTACTTCCATTGATTGACTGTCAGTAGAAGGGGAAATACTAATACTGGTACAGCTAAGAATATCTTAAGGCTGGCAATCAGATAAAGGCAAGACACATTAACAAAAGGTTATTGGGGCATGTTTGAGCTGCAGTTAAAGACAAGTGGGGAAAGGTTCTGGAACCTTCTGTGCTATGTTGCAACTGCAAAAGCATAGATCAGAAACTATGAGTCAGAGCTCAAATGTACTTTTGTGGCATCAATCCCACTGAAACAAAAGGATCTGGCAATAGAAGAGAGTTTGAAGATCAAAGCTTATGCCCTCTCTTCTTCCTTATATGTTTGATGGGAGACGGAGAGATACACAGTCTCGAATTATAATGTGGAACTGCTCCCACTGGAGGGCAGTGCTTCCTAAGAAATGAGGACTACAGCTCAGCATCTTGATGAAATTAATAGGAGGAGGCAAGGTAATATAATTGACAGATCCCTGGAGAGCTCATTCCTATATTTTATTTATAGCTTCTCAGATGGCTTGGCCCTGCCAGTTCCTTCTGATTGGTACTGGGGTTATTGAAAGAAGTGACTCCATTTTCTGGACCTTTAACTCTTTCTCCTTTGTTGAAAGCCGTTCTGACCAGAAATGACTCTCAAACATTTGAATCTCAGTCTTCACTCGCTTGCTCTTTGACCCCGTTCCACAATCAAGAGCCAGCTACTTCACTCCAACTCAGCTGCATTTATGTGCACTTGTGTGTAAAGATTTGCGGCTTGGTTCATAGCAGGGATGTTTTCACCCTCTCTTGGTTTCAGCAATGAACTGATTCCACACAATGCCTCGAGCTGAAAAGGTGTGGCAGGAGAAATCAGAGTTACATTTCTACCTGGGAAGAAAATGCATAGTGCTACGTTCCTCCAACTCCCTAATGGTTCTGTCATCTAAATCAGGGGTCTCCAACCTTTGCAACTTTAAGTCTGAAGGACTTCAGCTCCCAGCAAAGCTGGCTGGAGAATTCTGGGAGCTGAAGTCCTTCAGACTTAAAGTTGCAAAGGTTGGAGACCCCTGATCTAAATAATGCCTTGTTATTTGTTTATATGTTCATATGAGACTTCTCAAGTTTAATTAGGCTTTTAGAGTAGGAAATCTGTTGGTTTTATTTCATCAATTTATTAGGTTCTGTTTACATAGCAAACATTTCAGCAAAAACAGTTCCTCAAGTCTTACAGAACCCAGCTGAATTTTTTTCTGGATGAACAAGGTTACACTATATCTAGTGAAGTGCCCAAACCAGGGGTGAAATTCAGCAGGTTCTGGCAGGTTCTGGAGAACCAGTAGCAGAAATTTTGAGTAGTTTGGAGAACTGGCAAATACCACCTCTGGCTGGCCCCAGTGCATGGGGGTGGGTGGGAATGGGGATTTGGCAGTATCCTTTCCTTGCCATGCCCACCAAGCCACACCCACATAACCGGTAGTAAAAAAATTTGAATTTCACCACTGGCCCAAACATTAAGGCACATATGTAAAAAGCAGTGGTGGGATCCTGCTGGTATAACAACCAATTCGGTGATTGCATGTTTTGCACCTAAAGCATGCTCTGTGCACGTGCTCAGTTTTAACAAAACTTACCTTCCATGTTACTTCTGAGGAGTAACACAGCTGAAGCGCGGCAATCTGCTCTGCCTCACGAATCAGCCGAGAGGTTATAGGTAAGTAAAGCACAGGGGCGGGTGGACAGGCCCAGCTGATCATCAGAGCTACCGGTTCGCCTGAACCAGTCCGAACCAGCTGAATCCCACCCCTGGTAAGAAGGCTTTTGATATTTTTATACAAAGAGCTTTGCTTCAGAAAGAAAGAAAAGGTTCAAACGAAATGCCCCTTGAATACGCCTTGTGAAGCCATGCAGCAGCAGCAGCCTCCCTTCTAAAGCAAGAAGCCACGGGATTTTTTCACTTTGCATCGCCGGGGGCAGAGGTCTCCCTTACCTCTTCCTCTGCAGGCAGAAAGCCTCTCCTGCCTTTTGCAAGTGATCGAAGAGACTGTGAGACGATCAAAAGAACTTCCTTGAGGTGAATCAAAGCCATCTCATACAAGCCTAATATGTTTATGTTTTATTTGATTTGTATACCGCCCTTCTCCCTTTCGAGACTCAGGGCGGTGTCATATCACAAAGCAGCACACTGAGATAGTGTGATAGCTTGGATAAGCATTGGGGGGGGATTTAGATTCAAATCTAGCAGAAGAGAATATATGTACTATACCGATTCTGTATAGATGTATGGAGAATAGGTTTCCAATCTGCGTAATATTTACTGGGGCTTTGAACAATTGACTCCACTCAGTTCAATCTATTTCAGAGGATGGTGTTTTCTTGTAGCTTCCCAAATTATGTGTTGCTCTTGGCAGTCATTTTAAGGCCCCAATGTTAAAAGACCCCAGAGTTGGACTTGGAGATTCAGCTTTAGATAATAATTTGAGAGACTCGTCATCTTCATAGCATACAAAGCTTTTTCTCATCGAGGAGACACACTCAGATTCCTGAAATGAGTTTTTGTTTTTGGACTTTGCTTGAAGGCTACACCCGTGGCTGTTTATTTAACTTATTTGACTTTAAAGGCACTGCCTGAGTCAACATCACAGCAGGATGTAGACATTATTGTGGCAGCTGCCAGAGAATTTGTTCATGATTGATCCCAATCTAGATGATTTTCCCGTCATTTTGTGATTTTAATACAGTAATATAAATATACTGTTTTATGGGTGCCCTGGGGATTTCAATATCTTAATAGTCCTATACAAAAAGTTGTTACATATGTTACGAAGAACACAGAGCACGTGTTACAAAGAACACAAATGGTGTTTCTGAAAAAAGATAGAACAGTCGCGTAGGGAATTTATTTTAATATGCAAAGGAATTTTTTTCTCACTGAGGGCTCCAGCCTTTTGGAACAACTTGTCCCCTAATCAGGGGTGAAATCCAGCAGGTTCTGATAGGTTCTGGAGAACCTGTAGCGGAAATTTTGAGTAGTTCGGAGAACCTGTAGTGGAAATTTTGAGTAGTTTGGGAAAATGGTAGTGGAAATTTTGAGTAGTTCAGAGAACTGGCAAATGCCAACTCTGGCTGGCCCCAGAGTGGGGTGGGAATGGAGATTTTGCAGTAGCCCTGCCATGCCCACCAAGCCACACCACGTCCATCAAGCCATGCCCACAGAACCGGTAGTAAAAAAAATTGAATTTCACCACTGCCCCTGATTAGAACTATCACGGACCTCCGCTCCTTCCGCCGAAGTTTGAAGACCCATTTTTTCCGTCTCGCTGGCCTGGCCACACCATCAGATATTGACTGAAATTTAAATTGTTTAATTCGGTTTTAAAGGGTAAAGTTTTAGGATTTTAATGGTTTTAGACTTTTTTAGCACAGGGTATTGGGGTTTAATTTATTTTTAGTACTATTTATTGTCATGTTTGTCTTTTATTCTATTTTCACTTCCTGTGCACCCCCCCCCCCCGAGTCCCTTTGGGGAGAGTGGGGCGGTTTATAAATTCAATAAATAAATAAATAAATGCTAGTCCCACATAAGGCACAAAGCCAGCTGATGATCCTTGGGCCAGTCACTTTCTCTCAGCCCTAGGAAGGAGGCAATGGCAAATCACCTCTGAAAAACCTTGCCAAGAAAACTGCAGGGATTTACCCAGTTAGTCTTTGAGAGTCAGATATGATTGAACGGAAAAGGGGGCAAAAGTACTCAAACTCTGTGCCTGGAGTAAGGTATCTATTCTGTGAAATAAATAAAATAATGATGCTTCTTTAGGACCAGACTACTCTTTAAAAATGAGAAATCCTAACTATAGCTTATATGCACAATTATTTTTGCATAATTCTTGCACATGACGCTGAGTGGGAAGGGAAAAAGACAACCTTGTGTACTCTAAGCAGTCTGACTATTTTTGTTTATGTATGCTAGCAGATAACAGTTGCTCAAATAATTAACATACATGGAACAAGAGAAATATTCTATATAGTGCTAGATAATTTATCAACTAAATATCATAGCCTGCTTGGACACTAAGGAGGAGGCTAACAATGAACAGCCAGTTCCAGAGATGCTAGACAAACCACAGTTTAAGGAGTTGCAGGCAGAGGATGCTATGATGGCTGGTGACCAGAAGACACTGAAAATGAGGAGTCTGAGCTGCCACCTCCTCCCAGTGCAAGGATCTGTCATATAGAGAGGACAGCAGTGCTCCTCACCAGAAAGGAGAATTTCCCTTCCAAATCAGCGTCACCAGAATTGCTTCTATTTAAGAAGACTGGTGAGTTCAAATCAGAGGTGAGTTCCTACTCGTTTGGCTGAGTTTGGCTGAACTGGTAGTGGTATGCTGACCTGGGTTGCAGAACCGACAGCGACCCAGGCTGGCCACGCCCCAGAACCAGTTCCCTGGTTGCCGCCATTGCTGCTGCCACCTTTTTTTTTATTTCTGCACATGCACAGAACAATTTCCAGTGAATTAAACGTGTGCACAGCACATATCCAGTGCACCTGCGTGCACAAAGTGCGCCCACGAGCAAAGTGGCAGTAACCCTTGCCACAACCCATTCCTGGTTCAAACCTCTCTGTAGGCAATAACCCTTCATTTACCCAGACTCCAGATGCCTTGACTCCCAACTTAAAACTTTGTAACTTTGGCTCTGGACTTGGACTTGATGACCCTTTCCTAATATTTGGACTTTGGGACTTTGCTTTACCACTTATTCCTGCTGTTTTGCCAAAGGAACTCTCTCAAGGCAAGCTTGCTGGACTTTGGGGGGACTGGTTTTCAGTAGTGTGTGTGGGAGTGTGTATGTGAGTGTGCACAATTTCCACTCACTTTTTTTTTTTGCTGCTTGTTCAGTTCATTTGCTTCACAAACTTCTCAGTAAAGTTTGCAACCATTTTTTTCTTCGTCCTTGCAAGTGCATGGCCTGAAACTGGACACTTAAGGCAGCTATTTTAATCTCTGTAGACTTTCTAGGTTCTTTACCAGGAGGCTTTGGAAGACATACCCCTCTGACTTTAAAGTAGTAATGTAAAGATTGAACCTGGGCCTTCCTGCATCAAAACCCATGCTCTTCCACTGAGATCCAGGACATCTGAAAGGTTTTTGATCGAGAAAGAATGTTCTCTTCCATCACAGCAGAACATTTTGGTTAGGTAGAATTTGCTGAACAGATCCCTCTGTCATATTCTTTATGCTCCGTTTTACTGTGGTGCTTCTGAGTGATATGCCATCCCCAAACAACTTCACAGAATAAATGGCTATAGGTGCCATATGCTGTATAATGGGCACTGAAGTCTTAGTCATTACTCTAGCTACGTCAGTACCTAAGCTGAAGATGCAGTGTGTATTCCCTATTATAACAGAATGAACACTTCTGCTGATGTGAATCTACTGGTATATAGTAGCTATAGGACTGAACCAGGTTATAGGATTGATAACTAAGGCTAAAGAAAAATGAGAGGATGAATGCTTGCAATTATTAATCAGTACTTCTACTGATTTTCAATAGTAGCTTACCAATATGTAGATCAAAGAGAAAATAGGGGACATTGTGCTTTGATTTTTGCTTGCATGAGTGGAGAGGGCTTGCTGTATTCTAAATCATAAGAAGGAAACACGTAAAGATGAGAAAGGGATGGTTTCATGCCATTCTTGAAAAAGTTCAGGTAGTATGTAGGCTCGGAATTTAACCTTTTCTCTTGCATTGCTGGGATTTATTGGGAAACCTGTATATTTTTCATAAATGTATGGATGCAACCGCAACCAAAATTAATATAATGAAATCAGAGGGGAAAAGAAACATAATATAAAACAGGTCTGTCAAACTGGTGACCTGCAGGCCAGATGTATCACACACAGGCCATGCCCAACCCAGCTCCGCAAAGGAAAAAAAACGTCCTGATAAGTCATGATATGTCATGGGATGCGATTGAATTTGACACTTGTGATATAGAAGTGAGGTAATCTGTCTGTGACATCTATCATCCCATTGGGTTGATTGGCTAATCTAACTGACTAGGCAAATGTCCCCTTCCTCCCTCACTGCTCCATGGATATTTCTCCCAAAGCTGTGCAGTTGGTGGAAGAGGATGACTATACCTGGTAGAAGGAATCCACCATTGCTCAGTCAAGGAGTATGATATGCTGGCAATTTAAATTAGAGGCAAGACTATACATGTGGAACAATTCAGCCAAAGTTCAATTCTTTTTTTGCATGCACGCAATAGACAGAATCTTGCCAGACAAAACGTTTACTACTGTACTATCACTTTATGGACACAACCTGGGGGATTCTATGGAGTGGCTGCCCTTACTCTCTTCCTTTGTCTCCTATCTAACTCCAAACTGTCTACCTCTTGTCTCCTTCCTTTCTGAACTGGGCTCCCTCCTTCCTGTGAAACTGCTATTTCACTGTAGTCCATGACACCAGCTCCCATATTTTTTGGCACCATCTCTCATATCAGTGAAAGAGTTAAGATCAGGTTTCCCACTACAGTAATCAAGAATGTTATTGTCACATATTGTAGTGGGTGGAGAAGAAACAAAAAAAGCAGATTAATAGCCGACTTCAAGAAAACAATTGTTATTCATTCTTGAGTTATCTGTGGAGACTATCTTATGAGCCAAAGACATATATCAAGATGAGGAGGCAAACAAAAAATTATGTGGCGAATAGAAGTCTAAACTTGAACTAAGAGAACCATGCACAAACTGGAAGCTGCCTATATTATGTGAGTTTGGCTTACAGCGGATGTTAATTTACTTCAGCTTTGAAATAATTATATTTAGGAGTTAAGTAAGATATTAATGAAGCTGGAAATTCAAAAGCACGTACTGTAATAAGATCAAGAGTTCTTTGTCAGTGACTCTGAAAGTAACAATAAGATTGTTAACTCTGGTGGATCAAAATTACAGTTGCATAGAGAACTGCAGCCTTGGCTGATCCTTCTTGTTATAGGATAAAGGATATAGTTTCTGAATACTGAAAAAAAAAGTTTTATTTATTTACTAGTTTACATTTCCTATTTCTTAACCACCCATCTCCCTCAGAGAGGGACTGTTGTTGTAAAAAAGTCTACCGAACACGAAGAAGAGGTATTTAGATTGAATACTATAGGGAGGAGAGAGGTAAAAGAAGCTAACAAAACTACCAATAAAATAGAAGAAATATATGAGAAGGATATCTCATCCATGTCCTTGCATGCAGGCACATTCATAGGTAGAAGCAAATTATCTTTTGAGTTTTCATGTCATGTGACATTGTCATATTTTCAAGCCGATTTTCACAACCAAAGACTAGAAACTTTTTTTTTAAAGCAATGGATAAAAATACCAGGATGATAAATTCAACACCCAAGATTTAATTCCATGCTTGACTTGTTTAAATACTGTAAATAACAGAGAAAGTGCTGAATTAAGGAAATGGGGGTTGATGCTTGCTTGGTTCTCTAAATACCTGCACAAGCAATACAACAGTGGGGTTTGTGTCATGCGGTTCAGAGCATAAGGAGCCTCCCAGGTGAAAAACTCTAGGGTACTTCATAACCCTTAACTCACTATAAACTGGGATTATTCAAATGCGGCAGCTGAGGCTAGATTTTTTTTTGAGCACCCATACATACACATAGTTGAAACAGATCAAAAGTTAAGGAGAGAAGAGACCGAACGGGAAGATAAAAGATAAATAAATGATGAAGAGAAGGGAGATGAGAGACGGGAGGGACAGAGATGCTGTTTACAAGGGGCTGAATCAATTGTGGAATTTTAATCTGAGCCCTGATATTGATTGGTGGGAGATGCAGCAGAAAACTGCAGTGCTATTAATACAGAGAACATACTGCAATTTATCAGTGTCAGACAGAGAATCCAACTTGCTGCTTTAATCCTTACGTTTTCTGGGTATTTTTTTCCATTACTAAATCTGCAAATAAAAGGGATGCTCATGTGATCCATGCTGGAGACCATTACAGAGAAGAAGTTTCAATATTTCTGCATTTCAGAATGTTATAATCATACTATGCTCTTACTAACAATGTCTTACTGTGGAAAGGTTGAATATTGTACATAATACTCAATAGAGAGCATTGACTTAGGCATGATGACAATTAATCATCCCTGGGTCCTAACAAGGAGAAGGGCGGGGTATAAATTCGAATAAATAAATAAAAAATTAATGCTTCTCATATTTTTTTTCTACCAGTTCTTGTTTTCAATTTGCAGAAAGACAATTTGCTTCGGAGAGGAGAATATTGAAAAAATAGCTGGGGTGTGTGTGGCAGTCTGGTGTTGCCCGTGGCTCTCTAGCATCCAGTCCCTTATGTATCTAGGCAGACACATTGCATTTTTTAAACTAATAAAGTGGAAAGTGAGCATGAGGGTGATAGCACAAGTTCTCAACTTTCTCATAGGAAAGGGCGGCTCCTGCTGACTGGCAAGATGGAGAAGGCAGACTGAGATTGGAAACAAAAGGTCTTCTGGAAGGACTGTGGAGAGATGGCTGGCAAACCAAGACTAACCTCAACAGTTGGTTGTAAAATAGGTTGTTAGATAGGTATTGCTTCCAAGAGAGCCTGGAGCATATCTTTGAAATGATTGTGAATGGATAGGGATGTATAATGGGCAAGGGTTGACACTGAAGACCAGAAAAATACATTGCTAAGTGATTTGGTTGTTAAGTGAATCATGTCTGATCTTAATACTTTTATTACTAAATTGGGATTACATGGGAAAAATGAAGTTCAATGTAGAGAAAAGTAAAGTCTTACACTTGGGCAAGAAAAACCAAACGTAGACATATAGATTGTGTGAAACCAGGCTTAATAGCAGTAACTCTGAGAGGGATCTTGGAGTCTTAGTGGATAACCAGTTAAATATGACTTACAATGTGCGGCAGCAGCCAAAAAAGCCAATACAATCCTAAATTGCATCAACAGAGGGATACAATCAAGATCAAGTGAGATACTAATACCACTTTAGAAAGCCTTAGTAAGAACACACCTAGAATACTGCATCCAGTTTTGGTCACCACACTATGAAAAAGATGCTGAGACTCTAAAAAGAGTGCAGAAAAGAGCAACCAAGATGTTTAGGTGGACTAAATTAGTGAGCTGGAGGCTAAAACATATGAGGAACAGGGCATGGCTAGTCTAGTGAAGAGAAGGACCAGGGCAGACATGATAGCAGTGCTCCAATATTTGAGGGGTTGCCACAGAGAGGAAGGGGTAAGCTATTTTCCTAAGCCAGACAAGGAATAATGTATGGAAACTGAACAAGGAGAGATTCAACCTGGAAATAAAGAGAAATTTTCTGACAGAGCACTCAACCAGTGGAACAGCTTGCCTTAAGAATTTGTGGGAGCTTCATCACTGGAGGCTTTCAAGAAGAGCCTGGACTGCTACCTGTCAGAAATGGTGTAGGGTCTCTTCTTTGGGCGGCAGTGGGTGGGTTGGACTAGATGACCTACAAGATCCCTTCCAACTCTGTTAATCTGTTAAAGTATAAATTGTAAATGGTTTTAAATATTTATATTTGTTATGTATATATGTTTTAACTTCCTGTGCACCGCCCCGAGTCCCTTCGGGGAGAGGGTGCGGTTTATAAATTTAAATAAATAAATAAATAAATAAAATAAAATAAAATAAATGTGAGGATTGATCATCAGTCACATTTTTCAACACCATCATAACTTTGACTGTTATTAAATGAATGTTTGTATATTGAGGATTACCTCTATCTGTATCTATAACCATGACTTATCTCATGCAGTCTCTTGCCTCAGCTGTGCTTATTTCTGTGACCTAAAGCCAGTTTAGCCGGGGTAGGGATTAGAAAAGATGGCCTTGTGGAAAAGAGCAACAAAGTCAGAAGAAATGTTTTGCAATCCTTGTTTGTCATTTCAATCACAACTCCTCCTGCACACAAAAGGAACAGAGTCATAGTGAAAGATACTGGTGTGCTACCATCAAATTTACATCTGATCAAATGAAGGGGAGAACATACACTTTAGTAGTTCATGGCCAATACATTAATATCTATTTTGCTTTTCATCAGTCATCCGCATGGAAACCTTTTTGCTTAAAAGATAATAGAATTCAGATTTTTCAATCTAAATCTGAAACCAAGTGGACCATCAACATCCTGTACTCACTTGAAGAAATAAAGAGATTTCACTGAAAGTATAAATAATGTGACTTTTGTACATCAAGTCAATGTGCTTTTGAACATATGTGAAAGAAATGGAGAAAAACACAAACATGCTCTTGAATTTTGATCTCTGATCAGCTGATAATCATTGCATCTTGTGTGAAATTTCTGTTTACATACAATCTTCAATATAATTTTTTCATATTGTCTAAGACTCAGCCTAGTGTTAATGCCACTGTATAGTGCCTTGGTAAGGCCACACTTGGAATACTGCATACAGTTTTGGTCGCCACGATGTAGAAAAGACGTGGAGACTCTGGAAAGAGTGCAGAGAAGGGCAACCAAGATGATTAGGGAGCTGGAGACTAAAACATATGAAGAACGGTTGCAGGAGCTGGGTATGTCTAGTTTGATGAAGAGAAGGACCAGGGGAGACATGATAGCAGTGTTCCGATATCTCAGAGGGTGCCACAAAGAAGAGGGAGCCAAACTATTCTCCAAGGCACCTGGGGGCAGGACAAGAAGCAATGGGTGGAAACTAATCAAGGAGAGAAGCAACTTAGAACTAAGGAGAAATTTCCTGACAGTTAGAACAATTAACCTCTGGAACAGCTTGCCTCCAGAAGTTGTGAATGCCCCAACCCTGGAAGTCTTTAAAAAGATGTTAGATAGCCATTTGTCTGAAATGGTATAAGGTTCCTGCCCACGCAGGGGGTTGGACTAGAAGACCTACAAGGTCCCTTCCAACTCTGCTATTGTATTATTGTATTATAGTTCTTTACTTGAAATTATTATGTTATTAAATGTGAATGTTGATACATCTTTAGAAAAGATCACAGGGCTGCAGTAGATGCCCAACAGCTGAGCAGCATAGCTTTACATAAGGCCATTCAGTTTTGCAGCAGGTCAATTATTATTTTTTAAACGATTATAACACTCGCAGGAGGGGACGTGGTGGCTCAGTGGCTGAGACGCTGAGCTGGCTGATCAGAAAGGCCAGCAGTTCGGTGTTTCGAATCCTAGCATCGCATAACAGAGTGAGCTCCTGTTACTTATCCCAGCTTCTGCCAACCTAGCAGTTTGAAAGCATGTAAAAATGCAAGTGGAAAAAATAAGAACTACCTTTGGTGGGAAGGTGACAGCGTTCTGTGAGCTTTCAGAGTTTAGTCATGCTGGTCACATGACCACGGAGACATCTTCGGACAGCGCTGGCTCTTTGACTTTGAAACAGAGATGAGCACCGCCCCCTAGAGTCGGGAGCGACTAGCACATATGTGTGAGGGGAACCTTTACGTTTTACCATTTTAACACTCCTAAACCATGTCCCAATGATATGTTTGCATTCAGATCTCAACAGGAGAAGCAGCGAGCAGCACCTCCCATTTCAAACGTCTTGTTGGTAGCATGATTGAAGTACTGGTCTCCCTAGCTATGCTGCAGTCATCTGCAACAGATATCTTTTTTTGTACACTTTGAGGGATGTTGAGCATTTGATGCTGAATGTTTGAAGAAGTGAACTGCTTAGGCCAGGGGTGTCCAAACTTGGGAACTTTAAGACTTGTGGACTTCAACTCCCAGAATTCCCCAGCCAGCATAGCTGGCTGGGGAATTCTGGGAGTTGAAGTCCACAAGTCTTAAAGTTCCCAAGTTTGGACACCCCTGGCTTAGGCTTATGGCTTTCAATAAAATTTGTTAGAAAAGGTGCTGCCATTCTCCTCCTGACTTTTTTGTATACACGAACATGTCCACAATAGCTCACGTGGAGGTCTTTATTTATATGCTGTATTTGTGAATATTGGCTCTAGGTGAGATCACCAGTATAACTACAAGAAAGTGGAACTATTCCCAGCTCCTCTTCATGTAAATATATTACCTGAATAAGGCTCCCATTCCAAATACTTCTGCACAGATAGTCCTCAACTTGCAATCACAATTGGGACCGGACTTACCATGGCTAAGTAAAGCAGTTGTTAAGTGAGTCATACATAATTTTACCTTTTTTTGCCACAATTGTTAAGTGAATCATGTGGGTGTTAAATGAATCCAGCTCCTCCCATTGACTTTACTTGTCAGAAGCTATCTGGGAAGGTCACAAATAATGATCACACACTTGGGAACTCTAACTCCCCTGGATGCTTCCCCAGACGCCTCTCCAGATGTCAGTTCAGAAAAGGATGAAATAGTCCCAGGCACATCAGGAGGGGAGTTGGTCAATGGCTCCAAGCAGCCACCTGAGACTGATTTGGCTGAAGCACAGCTGCAGCAGGACATCTGTGAGGCTTCCGGTGGGCAAAGCATACAGTTGCAGGCAGTCAGCAAAGAGGAGGAGGAGGAACTGCCTTCTTCACCTGATCCAAGAACACGTAGGGTAGAGAAAAGACAGGAGCAGCAAAAGTCAGCCCGATTATTCATGAGGCGTCAACCTCACCCCTCTTGATGGGCTTGCACCAGAAATTGGCTATTTAGCACAGCAGACAGATGGAGACGATGCTGGGAACAATGTGTTCATTTCCTTGCTCTGTGTTCTTGTCTTGAACCTCAGATCGTATCTCTTCAGCTGTGGCCTTGCTTTTGCCTGTGGATTTGCTTTGTTTTGTGGACTTGCCTTTGACTTGGGAATTTGCTTTTGCCTAGTGGACTGGAGTTGCCTTTGCCTTGTGGACTAGTGTTGGCTTCATTTGAGTAGCCTGTGGAACACATTGGATTTAAGCTGGTGTAAGCACAGGGAATTGCTGGGGAATTCACACTCTGAAGTCTTAAGAAGGACTCCTTACACCCATGATGTGTGTATGTGTGAGCAGGACAAGCACAGTCACCCTCGTAAATACATGCTAGTTGCCAAAGTTGAGCACATGACTGTGGGGATGCTCCAACAGCTGTAAGTCCGAGGACCAGCCATTAGTCACTGTTTCTACTGCCTACTGTAAGTTTAGATGATTGCTAAACAAATAATTGCTAAATCCATGTCTATCTTGGATTTCAATTTCAGATCTATATTCTACTAAAAATCTTATTTCTGTTTTCCTGTAACCTTCAATGAGTGAAATTGGAAGGTATAGGTTGTGAAGTTGGGCTTGGTCTGGTAGATGTAGGAGCCGATTGCGATTTGCCTGTTGGAGGCTTTCTTGTTGCCATAGCTGAGAGTGTTAAAACTTTTTAGGAACAAAGGAAAAAAGATGGCGCCGGTGGGCTGACAGTCTGTGAAGTCAGAGACAAAGGAACAAAGAAAAAGTCTTATCAAAGTTCAATTTGCATTTGTAAAGATCCAAGGAAGAAATCAGTTGTATTTTCCTGGAAACAGGACCAAATTAGAAGGTTTCGCAATAGATGAAGCTCTGAAAGTCACTGTGGTTAGGCTCTTTTATGTAGATTTTAAAATAGTCTTATTTAACTTATTAAACCAGAGGAATGCTTATAAACAGGAGATTTTCGCTTCTGGAAACGGAGAAGGGCTGCACATGACAACATTGTGATGATGCGAGTTTGACACCCCCGGTATAGGGCAACAATTATTGAACCAAGGTAACTTAAATGGGCTAACTACAAAATGCTGAATCCTGAATACTGTAGGAATAAATTTGGAAAGGTTGTACCTGCTTTGGTGTCACCATGTCTTTCAACTACACTCCCCAGAAAGCCATACTTTGCATGGTTCAAGGGAAGATGGGAAGGCTGTATCCTCACCACCTTTCCTGCCTCCCTCTGGCCCCTGCACCCAATCAGCTGGCAGCTAGGCCTGATCAGCAAGCTTTGGATTCAAGGCTGAAATTTGAAATCTTTTAACAGCAGAGGGCAGAGGGAAGAAAAGGGAGCAACTTGGATGCTTATTGGTGAGGGAGGGTTGACTGGAGGGGAGGACAGGGGTGGGGGAGAGACACTGGTAAATGAATGGTTGTCTGTTTTTTCCCAGTAGAGAGAAAAAGCATGTCAGGAACATGTCAGAATGGCGAGCTGCAATATAATTTTCCTTGCAGTCTGTAGTTACTTTTGTTCCCTCTGCCCACTTCAAAGTGGCAGCTTGTTTCACAGGTCATGCAAGAAGGAGGATTGATTTCTGACTTTCCTTGCCAGTGTGCGTCCCACAACCAAAGTCAATGGGGAAGCCATTAGGAAGTCTGCTTCTCTCTTTGGGTAAGGAAAACATATGGATTAGTTTTCCTTAAGTTTCTTTGGAATATTGTGCATGAAAGACTTCCCTGGTTCATGTCCACAAATATTAAGCAGTTAATTAATTTAATTAGTTAATTTAAACAAAAAAAGGTTAGTCAGTTATAGAGTTATTTTATTAAGAACACAATGCTTAGTTGCATGGTTCACAGGCTATGGGTTGATTCTGTTATATGAATATATAAAATTGCCTTAGTAAGAGTTAAAATATTTTTGAAATGGATTTTATTAATTAGCAAACTACATTTGTTTGGCAAAATATACTAGTATACTGTATGTTCAAAACCTTTGTCCTCTTTTAGAGACATAGATATAAACATAGTGTAAACTGCCCGGAGAAAATATGGTTCTGAAAAGTAGCACACAGAATTTTAAAATAAAAGAAAATTTTAATTCATTTGAAAGGAGTTGATGGTTAAAGTAATGCTTTGTGATTGTGAGTAATTTTTACATAACATTCAGGGGTTGTTTTTTTTGGAGAAAACCTATTGCACATCAGATGTTACTAAGCCCAAACTTAGTAAGTCAGGAAATGAATAGCACAGGCAAATTTATTGTCTTAAGGAACATCAAAAGGCATAATATTTTGCACTTACACTTAAATTGCAAATTGTTTAGGTTTCCTGATGTGTTGCACCATTCTGTGCTTTTTTTGGACTATATTTTCCAGGATTTCTCATCATTGGTAGGACTAGCTAGTCCAGAGAGCTGAATTTCAGCAACAACTGGAGCGCCACATGCTTCTTAACCTTGTTCTTGGTTTTCCGGTCATGCTTTGTCATGCGGTGGTGTTGAAAAGGTAAAATTCTTTAAAAGTAGGTTTTCCTTTTTAAGACTTGGTATTTTATGTTTGAATCACGTTTCCAGGGTCAGCAGAAAATGACACAGAACTAAGAACTTTGTTGGGATTCAGAAAGCCTTATGATACTGTAATTCAGTTTAAAGTGACTTTGAAGACCAAGCAAAAGGCAGATGAAATGATGTTGGCTTGTATTTTGTGGAGAAGTATGAAATAAGAGCTACCTGGTCATAAAATAGAAAGAAATAAAGATCAGGGTGGATGACAAGGGAAAGCCAAGACGCCAGCCTCAAGGCTAAGTCTGCTGATGACATTATTACTGATATTGAGTCGGGGGCTTTTCCTGTCTGTGCTATGTAATTAATTATTGATATCAATCTATTGTCAGGGCACTCAGTCAGTTTGGCTTGGAGTCCAATAATGTTAATAATGAAACTTTGTTTCAGGTTTCCATGCTTCACTTTGTATTGTAGTGGATCACTTTCCCCCACAAAACATATTTATTATGGTTCATTGCACAGTCAGCCAGATGTTCAGACTGGATTTGCCATTTTTATATCCCCCTCTGGAATCTTTCCAGGACCTGGGATAGGTAGATGTTGATGTTTGATCATATAAAGGGAATCATTGCAGGATGTAAGCTGTTCCGAGTAAAGCTGCCTTTTGCAATTTGGGGATGGTGAATTTCCAAGTGATTGAACCCAAGGCATCTATTACCTGGGGGTAGGACAAGAAGCAATGGGTGGAAACTAATCAAGGAGAGAAGCAACTTAGAACTAAGGAGAAATTTCCTGACAGTTAGAACAATTAACCTCTGGAACAGCTTGCCTGCAGAAGTTGTGAATGCCCCAACCCTGGAAGTCTTTAAAAAGATGTTAGATAGCCATTTGTCTGAAATGGTATAAGGTTCCTGCCCACGCAGGGGGTTGGACTAGAAGACCTACAAGGTCCCTTCCAACTCTGCTATTGTATTGTATTGTATTGTATTGGTACTACTTTTGCTTTCTTTTTCAATAGTTGTTCTATTTTATTTGCAGGTCTTTCTAGTTTGTTGTCTTCTCCAGTTCTTTCTCTTCTCTTCTTCTGTCTCCAGATACTGCCATGTTCTATTATCCAGGCTTTTTTATTTTTCTTATTGACAATTTGTTATTATGGTCCATCGCACAGTCAGCCAGATGTTCAGACTGGATTTGGTATTTTTGTCCACCTATTGAGTCCTTCCAAAAGACTTTGGATAGGCAGATGTTTATGTTTGATGGTGTTAAATTATTCTCACAGGATGTAAGCTGTTTTGAGTAAAGCTACCTATACGTTTGCATTTGATTAACAGTGAATTTGTTGATGATGTTGCTGTTCAAGTGATGCTCCAGTTGTTTTGGGATTGCACCCAAGGTGCCCATTACTATTGGTATTATCTTTGTTTTCTTTTTCCACAGGTGTTCTATTTCTGTTTTTTGCCCACTTCGCCTTTTGAAGCAATTCTGACTGTCTTAGATTTGGTCCATTATGGGTGATATGAATGTTTAGATCATCCAAACATTATATTACCACAGGATCTGAAAAAAACACCTTTAAATGTAGCTATAGAAAAGTATCCATGGACATCTTAAAGAGATACATGAAAAATTGCAATTAAGTTCATCATCAAAATGTTTTCTCTGGATAGTCTAGAGGGCATATTGAGTGCACACACCTACAAAACTGCTTATTAAGAAAGGTGTACTCAGTATCTTCTTTTTAAAGATGTCAAGTGAACTCTATCTTATAGTATTTTCTTTGGCTTTTTATGAAGTTGTTTCTTTAAATGTTTCTCATGATGTACAAGTGGCTTTTTAAAAAACACCGACTCTAGATTTGTATTTCTTATTGATTATAGACAGCTTACTTTTTCTGTATTCTTAATATTTTCATAATTTATCATTTTTTCTACTTTGAACTGCTCTTTAAACTTTGGTAAATAAATCAGCATAAAAATAATCATCATAATCAAAATTAAATGTTGACTTCAGAAAACCTTTTTGAAATCGACTATAGATAGAAACATTGACTATAGGAAGATGCCTGTTTGCATTTGTTCAGAATGGATACTTTCATAGTTTGAATTTATGCTCTTATAATTTGCAAAATGAATCTATTAGTGGAAATTTATATTCTCTGACAAAAGTGAACCATTCCAATCAATTGCACCTTATTGCTTTTACATATTTTACCAAGTATCTAGACTACTAGCAAAACTGGACTTGGCAAAACCATGGCAAAATAGCTTCCATTCACCTCCACTTGAATCCTGTTTTTTTGGTCATTTTTCCACAAATGAATGGAAGGAAGAATACCTTCACTTCAAATTACCAGATAAATTCATATAAACAAGGACCAAGTGATAATTTTTTTAAAAAAAAAACTTTATTTCATGTACCAGGATTTTTTTAAATTTTTCCTCTTTTTAAAATTTTTCTTTTTAACAGTCTGAAAAAAAATAATAAAATAAAGAAAATGGAGATTTGTGTTGAATTGGTTTGAGATGAACATAAGCAATACCCTTGGGAGAAAAACATAACCTTCACCAGTCCCAATCTTTCCTCTTTTCTTTCTCTCTCTCTCTCTCTCTCTCATCTCATACACATTTACATGCTCATTCACATATGCACAAATATTCATTCAATGGTATTCTATTAGAAATACTCAAGAACATCACAGTAGCAAAGTCCTTGATAACAATTTTGGGATTTCAATCAAAATACTGTCCTCTGCTTATGCTGGAATACAGAAAGTCAGTTTTTAACTCATTTCTTGGGCTTTGGGTATTATCTTATTTAACTCCTCCCAACTCTTTCATCGTTGATGGGCAGGCTGAGCCTTGGGCTATAGTTGCAGATTTAGACACGCAGTACTGAACGGGAGACCCCCATACTGATTACTAACAATACTGTGTCTCGGTATTTATTTCAATTTGTTCCTGTCCAGTTATTTTGGGATTGTATTGAATGAGTTATCAGCTAATGGCTGGGGAAGAACTGATTCTGCTATTGTCTCACTGTTTCATATATTGCTCCTCATCCTACCCTGAGTGGGACTCCATTTTTGTATCTAAGAGAATAAACTTAGGAGGAAGCAGCATTAAACTGGGTGGGTAGAGGTTTTTCTCTAACCCTATATAGATCCCAGCAGGTATAGAGTAGCTATGGGTGTGAAGGCTCTTTGAGTTTGAAGCAGCGCCAGCATGAGCAGGAAAAATCAAGCAGAAACCTAAAGGTACTGGATATAATGGCTAGGTCAGGTTTACTTAACCCCCAATCTTCTTTCAAGGCAACACAAAAGGCTCAGATATTGCAAGACCACAGAGAATTAATTCCACATATTTTGTCTAAAGCTCGACCTGCATCTTAAAGCTAACTTAGTGCCACCAATGGTATAACCACATCTCTACTCTGACCCAAGACCTTGTTAGGTACTACATTCTTGATCCCTCAGCTGCTGCGGCACCAAATGTTCTTAACACGTTTCATGGTGATTTAGATGGATGCTGTGGGCATGTTATTCCTGAAATCTAAGAGGGATTGAGGGTGGAGGAAGGGAACATGTCCTTTTTTGGGATGTTAGGCAGTAGGAGAAGCAATGACATGATTTGTGAGGAAGAAAATCAGATACTTGAAAAGGAAAGCTAGTATCACTACTGCCCCACAAAGTTTTCTTCAACTGTATGACCTCCAGATATGTCAACTTTTACTCTCAGACTGTTTAACAATGGCCACCTGGAGGACCTTCGGATTGTAAAGGTTGCCCTGCAGAGTTTATGTTCCCATCCTGGGTCAAATATATAAAGTTATTTCTGAAGTGAACAATGTTGAGAATTTAGGATCCAAGCCTAGCAGCAAAGTAGAGATAGGAAGCTCATTTTTCAACTGTTTAACTAAGAATGTTTAATAGATATTTTAAGCTCTTTATTTTTCTCCTTATCTTAGATTTTGCTAAGATTATACAAGACATAGGAGACATGTCTTTACCTGGCAGTAGGAACCTGCCAACATCAGTTTCTTACTCACTAGTAAAGTCAAAGGAACTCCTTTCTCATAAGATTCTAGCAACCTCTGGGATAAAGTTTTCAATATTTCTTTAAGGCCATAAACAAGGCAGGGTACCAGTAAAGAAATGGAGACCTGGCCTTGGAAATTAGCAAGCCAATTAAGGGGGATTTTAGAAAAAGCTTACATAATCCTGAGAAAGAGGAAAGAAAGAAACTCAAAATAACTCTACCTTGATTTTGTTTGGCATAAATTTGGACAGAAAGAGTCCCTCACAAATTGTCAAGATTCTATTATTCTATTTAGCAGTAATAAAAACATTTTTGGAATCCCTGCCATGCTGTTTCTTGACTTGACCTAACTCAAAGAGCTGACACCATCAGATCTGAGGTGCAAAAATCTGGACAATGTCTAGATGCAACAAAGAGATGCAAATATACAGAGTGCTTTGTTGTTGTATGGTAGCCCTAAAATAAGGAAGAGTCTTGGTAGGTATTCTGTACCTCTCTTTTCACCTTCCTTTTCTATCTTACTGCATTTTCTAGAGCTTTCTTTCCTAACATGATCTAGCTAACCTCTGTGATAGAACATACACGAGGATCCCCACTTTCTTTCTCTCAGATACATCTTCAGTGACAGGAGGACCAGATAGAGATCCTTTCTCAAATTCGGTCAAAACCTATAAAGCTGCCAGATTCCATGTTTGGAGCACTTCGGCTGTCCTGCCTTTAAACCAGGGAAAAAAGAAGAGAAGCTGCAGTTTCTTCCAAATGTTGTGCTACAGAGGTGGGGAAAGCTGCACTTACCAAATATTTCCTCTTCTGAATGATTTTTAAAAGCTCATTTAAAAGATAAACTGTCCCGTACTACATATGGCAACACCATAAGTAGGCCTCAGAGAAAGGCAAGACTGAATGTACAGCCAGGGACTGGCTAGCACTAGCAACAGAAGGAAACCAGAGCATATTTCTTTTAGTGTTATGGATTTGGCACCAGAGCTGAATTTCAGCCAATGACAGCCTGTTCAGTGTACATGAGAGGAACTCCAATGGTTTTGGCAAGATTGATCCACAAAGCAGAAAAAGCTACCGATGTAAATGAAGCTGAGTTCAGTGAGCAAATAGTAGCTACTTCACCTAGCATCTTTCTAAAGCCTGTAAATGACCGCAAAGCAGGGGTGTCCACAGAGTTTGGTCAAAAAAAAAGGTCAAAATAGCAGTGTTCTGCCTGCTTTTATATACAACGCACATTTTAAAAAAGGGTGGTGCTTTGATCACACCGTTGCAGCCGCCATCCTGACGAATATTTTTTTTTTACCATGCCCCATGGATATCCCTGCTACAGGGGGAGAACAACCTCTAGATATTTTTATCAATTTTTCTAAACCAAATGATAGTGGCCACATTCTCTCCATGGGGAGATTGTTTTCTTAGTCCATAATTCTCATGACTGGCAAGGGAAGTGGGGAGGGAGGGAATGCTATTAATGTCAAACAACAGGTCAAGTACCAGGGTATCTTTTTTAAAAAAAAAGTGCTGTTGATTTTCTTCTAAGATTTTAGTTTTCATAGTTTTTAAGTTGGAAAAAGATGAAAATAAAAATACTATTTCACTTTCTGGCAAGTAAATCCCCTCATTATATTTACATTTATTTATAGCTGTTTTATTTAAAAAATGCCACTTTATATTAAGCTTTTTTCTTTGTTGCAATGTCCCGGTTAACCCCAGAATAGTCGTAAGCTAATGAGGCTGAGCTGCTTAGCTTTAACATCCTGAGACCTGGAGATCAGCACACTGGCACTAACCTTGCCAATCCCCAAGGACAAAGAAGGTGACTGTTAAGCTCTATGGACCAACAAGGACACGTTGAATCCCCAGTCATTCCTGGGGTGGCGGGTTCAAAAAAATTAGGTAGGCCCCAATGCATGTACAAATAGGGTAGACACCAAAGTCACTGCATTTTATTTCTGGCGGGAGATTGCCAGGGACTTGCAAATTCACAATGGGCTAAAAATGAAAATAAACTAAGAAATTAAAGAGTAGTTCTTCCCCCCTCCCCTCCCTCCAATCCAAAGAGCTGCCTCCTCTTTTTCCCCCACTTGTTTTTTTAAAATTATTATTATTATTTTTATTTCTTGGTTCCTTTTTTAAATCTGCTTTTATTAAATGTTAAAATAATGGTACATGGGAAATCATGCATTTTCTTTTAAATTTATTTTCTATTTTTTATATTTTTAAATTTCTTTCTCTTTTATTTTTTTATTTTTTTATTTTTTTTTCCTTTTTTTAAAACTTTTTTTCTTTCTTTTTGGATGTTTCACTTAAGTTTGTTTGCTGTTGTTGTTGTTTTTTGCTTTTGGAAGGTTCCTATGGTTGCTTTCTTCTCGACCCTACAGGCCCTCCCCAGTGTTCCTCCCTCCTGCACCCAAGTCCTTCTCCCACCTTCCCTGTCCCCCAGTTTCAGCCCCTCGTGATAGCTTCATACAGGGGTGGTCCGGCGGTTGGCTGTGTTAGTGTGGATAGAGTCTTTGTTTTCTTTCTGGATACAGTTGTGTACCTGGAGGAAGCTGTTATCCCTGTCTGAATTGTAGGTGGCTGTGGGGGTAGTAGCAGCCTTCAGGGGGTCCCTGGTCAGGGTATACATCGAGATTTCCGTGGATGGGAGGGTGTTGAACCCTTTGATCCCAACAGGAGAGGCATCCCTGGAGTGTGAAGGCTCAGTGGAACGGGAACTGGAGCGACTGCGTCTCTGATAGCGGTAGCGGTAGCTGGGTATGCGGGTGATGGCAGAGGACTGGAGGTAGTCCGTGGTGTGAGTGCTGGCACGCAGCTGTTTGTGCCGGTCAATGAACATGTGTACAGCCAGCACTCCAACCATCTCAGCTATAATGAAGGACAAGGCCCCAAAGTAGAAGGACCATCCGTAAGAGTAACTGTTCTTCTTGGAGTCACTTTTTGAGGGGTCTCCAGCATTGGCTGATATGTACACAATGATGCCAATTATATTACTCAGACCTGTGGACAAAGAGTAGGAGAAAAAAAGTTATAAAATGTCTCTTATGCATACCTAATATAATTAGAAGAGGCTTTGTAGTCAAGGGGGACTATTCTGTTGCTACGGAGATGTTTTGATACATTTCCCACTAGGATCGATGACATGGCCAGTTTGAAAAGCTTAATACTACAGGACAGCCATTGAAAGATAGCATTTGGGGATTTATCTGAGATTTTGAATGTTCCAATACTGTATGTATTCACATCACAGTGACACTTTCTGACTCAAATTACTTTTGAAAAACCTTTTAGAGCAGCCTTCCCCAACCTGATATTCTCCAAACACGTTGGACTTCAAGTTGTACAATCCTTAGCCAGCACAGCTAGGAAGCTCAGTTCTGCTTAATATTAACAATTAAAATCCTTACTTTGGATCACAAAAATCTAGAATGGCAGCAGAGGAAACACAACACAATTCTAGCAAATATGTGAATCTGTGTTTGTGTAATCTTAGACTAGTAATTGCCTCCACCATTTGATTACATAGATTTTTCTCTCTGCAGCTTTAAATTGATGCTTTAGATAGGTTGTATGCTTACATATTAATACATAGAAAAATATATTTTGAAGGATTTTTCTAAGATTAAAGCTCAGAGGAAATACATTACAGACCAGATGACCTCTGAAATGGGTCAGCATTTCTATTATGTGCCTGTCAGTAATACATCTGCATCCAAAACTATCCTTGCCCACTGTCTATTATTATAAGTACTATCCTAATATGTTCAGCCATATAGATTATTATTCAAATATTTTGCACTCTTGTACTGATTTCTTATATGCTATATTGCACCAATCTAACACAGACATTGCCATATCCACCATTCACCAGCTTGAATTCCTTATCAACTATTTGAAGATACATTTCATTGTATGTTGGAGAACTATTTGGGTTTTTTTAGGTTCTCTGTTTAAAACAGAATTATATATTTTTTTGTCCAAAGAAACCTATTATGATTTGCTGGAATCTCAAGACAGAGGTTCAAATTCTTTCCTGATGAAATAATGATTAGGATGCCATTTTATTAAACGAACAGCTTTACCCTGTTTTTGTAGTTTTTGTGAGTTTGGAGTTGAAGGGATAAAAAGCAGAGAACAGCTTGGCATACCTTACTAGGATTGCAAAACTCTGGACAGCCACCAGATGGAAGCCAACATTTTCTGTATCTCTGCTGTCATTTAGTAATAATCTGGTTTTGGAGGCTCACTTGCAGAAGACCTAATCTTAGAGTTATCCTGAGCCTACATGTAGAAAATCTGAGCCCTTTATGTGAGAGGAGATGCAGCAGGGACTCTCATTGACAGATGGTGTACAGTTTTTAACTAAGCTAAAGCTTATATGAATATCAAAAGAATGATTTGCCTGCTATGTTTGTGGGCATTTTTAATTCAAACTCCCAAAGTTGGTTGCAATCTAGACCCTGATCCTGGAGAGAGCACCGCGAGATCCTGGATGTCTCATAGAAATCAGATGCACCAAAGTATTGCATGGAAGCCCCATGCAGAACATTGATATAATTTAGCCAATAGTGGAAGTAGGAAGGAATGGACAAGTATCATTACAAATGTTGAACTAGACTCATCATTGACCTTAAAACACGAGATCCCTGATAGATCGGGCCAAAGATTGATCTAATCCAGCATTCTCTTCGGACTGTGGCCAGGCAAATATCTTCAGGAAACCTCTATCAGGAGAATGTGTGAAGGTGACAACTGCCCCCTACTATGTGGAGTGTATGGATAATGTTACAGGCATTCTGGGAGAATAATTAATAACCCACTTTCATCACTAGATGCTGCCACAATCAACATATGAACAGAATAATTTGAAACAAGAGACAAATGCCACAAATAGAGAGACAGGCTCTTAAAGAAGCCCACATACACACTCCAACATTTTCATTGCTTAAAAGAGGATGTTACAAAGCTGGACTTTTTACACAAAGGGTTTATATCTTAGACCTTATTTTGGCCTTGTTCACTCTGAGATAAAAACCTGTGTTTAAATTGTAACACTTCTTATTGCAGCCAGGGTTCACATGATCAAATGTTCCTCCATTAAAAAAATGCTTCTGTATCTGGAAATATTTACACCTAGAAAAGAAGATGATTGGAAGAAAGGTTAAGCAAGAACTTTCTTCCTGGCATCTGATTTTTCCCAAAAATTCCTTCAACCTATAATGTTGGCCAATGAGAAACTATTCTGGAGGGATTGTACTTCAGTTGAAAAAGCAGGCAGTCCTCAACCTCTGATTGTCTCTGGATTTGCAGATAATGGCTGTACCAATGACTGTATTTGCAAAATTATGCCTAATGCACTAGCTGCAATTCTTCCTGAACTGTTTAGATCCGGCAATAGTTACCTGTCCCTTTGTTACATTATAGTTAAAAGTACATATGTTTCATATGTGGCAGTTTTAAAGCTGTTCTTTGAACATAAAGGCAACATATTATGTCATCAGGTAAATACAAAATTAATTTTAACTTGTGCAAAATGCAGCTGCTATGTGGCTTAACATTTCAAAATACCAGGGTAATGTTATGCCTGTCCTATCCTAACATATCTCCCAGTTGTTTTCTAAGTGTAACTTAGAAAGTTATATTTTATGTTGTTGACTATATGATATAGGAGTTTAGATTCTCTTATCTGAATAACTTTCTATTTGTGTAGATATTAATTTGGCCGCTAAAGAAAGACAGCCTTAAACACCTCCCTGATTTAAGAGACTTGTAGGCCCCCTGAGGGGGTCTGCTGCATTTTCCCAAGCTATGATACAAATTGTCTTAGGAAATGCATTTTGGAAAATGAGTGAACCCTTTGTCTTCAGCCAGGATCTTCTAATTGGTTGGGGATGACTTTAGCTATTAGGTCATCCTACCTGACTTAAATGGATGTACATACAGAATTATTGTTGTCTGTCAGCCACCTTGAGCTTCTATGAATGGAAAGGCAAGATTCAAACTGAAACAAAAAACAAATATCTATTGTTTGATATGGAGGGATTTTTTTCTACTATTTATTTTGGTATGGAAGAAATTCAATCCTGTGAGTCTTCACCTGCATGCTGCAGTGGTAAAGCCCAAACATAGGTTTATTCTTTCAATAGTAAACAGGCATAGGAGGCCAAATAAAATTTCCTCATTTTTCTGAGCTGCTCTTTCTTAAAACAACCTACCGGTAGCAAACAGGGCCTAATGTACAAAAAAACCCTTATGTGTTGAGATGCTCTTTTCTTCTGGTGAAAGATTATCCATATCGCCATCCAATCTATGGTCAGATGGAAGTCTTCTACTAGGGCAATGCTTCTCAACCTTGGCAACTTTAAGATAGACAGACTTCAAGATTGAGAAACATTATACTAGGGGTTAAAAAAAAAAGAGGCAGCAGTTAGGTTTCTTTCTTGTGGCCAACGGAGTCGTTTCTCTGTATAAAGTACCATATTTGACACATGCCTAAACAGACTTGCCACTTCCTTCCTAGAGCAAAAAGGACATGTTCAGCCTAGGAAAGCACTGATAGGGAACTATCAGGAGAATGGGAATAGGGGGACACACGTGTCTGATCTTCTTTGCCAAATGTGTAGGTTGTCATCCAGGATCTTGGGTTTGCTTTCATTAGTGTTACTTTTAACATTTATGAAATCACGTTACAAACAATGCACTTGGGGGGGAAAATCCTGTCTGAATACAATGTATGCAAGGCAGCTGAATTCTCTCTGAAATGTTAGAGGCACTGTATTGCATTGCCAGGGTCAAACTAAGTATGACAGCAGAAGGTCTATTTGTTTAGACATGATTGGAGAAGCCCAAGTTTCATGCAAGGGGAGATTTAAAGTGAAGGTGGCACCACATCTCAGGATTTCCAAATGAGGGTGGAAGAGTCTGATTTTTAGAGCAAAAGAGCAGGTGAATATGTGAGATAGATGCTCCAGCTGCCCTCAGCATATATTGAAAACATTGTGGATACATTATAGTTCATCATGCTATTGCTTGGTGTGACTTTAGTTTTTTGTTTTTTTTCTTCCAATGAACTCCAGCACAGAACTGAATCTGTTCTGTTTTGGAGGATGGGGGGGGGGGGGAGGGGGGGGAGTAATGAGAAATTCCAGTGAAGAAAATAGAGGGCACTAGTCACATCCATGTGTTGCTCTATGATTGGACCTCCTGTTCCCAGCTCTATGCATAAGTGAGACAGACACAAGTTTAAACAAATTATTCTTCCACTGTCAAATCTAGTTGGACTCCCCCTAAAATAGGTTGCAACTCTGAAACATGGAATGCAACTGCAATGCATTCTTCCTCTTCTACAATCACTTAAAGAGTAAAACATCTCCTTTTTCATTTTGCATGATTTAATTGAGATGAGGAAAGGAATAATTGTGATTGGAGTTGGGAAATATTAGCATTCCCGGTCTTTTCCTTTTCATTTATGTCCCATCCCAATGCTCTGGGAGCCAGTCGTTCCCTTTACCTCCCAACACATTGGGTCCCTCCCTCCTTTTTGATTTTTGTGACTTTATCCCTGTGCAGAGAGGCAGCCCACTGGTCCCTCAGCCCTTTTACCTGCAGACACGAAGAAAATGCCGGCACTAAGGATGATGTTATGTCGGGTTTTGTAGAACTCGCTGGCTGCAATGCAGAGTCCACCCATAAAAAGCAGAATCACACTCAGGATCGGAAAAATACTAGAGGCTCTTACAGCCCCTGTAAGCAAAGAAAACCAGAGGGGTGGGGGAAGGTAAAGGAGGGGGAGGATGACAGCAAGTGTGGAAGACAAGGAGAGAAGGGAAGACATGCAGTTGGGGGGGGGGATTAAGGAAGAGTGTGGAAGATTGGTGAGGAGTGCAGCAAGGTGGAACGAAAAAGACACAGCAAAGAAGCACAGGAATTGGAAGGCCAGTGATAAGGAAAGAGAAAGAGGAGGAGAATGAAACAGAGCATCAACAGAAGAAGAAAGCTGTTACAAATGAACTATCAACATATTGGATATTAGAAGAGAGCAGTGTACTTAAGAGCTGGGGACAGTCAAATGGCGTCTGGTAACCAAAACAAAACCAAAAACAAAAGCACAGTGCCATCCCTTTGAACATACAGAAACTCTAAAGGCTAGAAAATTAAAACGATGCCATGTACTATTCAGCATATTGTTGACAAATTGCAATCAGCAGGAGATGTCCTGAAAATAAACACAGATATTGTGCAGAAGTGGGCATGGAAGACTCTCCAGATGGACCCAGTGCTTGCTCACAGGCAGGCCTGCACACAGACACATGGTGGTGGGGTGGGGAGCAGAGGAGGTTTTTATCACCCAGGATTTGTGCCTCAAGCATGGAATCTTACGAAGATTCCATTTGTCCCAGTCCCCCCCCCCCCTTTTGGGCCTTGTTTCTTTCCACCCCCACCCCCCCAAAAGCATTAAGGTGGAAGAGAGGGAATTGCTGCCCAATTGCCTTTCAGCTGCTAACACTTGACACTAACTCCCCAGAAGCACATTATGCTTTGGAAATGTGTACATGTATTGCAAATTAAAGAAGGCTGTTATAGTTATTTGTATTCATTTACTGTATTTACCCAAAAGGAAAATGACAACTGATTTAAGGCTTCCTCCAAAAATAAAATTAGACAGGAAAAAAAAATGTCTTGCAACTCCTAGTGTATTATCACACTCCCTGGAAATCTAAGATGACCTTCTCCTTTTAAAGGTGATATATTTGGGTAAATTTTAACTTCCTTCAGTATAGATATGCTACTTCATTCTTCACAGAGGCTAGCCAGTAGATGGCAGTAGCATGCAGGTACATAAATGCACATAGACATAATGATTTTCAGATTAAGCATTATGGAGAATGGGGAGCTCTTGCAAAAAATGTGTGTGGCTAGTATGACTTTTTTCTAGGAAACATTAAAGCACTCTCTCGTGCACAGTTGTAAGCTTGTACACATATAAAATCTGACTCATCTATGGTCTCACACACGTACAGTATATTCGATGATTAAAAGATACACATGCACTTTATGGGGTGTCCGTATATTAGACTCAATAGTTTTTATTTCCAGTGTCAAAACATAGCAGTATCTAAGTCAGTCTTCCTCAGTTTGATGGCTTCCCTAAACCTGCTTTTTTCTAAGCCTATCCTGGCTGGAAATTATGAAAGCTGAAGAGCAATCTGAATGAAGAGTACCTGGTTGGGATTAGATTAGAATAATCAGAAATACACTTTGAAAGTGTGGACAAAATCCATCAATTTACAATTCTTTCACCACGGGATGTCTTAGCTACATTAAAATGTATAATCAAAACATAACAAAATATAATATATTGTTAGTTGTTTTGTGCTTAACTAGATGAAACATATATTTCTCTTTTTAAAAGATTAAACAATTCTTTAACCTAGGGACAGGGAGTAAATAGCCCCACCAAGATTTTTAATGCATCTGATTTCTTTTCATAAATCTGTATCCAAATGTTCCTTTGTATCCAGTCTTCCATCCCCATTAACTCCTGCAAGTCTACAGGCAAACTTTGCAAGATGCAATAGCAAGACAAGTGTCATAACAAAGAAGTTCACAGGAGACCTTTATCCCAAGGAACTAATTGACAGCAACTTTCATTTTTGAAAGAGCCATGTGATTCTAAACTGAACTGTCAAGTTTGGCTAGTGGGTGGGTTATAAAGCACAGTAACTGAAGTCTCAATTAATAAAAGCTGGTGGTTGTGCTTACATCACATCACATACCTCAACAAATCTTACAGCTTGATATAATAGCTCGGTTCATACGTGTTAAAACAAAGGCTGGGATTCCCACAACATGCTGGATGACAAAGTACCCAACCAGTGGTGGGTTCTGGATCCCGTCACAACCGGTATGCTGTGACGGGGCCGGGCGTCCCCTATGTGCACACGCTCTGCGCATGCATGCATACCCACCGCCCTGCCATGCTCCAGCTGCTGGGCGGAGCATCGGGCAGGCGCTGTACACTGCAGGCACATGCGCAAATGGCCCAGTTGGCTCAAATACAGGTAAGAAATGCGGGCGGGCAGGTGAGCCCTCCAAAGGATCGTTCCGGTACGGTGCCTGCTGTTCCCAGCAGGCACTGGTACGCCCCGGTACGGGAATCCACCACTGTACCCGACCCAGTTTTAAACTAGTTTAATATATTGTTTAAATCCAATTAACCAAAGCTATCAATACATATTATTAGGTCATATCCTCCTTGCTGTAACAAGAGTGATATGGGTGTAAAAGCAGGATGATCTGCGTGTATTCTATCAGGGGAGCTTTATGTGCAGTTGTCCCTGCACTGAGATGCTCTCTGGATCTAGCAAAAGGGTTGAATGCGACAAGAAATGTGACTGCTAATGGGAAACTATCAATGAGTGGTTAGTCATACAGACTGTGACTGGATGAGGAGCTTAAGGCCCCCACATCTTAACATTGTCAAGATTGGGAAAGCCTAGTTTTAAATGGATAGTTTTATTTTCGCAGTGCCAATTCCCTAGGAATTCTAAGAAGAAACATTTATTTATTTGAAAACAAAATGAACACAACACTGCTGTGATACCTCCATTCTTGGGTCATGATACCTGCTTTATTTGGTGTGAATTTTAGTTCTCATGCTGCTTTGGCCTTTTGGTTACCCAGACAGAGGGTGGCACTCACATGCAATGCAATTCTATTTGTCACTAGTTTCTCAGGGGTTTTGCTGAAGAATGCATGAGTCAACAAAGGATGGAAAAGGAGAGAAACCTTTAAATTACAACGAAACACTTACTTAATGTTTAACACTTACAGTCTATGGATGTAATAAACTATAAGTGCTAAGAATGTTGCTTTTCAGAATTGAAAAGAATTGTTTTGTGGAAATCATGGATATGATTCTGTCCCATTCCAGAGAATTTAAAATCCACTGATTTCAAGTCTGTATTAGCTAAGTATCTTTGACCATGTTCCAGAGATGGAACTATGCTTCACTAACGACCTCCAGAAAACACTAATGAGATTTAACACTAAGGAGTGTCAGTAATTGCCAGGAGAGGCTCATGATCAAAGATCTTTTAGAACATAGGTGGATTCTACAATTTCCCTTTTTTCCACAGATTTTAATTAGTCCAACACAATTACAATAAAGACACTCTTACAGTAACATAAGGCTTTTTCTGGACCAGTTTTAACTGACTGGAAAAGAGCCATTTCATGAAAAAGTAAGCTGGTTGCTGCAAACTAAGCTTAATTTGCATGATTTATTGCTGTTGCAGGGCATAACTTTAATTACAAGCACACATATTTGCACATCTTATTATTATTATTTTTTATGTGTATATGTATATGCAGATACACACACACACACACACCACCCACTCTATGCAGTTGATAAAATACATTAAAATCATCATAAAAATAACAGATATAAAACATGGAAGCTAAAGCTATGCAATTGGAAAGCCTGGGAAAATAAATTTGTTTTAAATCCCCCATCTAAACTGCAGCAAAGAGTGGTCTTAATTTAATCCATAATATAGAATTGTTGCCTTGTAAGGTAGGTAGACAAAATAACATTCTTTGTTATACCATTTGGCATTTACAATTTGCATATTTGTGTGCAGATGATTTACAGAGGCACAGGTGGCTTTGCTGACTGTGGGGTATTGTAGAAAATAAATAATGTGGGATTATTGCAACCTGGAGCTGCATATAAATAGTTTACAAGCTTTAGTTATTATAAAATATGATAGCAAGAATATGGAATGTCTGTAATATTTTATCAACAATGCATCATCTTCATTCATTCTGGTTTCATTTCCAGACTCAATTCATAATTTTGGTTTGGGCTGCTGTATTAGGCTAAACTGGAAAGTCAAAAGCACCCTAGAAGTTGCCAGTGGCAAACCACTTCCATAAGTCTGGGAAGTTTCATGCGTGCAAGAATAGAGGGTTTTCCCCTCTGTTGTTACCCCCTCCTTATGAATCATTCTGCCTCCAGAAGTGAGGTTGACCACAACTCTTCTGGTCTTCTGGAAAAGTGTGAAGACCTTGTTCTTCCAACTGGCCTGGGGATTGAAGACTGGCATGTATTCCTGGGGGTGTTTGGTGGCTTGAGGGCACTCCCTCTGCCTTTTAATTTGCTTTTTAACTCTGTTTTGAATTGTATATTGATGTCTATATTAAACTGTGTTTTGAATTATGTTTCATGGCTTTTATTTGTAAATTTGCCCAGAGTCACTTGGACAGTGAGATGGATGGTGTCTACATTTGATAAATAATAAATAAATACAAGAAAATTAGATAGATCTACTTGCTCATGAAATTACTAGGAATGGAGCTGACATTGACGGACACTTTTTATCTGAAGGGTTACCTGTTGCCTTTCCCTGATCTCCTCCACATATCTTCACATAATGGAATGCAAGAAGGTGTCAGTTGTGGTCAAGCACTCATGGGACACAGTTCCAAGATAAACCCAACTAGTGTCTGTCTAGTATCTTTTTTAGTGAGAGACTTAAACTCTTCTCAGCTCATATTGTCACCTTTTAAAAAACAATTACATAGTCAATGTAATGACTATGACTATGCTTGTTATTTTGTGGGGCTTTTTAAATAGTTGCTTAATTTTACGTTAAAATGGTTTCTTTCCTGGGGGGAAAAATGGAGGGAAAACCTCTTCTTGCATTTTGTTTTTAGTAGTTGGTAGTTAACATATTTTAATTTGTTTTGCTTTGAGATGATTGTTTGTACTTTTCTGGATGTGACTTTCATTAGATTTTAATTTTTGTGTCATTTATATTTATACAAAGCACCCTGAGAATAATTTGTTTTAGAGCAAATAATTCATTGATATAAGAATATTATTATTTGGTGAAGGTTCAAGTATTATACTCCATCTTCCCTGGATATTTGGCATTTATCAAGGAAGCTTCCATTCTTCTGCTGAAATATCAGCTATGGTTTCAGTCCGTTCCTCATGTATTGAAAACGAGGTGAAGACTCTCCTGATACTGTGTAGCTCCAAACTACACAAGTGTTCACCTGTTCTTTTCAATGTATGAGGAGCGGGCAGATTAACTAAACACAAACTATTCGATCAACTGAAAACCCCACAAATAATTAATAATTGTTGCTGTTATTGCACCTTATAAGACTATATATGATTACTCCTACTATTAAAACCATGGAATCTGACATCACAGATGTCTCAAGGTCAAACTATGTTTAGGATTCATTTATCTCTTAGGCACCTTCTACAAATGGAGGCCATACTATCTGGGACCAATGCTGCTCTCCAGTCTGCCCAGGAAATCAAAAGGTTTGTTTGGAGATTGGGAAAGTGGCACAATTAATTTTAGGCGAGTTTCCACTTTTGCAGAAACATTGAAAGATAGATGGAGCTGAAGATTTTCCATGCAGAAGCAAGCTAGAATGGGTCTGGAAAATTGGGACTGGAAAAAATTAGGTTAGAGTCCTAACCTAATTAGAGTCATTCAGTCTTGAAGTATACATCTCACCAGATTAGGCTGTAACGGGATTGGATAATTTGTGACTCCAAGTTATATTGTGGGAGCTCATTATTCCATTATTATTTAGAATGTTGAATAAACCAGGCCATCAG
The DNA here is from genome assembly GCA_039707465.1 of Rhabdophis nuchalis. Lineage (NCBI taxonomy): Eukaryota > Metazoa > Chordata > Lepidosauria > Squamata > Natricidae > Rhabdophis > Rhabdophis nuchalis. Next base: position 94,667,696 of record CM077648.1, on the reverse strand, counting down.
ATTAAGCCATAATATTGATAATTTGGATTCATCAGGATATCCTTCTACCCTCAGAGGAAAGACACTGTATTAAAAAGATACAGGGTAATAAATAGGGTGCACAATATGTGCTGAAGAGGTGAAATATTCTCACTGAACACTTCGTTATTTTTTGCCCTTCAGAAAGTCAGTCTATATGTGTCCTCAGCTGTTCTAGCTTTAAGATTTCAGTCGATTGCCAATTTATACTTTTGCTTACAGATAATCTATTATGTCTCATGAAAAATCTTGGAGATGACCTGATGAGGGAGTGGCATCTTTGGTGTTCCTATTGTCTGGTTAACGCTCTGCAGGATGCTCTTTCCTCCATTCACCACCAGTAATCATTGCTGTTCATGGGCAGTTTGGTTTGGGCTGCAGAAGAATCCAGATATCTATTCTGTGGTGATACCGACTTGAATGCTGCCTGACATCTTTTGTTTGCTTGTTTCGGGGGTTTTTGCAATTCATATTTAGACATTACTTAGGTTCCTTAAGCACACTAGTAAACGGGTCTTCTGGAAGACCACTAGCCTCTTTATTACACTTATGTTTAGTGGTCTTTCAAAAACTGGTCAGTAAGTCAATTTGAACTGGAAAAGGGGTATTGCTTCTGTCCAAAATGAGGTTTCTACTAGAGAGTTTCAGCCTCATAAATCGGTGACTTCTTTTTTTGTTGACAATTGATTTCGAGTGGAGTGGAGAAAAAGCCAAAGGACTGTATGGATTCCTGCCTTTAAATCAGGGGTCTCCAACCTTTGCAACTTTAAATCTGAAGGACTTCAGCTCCCAGACTTCTCCAGCCAGCAAAGTCTGGGAGCTGAAGTACTTCAGACTTAAAGTTGCAAAGGTTGGAAACCCCTGATTTAAATGATCCCCCAGAGGAACTAGGCACACAAGATCATTTGCAAGATTTGCTACTGAGGCCAATTTGGGTTTGACTATCAGGGCACTACAAATTATATTGGCATATTTTTCTGCCCTCTTGGGAGCTAGTGGTGTGTGTGAATGTGTGTGTGTGTGCGCACACACAAACATACACACACACTACTTGTGACTCCATAAATGCCAAGATATCTTAGGTTCTAAGAGTACACAAAAGAAACAATTGGGACAGAAATTCCTCTTGTGCTTATTGCAGAATAGGTGTGCATGCGTTTGTGTGCATGCATATACGTACACCATTCACTACAGCCAGTCAACTTTAGTACTTTTTTTGATTGAGTTTAAAACAACAGTTTATGAAATGGATTCCCTCCAATTTAATTTATATTATTCTATGCATATCTATATTAGTTTTACAGCCTCCCATTCTTCCAGGAGCTCAAGGCGGCATATTTCCTCTTCTAATTTTTCCCCATGACAACAACTCTGTAAATTTTTTTAAATTTAATTTTTTTAAATTTATACCCCGCCCTTCTCCAAACGGACCCAGGGCGGCGCACAGGGATGTTAAAACACATATAAAACATATAAAATTTTAAAAAACTTATTCTAATATAAGTAAAGTAATTTGGGGTAAGACATGATGACTGGTACAAAGTTGCCTAGGTCAGCTCAAAGCTGGATGTCTCCACAAATACATGAACCACTACACCATGCTGTTTCTTCTTAGACTTTGTCCTATGGCTGACAATTCTGGGGTGCTGACAATTTCCATAAATGAAAGATATGCACAATTGGTGAAGTATTCAGGAATAATAACCCATCTTAGAAATTAATGTCATGGCCTTGGCTTTTGCAATCTTCAGAGCACATGGAGGCAAAAGTATCCTCTTAAAGATTTTCTTTTAAATAAATTATCAGGGAACCAAATAGAACATACATGCAAAAGACACAGCATGGGATTTTAACAGAACATTTTAAGACAGATACCCAGAAAGCCTGAGAGGTGTTCTATTCAGGTGTTCTATTCAGGTAGCTCAACCAGGGTGTCCATCCTTTGGTAATACGTTTTGTCTAATGTCATCAGAAGAGAATGAAGGGCACCCCCTGCTCTGCTCAGAGAAGAAACAGAAAGAGAAGTTGCAGACTTACGGAGGAAATATTCTGCTGTGTCGGCTTCATACTCTGTGTCCTCGAGGAAGTGATCGATTTGCTTACACAGACCTTTAAAATTCCCTACAATACAAGAGAAGAAACAATAAATGAAGACACCAGAAATTGGAGGAGGAGCTTCCTTTCAGTCTTCTTTATTTAATTTGATTTAATGTTATTATTTCACCATTCACCAAATGCCCCATTTTTTTGCTATAGGGCATCCAGATGTTCTACCCCTGTGATCCTAGTATGTTTTCTGACTGCAAATAGTGTGCTGTTTGAGGAAATGTAACTTTTCCCCCTTATCTGTCTCAGCAAGAATTTATATTCATTACAGTGAAGAGAATGTGGAAGGAGATTACACAGGTATCAAAGTCACCTATTTGATAATGCTCATGGCATTATTGTGCTGAGTTTGAGGCATCCATTTTAAAACAGTCCATGCGCACACAGAGTGACATGAGGACATACACAATTTTCTGCAGAAATCCAATTCATTAAAGACAATCATTTAAGACTTCCTTTTTACTTATTTGAAGGTTACACATCAGCTGTTCTATACACATTTCTGTGTTGCCTTAGCAGCTTGATAATCAGTCTAACTCCTAGCTCAAAACTCAGAGCTACCTTCTTGGTGTCTTCCCTGCATGAATAGCATCGGATACAGTATTGACCCATTGAAACTGTAATAAGATTATATTGCAACTAAGAATAAAATATAAGTTTTGTTTGTAACTTCTTTTCCATCTCTAACCAGATGCCTATCAAAAAACCAAATGCAAATTATGTGAGGTATGTTGTCCTTCCATCCACTCCTACTTATAATTATTTGGTGATATAGCATAACTAGTCACATATACAGAGGCACACCCATTTCATATTCATATACATGGATTAAATCTATGGCCTGTATTCAGATGTTGTAATTGTGAATGCCTGTAGCAAGACATTTTCTTCATGCAGGATTTAACACTAACATCAATGAATATGGCAACTCTATACATGGCATTAAGACTGAGGAAATGTTCATATAACACACTGACTTTAGTTACTCAATTAATTTATGTTCTGGATTCATAGAATTCACTGAATCATAAAGTAATTAAATGGGATGGATTCACACAGACCTTCTTTCCACACACACCCAAAGCCCCTCAGCAAAGTTAAGGTTAGGCAGACTTCATCTATTATACAATCACTAGATCTTAAATTGACATGGATTAATCATGTTGTATGAAAACAGACACAGACTCTGCTTCCCAGTATTTACAATCCCATCTCTGATTACAGTTATTACTACAGTTTCGGTTGAGAATTACTGGAGAAGACAATTCACTATAGGCTGATGACCAACTCATTGCTGTCATCCTTACTACTGGTAAGTATCAACTTCACTCAAGCTGGTATCCTATCAGTTGTTGGATCTCATTTTCCATAATTCCCAGACAGCCTGGCTCAAGATTGTGTAGTCTGAGGAATTATACTTCTATCATAATTTTGAAAGACATCAAGAAGACAAGCATGCTATGTATAATGGACATTTTAAAATAAAAAAATCCAGATTAAATTCACTATCATTCTAGAAACATTAAGTGTAAACAAAATGACTGCCTAGTTGTAGGACCAACTTATTCATTAAGCATAGTTGGTACAGTGCTTAGGGACCATGAAAATGTTTTAATTTTTTAAAATCAGCAAGAATAAAACCAAAGTATTTTCATACCTTGCCTTCCAGCCTTGAAAATATACACAATAACTAGAATGCAAGCTCATAAATTACAAATAAAATATATACACCATTCAAATTAAAAGCTCAGTCATATAGTAAATGCCACTGTGGAAATAATGGAAGCATAATTTTTAATAACTCTATTTTTATAGAGGAAGAGGCCCATGAAGACAAAAGTGCCCAGGGCCTATAAAAGTCCTGTCCAAATGGCAAACAAATTAGCAACCGAGATGGCAATTATGCTGGTCTTTGACCATAGTAAAGATTTGATTGATATCTGACAAAAGAGAATAGAAGAATCTTGCAGTCTGCCAGCTCGATATCTAGCATGAATACAGATCTAATTTTACCTTGAGGAATAGTCATAGATGGTGAGCGATGGGTTTTCTAATTAAATGTTGTGATTGGATAATTTTGGTCCAATATATTGTGTGGGCCCCGTCAGTATGTATAGGGATCAGTGTGATTGGGTGTTATTTGTTATTTGCCATGGATTAGTGTATTGTGTGGATATAGCCTGAAGGCAAGGCCTAAGTTAAGAAAATAAATTTTTTAAGAGACAATATTTGGAAACCTAAGAAGCATCCTTAGAGCTGAGCTCAAGTCTTGCTGAATTCATGGGCACATTCATGTGGTTTTCTTTTGTGTGTTTCCTTGATGTTATGTTTAATCTACAGGCCTGTTATTCCATAGAAATCCCCCATCTGAATACTAACCAAGCCTAATTGTGTTTAGCTTTCAAGCTGGTATAAAGCCAGCCAAGTAAATACTAATGGAGAAGCAAGGCCTCCTTATTCACACTTGTACCTAAAGTGGCCATGATTTAAGATAAAAAGGAAATGGCAAAATTACATTTCATTAAATCATAGGCCCTAAAGTGAACTAAGGTCTCTTACTGTGTCTATTTGTAATAAAAGAGAAACGGGTGCTTTGGTGATAGTGGGAGCTTTCTTTCCGCTACAAGTAGCTGGTGTAGATATAACCGTCCCCAAGTTTTCATAAGGACTGCAACTGAGGTAAAATTAAAAATCTCTCCTGCCAATTGCTAGGGTATTTTATTTATTTATATTTATTAAGAGTTTTCATATTATAAAAGATAATAAAAAAGAGGGGAAAAACATGCAGGAAAAGAAAAAACGAAAATAAAGAAGCGTGTAAATGACTTCCAGCTTTTTAAACAGAGTAATACAATCACATTTGTCCCTCGGTTCCCTTAAATATTTTGCGAATCCCCACACACCCTTCCTTTAATTCACATCTTTCCTAATCTTCCAATCCACAAATCATATTTTCTTTTTTCAGCAAAAAATCCATATAAGGATTCCTGTCTTTCAAAAAAAAATTTGTTTTTGTTTGTTCTTTGACCAAACTGTTCAATTTTGCCTTTTCAGCAAGTTCGGACGTTTTCACAATCAAATTCTTCTTCACTGTGGGAATATCATAACTCTTCCATTGTTTTGCATAAAACATCCCTGCTGCAGTTACGGTACCTGCGCAACATAAATCTACCATGTGTCTTTTTAAATTCATCGTCCATCAGTTCCAATTAGAAATATTAATCTTTAAGTTCCTTTGCCTCGTTATGTCAATTAGTAGCCAAATTTTCTTAGCTTTCTGAAAACTTCTAGGGAAGAAATGATGACATGAATATAGTTTCAATGAGAGGAGAGACTGACATGAAATGAAGACCCTGAGTCAGTGATGAAATTCATTTTTTTTATTACCAGTTCTGTGGGCATGGCTTGGTGGACGTGGCAGGGGAAGGATACTGCAATATCCACATTCCCACCCCACTCTGGAGCCAGCTAGAGGTGGCATTTGCCGGTTCTCTGAACTACTCAAAATGTCCGCTACCGGTTCTCCAGAACCTGTCAAAACCTGCTGAATTTCACCCCTGGCCTCAGTGATTTCTCCCTGGACAAGATGATGACTGAGATCGCCCATAAGATGTGCTACAGACAGTTGCTTCTCATGAGGAGACTACAAAATAGTGGTCTCTGATAAGTTTAGAGTACTAAGAGATGAGGGGAACATTGTGGCCCAAATGGTAGTTTGGCATCTTTAAAAAATGTCTGAGATGGTAGAGATTCTCCTGCTTGAGCAGGGAGCTGGACTAAAAAAACCTCCAAGGTCCCTTCCAACTGTATTCTATTCTTAAAAGGACACAAGGTTCCCATATTTCCTTTCTTAATCATCTTTGGAAATTGCTTGTTAATTGCTTTTTGGTTATTACAAACTGTCATAATGGCATAATTTACTACATTGGGTGAGTTTCTTTTAATTCTTAGTTTTATACAAGTTTAAAGATTTAACAAAATTCTTTTTTGGGGAAATAAATAGAAAAAAGTGAAAGTCATAAATGGACTAATGGATTTGAAATAAGATTTTGAAACCAATTATAAGAATCATTCCCATGGGAAAAGGCTATTGTTTAGAATGTTTATATATATATATATATATATATATATATATATATATATATATATATATATATATATATATATATATATATATATATATATATATATATATATATATATATAGAGAGAGAGAGAGAGAGAGAGAGAGAGAGAGAGAGAGAGAGAGAGAGAGAGAGAGAGAGAGAGAGAGAGAGAGAGAGAGAGAGAGATGACGTTGAGTCTCCTCCCCTTAAAGGGACCTCTTCACAGGAGCTGTGATACTTAGTCTTCATTTAAGAGTCCTGTAAATTGGCTGATATAGCAGGGATACCAGATAGCTCAAGGCATAGAGAGCTTGCCTCAAATGCTGGAAAGCCCTGGTTCAAATCCCAGTAGAAGGAGTATGGCCAGCTGAAGAAGGCTAATAAGCCTTAAGACGTATTTATTCCAACAAGCCGGCCTAGGATAGCCCCCCGCGTCTGACTTTTAAATATAAATTATAATTTGGTTACGGTTTTAATAACGGGTTTTAGCACGGGTGAATTAATTTAATATATTTTTAATTGATGTATATTGTATTTATGGTTTTATATAATGCCTGTGTGCCGCCCTGGGTCCTAACAAGGAGAAGGGCGGGGTATAAATTTAATAAAATAAATAAAATAAAATAAAATGAAATGGATCCATCCTGGTCTCTTTATTTTCAGCCCTTAAAAATCTAACATATATATATATATATTTTCTGAGGTTGCTCCTGGAAGCACCAAGCCGGAAACACCAGCCTGAAGATGATGAATGAGATTTCATCGAAATGTCGTGAAGATACTTCCAATTCTACACAGGAGAAAACCCGAACAACCAAAGACCTACATATATATATATATATATATATATATATATATATATATATATATATATATATATATATATATATATATATATATATATATATATATATATATATATATATATATATATATATATATATATATATGTTTTCTGAGGTTTTCGCGGGTGTTTGTATGTAGGTCTTTGGTTGTTCGGGTTTTCTCCCGCGTAGAATTGGAAGTATCTTCACAACGTTTCGATGAAATCTCATTCATCATCTTCAGGCTGGTGCTTCCGGCTTGGTGAGATCTCAGCCGGTGCCTCTTTTTAACTGCCAGTGGGGGTGTGACCTGATTGGGTGGGAGCTTGGCTGCATTCTGATTGGGTGGAGGTGTGTTCTGATTGGTAGGGGGTTTGGCTGTGCTCTGATTGGATGAGAGTTTGGCTGTGCTCTGATTGGATGGGGGCGTGTTCTGTTTGGGTGGGGGCCTGGTTGTGCTTGTGTTAGTCTGAGTTGCAGAGGAATTTGGCCTGGTGAGCTGCGTTACTGTTGTTTGGCTTCGCGTTTGTGGTCGTATCCCATCTCCGTGGTGGGCATCAGTTTGCTTCATGTATGGATTGGAGGGGTTTAAAGTGGTTAATAATGCAGCTGTGGTCTGGCTTCTGGTTTGTGGTCGGGCTTCTGATTTGTGGTCATCATCAGTGTGGGTTTGGGTTTGCTTTTTGCGTGGATGTGTGATAGTGACATCCTGTGTGGTTTTCGTGAGTGTGGGTCTGGTATCATTCTTTGTGTTAGGGACTCGTTTGTCAGTGAGGGCGGGTTTCCAAATGGCTGGTAGGCGGGAGGTATCATCTCGTTTATTCATGCTGTGTGGCCGTTTTTCTATCTCAATAGCTTCTCTGATTATTCTGTTGTTATAGTGTTCAATTTTGGCAATAGTTCTGGTTGTGTTTAGAACCAGAGTGTTCTAATTTGCAAGAAAGCCAAGGCCGAAGCCTGATGATGATGGGGGTGATCCCATCGAAACATTGCAAAAACACCTTTAATTTTACACGGGAAAAGACCCGAATAAACCAAAATCTACATACCTATACCCGTGAAAATCTACGAAAACATATATATATAGCAGTAATCTAATTTGGTTCTCTATCTGGATGACTCTGGGTTGAGTCAAAGGGCAGAGAGGGATGACGTTGAGTCTCCTCCCCTTAAAGGGACCTCTTCACAGGAGCTGTGATAATTAGTCTTCATTTAAGAGTCCTGTAAATTGGCTGATATATCAGGGATACCAGATAGCTCAAGGCATAGAGAGCTTGCCTCAAATGCTGGAAAGCCCTGGTTCAAATCCCAGTAGAAGGAGTATGGCCAGCTGAAGAAGGCTAATAAGCCTGAAATGGATCCATCCTGGTCTCTTTATTTTCAGCCCTTAAAAAAACTAACACACATCTAAAAAAAAATGTCACACAGCAGTAATCTAATTTGGTTCTCTGTCTGGATGACTCTGGGTTGAGTCAAAGGGCAGAGAGGGATGACGTTGAGTCTCCTCCCCTTAAAGGGACCTCTTCACAGGAGCTGTGATAATTAGTCTTCATTTAAGAGTCCTGTAAATTGGCTGATATATCAGGGATACCAGATAGCTCAAGGCATAGAGAGCTTGCCTCAAATGCTGGAAAGCCCTGGTTCAAATCCCAGTAGAAGGAGTATGGCCAGCTGAAGAAGGCTAATAAGCCTGAAATGGATTCATCCTGGTCTCTTTATTTTCAGCCCTTAAAAAAACTAACACACATCTAAAAAAAATGTCACACAGCAGTAATCTAATTTGGTTCTCTGTCTGGATGACTCTGGGTTGAGTCAAAGGGCAGAGAGGGATGACGTTGAGTCTCCTCCCCTTAAAGGGACCTCTTCACAGGAGCTGTGATAATTAGTCTTCATTTAAGAGTCCTGTAAATTGGCTGATATATCAGGGATACCAGATAGCTCAAGGCATAGAGAGCTTGCCTCAAATGCTGGAAAGCCCTGGTTCAAATCCCAGTAGAAGGAGTATGGCCAGCTGAAGAAGGCTAATAAGCCTGAAATGGATCCATCCTGGTCTCTTTATTTTCAGCCCTTAAAAAAACTAACACACACACACACACACACACACACACACACACACACACACACACACACACACACACACACATATATATATATATATATGTGTGTGTTAGTTTTATGAGCTGATCAATAAATTAAATTAGAAGAGACCAGGATAGATCTATTTCGAGCTTATTAGCTCTCATCAGCTGGCCATACCCCTTACTGGGATTCGAACCGGGGCTTTGTTGCATGCTAAGCAAGTAGCCTAGCACTGTAGCCAAGCCGGTTCTCCTTATTGCATCAGCTTAGACAGGGTATATTAGTATAGGTAATTGTTTCACAACAACCTGTTATTATTAGGCCCCAATTCAGGGAGGAAACACACTGTTTCCTTTACTGCTCATCGGCTCATCGCTAGAGACCATCCAAACAGCAAGCCAAGAATTACGTTGTATAATATTTTAGATATGTGTGTTAGTTTTATGAGCTGATCAATAAATTAAATTAGAAGAGACCAGGATAGATCTATTTCGAGCTTATTAGCTCTCATCAGCTGGCCATACCCCTTACTGGGATTCGAACCGGGGCTTTGTTGCATGCTAAGCAAGTAGCCTAGCACTGTAGCCAAGCCGGTTCTCCTTATTGCATATATATATTTGTTTTCTGAGGTTTTCGCGGGTGTTTGTATGTAGGTCTTTGGTTGTTCGAGTTTTCTCCCGCGTAGAATTGGAAGTATCTTCACGACGTTTCGATGAAATGTCATTCATCATCTTCAGGCTGGTGCTTCGGGCTTGGTGCTTCCAGGTGCTTCCTTGCTCCTGGAAGCACCAAGCCCGAAGCACCAGCCTGAAGATGATGAATGACATTTCATCGAAACGTCGTGAAGATACTTCCAATTCTACGCGGGAGAAAACCCGGACATCATCAACGAGGGGGGGGCTTTCCCAGCTCCTCGCCACACACTTCCCTCACTGGCCGGGGTGTGCGCAGGCCGACACCCCCCCCCCCGAGAAGGCTACCTACAGGTAGGCGTCTGGTGGGGCGGCGGGGCCGGGCAGGCGGCGGGCACTCTGCACACACTCAGACAGAGGCATGGGGCGGGCCAGGAAGTGGTGGGCTGGTGGGCAGGTGGAAGGGGAGGGCCGGTGAGGGAGGAGCCAGACAGGCACCAGGCGGCGGAAAAGAGGAGAGCCATCCGGACCCCGTGCAGCCCTGAAGTTTCCGCTGCGCTGCCATGCGCTGACAGCGGCCGGCCGGAAGCCCCAACGCCATCCGCCCGTCCCGCCATGGGCGCCTGGGACGAGCCAGGCGAGGAGGAAGCGGCGGTGGGGCTTCCGGCCAGCTGCTCTCAGCGCATGGCAGCGCAGTGGAAACTTCAGGGCCGCACGGGCTCTGGTGGGCTCTCCTCTTCTTTCGCCGCCTGGTGCCTGTCTGGCTCCTCCCTTGCCAGCCCTCCCCTTCCGCCTGCCCACTAGCCCGCCGCTTCCTGCCCGCGCCCCTGCCTCTGTCTGAGCGCGTGCAGAGTGCCCACCGCCTGCCCGCTGCTGCCCCAGGCAAAAAGCGGGACATTTTGAAGAAGCCACAGGAGGCGGGACTAATTCTTTGAAAGCGTGATTGTCCCGCCAAAAGCGGGACGTCTGGTCACCTTATATATGTATGCTTTTTCATAAGTCCAGCATGCTTGATAAAATGACACCTCATGTTTTTCACATTTACAACACTGACTTGAAATATCTTTGTACATTTTTTATAGTTTCTCTTATGTCATATTCCAATGGTATATCAGTTTATAAAAATACAAAACCCTGACTCAGTTACTACAGTGCTTTTTATCAGCTCTTTATTTTTAAAGGAAATGAGCACAGTGGCAATGTTTGAATATTGTCAATATGATTGGGCTCCCTGAGCTTTTGTTTCCTTTTCAAATGTAAATACTTCTGCAGCAAAGGCATACTCTGGAAAAGAGAGTTTTGGATCTGAATGTTTTAGCAAAATAAACCAAAAGAACATTAAGTAAACCTCCGGAAATAGCTTGATAATTCAAGCCAAAGCTAATTTGTCCCTATAGTTAATTAGAAATTCAGTAACTACTCAAAGTATGTTGAGATCCAAGGATCTCAGTAGACCCTATGTATTAATATTGTGCACCAACTTGCCCTGTGAATCCAGTTTAAAAAGAAACATTCATTTGGCATACGAAAGAAGTCTGAATCCAAGGTTGAGTTGCAGCAAAATGGCTTGTCCAGTGCACCAGTTTTAAGTGGCCTCTAGATGGCAGTGAATCTATTTCACTGGCCAATCCTCATAGGTTCTGAGGAAGCTGGTAGCCATTTTGAGGAGTTGTCAATTAAGTACAGCCATGACTGAGAACTGCAGTCTTAGACTTCATTGGCCACACAATAAAAAAAATTCATAAATGTTATGTGACATCAACAGTGAATCATGGTTATTGAAATCTAACACAACCTCCTGGTATCCTGACACAACATATTACAAAATGTCTATCATTTGCTGAAGCAAAGGTTGCAAAAGACATATAGACCTCTTTCCTCCATTATTGTTGACTTTATTCCATTATTGTTACTCCATTATTGTTGACCTGTGCCATTTTACTGCACGAGGCAGAACAATAATTGCAACACATGCACAGAAACACCCCTTGCTTGCAAGGCAGGCTATTGTCCTGAAACCTGGCAAATTATCTTGGCTCAGGGAGCTGAAAAATCCATGGCTGTCTCCCCCTGCACTTGCAATAAAGATACAAGGAGAGTAAATGAAATTAATAACTATTTGTGGCCTTCCCCAGATAGGCTGCCTTTCATCAATTGCACAACTGGCCCTTTTTCCATACATATTTCCTTCCTTGTAAAGTATAAAATGAAGAAGATTTTGGGAATATTGTTGTTTGGGAAACAATTATTTGAAATTTGAATTTGAATTGTTTGGAAAACAATTGCCTCGACTTATCGAAAGGGCTTTAAACTAAAACTGGAAGGGGGTGGACATGATCTTTAGGATCTAACCACAAACATAAATCCCACAATAATTAATCAGTTAACAAGGAAGGGAATGTTGAGAAGGGGAACTCAGGTATAAAACAGGAGAAATATGCAACATAAGGACTCAGGTGCCTATATACCAGTGATGGCTAACCTATTTTTAGCTCGCGTACAAAAAGCGGGGGGAGCGCAGGGGGGGCGGCGTGCATCGGCATGCCATACCCATAATGCTATATGTGTGACCCCCTGCTTTTGGCGTCCTTTTTTCACCCTCCCCAGGCTCCAGAGGCTTTCTAGGAGCCTGGAGAGAATGAAAACAGCCTCCTACCCCACCTCCAGAGGCTTCGGGAGCTTCCCTGAAGCCTCCAGAGGGCGAAAAACGGCCTCAAAAGAAGGCCTAAAGCAACTGGCCAGCGCACACATGCGCACTGGAGCTGACAGCGCAACGCCTCACGTGCCCTAAGAAATGGTTCCGCATGCCACCTGTGGCACCTCTGCCATAGGTTCGCCATCACGGCTATATACTAATACTCAAATTAAGGGAGAACAAACAGAGTAAACTTGATGTCTGTTCGGCCCAGTTTGACCGAACCGGTAGTGGTATGCTGGCCTGGGTCGCAGATTTGGCAGCGACCCAGGCTGGCCACGCCTCCAGACTGGTTCCCTAGTTGCTGCAGAACAATTTCTATTGAACTGCGCACGCATCCAGCACCCATGTGCTTGCAAAGTGAGCCCACGAGTGAACTGGCAGTAATGCTGGCTAGAACCCACCCCTAATCATAACAGCTTTATAGAAATGCACAATATCAAGAACGAAAGCTTTCGGAAATTGATTTGAGTGAAAATTAGGGGAAAAAGAAATGACATAGCTATAGGTATATTTTACAGGTACCCAATGATGCAGAGGAAATTGATGAATTTTTTACTATCCAGTTAGCTAAGAAAAGCACACTATTATATTAATTGTTGTTCAGTTGCTAAGTCATGTCTGACTCTTCACAACTCATGGACCATAGCAGGCCAGACTTCTCTATCTTCCCCTGTCTTCCAAAGTTTGACCAAATTAGTAAATAAAATAAATAAATATATAGTAAATATAATAAAACTGTATTAATGGAGGTCTTTAATTATCCTAATTTCAAATGGGAGATGAACAAGTGGAAGATCAAATAGGTTTATGATATGCCCAGCTAACAACTTTGTCACTCAAAAGGTAGAGAACTAGTGGATCAACTATACTCAACTTAATTCTTACCAATAAATATAAAATGATAGAAGGAGTAACAATTGTAGGAATCATGTGTGAAAATGACCATGTTATACTAGAATTCAACTTAATGCAGGCACAGGTAATTGAACCAAGTCAGATTAGTGTTTTAGACTTTGAGAGAACTGATTTCAACAAACGAAGGGAGAGGTTAGGAAATATTCCATGGACAGAAATCCTAAAGGGAAAAACAATTCAAGATGCTTGGGAAACTGAAAAAATGAGATTATAAAAGTCCAATCAAACACAATACCACAGAGAAAGAAAAACAAGAGACCCTAGATCAGTGTTAGTGAACATTTTCAGTACTGGGTGCCGAAACTGGAGCGTGCATGGGCACGCATAGGAGTACTGGAAACCAGAAGAGCAGCTCCCTGGTGCGGATGCGCAGGAGCGCCAGAAACTGGAAGAACAGTTCCCTGGCACACAGCTCCTGGAGCATGGGGGTGTAAGGCCAGAGAACTGGAAAAGAGCTGATGTGGTTCCAAACTACAAAAAAAAAAAGGAAAAAAAGTAGAACCAGATAACTATAGACTTCTCAACTTGACATCAATATTTGAGAAAATTCTAGAAAAGATAATCAAGCAGCAGATTTACATCTACATCTACAAATGAACAAAGCAATTACCAGAAGGCAGCATGGTTTTTTGTTTAAAAAAACAGATCATGCTAGACAAACCTTATTGCTTTCTTGGATAAAGCGACTAAATTAGTGGACCAGGGAAATGCTGGGACTATAGTATACTTAGACTTCAGTAAGCCATTTGATAAAGTACACCACAGCCTATTTCTAGGTAAGTTAGAATAATGTGGGATAGACACTATTATCACCACTTGGCTGACCAACTGCACTCAGCATGTAACCCTCAATTTATATGGAAGGAATCTTGCAGTGGGTACATCAAGGCAGTGTTTTAGTGCTCCACAACATCTTCATAAATGATCTAGAGGAGGGAATAGAGAAGGAGCTCATCATATTTGCAGATGATACCAAGTTGGGAGGAGTTGCTAACATTTTGGAGCACAGACTCAAGGCTCAGAAGGAACTTAACAAATTTGAGCATTGGGTTCTATCCAACAAAATGCAATTTGGGGTGAAAAATAAGATCCTGCATCTAAGCAAGAAAAGTCAAATGCATGGGTATAGAATAGGTGGCACCTGGCTCAACAGTAATAAAAGTGAGAAGGCTCTAAGTGTACTTGTGACCACTTAGCGTGAGCCAATTGTATGCTGCATTTGCAAAAAAAAAAAAAAAAAAAAGCCAATGCAGTCCTAGGCTGCATTAACAGAGGGATAGCATCAAGATCATAAGCAATGATAGTACTGCTTTATACAGCACTAATAAGACCTTGGAATACTGCATTCAATTCTGGTCACCACAATACAAAAAAGATACCGAGACCCTAGAAAGAATGCAGAGAAGAGCAACTAAGATGAAAAGGCTTTGCAGGATAAATCATATGAGGATTAGATACAATATGCCTAGCTTTATGAAGAGAAGAATTAAGGGTGACCTGATAGTTGTCTTCTGATACATGAGGGACTGCCACAGAAAGGAGAAGATTGCATTATTCTCCAGAGCTACTGAGAGCAGGACAAAAAGCAATGGGTAGAAACTCCTTAAGAAGAGATCCAACCTGGAACTAAGGAGAAATTTCCTGACAGTGAGAACAATTAATCAATGGAACAGTTGGCCTCCCAGAGCTAGAGGTGCATCATCACTTGAGGTTTTCAAGAAAAGATTGGACAACCATTTGTTCAGAATGATATATAGTCTCCTGCCATGGACAGGATTAGAAGACTTCCAATGTACACCCTATCCTATCCTATCCTATCCTATCCTATCCTATCCATCTCTAGTCTAATTAAAGAAAAATGTGGCCATGATTTTTTTAAAATTAACTTAGAAGCACCAAGCATCCTAATTTGACAGGTGTAATTAAATGTAGGCCAGAATGAGGGTAGTGGAAAGGGAGGAGGGAAACAGATCCTGATATGATTTGGTAGCTACTGAGGTTCTGTAGAGTTGAATAACCGACAGTGATCAGCTACTGAACAGCCTCGTTGGGACTTGAATGAGTGAAGTGCATGAAATTGAGCATAACTGACAAAAACTGAGTTCTACAGTCCTCATTGTGCTATCATTTTAGAATTACACAAAGGTGTAGATCTCTGTTCTTTTCTTCTTGGTAGGAAATTTTAAGAGAAGTTAATTTCAAAAAGTGGGAGATGGATGATACGACAGGAAGTCAGTAAGCATCGCGTTAGTTAAAGAGCAGACCTTTGGAAAAGATTGGGAGCAGGAAGGTGAAGGGGCGAAGGGCCATTCCTACACTTCCCCATCTGTCCCAAACCTTTACCCTGGTCATACCCACAATAGGTCAGAGTACTTGCCTCCAAGGTCATGACTAGCAAAGTGTTATGGATTTTGCACCTCTTGAAGCTCTATAATTGGATATCCTTTGGGGGTTGGGGAGGCCATAGTACTTTTGTTAGAGTACATGAAGTGAGAACATTTAAACCAAAGGCTGGAGGGATGAAATGAAGCAGCTCTGTGTGACCTATGGTAATAGTAGCGAGGGTTGTCAAGTCTTTGAAATGGGAAAAGGATCTTAGATCCCTGAATGTCTTTCAGCACATTCTGAAACTAGGAATTTGTTTCCTAATGCAAATTCAGCTGCATTCACAATCATTTGACAAAGAAGTCCAGTCTTGGTTATTTTAAGGTTTTAAATTTCCTAACCCTAATTTAGTCTGAGTATATGTATTGCTACTGTAAAACAATTCAGAACCTATTCTTTTTCCTTCACAAATCACTTCAACTTCTTCCCTTTAATCCCCATCTACTTTCTACCAACCCAATCTAGTTCTCCTGAGTCTATGTTATATACTAACATTCTTGGAAAAGGAAGGCTTGTTATATTTTATTGGTTTAACAGTAGAAACATTAGTCATAACGTAATATCTATTGATTATTATGGCAATTATGGTGCCAAATATTTTTTTGCAGAACGTAAAAGTCAGCACTGAAAGGAGAAACACACATACAACTATTGTTCTCTAGTGAGAGAAGGCATCCTGATCTTGCAAATGGGCTTCCTTTCTCCCTCAGGCATACCTCACCTGAGAAGTACTAGAGTTCAAACCTATCTGGAAATCCTAATCCCCAAGATGGGAATTGTGTCCTGGTAGTTAATTTCAATAGAAGAAAGAGATTCTGTTTTTTTTATTTTTTCTGCAGTGAAAGACACTAGCAGTAGTCAAATACTAATGGCATTTGGGTGTCTTTTTTTAAAAAAAAACCCTGTTTATGACAGTCATATTTCCTCTCTATCCTCAGGCATGTACTGTAAATGATAAAACAATGGGAGTGAAAACAATATATCTGTATATACATATCTTTATATATATCTTTATCTTTGATATTTTTGTACTCAGGTTTTTGAAAGGCAATGCTTCCCAACTGGATCTAGAGGTTCGTCTTTTTCTAATTTCTCCAGTTAGTCTTGAGACAGAGCTAGGATGCCAATGGAGCAACAGCTTCTCTGCTGAGCTCCTTATGATATTTTGCTTGTCTTATTAATTTTTGTAAATAACCTGACTACAGATTTTAATTTTTATCTAGCTCTATTTAATAAACACATTCTCTGCAAGATATATTTGAAATCTATTCTAAGATATAATAATAATAATAATAATAATAATAATAATAATAATAATAATAATAATAATAATCTTTATTGTCATTGTGAAAATTACAATGAAATTGGTTTTAACTTCACTGGTGGATAGGATATTAATTCCAATATATTCTAAGTTACCAAACATCATGAAGTTTTAGATGCATGTTGACACTGAAGCAATGGGGAAAAACAAGAAATGCAACAAATAAGTCATAGCTCACACACTCCATCTAAAGCAGAGGTTCCCAAACTTGGCAACTTTAAGACTTGTGGACTTCAACTCCCAGAATTCTCCAGCCAGCATAGCGGTCAAAAATTGAGGATTACATGATGTACAAGAAAACTATGAATATAAATAGCAACAAAATACATCTTTTCTATTCTTTCCCTAGCTCCAATAAATGATATCCAACAAATATTGTATTAGACTTCTCTACTTTTCATGAGGAATTGAAGTATCTGATTGAATTTCTGCCTTGATCAGCCTCCCTCTGCTGTTAATACATCTCTGAAGGGTGGGGGGAGTTAATCAAGCAATCATCAAAGGAATTCATGATAGGCTTTGCTGCTAGACAACATCTATTAACTGCACAAATTGTAAAGCACAAAGGTGGGCTCTTTAAAAAAAGCCTTTGTGCAAAATTATGCAGATAGTCTAGCAATTTTTACTGAAAATTGAAAACCTTGATCTGTTTACGGACAGTCAAATTGTCCAGGGGAACAAATTAAGGTTAGAAAGGACATCCAAATACAGGAAGAATTTAAACCTCGCTTTCCACAAAAGAGACAAACCCAAGCAAATACAACTGTAAGGTAAAGGTAAAGGTAAAGGTTCCCCTTGCACACATGTGCTAGTAGTTTCTGGCTCTAGGGGGCGCTGCTCATATCCGTTTCAAAGCCAAAGAGCCAGTACTCTCTGAAGACATCTCTGTGGTCATGTGGCCGGTATGACTAAATGCTGAAGGTGCACAGAATGCTGTTACCTTCCCAGCAAAGGTGGTTCCTATTTTTCTATTTGCATTTTTACATGCTTTAGAACTGCTAGGTTGGCAGAAGCTGGGACAAGTAACGGGAGCTCACTCTGTTATGCGGCGCTAGGGATTCGAACCGCTGAACTGCCACCCTTTCTGATCGAGAAGCTCAGCGTCTTAACCACTGAACCACCCAGTCCCTAATACAACTGTATCTTCATACAAATCAAGTTTCTTTGAGCTTTATACTCAACCAAACATTGGATGTTGGTTTATAAGAAGAGCTATCGTTCTATCACTTGGTTCACTTTTATGACATTGTGATATGATTGATCGAAGTCCTGTCAAATGGCTTCCTAGCATGACAGGACACAAATGAATTCTATTGCTTTCCACCATCCTTTGCACAAATGAAATCTTTTATTTCTATTTTTCAAAGATACCCATGGCACAGATAGAAAAGGCTGCACTTTTTGTTTTAACATATCAGACAGAAAAGCCTGTGGCAGCATGCCAAATGATAAAAACCACAGCAACCTAGCACCTTTAGCTTCTTGACAAGACACTGCTCATATAATTATACTGAGATGATGGAAGAAAAATGACATTGATGAAGTTCTAGAAACAGTACTAATTAATTCTTTTGAAGGCTTATCAAATTGCAAACAAGAAGAAATATTGAGTCAAGTGGATGAACTGAAGCAAACACTGCTGTTAAGCTGAGCAGCAGCCAAACCTTTAATTGACTGATATCTTTGGACTCTCATCTGACTACAGTTCTGCAGAAAATCATAATAAATTCTCTGAATCGTGAAAATAACTCTGCCAAAGAAGGAAATCAACCTACACCCCAGAAAGTCTATATGTCCTTCTGTCCGAACCAGTCCAGATCGATTCTATCTTGTTTACTTTCAGATAATGACAATCTGTATCAATCTGTAGTATTTGAGAACAAAAGAGAGTTGCTATATCAAGAGTACATCGTAAACAAGAGCTTCAACTTGCAAATCCAACTAGGCCAAATCCAACTAGCAAACTAGCAAATCCAACTAGCAAACTGATAGTCCAAAGTTGCTGCCTGCTAATGATCCTTGTTCTGATTAAACATCAATATAACAAAATCAGTATGTCTTCTTGCACTTAGACAAGACCATACTACTCTGAATGCTACCAGTTGACTTGCTCCTAAGACTCCTAAATACTATCTCTTGAAATATTGCTGGATGGCAAATTAATCAGTGGCTACCCATTTTGAACAGTATCCATCAGAATGTAATTTCATCTTAATAGAAGAGACATGTCTTGTCAGGATTCTGCTCATATACCATTCGTGCCACTAAATTCTATATGGAAGAGCAAGCGATGTATTATTAGTTTTGATCTCAGATGATATGAAGGTAACTCTGCAACGAAGGCATTGATCAGACATTAATATGCTCAGGTAGTCCATTGCAAATACTTTGGATTTATATAAAGTTCTTGAAGATGCCACTCAACGTTGAATCCAGGTTTGAAATGTATCTCAGTGCTCATGCTGTCTTCTAATTGTATTGAACAAAATCTCTTATTACTTCCAGCCACCACACTATACTTTCTATTCTGGGAATCTGAATACCTGTCCTACACTGGCTGAAGAAAGGTAGACTTTAGTGAGTTTATGGTATCGTTTTTCAAAGCACCTACACTTTTGAGTGTTAATTTCACAATGAACCTTGTTCTAATTCACACAGAATGGAAGAATTCCAAATGTCCTCAGAAACATTAATTAGCTAGACTGACAATGGAGGAAAGGATGAATCTATCCTAGCATTTACAGTTCATCATAGCCAAGTCTTTGAGCTAGAGGTTGTCTTTCCAAATGTAAATGTGATGGAGAGAGTAAAGGTACAAAATAAAATGGAGTATGCACATTTTTCCTCCCTGCCTTTTAGCAATAACCAGATCAACTCATCTCTTTCCCTAACCCTATGACCTCCGAATAGACCTTCCCTACCTCCATACAAATCTCCCTGCAATCCCATCTATATCACAGAGGAAAAGCCTTTTTACAAGCGCATAGTACAGTCCACGGGGAGTTCTAACAAAGGCTTTGCAACATGGAGAAGCCTCAACTCTGAGTTTCCTTATTGATAGTTTGTGCAAGTTGGAAGAAAAGTTTCCACTCCATCTCCTTGCGTCCAGGTTCCCCACCTGGTCTTAAGTCCACTACTGTTTACCTTGATGACGCATGACTGCATCATACAAAATCTGTTACAAATCATATTGTAGTATGCAGCAGTGGTGGATCTTCTTCGGGACGACAATGAAGATGGTTATAGGGAAGAGGTGAATACTCTGGTGCAATAAAAGTAACTTGGTTCTAAATGATATTAAAACAAAGGAGATCATTATAGATTTTAGAAAGAGCGGCATAGTCATACTCCACTCAGTATTAAGGATGCAGCTGTAGAGGTGGTCAACAGTGTAAAGTATCTGGGGGTGCAGATAACTAACAATCTGAATTGGTCTCTCCACATGTTATCCTTAGTGAAGCGTTATCAACCAGCGTGTGTGTCAGATGGGGAGATCACATCTTTCTCCTTCTGTTCTGGCCACTTTTTACAGAGGCAAAATTGAGGCACAAACTGCATCACTGTTTGGTTTTGTGGCAGCAAAAAGTCCATACAGAGAGTGGTAAGGACAGCCAAGAAGATTAAAGGAAGGTTACTTCCTGTTTTCAGGATACTGCTTATAAGCGCTATGTGCTTAGAGCTCAGAGCATTGTTAGAGACCCCACTCACCCATTATATGATCTGTTTCTGTTGCTCCCCTTTGGGAGGAGGTTTCAAAGTATTTCTAGCAGGACTACCAGATTCTGTAACAGGCTTTGTTCCCTATGCTTTCCATCTGGTAAACTCGCAAGATAGTTTTTCTTGCCACATACATGTATACATCTGAACTAGACTATGTCGTTTCTCTGTGTCATATAATATATGTGGGTATACACATAATTTTGTATTTATTTTATTTTTGTCATGTTTATGTAGTGCAAATTGGAGGTGGTGACCCTTTGAGAGCTGTATGCAATCAAATTTCATTTTAATGTATGCCAATTAGTGCATATTCAAAGTGACAATTCTAAGTCTAAACTCCATCTTCAATCAGCTCATCAACTCAACATCCCATCTCCCTCACAATGGACTTTGTCAGATCTGTTGCTGAAATACCCATTTTGCCTAACAATAGAAGTAACCTCAGATATAAGGACAAAATCCCCAAACTGGCCAGCAAACCAGAGCCCTATAAATTGTTGTCTTATAGTCCCCATGTCCTATAAAAATCTTTGTTTTCCCTTTCTTCCTGGTCCCTCTTCTTTTTAAAGCAGGCACTCAATGATAGTTGCAATAAATATGTCTTCTACTCCTCTCTGTTGGGCTCCATACTTCTGAATTTTCCATGACAAGGGATTCACTTTGAAATCTTGACTCCAAATGCTCTTGCTGAGTGATAATAGCTGGTTGTAAGGGGAGGGACTTTTTGGTATGCTGTTTCCTTTGGTTATTTCAGTGTCAAGAAATTAATTTACGTTCTCGGACCTTTTAAAATTATGGGTTTTTTAAATATAAAAATCTCATGCATCTTAATGCATTGTTTTTAACTGTCATATTTTTTTAAAAAAAAATAAAGAACAACTGTAGCGCTAGTAGTCAACCCTTAAGAAAAATGAAGCAGCTACTTGGAGTGAGCAGTGAGACATTAGTGGAGAGAGTCGAGGGAGTCATCTACTGCTTCTCTTCTCTCTAAGCTGACCTGATGCCTTTTGGTCCGAAGAATAGGTTTTCTCCTCAACAGCTACGCCAGTCAATTTTTATACATTGCAATATTGTGTACCCAAAGTGGAAGGAATGACATCCTGTGCTTTTCCTTAGATAGCAATTAGTTTGGGGGTTATTCCTGTTTACCACATGCTATATAATTTGATATTGTTTTCTCTGTGGTGAGAAAAATATATTTATGTTGTTGGCTTGATTTGCGATTATGATGTTTGTTTCTCAAACATTTAATTTTTAGATACCTAATAGTGAGGGCTGGAGGTTACAGACTTTGGAGCAGCAGGTATAGACAATATGTTAAAGCAGGGGTGTCAAACTCACGGCCCATGAACTGGCTGCGTCATGCGCTAGCCACACCCACCTCCATTTTAGCGAAGGGGGAAAAAGGTTGAGATACATCACCTGATAACATGACAACGCGAGTTAAGACACCCCTGTGTTAAAGACATTCTAAATTCTCCGCCCAATTAGGGATACCACAATAGGCATAATTGGAATATACACACACACGCACACTGTATATATATAATAATAATAATAATAATAATAATAAATTTAATTTATAGACCGCTTCCTCTCCCCTAGGGGACTCGGAGCGGTGCACAGGGAAGTTAAAAATACAATAAATATACATAAATAATTAGATAAAAGGCAAATTAAACAATTATCCCTGCGCTAAAATCCCCCAATTAAATTACTAAAATCCCCTAAACCATAAAAAGAGACTACCCTAGGCCGGCCAAGCAGAAAATATGTGTTTTTAATTTTTGACAAAAGGAGCGGAGGTCCGTGGTTGTTCTAATGTCGGGGGGAAGGTCGTTCCAGAGGGCTGGGCCCACCACAGAGAAGGCCCTTCCCCTGGGCGTCGCCCGCTGACAAAGTCTAGTGGACGGCACCCGGAGACGTCCCTCTCTGTGGGAGCGAATCGGCCCTGAGGATGTATGGGGCAGGATACGATCACGCAGATAGACACATTTATGATTATGATTACAGTCTCTCTTTGCAAAAGAACACCTGAGAATGAGTATGACTAAATGGAAACTGCTTGATTAGTTGCTGCTTCATTAGTTGCTGCCCAAAAATACAGCTATTCATCAAGAAAATGAACCTTTCTTGCCTAAATGCTTACCAAGAAACCCTGAAAGCCATGAAACCAAACAGAAAGATTTCAGTTATAATTGCATTGAAACAATTCTAAAGAGAGAATGGCTTTCTACAGTATATACAGGTAGTTTTCTACTTATGAACAAAATTGAGCCCATCATTTTTATTGCTAAGCAAGGCAGTTGTTAAGTGATTCATGCTCAATTCTACAATCTATTTGCCATGGTTGTTAAGTGAATCATGTGGTTGTTAAGCAAATATGACTCCCTTCCATTGATTTTATTTGATGCAAGCCAGCTGGGAAAGTCATAAATAATCAAACGACTCCAGGACATTAGATAAATATATGCCAGTTGCCAAAATAAGAGGTATATCATTGATCTAGGTTTCTTCGCAAAAATAAGAATTAAAGTACTAAACTAGGCCTCCTGGTTTCTAGTTAGCTATTATTGCTACCATAGCAGTACTTGGAAGTAGGGCTGGCATGTGACCTATGGGAGTATGGGTGACCTATCCATTTTTTATTACTCAGGATCTGATGTTTTGGTGTCAGTTGCAAATGCATTGTGCTTGAAATGTTGGAAGGCACTGGAAGGGGGGGAGTGGGGGAAAGCTTTTTATACCCAAGGGCTACTTTAATGGCTGGGAGTGGACGAGTGCTACAAAGCAGTTAGGGTGGCATCATGTATTTTGACATGATGGGAACTGATGGGGTTTTTGGGGAAGGGAACTGTTTTACCTTTTGTATTTTGCATCTCTGAATGGCAGGAAACTGAAATTTGGCAATATAGTAATAATAATACTTTGATTTTGCGTCAAATTATAAAGCAACCAGATATGACAACCATTTTCTCACCACACTGCTTTTCTAGTTTAAGCAGTACAATTCAACCAACCTCATAACAGTTCTGAAAAAAGAAGCATTTTAAGTGTGTTTTTAAATTTCAGGAGATTACTCTCTAGGCATGATTCCAAGGGAAGTCCTTTCCAAAGAAATGGTGCTAGATGGGAAAATGCTGTAAAATATTTTTAAAAAACAACACCTAATGAACCCTAATGAATTGGAAGATGAATTGTGATCTGCTGATTCAAATTACTAGGTGTTCTTGTAAGCAGGACCCTAAAAGCCAACATTTACCATTTAAGCTGATTTTGCTCTTGGAGACTCTGCAAATCTAAAGACTGGTGAAAAGAAGGCATAGAGGAAAATGGGAAAAGCCCAGAATTTCATGAACTGTACAATTCTGAAGTTGAACCAAAGGATGGGGAACAACTTTAGGAAGTCCTGCCAGCTAACTACTATAGTAATTCAAACACGAAACACTAAATTATGAACTTAAATCATGATCATATGAACGAGAAGAATATGAAAGAGAAGAATACAATACATTCTTTGCAATCAGGAATCCTGTCCCAATTTATATTTGTAAAGGCTCTGTTGCATTGATGCTATTTTGTCCAAACCTTTATCTAGTCCATTTTGTTTATACTCAGATGCAGTGCTGTAAACATATGGCCACAATAAAGAAAGAATTGAAAACATAAAGGGAAAAATGAGACAGAAGCAAAGCAAAACTGGGTAAAATGGAGAAAATTTATGTAATATTGCTACGAATGATATATTTATTGAAAAATCAGTGAAAGAAATATGTGCACACTATGGAATTATTCAATTATCTGACCAAAAAGTAGAGATGATTCTTCACTTACTCAAGTTGTACCTTCATCAGTTTGATTGCTAAGCTAGGCCTTTTATACCTTCACTGTGTCTTTTGAATTATCCCAAATGTCTCATTTGGAGAATAATGAACTACGATGTTGCCAGTAGTTATGTTTGTGTAGTTCTCCATCAGGTTAAAAGAATTTTTAAAAATGACAGTTTGCAAAGATTCTAAATAAGCTATATCTCTGGCCTGGTGATTGAATAGCATATAAATTCATTAATAGACAATTAAATAAAATACAATGCATCGTGGACCTCTTGCCTCACAAGCAAGAGGTTGTGAGTTCGATCCTAGGTAGAGGCACATGTAGGGTCTCCTGCTTGGGCAGGGGTTGAACTAGATGACCTGCAAGGTCCCTTCCAACTCTGTTAATCTGTTAAAGATGATGCCTAAATGTGTTGCCATAGGATCCCCCAAGGTATGCAGAAATGTATACATTTTGTAACCATACGTTTAATATTCTGTGAAGCTGAAGCACATTCTGAGAATAGCAACAGCTGGACAACCCCCTCCCACACCCCTGGGAATGAATTACAACATATGTAAATCTGTCCCCAAATACCAAGGGGGTACAGACCTAATTTAATAGCTCTGTAAGCATATTGTCTAACTCTGGGTGGATAAGGAAGATTACACCGGTATCACATTTGGTACTTTTCCCGTATTTTGAGGTTGAGTCTGCTCTGAGCTTCTCTGCTTTTTGTGTCTTTTCAATATATCCAGCCTGCTTTATTTGTAAGCCAAGGAAACTTGTCATGGGTTCTGCTTTTCTAGAGAGATGCTGACTAAGGTACAATCTTAGGATATGCAGGTATTTGGATGGATACTTTGAAGGATGTTTTGAAGATGAATATACCACATCTTTTTACCATGCAGTGTAATTTGAATTCTTATCAATCAAATCATCCTCTGTAGTCTTCTCAAACTGATGGCCTCTGCTCTGGAACTGTAACTCTCATGTACATTTCAAGTTCTTATGCTGAGAATTGCATATTGCAACCAGAAGTGGGTTCCTACTGGTTTGGACCGATTCGACCGAGTAGGTAGTAACTTGGCTGGCCACACCCCCAAACCAGTTCTATTGGTGGCGTCGTAAGCACCACCATCTTGTTTTTTGCTTCTGTGCATGCGCAGAAGCATTTTTTTACCTACTGCACATGCACGAATAGCGCACATCAAGTGAGTGCGCCCAAAGCACGTCCCCAAGCAAACCGGCAATAGAAGAAGGCACAACCCACCCCCGATTGCAACTCATCTCTGGGTTTATTTATTTATTAAAGAAGTGGGATCTGCTGTTGGTTCATGAACCATCTCCAGTGTGATGCTCACCTACTGGGGCCCCAAATCAATACTTACCTTCCCTACCACTTCACAAATATGAGCGCTCGAGCTCACTTGGCTCACATATACCACCTCCACGCATGTACAGATCCTTCCGCACATGTGCTTTTGGCAAAAATGGGATGCCATAGAGCTGGGCATGGGTGGGCAGAGTGCTGTGGAACTCTGGAAGTTCAAATCCACAAGTTGTAAAGTTGCTAAGATTGGAGAACCCTGTTCTAAAGGGCAAGAGTCTCTGGGTTGCCATTGTATTTTTCTAAAACTTGGTTATGCTGTTAGTCGCTAATATAGTCAGTTATATGCATAGGGAGATCGATTTTGCTACACATGAACTGGCATGATAATGGCACGATATAATAGCTGTTCTTGATTCAGATCCCTCCTTCTAAAACCTTTCAATATTTGTACCTCTACAACCCAGAATGAAACAGAGATTAGTGACATGTAGATGTTCCTGGATTATACAGTATAAGATCTGGCTTTCTTAAACTCAAAGTTTAGGCAAATGTTTTCATAAGGCATATTTAAGGGGCATATAATTCTGTGTTACACATTCAGTGCAAAGTAACATGGTATTCATATAAATAAATAAATACCCCCCCGCCCCCCGGGTAGTTGCTTAAACTAGGCTTTCTGGTCCAATTCTATAATTGTGCCCCATTTCAATGAAGGGCCTGAAAAGGACACACAGAACTTGGGAAACTTGGGAAAAGTCTGTTGTCCTTCTGATATCACAGACACATTAGCATTTACCAAGGATAACTAAAGCAGGAAACAAACAAACAAAACATGGGCATATTTTCTTTAGTATCTATTAGTTCTGTGCTAGCTACTTCCCTATGCCATGAGAAATTCCTGGGGCTACATTATTTGATTGGTTTTCCTTTAGAAGAGAAAAGCAAGTGTGAATTACAATCTATTTGTAAATGTTCACTGGAATCCAGGAAATGGCAGCATACAATCAATCACTGGCCCATCTAAATCATTATTTATTTCAGGAATGAAGATCTATTTGGCCTTTGATGCATATCAATCCAAACTACTGTAGACAAAATATATGGAGGGCTACAAGCAGAGATTGTATTCTGCCAATTCAGACCGGTTCACCTGAACCGGTAGTGGAAATTGCGGGTGGCTCCACCCACCTGGCCTGGCTCTATGCTATCCCATTTAGGCCCCTTTTTTAGCTAAAGCGCATGCATGGAAGGCTGAGCACATGTGGTGACGGGGCACGGGCACTCACATTTGCGAACCGATAGGGAAGGTAAGTGAATACCACCTCACACTGACTACTGTGTTTCCCCAAAAATCAGACAGGGTCTTATTTTCTTTGGACCCCCGAAATAAGCGCTTGGCCTTATTTTTGGGGCAGTCTTATTATTTTTGAGGTGCAGGAGGCGGAGAGCATGGTCACCTCGTGGCGGCTGCTGTGTTGCAATATTTTTGGGGAGGGATTATTTTCAGAGGAGCACTTAGTTTAGCGCATGCACTCAAAAGCCTGATTGGACTTATTATCTGGGGAGGTCTTATTTTCAGGGAAACAGGGTAGCAATAGGCTTCCTATCACTACCTGAAAGTTCCAGAGACTGAATATAGTATCCCCTTAAGGCAAAACAGCTACCTTATAAGCAAGCTTCAATTTAGGATGTCTATAGGGACAAGAAAATTTGTTGTTAATTGGTATACATTAAATAAGGCATCATGTTACTCGACCTGATTTTATAATCTTTTTTTTGCCATTAATAAGCAAATCCCTATGTTCATTAAGTGAGACATCACATGATCCTGCTTTGAGACCTTCCCTGCCAGTTTCTCCATTGACCTTGCTTGACTGAAGCTAGCTGAGAAGGTTGCAATTGGTGATCATGTGACCACAGGACACTGAGACAGATCATGACGGTTGTCAAACACCCAAATCATGGTCACGTGACAATGAAGATGTGATGGGCATAAATACGAGGATCAGTTGTAAGTCAATTTTTTCAGCATTGTCATAACTTCAAATGTTGACTTAAAAAATGGTGTTAAGTCGAGGCCTACCTGTACTGAGGTATACTCTCTGTTTCTATCCTATGCAAATAGATGAAGTAAAGAAATATGCATTCAATTCATTTTAGTTAGTTCATCAAACTAACTTCAGATCCTCAGACAGAAGCACCTTGAATGTCAAGGTATTCTTGTATTTTATGCACATCTGCTTCTCATCTGAAGCAGATGTGCTAAAACATATGAAGAATAGTTGCAGGAACTGAGCATGTCCAGTTTAATGAAAAGAAGGACTAGGGGAGACATGATAGCAGTGTTCCAATATCTCAGGAGCAGCCAGAAAAAAGAGTGAGTCAAACTATTCTCCAAAGCACCTGAGGGTAGAACAAGAAGCAATGGGTGGAAACTAATCAAGGAGGGAAGCAACTTAGAACTGAGGAGAAATTTCCTGATAGTTAGATAATTAATCAATGGAACAACTTGCCTCCAGAAGTTGCGAATGCTCCAACACTGGAAGTTTTTAAGAAGATGTTGGATATCCATATGTCTGTAGTGGTATAGGGCTTCCTGCCTAAGCAGAGGGTTGGACTAGAAGACCTCCAAGGTCCCTTCCAACTATTCTATTCTATTCTATTCTATTCTATTCTATTCTATTCTATTCTATTCTATTCCATTCCATTCCATTCCATTCTATTCTTAGCAAAGAAATGTAATCATTTTTAAATATTTTTTAAATTTTATTTTATTTTTAAACACAACATAAAAATTGTTCATCTTACATGCTATAGAAAGTGTATCCGCTGATTACAAAATATTTTCATTCATCTCTTTGATATTCATCCAAGTTTCATATTATTTCATATTATTTCAAGTACATCACATCAAATATATTTATAAACATTATCTTTCTCATGCCTCCATTCTTACTTAATTATAATTATATTACACGTCCTTCATTTTAAAACATGCCAAAAAAAACCAAACAAACTTCAAACATAGCCACATATTGGCATCATATTTATTAATTCTACTATCCTCCAAAATCATTATTCCCTGTAACCTATTTTAACCAAATATCAATATTTATTCATCTCCATTAAGCCACTCAATATTCATTTCCAATTACCACTTATAACCATGCATATATATACATTTATTATCATTTTCAATTATTTATGCAACTTTATCTATTTATCACTGAATTTCCCTATTCTCAACTGGTTTTAGTTTAACCTTTTATCTATCAGCCTGTATCTTTCCAGTAATAAAACAATACCACATCTTCTGCCATTTGTGGCATAATTCTTCTGAACATATCCTTAATCCAATTTGTGTGGACTTCTCTTTGCAGTTCATCATTTGTAAGTTCTTTCCTATCAGTTTGGAGCCCTTCATCTTCTTCCTTAGTCGGTTTGACTTTAAGTGTCAGGGTTGTTATCAATGGTGTTACTAGCAAAGTTTCTTTCTTTAATATCATAAGTTCTTTTGTTGTTTCTTCTTCTATATCTTGCCATCTGAGATAGAGATCCCATCCATCTGATTCATCTTTCCATGTTCCACTTTTACCATTGCCTTTAAGCCACTCATCAAAAGAATCAGCAGTTTTGATTTATTTATAGTTGTTTTTCTCTTTAGTGTTTAAGGGATCCACCTCTGCTTTTTCCATTTGATATGTAACTCCATCCTTTTCCTCATATTTTCCAATTAAAAGTCCTAATTCCCCCCCCCCAAATGAATTAGAATATTGCTGTATTGCATCCATTATCTCTTGCAAGGTAACATTTTTGTTGTTGTTCAGTATACACCATTGTCTCCAGTTGTTGAAGAAAAAACAGGCTGCCACTCTAGCTCACAAAAATGCTTTTACCAAATGGAAAATTAAACACACAATGGAATCTCTGGTTGAACTTAAACTTCAAAATAGCATTTGTAAAGAAAAATAAAAAAATAAAAAACAATTCCTCTTTCACTTTTGAACAGACTGTAGTTCTTTAAGATTCCAAGCCAGAATAAACAGTAATAAAAGCGAACATACTTTAGCTTACAAGTAGCAGCACCATTTTCCCTTCTATTGTTTCAATAGTTACAATTCAAAAAGAACTCAAATTCTTAAATATTCTTAATTGTTGTAAAAAAAAGAAAGAAAAAGATTTAAAAATCACATGTACCAATGAAAAGGGGGAGATTTAGTCCAAGGTTGTAAACAGGAAAAAAAATAGAAGAGGAAAAAATTTATTCCGTTTCTTTTAAGAGTTCTTCATAGGTTCCATTTGAAATATTAATTAGAGAGGTTGTGATAACCCACTGACTATGTCCTCTGAGGCTTAATTCCGTTGCTTGTTTTTTTTTTTTTAAAGTTTCAGCTTAGTTTAAAAGCTTTTTATGGGCTATCTCTTTTGCAGACAATAAACATCCAAGCAGCTCGAATCCACTTTCACTATTGTTTCCTTCTTTCTGGAGCCGTTGGCAACTTTGCCAGCCTGGGGGGGGGGGGGCTTTCTGTTTACCACGGATTTGAAGCCCTTCCTTTGGATCAAAAAGGAACTTTGCGATATCCCTTTGATCGGCAAAGATTCGTCCTCATCTTCGCTGTCCCTACAGGACAGTTTAGGTCCAAGTGGACCGCCCAGCAGCAAAAGAATCAACAATGATCTTACAGCAGCAGGATCAAGAGTTGTATCATTGCGACGCAGGCTCCTCCTCAGCACAGAAATGTAATCTAACATATTCTAGAGAAATAGTATATTGCCTGAACCCAGTTGGATTCTATTCCATTTAATTTAGTGTGTACAGTGCATATTTATTTATCTATTTATTCATCATATTTATATAGCCACCCATCTCATTATTAAATATTTCTCCATAATTATGTAGAATAACCTTTCTAACAAGGTCCACCTTCTTGCATATTCCTTGTCATTATCAAACCAGGGTTGAAAGGCTGATGACAGAATTCTGTCTACTTAAGCCACATTTCCAGATGATCCTTGCATTTGAAGAACCTATCAGTGAAGATGCACTCACATGGTGCTAGTCCTCCATTTTCTGAGCATATACGAGGTGGGATACAGCAAACAGGAGTAAAATGTATACAACTTTGCTTTCTGTAGAATTTCCAGCACTGCTAAAGTGGGTTTATATCTCCCATTCATTCTAATTAAACAAACATTAGACAGTCATTCTGAACCATCAGCAAGCAATTTCCTTAATAAAGGAAGGTTGCCCACTCATAGTAACACTTCTGCAACAGTGCTCCCCCACACTTTCTCTTAATTTTCTAGATTTCTGAAATTGGAAAAGGCAATTGGGGGTGTGGGTGTGGAACCAAAGCAGTTTTTTAAAACTGATATGAGAGAAACATCCTAATGAATTTTATAAAAATAAAATCTTGCTTACTACTTTGTAACTTTTAGTCAGTCAAAATGGATATTGTTTAGTCTGCACATTTTGGAGTTTGTTCTTAAATTAGTAGAATTCCCTGCATTTTTTGACCCCTGGACAAAGAAGGGTGTCTTTAGGGGTGAACAATACAAAATCCTGAAATTTGTATCTGAGCAAAAAGGAGAAGTTGGTACATATTACAATTACAATTCCTTTTCCAAACCATCTTTTAATCCTATAAAGATGGATAGATGATAGGTAGATGATAGATAGATAGCTAGATACTGTTTCCAAGTACAGCAAATTTTATTTCAATTGAAATATGCAATTCTGGAATAATTGTGTTCATTTTTGAGCTTTATGCTGTTATTTCAGAAGTGTATAGAAACTTGCCTATTCTAGCCCACACTTCTTTTATTTTCATTCCATAATGGCATTGTTTGGGGGCAACCTGGTGTTTAGTGATCTAGTATGATAACTTTATTCAAACTGAATTCTGCAGCTTTTTACACCTGTAAGCAAGAGAAAGGGAACACATTTGAAATGTGATAGGTTTTTAAGCCACCTCTTCCAACTTTCACACACAGAGAATACTCAGGGGTCTCTGCCATCTGTACAAATTGTTCCAATTTTTGAGGACAGGAACCTACATCTAGGTCAACTTTAGTCAACCTTTATTTATTTATTTATTTATTTAGTACATGGCGCTTAAAGAGGTAATGCAATCACTGATCTACAACACTAATAAAACACGTTGCACATACAAACACAAATATGGATTTAAGTAAAGCCCTAGCAAACATATAGGTCTGGCAAGACTCATCCTGATTCTATTGAGGTGGCTCCATATTTTTCAGGCCAGCTGCATTTCTGAAAATAGTTTTGTTGGATCTGCGTGATCTGTTTGATTATGGTTATTAAAGGTCACCCATTTTAATCTCCTTTCTTCATCTAGATCATAAGACTGTGGTATGTTTTCCCAAATTGGTAGATCTCTAAGAGTTGATCGTCTGCTTATCTTAACCCAGTGCCTTGAGATAATCTGACACTGCAACACAAATTGGGAACACATACTACAACCTACATATTACAACCTAAGAATACAGATTCTTATATTTGTCTGCAGGTGTGGTACCTATTATTGCTATTGTTCAACCATTCCAGCAACTTCACCACTGGCCAAGCTTATGCAAGCGACTGGAAATTGCAATTTAGCAAGATCTTAAGTTCTTCATATTGTTCATCATTGTGTTTTACACTATAACTAAATTGTGTGGGACTGGCAAAATCCAAAATATTTTTCCTTACTTGCTTTGGTGTGAATGGACAGAGATTTGAGCTTTTCTTCATTAACCTTTTTAGAACAATACCCTGCTATTTATTATGATTTGAACTTTGATGCAGGATAAGTACTTTTGTGTAGTCGATCTAATGTTTGGGGAAATACATTTGCCTGGTCCCAGTTTTGTTTTATTTGAGCAATAAACAAATTAGCACTCAAGTTTTTAAAGCGTTCTTACAAGATATTTTATCTCACTGCTCATGGTTGTATATGAATTGAACATCTGTTACAGCCTTCAATGTTCTGCTGCTTTTATGCTTGCTTTGAAATTTGGCTGCCAATGGAATTGGAAGATTATAAATCCTGAGGGAATATGCCTAACTTTGGATGCTTTTTGGGTCCAATTGCCTGTGTTTTATTGATACTGACGGAATCCAATAGGAATTTTCTGACAAAATTTTCACATCAATCAAAGAATGTCTGATTTCAAATGTTGTATACTCTGCGACTGCTGCAGTTTCTTTTATAAGGGCTAACATCCTCCTGAGAATAAGCGGTTATTTCCTTCCACTTTGCTAGTGAGCCGAAGAAAAGAAACAGCTTAGAATTTTAATATCTTCCAGATGGGGTTAGAAAGAAAGAGAAGAACACAGGAAGTATTGTATACAGGGTTATCCACTGAAGCTACTGGGGAAAATTCAGGAATGGTAATAAGAAATGAGTCTTTATAGACCATAGGTCTTTTGCAACTTCTGTGGTGATTTATAATGTCTCTCCTGTCACAGAAGATGGCAGCACTTAGCTGACCTTGGTTGATCTTGAAAACAACCACAACAAATGAACAGGGGCAGCAGTATGTGCAAAATGGGAAATTATGCTTTACAATACCATCTCCAACTTAAACAAACATTGACAATACACAAAGAAGCACCTTTGCAGAATGCACTTTTTATTCTTTGGCTATGATTTTAGTAGCAACTCTATTGTGTCAGAATTTCCTATTTGGGGGATACAAAAACATAGGCTATAGCCAAGGATTTTTGCACTCCATATTCCAAAGACCTTATGCAACATTCAGAAAAGACCTTACAGTGCAGTGATTCAGTGTGGAACTGTTATATACACAATGATCTACCCCCCACCCCCCTCGCCGAGCAAAACAAATTTGCTTAGCAAGTGCCGATTACTGATTATAAGGGTTCCCTAAATGTTACTCTGTGGCTAGTATGATGTAACATCATGTAACATTGGTATAGCGAGCTGGGTTTAGGTCTTGGCAAGACAAATAAACTTCAGGAACTTGCAGTGATCTGTCCGTCCATCCATCCTCTATCTATCTATCTATCTATCTATCTATCTATCTATCTATCTATCTATCTATCTATCTATCTATCTATCTATCTATCTATCTATCTATCTATCTATCTATCTTGCCACCCATCTTGCTGCAAGTAAGGTACTGTATACTTACTGGCTTGGACTACTTTCAGTAGAAAATATGTTGCTCCAGCAATTTCCTATATATCACTAAAACTTCATTGGATAATTAGAACTGCAGAAAAAACAATTGCTGCCAACCTGCCTTCCATTGAGGACCTATATACTGCATGAATCAAAAAGAGGGCTGTGGAAATATCCACAGACCCCTCGCAACGTGGACAAAAATGGTTTCAACTCCTACCTTCAAAACGATGTTATAGAGCACTGCACACCAGAACAACTAGGCACAAGGACAGTTTTTCCCCAAATGCCATCACTCTGCTAAACAAATAATTCTCTCACCATTGTCAAACTATTCACTACTATTATTCTTCTCATCCTTCCTATTACCTATCTCCTCCCACATGACTATAACCATGTTGCTTGTATCTTTATGATTTATATCAATTCATTCATTTCCTAGTATGATTTGATTGCTTATTGATATCCTGTGACTTTCACTAAGTGCTGTATCTTATGATTCTTGATGACTGTATTTATTTATTTATTTTCTTTTTATGTACACTGAGAGCATATGTACCAAAGACAAAATCCTTGTGTGTGCAATCACATTTAGCCAATAACGAATTCTATTCTATTCTATTCTATTCTATTCTATTCTATTCTATTCTATTCTATTCTATTCTTTATGAGAGCTGGTAGGGCCAAGATGAACCTGAAGCAGAGCTTGATGCTGATTTTAATCTTTTAGGACTTGACATCATTTTTGAAGCATTAGATTCCAGCAGAGGAAATTGTGTAGCTAATGTTTATCCAAGAAGATTCAGAAAAATATTTTCCCACTGAAGTTCTTTCCAGGCCTCTCTGGTTATAGGGACATGACATATCCTCTGTTAATGGTGTGTGTGTGAAGTCAACAGTAGACAGTGAAAGGTTAATATTTTGGTGGTTTGGGGAAGAAACCACAGTGTCAGGTAGTGCCTCCAGACATTGACAACTCTGTTACTGAAGTTGTATTTTCTGTAATCAAATTTAGAGCAGTTTATCTTAAGTTTGTATCTATTGTAAGCTCGTGTGTTTTTGTGATTGAAGATGAAGTATTCACTGACAGGTAGGACATTGTAGCAGATAATTTTGTGTACTACACTTAGGTTAAATTGAAGTCGGCAAAGTTCTAACTTGTCTAAGCCCAAAATTTCAATTCTGGTGGCATAAGGTATTCTGTTGTGAGCAGAGAAGTGGAGGACTTTTCTTGTGAAATATCTCTGGACTCATTCGATTGTATTAATGTCTGTTATGCAGTGCCAGAAAGTTCCAGAAAGATGAACTGTATTCAAGAATTGGTGTAGCAAAGATTTTAACAGCTCTTATTGCCTTTTTGGCAATGCTGTTATAGTGAGCTCTGGCACTTAGATCATTTGAAATGAGTACTCCAAGGTCCTTGACAGAGTGGAGATTGTATAAGAGATTATATCTGCCCCACTTGTATTTTGTGTCATTTATGTAAAGAGTGTGGGTCATAAAACGCTACCTTGGGGGACACCGCTGTTAACAGGTGCTGGGTTTGATAAGGAGTTTCCTAATAGGAATGCATACTATGCAAGTAACTACTTTATAGCAAATAATGTCATTTCTTGTATATTTATTAGTTAAATTCAAAAGGAATTCAACTTCTCCTTCCCTGCTAATTGACTCACAACATTAAATAATAGCGTGTGTCCATTTGTCTGCATGCATGTAATATATTCACTAGCTAATAGTTGTTTATGTTACAATCCAAAACCTATTGGGTACAAATAACACAACAGAAGGATAGGCAGTAAAAAAAAATGACAAAGGGGCAAACTGTTCTCAAAAGTAAATGTATTAAAGAGTGATGAACTTTAGAAACAAACATTTCAGTCCTAAGGGACTTTGAGGATAATCATTCCATAAAGAGGAGAGAGAATGAATGAGAATAAGGAATTTGCTTTTAAAAATTTCCAAAGATTTCTAATAAAGGCAATGTTTTTGCCCTAAAAGCCTAATAAATTTAGGTACTTCTGAGAATAAGCCTTTCTGATCATTAGTAAAAATTAAGGTCTGTCTATATGCTAATTACAGATTGAAACTGCAAATCAATAACTTTCTTGAACCTGGCATCTCCTAAATGTGTAATCTCTGTGCTTGAAAACTATCAGCTTTGGAACGCTGATGTAGAATGTTGGTGGATGGCCTGTTCACACATTTTATTGCCCATGAAAACCAAGTTTTTGTATCCCTATGACTCCATTGATTAGACAACTTCTGGCATGATTGCAAAAAAAAAAAAAAAAGAGATCATGTCTACTACTACTACTACTAAGATGTGTAGTTTACAGATTAGTAACAAGAACTAATTTCCTTAAAACACCCACTTATTGTTGGGTGCAATCATATTTTTCCTACAGGCCCCTGGTCATTTCTGCAAATAAAAAAAGGATATTTTGAATAGCACACTACAAGAAAGCCATATATTCTCAGGCCCAAACAGGTCCAAAAACAAAACAAAACAAAAAGTTAAAGGGCACCTAATTGCCTATTGCTGAGCTGGATCATGCAGTCTTATAAAAGCCGAGAGCAGAAAATCTGCTATTAGATGCAATCATAGTGGCTATTTCTAATGTTTCAATTCTGATTAGTTAAAAAGAAACAAATTCTTTGTACCCAAGAATTGCACTTTGGGGTGTTCAGTAAGGGAGAGCCTTTATTTAAGTGCAGAATAGCTGCTTGATATCAGGGAGAGTATAGATGCAAGCAATTCTCTACCAAATATATATTGACCCCCTTTATAGGAACTGAAGTGAGAACTGGATGAATCATACTGTTTTTACAGTTAAAGTGTCAGTTAGGACATTCCCAGTAATCAGGTGGAAGGAAGTCACGGTGTCCAACAACAACAACACACTTTTCACATATTCCAGCTTCACCAATGGCCATTATACTTAGAGACGGTTTTTAAGTTGGGGAAGGCTACCACATTTAGTCTTGCACATTGAGGATTTTCCTATCACACCGTTTTTAAAAAATATATACATTTTATTTGTAGTTTTCCTTTAAACAATCAGAATATTTTGTGCACAGCATAATGACTGGATCAATATATATTTTACACAATGCTAACAGTAATAATGAAATTACATATGCATAACAGTAGTTTCGTCTTCCAACTTCTAACCTTAATATGCTCATTATAAATTACAATATATTATTTTATGTATCAATGTATATAATATGATTTTCCTAATTTGTACTTATTCCCCCCCTTTTTTTCTTTTTTCCCCATTTGTTGGGGTTCTTCCATATTCACTTCTTTGTCTCTAAACTGTACTATTCCCTCTTTATGATTCTTTATCACTTTCTCCAGTAATATATTTAAACCTCAATTACTTTTCTTCATACAATGTATTTGTTGACCCATATTAAATCACTAATATTTTAATATTTTAAATATTATTCAAAGTTCCACCATATTTCCAATATCTCAATTTTCTATAAACACCAATAAAACCAATTATTAATCAAATTTAATCAGTCCTGGGATTATATCTCCAAGTCCCCTGAATTTATGGTCCTTAAAAGCTATAAATTCCAGTATTTTTTTGCACAGTTAATCATAATAATGCATTTAAATATACCAAATCATAGTCTTCCACCTCCTAACCTTAGTATATTTGTGGTTATAGTGAATTCTATTATACATCTATATATGTGCTACTATTTTCCCAATTTATATTTTCTACTTATTTCTATTCTATTCTATTCTATTCAAATATGTTTTTAATACAATCACAATATTACAAGATAGGGTCTCCCGGCTGCATTTCACGGAATCTGGCAGAGCTCTGCTGTTTTCCAGCCATTCCTACCGTGACTTCAACCAGAAGTCCTATCACACCAGTTTTATGACTGCCTTTCTCCCCTCCTCTTTTTCATGCATCATTATGGAAGGCTTATGGGAACAAAACTTTGCTTTGGAGGGAGGAAAGGGAAAGATAGCTAGTTTAAAAATGCACAGTTTAAAAATGTACTAGATAAGCATATACTATACCAGTGGTAGTCAACCTGGTCCCTACCACCCACTAGTGGGTGTTCCAGCTTTCATGGTGGGTGGTAGGGGTTTTGTCTGATACTGAAGCACTTTCCTTTTTAAAATTTAATTGACTTCCCTACTTTATAAATCACCATTACTGTGGAACCAGTGGGCGGTTAGAAAATGTTACTACTAAGAGAGATACAAAAGTGGGTGGTAAGTATAAAAAGGTTGACTACCCCTGTACTACACAATGTATAACATATTTTATTTAAAACATTGTATCATTTGAAGTGTCACTTTGATGCCACCATCGCCCATATACCATTTACAGAAAAGATCAATTTTTGCTCCACAGTATTGCCTTGCAAGATAGGCATGACTCAAGTACATTGCGAGTTGGCTTTACCCTAAGAGCTGCCAAATTGAATATTGGTGTCTGTTGTTCTCTATCAATGACCAAGCCAAATCAAGCCCAGAGAGAAAAGCTGTCTTTTTACTTTGTTCATCATTAATAGCATTTTTCATGACAACACATTTGATAACAAACTTATCTTGAAAGACAGAAGTCTAAAGCATTAGAGCTGAAGATGCATTACGTAATGTTTCATCCCTTAAAATGCTTTTTGCATCCGTGTAATCTTGCCCCATTCCAAACTATCCTATTTCTTTTCTAAATAAATGTCATGCTTGGTTTACTGTAAATCAAATTCAAAGTGTTGGAGGTGCCAAAAGGTTCTGAACAGAGCTGAAACAGAGGCAGGGAAGGTAGCCTGTTCTATAAGGGTACTACTTCCCCAAAGGCTGAGTATTCTAAGAAGCTCAAAACCTGGATATTGCCCACTAAATACTTTTTTTTAAGAAAAAGGTCAAGATTGATCACTCAGTTGCTGCTGTACTTCTTTCTTCTTGTTAATCAGGTAGTTTTGGGTGGGGAGGGTACGATGGTTCAGTGGTTAAAGACACTGAGCTTGTCAGCTGGAAATCTGACAGCCTGGTTCAAGACCCAACACTGTGCAATGAGGTGAGCTCCCGTTACATGCCTGCCCACTTAGCAGGTTGAAAGATGCAACCATGAGTAGACAAATAGGTACCACTTTGGTGGGAAGGTGACAGCATTCATGCTGACCACTTGACCATGGTAGTGTCTTTGGACAGCACTGGCTCCTTTGGCTAAGAAACACGACTGGACAAAGGAAACCTTTAGATTTGGATGATCATATTTGAACTAAATAGAAGGTATACCATATAGTTAGTTGTTGTATAGTAAACAAGAATGCATATATTGTATTTATATTCCTCTTTTCCAGTAAGCAATCTATGTGGGAACTGTCATAATTTTAACCCCCAAACAGAACATTGGGCTGACAGAATGACGATCCCAAATTCACCCACTGAAAGGGAACAAATTCCATGTCAAAGCCCAACACATTCATACACATACAATACAATACAATAGCAGAGTTGGAAGGGACCTTGT
The DNA here is from genome assembly GCA_039707465.1 of Rhabdophis nuchalis. Lineage (NCBI taxonomy): Eukaryota > Metazoa > Chordata > Lepidosauria > Squamata > Natricidae > Rhabdophis > Rhabdophis nuchalis. Next base: position 94,628,080 of record CM077648.1, on the reverse strand, counting down.
AGGTCTTCTAGTCCAACCCCCTGCGTGGGCAGGAACCTTATACCATTTCAGACAAATGGCTATCTAACATCTGTTTAAAGACTTCCAGGGTTGGGGCATTCACAACTGCTGGAGGCAAGCTGTTCCAGAGGTTAATTGTTCTAACGGTCAGGAAATTTCTCCTTAGTTCTAAGTTGCTTCTCTCCTTGATTAGTCTCCACCCATTGCTTCTTGTCCTGCCCCCAGGTGCCTTGGAGAATAGTTAGACTCCCTCTTCTTTGTGGCACCCTCTGAGATATCAGAACACTGCTATCATGTCTCCCCTGGTCCTTCTATTCATCAAACTAGACATACCCAGCTCCTGCAACCGTTCTTCATATGTTTTAGTCTCCAGTCCCCTAATCATCTTGGTTGCTCTTCTCTGCACTCTTTCCAGAGTCTCCACGTCTTTTCTACATCGTGGCGACCAAAACTGTATGCAGTATTCCAAGTGTGGCCTTACCAAGGCACTATACAGTGGCATTAACACTTCACGTGATCTAGATTCTATCCCTCTGTTTATGCAGCCTAGAACTGTGTTGGCTTTTTTGGCAGCTGCTGCACACTGCTGGCTCATATTTAAATGGTTGTCCTCTAGGATTCCAAGATCCCTCTCACAGTTGCTACTATTGAGCAAGGTACCACCTATACTGTACCTGTGCATTTTGTTTTTCTTGCCTAAATGTAGAACCTTACTTTTTTCACAATTGATTTCACATGAATCATTCAAATACCGTTCTAAACATATATGCATGCTGTCATATTCTCTGCTCATTAACCATATCCCTTTTGTTTTATGTCTCTTACTATAGTAAAAAATAGTAGGAATAATAGCAATAACAAAAGGAAATCTGGAACCTGGAATGATTGAATCCTAGTTGAGGCAGGAAGTGGAACTGATATTGAGTGTAAAGTATGAGCTGGGGCATATTGATGAGAAATAAAGTAGAATATTGGAAAACCAAAGGATTTAAGATATGGGAGAACTGGAAAGCCAGAAGAGGGATGAAGTAAAATGCCACTGATCATACACTGAGGAAGGGAAAAAAAAGAGTAGGGCACTTACTCAGCTTTAGTTATTTTAAAAATAAATGAGGAGCCCTGAATTTGACCTCTTTCTGGATTCCTGGCCAGGCAGAGCAATTCAGAGACTATAAATGGGACACGTCTGAAAAATACCAGAGCATGCTAATTCTAAATGAATATTAATTAACTGAGGTTAGGTTTGGGAAACAGTGGCAGCTTAAGGGACTGTTAGTTGGCTAACCTAATCTAAATATTTTAAGATAACAACTTTAAAGATTGGGATAGAGCCACATTTTTGGGGTCAATTAAAATGTGGAATTTCGAGGGCATGCCATGGATGCTTTACAAAATGGCTTCCATGGTATGGTTGCCAATTTACAATGGTTCCCATCAGAAATATCCATTTACTACAAGTCTTCCCATCTTCTCCTTTAGTCCTTGGTCTCTTTTTCTGAAAAGATGGGTACCAAGCAAAGCTTTAATCTGAAGCCACACAGCATTTTTATTTTTTAAGAATGTGAATGGAATCTAAGTTATTTCAGAAATAAACATGATTCTACAGGCAGATTCTTTGCTCTGCAACATGACAGCCTTCCATTTATTTTTTAAGAAATCAAAATAATTAAAAAAAATAGAAAATCCCAACTAAAGCCAGAAGGGCGGAGACTTTTGAGGACTCCAAAGGAATCTTCATCTTAATTTTACTGTATTTCCATGATTTAAACCAAGATTTAGAATTTGGGGGTAGGGAATAGATAACATATGTCTCCCTTTTCATGAACCATCTTTCATTCCATGATATATGAAATATATTTTTCCATTCCATGCATTTTCTAAGTCAACATATAGATTGGGGTGGGAATGCAGATGACATTGACCTCATGTCATATTCCCCAAAAGTCTCAAGAAAAGAAGGTCTCCATGGAGGCTGCTACATAAATTGGTGTGATTTTACTAACGGAGCAATAAATGTCTTCCTTGCTGTTTGGATATTCCATAAAACACTTCCAGGCAGTGTTTTTGCTGATCTCCAATCAGAGCCAGAGTATGTCTTCCTGTACCATCTTGTGTTCAATAGCTAAATTAATAATTATAGCTGAGTTAATAATTATTAATTCAACTATATTGTATCTAAAATTGCTCTACCCGCCCCCTTGCCCCCTCTGTCAACTAAGTCTTTATTGCAGTCATGATCTTACAGAATGTATGGGCAATCTGGTTTTTATTAGTGGGCATTTGTTCTTTACCTTGCCTCCAGGCATCAGATATCACATGAGTCAGTTCCTTAAAGCAGAAAGATGGCCTGAGGGCTTTACTTGTTTCCCTTTACTGTGCTCTTTCTTTCTTTCTTTCTTTCTTTCTTTCTTTCTTTCTTTCTTTCTTTCTTTCTTTCTTTCTTTCTTTCTTTCTTTCCCTTCCTTCCTTCCTTCCTTCTTTCTTTCTTTCTTTCTTTCTTTCTTTCTTTTCCTTCCTTCTTTCTTTCTTTCTTTCTTTTTTTCTTTCTTTCTTATTATTTTTCTCTTTCTTTCTTTCTTTTCCTTCCTTCCTTCCTTCCTTCCTTCCTTCTTTCTTTCTTTCTTTCTTTCTTTCTTTCTTTCTTTCTTTCTTTCTTTCTTTCTTTCTTTCTTTCTCTCTTTCTCTCTTTTTCTCCTATTGTTATTCTAGGTTTTTTTTTACATTGATTGATGACATATTTTGCACTCCGCAATTGATTAATTGGAGAGAGAGACCAAATTGGCTCAAGATCATCTTCTAATTTGTTCTCTGCATTCTGAGGTTTGCAGCACTGAAGATGATTGCAGACCTAATTGTAAAACTGTGTAGAGAGATTGGAGAGTAGAAATAGGGTTTTACAGAAATACTAAGAGGATCCATTTTTCAGGGTGCATTGTTTAAGCAACTGACCTGATTCGTTATTGGCCTGAAATCTTTCTGATCAGATTTAAGTTTGAGGAAATCCAAATGAATATGCAATGTTTTTTTATTTTTCTTTCTTTCGGCATCGACATCTGTGTATATCATAACTTAGCCCTCAGTCTTTTAAGAACATTTCTCATCTGAAAAGGTGCCATCTGCTGAGTGTCATTTCATCTTTTGCTGAATGAATACAAAATTTCTGCCTTTAATTCCATGCCTAACAGCTCATATGGAAATCTACAGCATAAACCCTGTGTCTTTACTTCATCTCTCAGACACTGAAACCCATTGTATGTGTTGCACTAACCTCCCCATTCCTTCCAACCACAGTATAGCTGAGCATGTTGCATTACAACCAGAGGTATCTGTGTCAAGGTGAAACTTCATCTTGTGGCAATGTCACAATACAGGTACAAAAGGCACTCCTTTTGTACCTGTATTGTGACATTGCCACAAGATGAACTCTGTGGCTGCACCCATTTCATGATCTTGCCCCTTGACCCACCCAGGCACCCACCATTACAACTAGAATTCTCAGCCACCAGACTGCTTAGGAAAAAGCATACAAATATCCACTTCATTTTATTATGCATTTCCTTGTCCTGCCTTCAAATTTGGAAATACACAGTTTATTTTTTGTTTCTTCACATACTAGGCCTTTTAAATTTTGTTGCTTTGGAAAATCAGAGGCTTTTGGCTATAGAATGGAGTAACATAAGGACAGCTGTACAATGTATGAAATTACACATGGAATGCTATGAAATGAGCTTAGCTGAATGATAATAGCCAGAGACGAGTGTGCCGTATACTCCTAGAGCAGCCATCCATGCATATTCTTTGTTTTGCATGCAGTGATTTTCAAAGTCATTCAACCAAATGTAACGTGGTATCTCAGGCAATCAGCAGTGTTTCTATGAAATTCTCTCTTCGCAGAGCATTCCATACAGATACAATCCAGCTATGATTCTTCTTCCTAGTTCAGCAATCTTTCCCCCCCATCCGCTTCAGCTAATGGAACAAAAAGTGAACTGAATACATGTTTTCTTTGTTCTATTCTTAATCTGACATTTCATATTCTGAAGATTGGTCATTATTATGCCTATTATTTGTGCACAAGCAAGACAATACTCTATAGCAGGGGTGTCAAACTTGATTTCATTGAGGGCCACATCAGGGTTGGCGCATCAGTGGCTGCATCAGTGGCCTGGTGTGTGTGGTCAGGGGGTGGACGTGGTCATCATGGACATGACACAGGACTTGTGTGGTGCCCAAGTGCTAAGGCAGGACTTCCCTGAGACCCTCCTTTACTCTCATTATAATCTCCTTCCTTCCTTCCTTCCTTCCTTCCTTCCTTCCTTCCTTCCTTCCTTCCTTCCTTCCTTCCTTCCTTCCTTCCTTCCTTCCTTCCTTCCTTCCTTCCTTCCTTCCTCCCTCCCTCCCTCCCTTCCTTCCTTCCTTTTCTTTGTCCTTCCCTCATCAATCTCCTTTCTTTTTCTTTCCCCTCTTTCCTTATTTTTCCTTCCTTGCTCACTTCCCATCTTTCATTCTTTTTCGTTGTCTCTTTCCCTTTCTCCTTTCCTATCACTTCTTGCATGCTCAAATGTAAAAGGGGAAACATTTCTCCTTCTGTTTTGTTTATAGTTTGTTTGATAGCCCTCTGCCAGTGAAAATGGAGCTCCATTTTTGCTGGCAGAGGGCTGCAGGATGTCATTGCAGCTGAAAACAGGACGCACGTGTGTGTGTGTGCCTCCCTGAGCTCTATTTTTGCTAGCAGAGGCACCACGGGCTGGCCTTTACTGTTTCCAGGCCAGTCCCGCAGGCCAGATCTAAGCACCCATGGGCCAGATCTGGCATGTGGACCTTGAGTTTGACACCCCTGGTCTGTAGCAAAGAAGTATTATGCTGTGCAACAGTGGCCCTGCAGCTATTATTCAGCTACACTAATTTCACAGGGCTGAGGTAAGGACACCTCATGGTAGCCTCTTCCCCAACTTTCAATTTATTTGTCAGTCTTTAAGGGTGAATACTGTACTAGAAAAAATGCACATATCCCTAACTAGGGAGAGAAAGAAATACGTTTTAGAGCTGTGCATTATTTTATATTTATATATAAAGGTACTTCTAAGTGCTGCAAGCAGTACCTTGTCTGAATAAATTACATTCGAAAGAGAAGCTCAAGTCAAAACAATAACCTGTTTGAATGCTTCATAAATGTCCTGCCAATGAATGTTTGGAAATCAAAATAATGATCTTGCTATAGTCTAGAAGGCAGATTTTCAGATATAGATGGCAAACCACAATTGTTATTGTGTAGTAATCCTGTCACTTGTCACACGCTAAGATACTCAGCATGCCAAAACCCAGCACATGCCAGGGAAGTTGTGAAATTCAGGGCCCAAGTAGGACAGACACGAAACCTTGGCAGACAGTTGAAGTTTGCCACTTTCCTTGACAGACACTTTCCCTGACAGACTGTGCCTTTAAAAACTGTCTGACAATCATAAATTCAGTGGGTGATATTTTTCTCTATCATTTTTCCCACCCTGTGAAAAGTTTCACCTGCCGAATGTTTGTCTGTCAAACTGTTTTAAAGGTACAGGAGCAATATTGCAGGAAGAACAAACAAAAAAAGAAACAGAAAAAGAGAAAATAAATGTGACAGTAGAAGTTAACTGAGGATAGCTGCCTTTAGAATTCCAGGGATAGGTAAAACCTAACAGAAAAAAGTAGAGTCTTCTTTGAATTGGTTCGTGTTGTTTTCTTAGTGACAGCAGTGAGCCGGTTTGCCATTATTTTCTTCTACAGTGTTTTTCAGCTTCATCTCCCAACCAAGTGCTTTCTAGGTCGAACCCTGGAGGTATTTTTGAGATCAACTGATAGCTGCCAGCAATTAATGCATTGTGTGAGAAAAGGACTGCTGCTTCAGCAGGAGTCCCCAACTGAGTGGATGTAGTTTACATTTGGAAAGCAGAAAATACCTCCCCACGGGGAGTGGACCTGTCCATTCACAAAATGGTTGCTGCAGTGGGTACGGTGAGTCACAAAATACAAATTTGCCACAAGACAAGCTGGCGAGAGGGTTTCTTATTAATGTCTCTATCACACCACTATCTACTCACTATCAACTCCCTATTTAACTATATCTTTCTTTGTAAATAGATGAGCACAATAAAGCACGGGGGTAGATCTGGCCAGTTATTTTTATTTTTAATTTTCCAAGAATATCCATTTTCTTGTGGGTCTATCAAACAGTCTGTGTTTTGCTATACATGCAGAAAGATATTATAGACTGTTCAAAGAGGTGCCTTGGTCTATCCATTTCCATTACAAAACTGAATTTGCAAGAATCTAGGGCATTGTGTGCCCCTTGGGACTGCTGAATTAACACAGATTCACAATTCCTGTACTACAGTATGCGTTTTAATTCATCTTAGTCATTCCTTTGGACTGCCTCTCCCTCTCACAACTGCAATACAATTAGTGAGTTCCAGCCTAAATTTCCAGATCTGGAACCATTCTGTTTGGTTTGATTTTTATTTTAAGAACTATACAGTCTTTAAAAATGTTGCTTTCCTTCTAAAATATTTGAAAAGATACGTTTTCAATGGGACTTGCAAAATAGCTTGGATGCCTAGTTTTGAATTCTGTGTAATGGCTTGCAAATATTCTCAGCATTGTTTCAGTCCTATGTGCTGCTGGACATTTATCTCAAACATCTCCCAATTTTAAAGAAAAGATAAAATTTCCAAAATTGAAGATAGAATACAAGTTTAACATTGTAGTATATTTTTAGAATTTGAGACATCAGAAAGGTTTTCTGTGGTGCTCTGCTGTAATGAATATCTTCTATCTCTTTCACATGACTTTTCCTTTATTTTCTCATTTTCAAATTCAAGTTAATATTTCACAAAATCAGAACGACAAATTTGTTTCAAATTTTCAAATGAAATCTTTCCAAGTTCAGTGTGCACATATTCAGGACTGTCTTATTTCCCTTCTCCTCTATTGATCTGCTGTCTCAATGAAGAACTATAATGTTTAAGAGCAGAGATGTTAATTCTCTCCAAAAATAATGAAGAAGTTTGCTTAACTATGGTATTCCTGTAGAAAGCCTGCACTAGACGATTCCACCAGAGAATCAAAGAGCATCTCTTGCTTAGCTGCAAGTGCTGGAATACTCACTGACATAGATACAGAGGCAATTCTGGATCCATTCCAAAAACAATACTGCAAAACTAAGACTTATTGTGAAAGCTGCAAAATTGTAATGACGGGAGAAGAACAGTCAGACAAAGGATGGGGGAGGAGGGAGGAAAACAGTTGTGTAAAATTCTCTTTCCAAGTCCTCGTAGCTCTGAATTTTGTCAGCATCCAACTCGCTGACTTATTTATATATTTCACTGAGGGATGATTTAATTTGCTGAATAAACTCCAATTTTCTGAGTTTATATAAAATGCTAAGTCGAAACCAAATAAATACATTTGATCACTATGAGATATAACGACCTTCATCTAGTTTCCTATTGGCTGCAGTTTTGCACTGATTTTCTAGCAGTCAAGCCAAGTGAATTTGACAAGCCTGGCATTTGAATAGACATGAACGGCATCACACTGGGTAAATTTTCATAATTAACAGAGTTTCACCCTGTTTTTGAAATGCTAAAAATCAAGATACAAGATTCAACCTTGCATTAATACAGTATGGAAAAACAGCATAAAAGGGATAATTTATCTAAAATTCTATCTCAAAGTTCATCATAGCCAAATCAGCCTAATGCAGATGTACTATTTTAAGAGTGAGGTCTTTTGTGCAACTGAAAAATTATTTTTTTGCAATTAATATTACAGATAAGAAAGCCAAATAAAAGTTGAGAAAACAATAACAGCCTATGATTCTAACCTTAAAATAAATGTAACTGCATAAAACTGATTTCCATTTTTGATTTTGTAATTAACTTTGAAGTAAAACTAAGAGTAAAACATATAAAAATGATTACAGTTGTGATTATCTGGCTTCAGTAGCGTTTTACCAACTCGGAGATATATTTAATAATTGTAGACATCATTATGTTTTCTCAATAGCGATACAGTTTGTTTTTATGTGTGGCATTCCTTTATTTAATACTCAGCATACTGTGCCTGTCAAGGGAGATAAAGATTGCAATCCTACAATAAACAATAAAAACATGCAATTCTTCATCCAGCATATTCCTGAGCTATTCTGTCATTAGAGGAGATCATCACATAATTATACATAAGGAAGATTTGCACAGTTACTTGTCAAGCCTCACATAGCTGGCAAAACCAAGAAATCAAGGCCAACATTGATTTCAGGAAGGTATCTTTAATACCAGTCTGGGATCCAAGCAGAATCCTTAAAACTGTAATAGAAAATTCCCAACCTCAGTTTGAGTGAGTTAATTAGGATGGAGTCTTTTTGAAACACTTTCTTCCCATGTCTCTCACATTTGGATTAAATTGCCACTTCCCTGATAAACCAGATGCCTTATTCTTCTTCACTTTTCCACAGTCTCCCTCCCTCCATCCAAATGAGATTGCAAGGCTGGCTGGGGAATTCTGAACATTGAGGCCCACACATCTTATAGTTATGAAGGTTGAGAAACACCGGTGGTAAATACTGTACATATAAATGTACCTTAGAGCAGCGGTCTCCAACCTTTGCAACTTTAAGTCTGAAGGACTTCAGCTCCCAGAATTCTCCAGCCAGCAAAGCTAGAGGACTTATTGACATCCCAGTAAAATAAATCGGTGTTTGATTGATGATTGTGCATACTGTACATATAACATCACCTTAAGGAAAGTATTGACATCCCACTAAAATAAATAAACATCTGATTTATTTTAATGGAAACAAAGTACAGTTAAAGACTTGTTGGTCAACACCAATGTTCATCATGCAATTGGCATAAACCATCAAGGAAAACAGTGTGAAGAACAAGTTGAAGGATATTAACATAATGTTCTTAAATGGCCCAGTTCCTTGGTCTTAAAAGGCAGAAGCCATCTGAAGTAAAATGTGTTCTGGGCTCTTGATGCAGGGAGAAACAGTTGGGACCTCTGATTCATTGTATGGCTACTATGAATTGGAGAGTTTATGGCAAAGCACAACAGTTATACACACTCCATGCCTTGCACATAAAGTTTCTGCTTAAGTTCATGTAATTAGTTTCTTGTGAGAAACAAACTTATTTTGGTTATCTTGGCTATTGTAAGCCAATAACACAGATAAGGGAAATACAACTGATAAACCAGGAGACTGACCTGAAAAATCTTTCTTATTGGACTTACAAGAGGTTTATTGAAGCCTTGGAAAAAAAAGTGTGATGGAATAAAGAAGAATTGAAGATAAATCGTGTCCTATAAAAATATTTTGAATTAAGGAGGAAAGATTAAAAAGTTAAAAGAAGATATTTTTTCCAATGTTCTTGCAATACTTTATGGACTTTTTATTCATACCATTATTGAAAAAATAATGTTTCATAGATTTGCTTATAAATAAGGGATGGGATATAGGATGAAGAGATATTCATTTGTAACCTTATAGGGAGTGAGAGCTACTCAATTTGTTTATACTTGTAAAGAAGATTGGTAGAAATTTACAGTATATATCAGTGATGGCTAACCTTTTTTGGCTCGCGTGCCAAAAGCACGGGGAGCACAGGGGGGTCGGGCATGGGTGTGCCACACCCATAATGCTATGTGCGTGACCCCCTGCTTTTGGCATGCTTTTTTCACCGTCTCCAGGCTCTAGAGGCTTTCTAGTAGCCTCCCCTCCCCACCTCCAGAGGGCGAAAAATGGCCTCAAAAAAGGCCTAAATCAGCTGGCCAGTGCACATATGCGCACTGGAGCTGACAGGGCAACACCTCGTGTGCCCTAAGAAATGGTTCTGCGTGCCACTTGTGGCACCCGTGCCATAGGTTCGCCATTACTGGTATATATATTCCTTTTTCTTTTTTCCTGCACTTTTTATACTTTTGTTCCACTCTCTTTCTCGAAGTTGAATTTGTATTGTTTTTTACTCTTGTAATCAAAATTTTTAATAAAAATTATATAGGTGAGAAGAAATGGAGTTAAGACATTTGGGGGCAGGAAGGGAAGGGAGGACTACTAATTCATTCTAATTCTGCACTGCAGGATTTGTCTAGGGATCTTGGTGTGTTGCCAAGCAGAGGTGGGATTGGGATATGCCTCCAGTTTATTTCCAGAACATCATTCCAGGTTTTCTTTGGGGTGGGAGAGGAGTTTGAGTCTAACACAGGGGTGTCCAAACTTGGGAACTTTAGGTTTTATGGACTTCAACTCCCAGAATTCCTCAGCCAGCATGGCTGGGGAATTCTGGGAGTTAAAGTCCACAAGTCTTAAAGTTGCCAAGTTTGGATACCCCTGGTCTAACAGAAAAAATGGTGTGGCCAACTACGGAGATGTTCTTGGAGAAAGTATATACGACAGTTAGCAAAGCATGAACCAAACCTGGAAGAGAAAAAAAGCATTAGAAATAAACTTAATGTGGCCCTGCTTTGATGTTCTTTGGTATAAGGGGGAGAGAAGGAAAAATACTGACTGGATTTTAGGATTCTGTTATGGTAGTCGAGATCAGTAGTGTTCTGATTTTTATTTTTTTTGGAATCTACAGTATTTCCTCACCTGGCTACCTTGAGCAACTGATACTATCTACTTTTCAATGTCAGTTCTAAGGCTAGTTGCTGAACCTGTTTTGGACTTTTTAATGTTGAATCATAGTTCAATTTTTTAAAAAATTGTACTCCTTAATTTAATTTTAATTTTTTTAATTTTATTAAATTTATACCCCACCCTTCTCCTTGTTAGGACCCAGGACCCTTGACTTTCATTACTAGATTTTCAGCTCACGTGTACTTTCAGTTACCAGAGTAGCATTTTTGGAATAGAGTGGGCTATTAAAGATGTTTTCCCTCCATTTTCTAACCAGACAAGCCTTTCAATCTCGCTTCACTCAATATAGATTCAGTATGTAGACTGAAAAAATACAAAGAGAGCACATGACTGTGTTTGACCCACTTTACTGACCTGGAACCAACCTGACATGGGTCTAAACTGTTTCATAATCCATGTTCAATCTGGATTGTAGTTTCATATCTTGTATATAGATTTTGCATGAGAACAATTGGGATGCTCTTTGATACCTATTTTCATAAGGTCATCTAAAGCTTGAACTAGTTAATACAATCTAAGAACTTTCTACTGTACAGTCAAAAAAGCTTATATTGATTGCTTTTCAATTCTTTGGCTTTCTCATTAGCTCTAACATATTTTGTTCTTCAGCCTTTGCTAAAACCAGCTTGAATAACTGACATTTCATTTCCATGTAGGGTTCTAACTTGCATTTTTTTTGCTAGCATGTGAAATTACGGATAATGTACTTTCATGTTCTGTTAAATCTCCTTTCTTTGGTATTTGTTTATAAACAGGTTCCTTCCAATCTGTTGGCCATTGAGCTATTTTGCAAATTGGACTAGTTGACTAATTCTTTTTCTGTTGCTTGCTATATTTCTATAGGTGTTCCATCAATTCCTCTAGCTTTTTGATTTGATAATAACTGAACCATCTTCTGGTACTAGATGTACTTGTAAATAAGGAATATCTTATTAAGTATCTTTGGTGTGGATTTCTCTACTTTGCAAAATTTTATTATATGCCTTCCATATTCCCTTGATGATCTCGAGTCCATTATTATCTTTTACCATTCCAGAGTGAGGTTAGGACATCTTTCTGAGTTCAACAATCTTTTAGAAAACTCCTTGTTTCTCCATGTCTGTTTCTATGTTCAATTTTTTTTACATGTGGTGATATTGTACTGATTCTCATCTTCTCTTAGTTCTCTGAAATTTTTTGCTATGTTCCCTTCTGAGACATTGGGCTTTTTTGACTGTAGCCTCTTGGCAATTTCAACTAGGAAAACATGGGTTCCAGGCTTCCCTCAATCATGAAAACTAAATGGGTGATTCTGGGCCAATGAACAGAAAATGATATTTTTTAAATAAAATGGTAAAATAAAAATGTGTAACTCTGTATATGTCTGGTTGGCCAATTTCTACCCCTTCCTTTAGTATATTTTTGAAAAAGAAGGATGGAGCAGTATTGGCCTGGGTGGAATTTGGGGCTGACAGAAAATTGCTCACAACTGGCATAGTCACTGCCATTCCCTATGTAGCCCTTTGGGAGGTCTAGAAGTGGACAAATGAACAGCTGGAATATGTATATGCCATTTGTCTGAAATGGTATAGGGTTTCCTGCCTAAGCAGGGGGTTGACTAGAAGACCTCCAAGGTCCCTTCCAACTCTGCTATTGTATTATTGTATGTGTATACACATCTGTGTTTGTATATTGATGGACTGTAAGATGAAGCATGTTTCTTTATTCCTGTAATATTACAGGCCTTCCAAGGTGCAACCTGAAATATGCATAGCACCTGATGCAGCTTTCTCTAGTCAAGATTGCTATTCCAACACAAACTTTTTCTATTCTTCATTCCTCACCTCTTTATGTTGGGTTTGATATCCAGCCAAGATGGAAATATCTGGAGAAATTGAAAGTTTTTGGTAGGTTTAAAAAAAATTTCATACTATACATTTTGAATATTTACTCATATAGATAAATAGTTAGGATGTTAAAACAAGTCTTGTGTGTCTATGAAAGCAAAGATTGCATATCACTTAGTGAAGTGTCCTTCACTGACCTTGTTAAGAGTTTTTAATTTGGATTAGGAAAAAGTGAGTGACAGAAACTCCACTGAAATGTCTGTTTTGGGCTATCTGATGGGGTTTAAAGCAACCATTTTCTTTAATTTATTTCTTAGATATATTCGGGTTAAGATCAAAGCATGGCAATTGCACATATTTGAATGATTTCATATGCAGATGGATCAGGGTATGCATTATGCAGTCATGCACCCTTAACTCCACTGGAAAAAAAGCCATTAAAATGAATATAAACAACACTGATGCAAGTTTAAACAGCTACGCAGGCATCATCAATTATGCATTCAGTGCTTGAACCAACAGCTGCTAATCAGTCTCTCGCCTAAATGCGGAGAAGGTGACTGTGAGTAGTATGATGCTACAAAAGATGGGAAGCAGGAAGAGAGGGTATTTAAATGAGAAGGCAGGCAAGGCAAATGTACAAGAGCTTTATTTCCAAGGTGCAATTATCGCCTTCAATAGTGGAATGTTACTTTCTCAAGAGATCACTGAAGCCAGGACAAGATAGAACAGCATTTCTCAAATTGGGTGCTCATTTTCAAACCTACCACATCTCAGAAAGCATGTCCCTATCACAAACATATTCAAAACAAATTGATGTTGCCTGCTCCTTTAAAAAAGACCCCCTAGTGATAGTTTGAGGAGGCAGTTGCAAGTCCTTTCTATTGCACCAGGCTGTTCCCCCCAAGTTGAGAGAGTATGTATAAATTAGGGCAAGACCAAAGTGCAGCTATATCACATATCTATTTCCCCCCCTATTTCTTCTTGAACAGTTCATTAAATTATTCTGTCTAGTTGAATTTCTTCCTCCTTTGGTAAATACTTTTCCTTCATTTGTGCAATTCCTTTACTCCATTTTTCACATTCTATTATGCTTATACATAATTATGGCCTTTACTAATGATGACTGCTACTTCAATGCATTTTAAAGCTGTCATTCATTTTTGTAGTTTCGCCATGTTAACCCATAAGTCTACCACACAATACTACTATAGCAACTTTGAAACAATCATCCACTGTCAAGAGCAGATTGGCATTACCCAATGCAAAAATGCAAAAGTCCTACTTCCTCACCACTCTTAACATCTGTCAGAGGTATATTCAATCTGGAAATAAGGAGACATTTCCTGACATCATGAGTGAGAATGATTAATCAGTGGAACAGTTTGTCTTCTAGAGTTATGATGCTTCATTGCTGGAGATTTTCAAGAAAAGATTGGCCAACCATTTGTATGGAATGGTATAAGGACTCCTGCCTTGGGTAGGGGGTTGAACTAGAAGACCTCGAAAGTTGGAGTCTATGATTTCTAAGACCAGACCCAAAGGTGCTTTTTCAAGAAGCAACAGGAGTTCCTTGTTGTTGTTTTTTGAAGACATTTCACTTCTCATGCAAGAAGCTTCTTTAGCTTTGACTGGATGGTGGGTAATGGAAGGATTTAGATTCCTTATTTTTTATTTATTTTATTTATCAAATTTATATACCGCACCTATCTCCCAAAGGGACTCAGGGCGGTGCACAGGAAAGGAATAAAATGTAAAAAACAATAAATACAGAATATTAAAAATAAATTAAATTAAGTTGAACCCGTGCTAAAATTGTCAATTAAAACCCATTTCTAAAAAAAATTAAAGATTTAGAGCTATGCCAGGCCAGCCTCGTGAAAGAGGTATGTTTTAGGGCCCGGCGGAAGAGGCGCAGGTCCGTGATCGTGCGAAGGTCAGGCGGTAGGCCATTCCAGAGGGCAGGGACTGCCACAGAGAAGGGTCTTGCTCTGGGGGCTGCCAGCCGGCATTGTCCGGCAGACGGCACTCTAATTAGGCCCACTCTGTGAGAGCGGACAGGTCGAAGGGAGGTATGTGGTAGAAGGCGGTCCCGCAGATAACCAGGTCTTGCAGAGAGGCGGTCATTTTGCATTCTTTTTAGAGAGTTGTTGATGCCATTTGGAGGTTTATTTGTGTCTGCTGGGTCACCTGAGAAATGCAAATGGGTGTGGAGCCTTCTTGGAACTACTGAAAGGACTTTGTTGTAGACTGGAGATATATGAGGTTGTATTCACCCCTCCCCTCTGTTGAGAGAGGACTCTTCAATTTTGACATAGATAGCCTCTGAAATGTCTTCAAAGAAAAACAAAGAAAGTCCAGTTGCCTCTTGAAAAAGCAGCTTTAGGACAACCATGACTCGGATGACTGAGAATCTCCCTAGACTTCAAAGACCAGAGTTTTTAGTTTTCATTGGACAGACTGCTTATCAGAGGTGCCCAAACTTGGCAACTTTAAGACTTGTGGACTTCAACTCCCAGAATTCTCCAGCCAGCTATGCTGGCTGGAGAATTCTGGGAGTTCAAGTTCACAAGCTATGCTGGCTGGAGAATTCTAGGAGTTCAAGTTCACAAGCTAAAGTTTGTGAGAAGTGCATTTGGCACTCTGGAGTGGAGGAAGCAACAGTGCAGTTATTGAGTCCTTTGCTATAGAATTACAGCCCTTAATAGACTATAGATTGATTTTGTCTCAGAGGCCCGAAACATTAAAACCATTGAATGGAGAGACATACAAGTTTTGAATGTTTTAATAAAATGCATAACTACCATGATGAGCAATGGGGTCCAATATGGCTTTACAGTAATATAAAATTTTAATGTAACAAATAAAAACCACAACCAACAAGTCCTAAGAAATATCAACAAAGGTTTAAAATCAATTAAATTCTTTTTGTTATTAATACAGTCACTAAAGACAAGGGAAGAGAAGTTCATCTTTGAATGAAATGTAAGTCTTTATATAAAAATGCCTATGAAGCAACCTTTGCTGTGAGGGAACCATTATTGACTAGGTTGTCTTTTTATTTCTGTACTAGTTGCCTAGGTATTTATTTATAGGGGGAAAATGTCCGGAGCAAATGTAATTTTTGATGTTGGATTTTCCCCTTTACCAGAGGGAGCCCTCTTGTAGAGTACTGTGAAACCGTTACCATGGCAACTCCACTGCACTGTACAGTAGAAGCCATTTTATGGCAGTACAGTAGAAACCATTTTAAGGCACAACAGGCTGTATCTTAACAGAACACACACCCTGAGGGGTATTAGGTGTGACTTACCCCTACAGTATTTGTTTCCAGAGAGTAAGTCATCTATGTACCAAGTTTCGTTGAAATTGCTCAAGGCGTTCCAGAGTTATGCTGGAACACACACACACACACACACACACGTTAGAAATCATAATGATTAAATCAAGATAGTATTCCTGAAAAAAACATAAAGCAGGTGCAATTGGAAGATTTATACATAATAAATCAATTCCTTTTTACAGAAAAATTTCAAAACGTTTCAAACTTTGAAGGCTGAGGCCTTTAAACTGGGTCCCAAAAGAGTGGTAATCCATAAATACAGGTAGTCTTTGACTTATGACAATTGAGCCCCAAATTTCTATTGCTAAGAGAGACATTTGTTAACTGAACTCTGCCTCATTTTATGACCTTTCTTGATGCAGATACGAAGTGAATCACTGCAGTTGTTAAGTCAATAACACGGTTGTTAAACAAAATTGGTTTCCTTATTAACTTGGCTTATTAGAAGGTTGCAAAAGGGGATCAGGTGACCCTGATACACTGCAACGGTCATAAACATGACTCAGTTGCCAAGAATCTGAATCTTGATTCCTTGACACGAGGAGACTGCAACAATTGCAAGTGTGAAAAATGATCATGGCACTTTTTAAACTCCCGTTGTCACCTTGAACGGTTACTAAATGAACTGTTGTAAGTCGAGGACTACATGTATACTACGGCCTTTGCCAGCTGCCTGATCATGGCACCTCAGTAGGGATCAGATAGTTGCAGCTTCCAAGACTTCCAAGGCTGTTCAATGCAATTTGTTTGGTGTAGCAGTTACAGTAGCAGGTAGAAACCAGGAGATAGTAGTTCTTCTTCTGCATACTCCCTCTGGGAAAAAATACAGTTGTGACACTTAGTAGTTCTGGTGTGCAAGAAACACACTCCAAATCTTGCAAGTCTGAAAGTACATCTCTCCCCTCTCCCCTCTAGAGTCCAAGAAACCAAGGAAACCCCCTTCGGGGACATTTGCTATGTCCGTTCTTTCTTTGGGCTCAGCTACCTCTTGTCTGTCTGCTGTCTGGTTGCAGCTCTTCCTCTTGTCTCCCAAGGCCATTCCCACATATCATTACAATAGCAATAGCATTCTGACTTACCTTAAGACAGGGTCTTATTTTCTTTTGACCCTTGAAATAAGCACTTGGTTTTACTTTCGGGGTGGTCTTATTATTTTTGAGGTGCAGGAGGTGGTGAGCGTGGTCACCTCATGGCTGCTGCTTGGTTGCAATGTTTTCAAGGAGGGCTTATTTTTGGGGAAGGGCTTATTTTAGCGCATGTGCTCAAAAGCCCAATTGGGCTTATTATCCGGGGAGGTCTTATTTTCAGGGAAACAGGGTATATTCCACTTCAAAGTGCTTTACAGCTGTCTCTAAGCAGTTTACAGAGTCAGCGTATTACCCCCAACAATCTGGGACTTCATTTTAACAACCTCGGAAGGATGGAAGGCTGAATCAACCTCGAGCCTGGTCAGATTCAAACTGCCAAGCTGGTGATCAGCAGAAGTAGCCTGCAGTACTGCACCTTAACCTGATTCACCACAGGTCTCACATATTATTACAGATAGTAATATTGCAGTACATACTACAATAGAGGCCACTATCCTTCTGGAAATAAAATGGATGATAAGAGCACTTCAAATTGCAAATATAAAGGTATAATCTATTGAGAAACAAATTGACTATACTTGTCCAGCAATGAAACATCATGAAAAAACTAGCTTTTGCCCTGAATGTAATTTTTTACATTCTCTCCAACACATTACAGACTCCAATCATATTGCTGTTACTTTTAGGATGCTAACAATTCAATGAACCTCAAGAATAAACTTCTCATTCTATGACAGGCAGAGAAAAAAGTATAATTGTGCACCCATCACATCATATCTTTTGGGATAGGCATCATTATACAAAGTATAGAGAAAGAATAAGAAACTGAAAACACTTTCATGTCCCTACTGACTAATTAAAGTTTCTTCCCAGGTGAACTACGGTTGTGTCCATGTGGTGGTGAAAGTTTCTTTGTGGGAAGGGATGGACTAAAAGGCAATAGCCTGCCCCTTCCTCAATCAATCAGATCTGGATGGTTTCTCTCCAATCTCCAACCTCCACCTTTAAGGGGAATTTGGGAGAAGAGGCTTGGCTTACAGTTCTAAAGGCATTGGAAAAAGGAAATGATCTGGACCCTTTCAGTCTAAATGCATACCTGCCCATAGTACAAGCATGGCATCGATTGTACTTGCTGGTTACTTTGGGGGTAGGGGGCATTGGGGATGGCAATAGTTCCAGGCCACATTTAATTGGTGGTTTGATTGGTTTTATTGCTGCTTTTTTGTGCTGAATTGAGAAGGACTTTTACTGACCTCATAATTTGCTTATGCAAATTATTAGTTGCTTAGTTTTATTGTTGTTTAACTTCTTGTATGCTGCCCAAAGTCATTGGTAAGGTAGATATGGTTATATAAATTGTTCAAATGAACAAACAAATCATGTTTAAGCCCACACCAACTATTGTACTACTCTATACCTGTCCATTCTTGCTTCTATTGTGTCCATATATTGCTTCAGACTTTGCTTTTTGTTCTTCAAAATTCTCATTCCTCTTTTCCTCATGTCTATCCAATCATGTGTTTCTTGACCTTTCCCTCATCTCAATTCTTCCTCTTCTTTTATAGATTTGTTTTATCATTTGGTTACAATTCACTCTTCTAATATTACTTTTGTGTGACCACTCATTTTTGTACTGAATCCACATTCATCCATCCCCCATTTGTTCTTGACTTTGTCTCCTATTGCAATACTCACACTAAGTAACCCATTTGTACTGCATTGAAATTTTTGTTTTGCCATACCAACTCTGTGCTACCATGATTATTCTCCCAACATTTGTATTTAACATTTCCCCATCTCTTTCACATCATTAGCAACCATTTTATCATGGTACACAAATTCTATCTATTTGTTCCAGTTTTGTGAAATGTATGCATAGCTTGCAATCATTCACCTCATTTCTCCTATGAAACACATTACTATGGTCTTTGATACATTTGATAGATCCATATGCCTCATTGCATCAGGCAGACTACGGTATTTAACATTTTCTGCAAATCATTTCGGTTCTCAGTCATCAATAGGGTTCATTTGCAAATAAAAATACATGTACTTTCATGTCCCCAATAAAGACTGCTCTAACATTACTGCAAGCCTTCATCACTTATACATAAATTAATATAGTTAACAATTAAGAAGACTTCACATAATCTTTTCCATTTATTTTATTTATTTATTTAAATTTATACCCCGCCCTTCTCCACAGAGGACCCAGGGCGGCGCACAGGAAATTTAAAAAACATACAAAAATACAATAAATATAATTTAAAAAAACTATTAAATAACCCCATCCTGCGCTAAAACCAAATTTTAAAACCCAATTTAAAACTATCTTAAGTCCCCAAGGGAGGTTAGGCTAGGCCGGCTTGTTGAAACAGATATGTCTTAAGACATTGGCGGAAGAGGCGGAGGTCGGTGATGGTACGTAATTCAGGGGGTAGGTCATTCCAAAGGGCTGGCCCCGCCACAGAGAAGGCTCTTCCCCTGGGCGTCGCCAGTCGGCATTGTCCGGCCGACGGTACCCTGAGGAGGCCCTCTCTGTGGGAGCGGATTGGTCTGAGGGATGTATGGGGCAGGAGGCGGTCTCGCATATAACTAGGTCCCGAGCCAGTTATACACAAAATATCAACAACCCAGTTGATCAACAACCCAGTTATACACAAAATATTTATCTCCATCATAACATATTTAGCAACTTTCAGCTCCATATTCATTTAAAATATGCAATGAAACTTATCATCTTATTGTACACCTTCTCTAAATCAATAAATAATACTCTTGCTTTTATACATTTCTCAATGACTTGTTAAAGAGTGAGAATTGTTCTGCTCAACCCCTATCCAGCATAAATC
The DNA here is from genome assembly GCA_039707465.1 of Rhabdophis nuchalis. Lineage (NCBI taxonomy): Eukaryota > Metazoa > Chordata > Lepidosauria > Squamata > Natricidae > Rhabdophis > Rhabdophis nuchalis. Next base: position 94,608,296 of record CM077648.1, on the reverse strand, counting down.
AATTCAAATGAATACTTTACATACTAATGAAACACACCTCACACACACTCAGAGAGAGCAAACTACAACCATATTTTAATATTTCTCCAATTACATTATTTGTACCTGCAACCTTACAATTTTTCAACATTCTCACTTTTCATAAGCTCTTTTCTTGGATAGGAATGTGTATAGCATTTAACTCTATTGCCCCATCAACCAAAGGGGGATTATGGGACTGGTAATATTTTTCATGAGAAGAAGTTATATAAGATTTCAATTTCTTCTTATTCAATACATTTTGGAATGGTTGGCTTTGCTTGAATCTAAATATGATGGTCACAGTGTGTGTGTGTGTGTGTGTGTGTGTGTGTGTGTGTATGCAGGTATGTGCCTCCCTTTCAGCCTTTCCCTTGCAAGTTGATGCGGAATACAATACCTGATTATAAACCAGATGGAATGCAACATTAGAAAAAGAAAAAACCAGTAATAATGCTAAATGGATCTCACTATCCTCCTCGCCCAAGGAGATGCCCAATTTTTTCTTTTACCTTAGCATGCCTCTATCTCTTGTCAAGACAATAGCAAACTAGACTGTACCATGAAGGATGACTAAGGATTTTTGCCTTGTAAAGCTGAGACTAATTGTTTCCTTCCTTAGCAGCTGTATCCTTTGACATGTAAAAGAACAAATTCTTTGAGCATTGTTGTTATTCTGCACAATACAAAAGAGAAAGTGAGAAAAGTGAGAGAATTAGGATGTGGTTCTTTTAATTGGCCAGACTGGAGACAGGCAATCTTTCAGGCTTGTGGGCACATTGCGAATGTTAAGAACATCTCCCTGGCATTCTTATAAAAAGGCTGCTGTGATGTATATCACAACATGACTGAAATCACTGAAAACTAACAAGAATATTCTACCACCCTAGCTTACCAGTCTATTTATTTTTCTTACCAAGTCGGGCATATTTCTGGGTTGCAGCCAATCTATCAGATTTGATTTCCAAAAATACCTATGGAATCTTTGTAGAGTTAGGTATTATTTAAATGAGGGAATAGCAGTCTTTTTAAAAAAATTATTATTATGGAGTCCTTGCAGGGGTGGTATTCACTTCCCCCACTGGTTTGCAAATGTGAGAGCCCATGTCTGTGCATGCATTCAGCCTTCTATGCATGCGCTTTGGCTAAAAAAAGATGCAGAGCTGGTGGGAGGGGCCACCCACAATTTCTGCTACCAGTTCAGGTGAAGCGCTCCGAACTAGCAGAATACCACCTCTGGGTCCTTGGTACTCTCTGAGTTCTATTGTTTGCTGTTTCATTATCCAACTAGGTATCTGGGCAATGAAACATCTATAAAAAATTACCAAGCTCAGAAAGCACCAACCACCCCACAGTTCAACCCTAAGTTACAGTTTTTCTTCTGCTAGCCTTCTAGTAACCTTTTTAAGGTCAAGAAGGAGGAAGTGGAAGCTTAGAGGATTTTAAGGGTTTTTTTTAGTTAGAGTTTTAAGGGGTTCCGGGGAAGAAGGTGGGTTAATAAAAATTAGGGAGGTGGCTGGGGGGTATAACCCACAGGGTACTATGTCCAGGCCGACCTACAATCCCGACGGGGAGGATGTGGGGTCCATTGTTAGGGGGGGGTACGAAGGTCAATCAACCGGAGTGCCATTCTATCAGGACAGTGTATGGGAGGGGTAGACATGGCGGGAGCCGGAGACCATATCAGTTCTTGGGAGTGCGCACCCGCTGTTTACAAGAGGTTGCGCGCTCCGATCTCCACGGCTCTGCTCGCAACCCAGGAGGTCCGAGTTCCCAGGGCCTGGGCTCGAGGCTGATGTTGTGCAACGTCAGGTCCGTTATCAACAAGGCCCCCCTCATCCATGATTTGGTATTAGAGGGGGAGCCGGACCTGGTAGGTGTTACGGAAACCTGGCTGGGCCCCGAGGGGGGTGCCCCTCATGGAAATGTGCCCGCCAGGCTACCGGGCATTTCATCAGCCACGAGCCCAAGGCAGGGGTGGGGGGGTGGCGGCCATTGTGAGGGAGGATCTGGCTCCGAGGGAGACCTCTGTGCCTCAGATAGCCAGCTGTGAGGCCTTGGGTATGAAGTGGGGCCTTGGGAGGCAGTTGGGCTTGCTGATTGTGTACCTGGCTCCCCACTATGTCTCAGCAGCCCTGCCCGAGCTCCTCGAGGTGATAGCCGAGATGGCAGTTGAGACCCCCAGGCTATTAGTCATGGGGGACTTTAATCTGCTATCGGTAGGTGAAACCTCTGAGATGGCTCGGGAGTTCATGGCCTCCATGACGGCCATGAACCTGACCCAAGTAATTTATGGCCCCACTCACACCGGAGGCCACACGCTGGATCTTGTTTTTATCTCTGGCCAGTGAAAGAGTGATCTGGGATTAGGGGATTTAATGGTTACCCCCCTGTCATGGACAGATCACCCTCTACTTCGACTAGACTTCACAACCGCTGCACCCCACCGTGGGGAGGCGGAACCGGATATTCCACAATGGTTCCGCCCCAGGCTCCTGATGGATCCAGAGAGGTTCCAGACGGAGCTTGGGCCAATACCGGGGACCCTGACCCGCGACTCGACTGAGGACCTGGTGGCTGCCTGGAATAATGCGGCCATTGGGGCCCTGGACCGGGTCGCGCCCTTGTGGCCTCTCATGTGTCGCCGAACTGCCTTGGCCCCTTGGTTCTCCAAGGAGCTGACGGCATTGAAGCGACGCAAGAGATGCCTGGAGGGCATTTGGAGATCCACTCGCACCGAATCGGACTGAACACACGCTAGGTCCCACTTGAGGACCTACCTCGTGGCGATAAGGGCGGTGAAACGTAATTATCTCGCCGCCCTTATCGCATCCACAGATAATCGCCCTGCCGCCCTATTTAGAGTTACCCGCTCCCTTCTCCAACAGGGGCCGCGGGAAGCTCCTTTACAGGGTCATGCAGAGGAGTTTGGACAATATCTGCTGGATAAAGTCGCTCAGATCCGGAGCGAGTTGGTCTCCAATGAGGTGGGCCCAGGCGGGCAATCGGAGGCAGGTCTTGAGACCGTTTTATGGGAAGAATTTGACTTTGTGACTCCTGATGACATGGACAGGCTGTTGGGATGACTGAACACTACCACATGTTTATTGGACCCGTGTCCCTCCTGGTTAGTACTGGCCTCCCGGGAGGTCACACGAGGCTGGCTCCAGGAGATAGTGAACGCCTCTTTGAGCGAGGGGTCTCTTCCGGCCACCTTGAAAGAGGCGGTGGTGAGACCCCTCCTCAAGAAGCCTTCCCTGGACCCAGCATTGTTGGTTAATTACCGTCCAGTCTCCAACCTTAGCTTTCTTGCTAAGGTTGTAGAGAGTGTGGTAGCTCAACAGTTCTCCCGACACCTGGAGGAAACCGTCTATCTAGACCCGCGCCAGTCCAGCTTCCGTCCCAGGCACAGCACGGAGACGGCATTAGTCGCGTTGGTAGATGATCTCTGGAGGGCCCAAGACAGGGGTTGTTCCTCTGTCCTGGCCCTATTAGATCTCTCAGTGGCTTTCAATACCATCGACCATGGTATCCTCCTGCACCGGCTGGAGGGGTTGGGATTGAGAGGCACTGTATTGCAGTGGTTCTCTTCCTACCTCTCTGACCGGTCGCAGTGTGTACTGACAGGAGGGCAGAGATCGACCTCTAGGCCCCTTTTATGTGGGGTACCTCAGGGGTCAGTTCTCTCACCCCTCCTGTTTAACATCTACATGAAGCTGGGTGAGATCATCCGGGGCTTTGGGGTAGAATACCATCAGTATGCTGATGACACTCAGCTGTACATTTCTACCCCTGACCACCCCAATGATGCTGTGGAAGCGCTGTCTCGGTGTCTGGAGGCCGTGCGGGTCTGGATGGGGAGGAACAAACTCAGACTCAACCCATCCAAGACCGAGTGGCTGTGGTTTCCGGCATCTCGATATAGCAAGTTAACTCCATCGCTGGCTATCGGGGGCGAGTCATTGGCCCCCGCGGAAAGGGCTCGCAACTTGGGCGTCCTCCTGGATTCATGGCTGTCCTTGGACGCAACTTGGGCGTCCTCCTGGATTCATGGCTGTCCCATGGCTGTCCTATCAGGTTTACCTGATACGCCAGTTGCGCCCCTTTCTAGATTGGGATGCCCTACGCACAGTCACTCAAGCCCTCGTTATTTCCCGCCTGGACTACTGTAACACCCTCTACATGGGGCTCCCCTTGAGGTGCACCCGGAGACTCCAGCTAGTGCAGAATGTGGCCGCGCGGGGGATTCTGGGAGTTTCTCGTTACTCCCATGTAACACCTCTCCTGCGCGAGCTGCACTGGCTGCCTGTGGTCTTCCGTGTGCGCTCCAAGGTGCTAGTCACCATCTTTAAAGCGCTCCATGGCACGGGTCCTGGTTACTTGAGAGACCTCCTACCATATTCCTCCCTTCGACCTGTCCGCTCCCACAGAGTTAGCCTTCTCAGGGTGCCGTCAGCCGGTCAATGCCGGCTGGCGGCTCCCAGGGGAAGAGTCTTCTCTGTGGTGGGTCCGGCACTCTGGAACGGCCTGCCCCCCAATATCCGTACCATCACGGACCTACGACCCTTCCGTCGGATGTTAAAAGCACATTTCTTTCATCTAGCCGGCCTGACATAGACTAGGGAATAATTTTAAACTTTGATATTTATTGGTTTAAAATTTATTTATCCAATTTTAGCACAGATTTAATAATTTAATTGTTTTTTATATTTTGTATTGTATTGTTGGGTTTTTATCTTTCTATGAACTGCCCTGAGTCCCTTTTAGGTGAAATAGGGCGGTATGTAAATCGAATAAACTAAACTAAACTAAGAGTTGGATCTTGTTCCGCTCCTTCCTTTTGTAATTGAAGTCTGAAAGACTTTTGCCTATCTCAGTCTCCTATTTTGATAGGCTAAGTTTTCAAATACTGTTCAATAGATGTGTTAAACCCGTTTGAGCTTCACATATTTATTTTATTTAGATTCCCAGTGAAAATAATCAGGAAATCATGCTGCTATTACTTGTTAGTTTCCACTAAAAATGTCATTGGCACAAATGCTGAGCTCTCTGGAGAGCTTGCGACTTCATATGGCCTGTGGGCTGCATGATACTCTCCTGCTCAATTTATTAAACATTATTCTATATCTTGGTTTTTCATATTGCTTCGTGACATTTCCTCCCCATTTTTAATTAGACTTAAAAAAAGAAGTCAGAAGGGACATGGAGCCTGGTAGGAGAAGACCACAAATATTCTGTTTATTGTCCAGACCAAGATGATGAAACTTTGATCCTTCAGAGGCTGTCACTCAATGGGTTCCCTCAGCCTAGCCAGCATGGCCAGTAGTCAAGGATGATGGAAGTTCATAGTTCTGAAACAACTGTGGTGTCCACCCCCACCCCAGTTTGAAGATATGTCGATGAAACAAGGGGACTTTACATCTGGAGGATTCAAAGTTCTTCCTGTTCTGCCCACTGAACCTTGCTAACTGGTGACTCCCTTAAATGCCACTAATAGGACAGGAGTTGAGTTGGAGAGTTTTAATATGCAGACAAAAGAAAAACTGGAGTAAATCTCTCTCACCATATGTTGCCTATCTGACAGAGAACCTAAGAGCCCTGAGACATCTCCCCATAGATTTTAACAGTGCATCCTAAACCATATTTGAAAATACCAGCAAAGATTTGGATGCTTACCATTGATACTTATCTACTATTAATATTTCAGTATCTCCCCATAGCATGGAAGTCTGAAACAGCATTGTCTCTTCTTAATTAAGAATGTGCAAGGATTCATCTCCATTACTTTAGGAACCATTCAATTAAAACTAGTGATTTACAGTTAGGCTTGGTAAGAAAGTTTGTGATCGTAACCATATTTGACATAATTTATCAGTTTTTCATTATCTCAAACACTTTATATTAAAAAAAGAAAAGAAGCTATTATAGACAGTAGATCCATAAGAGCAAATGTTCAAAAGTGCTTGAAGACTTCCAATTGCTCATCACAGCTCTATTCTGCACATCTGGAGAATATAATGATGTAAAGGCCTGTCAAGACGACTTTAGACTGCAACATAATGAACATACACTATTGGGCAGAATTAAGGCTGCAGGTACAAACTGTAGCAATTTTCTAATTTTCATCTGCCTCCCTTTGCAAATGCAAATAATGAACTTTCCACTGTGTTCCTTCAAGAAGTCTGATTTCCAAGGTACCTATGAAAGACAATGGACAAGGAAAGGATGGCAGAGCACTCCCAATTGATGAGAAAGCCATATACGGGATATAAAATGTGGGTAGAACATTTGGCATGAATGACCAGAATAGTCTTATCTGAAATTCCACCTGAAGGAGTTTACTGATTGAGAAGCCTTTCAATGTGTCTACTCTGGTGGCACCACAGGAGTGGCAATAGGTCAACTTAAAATTAGCACCAATAAGCTACCTAGTTGGATAATAATATGCTAAGTTTGAGCTGTGGCCTAGAGGTGCAGTTCTTGCCTCACAAGCAGAAGGTTGTGAGTTCGATCCTAGGTAGAGTCAGATGTAGGGTCTCCTGCTTGGGCAGGGGGTTTGACTAGATGACCTGCAAGGTCCCTTCCAACTCTGGTAATCTGTTAAAATAAAACATCTGCAAGCAAATAAACAAGCTTGGAGAGCCCCAAGGATCCCCCTGAGCAATCTCTCTCTGTGTGAATATTCATTGCTTTGTCCCCTTGAATTCTTCAACAGTTCCATTGTCCAGCCACACCAGATGGTCTCAAATAACTTCTACTTTGTTGTTCCCTTAAGCAGCCAATAATCCATCAACATTTGACTCACATAGATTCAGAGAGAGAATATTTTTGAATGCCAATAGCATGTGAACATGTGGATGTCGTGATACAAGTAGGATGGTATACCTTTTTATCTTGAGTACCACCAAGAAATGCCCTTCCATCCTTTCCAAATGGGGGCTTTGAAGCATTGTAAAAGACACTTTGTGCCTTTTCCTCCTGACTGCACTGTACAGCTGCTGTTATGTCTGCACTATCCTGCTAGGGAAATTGAATGCAGCTATGCATTGCATGATGGGACTATTGTCTAATGCAGTGCAAAAAGCCAAACAGATCTGATTGCATAAAGATATTTCAGTAACATCATGGACCTACATTACAAGACAGGAATCTAAAAATCTTTCACTTGCCCGAGGGGACCCTGCGTTTCACAGCAGAACTAGTATTTTAGCACAGAGAAGACAATTATCTCCTCCATCAATGTAATACAGTAATGAAGTTCTTTGCATGCTTTAGAAAAAGCAAAGGATTGATGACCTGTGTAGAGAATTTTCACTCTCCTAAAATTGAAGAATAACATATTAGTTCCCATTTGGTCATAAAAGTTAGAATCTGGTGGCTGTATATTTTTATGTATTATATTTACTGTATTTATTGTGTTTCATTCTTCATATGCACCGTTTTCAAGAAATGCAAATAAAAATGACAATAACCTCAGAATAACATTCCTGGGACCATCAGATTGTTTGGAGTATCAGCTGTTTCCTTTCTAACCTTAATGGAAGCATGTGGCTTGACGTGACACCAGAACCTAGAAAGATCTCAAGAGACTAGGTAGAGGCTGCTAAGAATTTCCAATATCTCCCCACTGATGTGATATTTAGATTGGATGGTTGTCTCACTGCCTGCAATGGCAGGGATTTTTGTTAAAGGGAGTAGTCTTGGAGAAATGAAAATACATTTTCAGCCTCATTTTGCCTGCTAGTCTTCATCTAGCAGAGGTTGGGGTATGTTGCTATCCTCTGGTTTTGGAGTGCTAAGACACAGAAAAAACATTGCTCTTTCTAAAATTGCTACTACCAAGAAAAAATGATAATAAAGCAGGCTGCAAACTAATTTCCAAATCTGATTCCAAGCTGGTTTTCCAAAGCATTACATGGTCAATTTCTACAAAAGATTGAGGGGAAAGCAGATAAAGATAACTCTCAATGGCTTACAAATGAACATTAGAATAAGAAACTCTTGTTCTTTGAGTTATCCCTGTTGTATGCAGATTAAAATAAGAAACTGAAGACTTGATTTAGGCTGTGCAAGAGCTAGCTGTTTCAACTAACGCAGTCAAGGCCAGAATGAAACAATGATCAAATGATTCAAAGTGCAGATTGTGTAAAGAAACAGAAGAAACATAGATCATATACTTACGATAGCTTGTGCAAAATTGCACAAACTGATAATAAACAATTGCGTAATACAGTCCCCAAAGTGATTCACTGTAACACCTGTAAAAATTGACATATGTCAGTAATGAAAAATGAGTGGCAACATGTAGCTGAAAAAGTAGTAAAAAAAAGAGCAGGTTAAAATATTGTGGGATTTCTGAATACCGATTGATAAAGTCTTGGCTTGTAACATGACAAATTTAACTTTGGTTGAAAAGAAGAAAGTGTGGATACTTGATGTGGCAATACCAGGACATAGTAGAACAGAAGACAAAGAATTGGAGAAGATCGCCAAATATTAAGATCTGAAAATCAAAGTTTAAAGATCATGGAATAAACTAGCTTTAGTGGCTATCAGTACACTGGGTGTGATACCCAAAACATATGGCATTTAGAAAATGTGCACATTGACAACATCTCAACTACAAAAGGCCATACTGCTTGAATCCCCATATATACTACACCGATTATGACACCCTAGGCTTTTGGGAAGAACTCAATGAATATTAAGGCCAAGAACTTGCAGCTGTGGCTTCACATTACTATATATAGCAATAATTAGGATTTATATTAGAAAAATAATGTAAAATGTTTTAAATCATTAATGAAAAAAATGGCCAATGATATATCTTCAAAAAAAAAATTAGCCCAGTGGCAAGAATTGTTCTTTTTGTTTAGTAGATTGGGGTAATATATAAATGTAGTCAAATAAAAATGCATACATACATACTTTCTAGATCTGTCTCAGCATATCTATTGATTTACAAAGCACAATGGGTAAAGGTTGCTATTTTATCTCACCTCTTTGTACAGATTGATGTTTTTGTATCACATTCTTTTACGTTTGGATGTTTTGTAGACATGGCTTTTATTGAACTGTACCATGCTACCGTTTACTGGGTTGTAACATACACCAAAACTGCTGTAAAACCAACCCATTTCCCCCACTTTGTCCTCATCTGTAGTGATTTCATATTTATTTATGGTGCTATTCTGTTTTATAGCTGCAATAGCTATAAATCCCTCTAGTGGGAAGTAACAGGTCTAGAACTGAGAGGAGCCGAAAAAGCAGCAGGCAGATAAATAGGGAGAGAAAGCAGCTCACTCTGAAAGGAGTTGTAAAGAATTTGAATCTATATTCTGATAGCAACATCAAATCCAAGAAGCAAGTGAGAAAAAAGTCATTATCGATGGTCGAAATGTTTGAGGCCAACGGGGATAGACTCAGGGTCATCTTAACAGCATTTATGGGCAAAGCAGTGTACTGGGGCCCCTGCCACAACTACTCACAGGAATAAAAATGTAAATGGTCGATAAAATTAAATTATATTTGCATGTTAATATTAATATGCAGGAAAATCAGAGGTGGTATTATGCTGGTTCGCCATTGTTTCAGGTGAACTGGTAGTGGTGGCGGCAGGAGGCTCCACCCACACATCCAGACATCATCACGGATGTAGAAGCACCGCGTGTGAGCAAAGTGAGCGTGCGGGCACGTGCGTTCCCGGTTCCAAACCGGTAGCGAAGGTAAGAAGGTTTCATGCATGAGTAAAATGTAATATATATGTTCTGTATTTATATGATACAAGGTGCATTGAAGGGTTAACATACACAGATTATTATGGGGCCCCTATACTTGTGGCGCCCATGGGCAAGTGCCCATCAGGCCCATGCATTAAGACAGCCCTGGATAGAGTCACCATTGGCTTCAAAGATTCAAAAGGTTCAAAAGGTTTAGGATAAGATTTTGTAGTTCTAAGCAACAATGAGAAGAGCAGCCAGCTAGCTTAAATCTACCAAGTGGGGCATATCTCCCCAAAGGGCTGCTTAGACAATTTCCTGGGGTTGTCCTTGTCTTGAAAGCTTTTAGCTTCAGTTACTTACTGCTTCTGTGCTCTTGATGTTTGATTTATCTCTGCTCCTTAGGACTGGAAGGGGGAAGAGGCATGGATGCTAGCAGCTCTTCAGTGCCAGCTGTTTCACTTCTGGAAAAGAATGACCCTCCTTCCTGTCTGGTAGGTGAATGTGATTTCCATGTTTCCTGTGACACTTCACCGTGAGGACAGATCAACTCCCCCTCCTCAAACGGCCATTTACTCTTTTGCTGAAATGGGGATGTTTTCCCTATTTCAGTGCCTTCTGTCCCTTCTCTTTGTGGAACTACACAGTCCAGCCCTCCTCTCTACGATTTTATCTGTTAGCTTTGGATAGGGCTCTCTCGCTAGTTGTTCAAATGGCTCTGTTCAAACCAGTCCCTTTCTTCATCTAAATTAGAATTGTCAATTTGTTTTTATATTATGTATATATATTTGTATATTTATTGTTTTTACTTTCCCTGTGCACCGCCCCGAGTCCCTGTGGGGAGAGGGAGCGGTTCTACAAATTAAATTTGAATGAATGAAAGTACCAAAGCCAAAATATTTGGCTAATCCAGTGATTTGGTCCTATAAAGGTTATTGCAAGTGGAGCTGGCGAAGGGTGTGTTTCACTGCTTATACCATACTGCAATCGTATGGTATTTGAGTAGCCCTTCCAATTAACATTTCAATCCAGGATTCATTTCACCTCATTCTCCTCTTTTCATTTACCAAAATGGCATGCCAAACAGCCAAGAAAGATACCCGGGACCTGGAGGGAATGGTGAAATATTATCAGTGTAACTGGAAGCTGCAGACAAAACATAATAGGATTGATCCGTACAAGTCTAGAAAACAGTTCAGTAACTTAGCATCCAGTTTTTTAGAATGTCATGGAGGGAAGGAGATCGCATGGTCTTCTACTACAATTGGGGGAAAGCTCCTGATGATAAGATAAAGGTAAAGATTCCCCTTGCACATATGTGCTAGTCATTTCTGACTCTAGGGGGAAGTGCTCATCTCTGTTCCGAACAGCCAGCACTGTCCAAAGACATCATTGTGGTCATGTGGGCAGCATGACTATATGCCCAAGGCGCACGGAATGCTGTTACCTTCCCACCAAAGGTGGTTCCTATTTTTCTACTTGCATTTTTACATACTTTCAAACTGCTAGGTTGGCAGAAGCTGGGATAAGTAACAGGAGCTCACTGCATTATGCAGCACTAGGGATTCGAACCGCCAAACTGCCAATCATTCTGATCAACAAGCTCAGCGTCTTATCCACTGAGCCATTGCATCCCTTCAGCTCCTGGTGATAATAGTCAGCAAAGGATGTGGCAAGATCTAGATGGTCCTTAAGGAAATGATTGGCTACCAGTTCCTCAAAAAATAAGAACCCTCTGGAAAGCATGGAGTTGGAGAACATGATAATTGGTGCAGGTTGCCCCAAAGTTCTGGACAAGCTTCTTGAATGAGATGCGAAACATCTTTAAGCAAAAACAAGAAGTCCAGTCACCTTTTGGAAAAGCACCTTTGAGACAACCATGACCTGGATGATTGAGAATCTCCATAGAGAATTGGTACAGTTGTAACTGTTAAGGAGCTTGAAAGAATAACATCTGAGTAGAGGTATACACTGTTACTATAAATAATTCAACCATATGTAAACAAACTAGGTCAATTATTTTGCTGGTAGTTTATATAGAAAAAAATATTGTTCTAAGGTGATTTTTGCTCTCTTCACCTGAGAGCATGGGATGGGCATAGGACGGATAGAGCTGTTTCTTTCCCCCCATTTAATCATGCCCAATTTTCAGAGACTGTCCAGAGAAGTCCTGAAGTTTTCTTGGCAAAATTTTACAGAAGTTGGCTTTGCACCTAAGGCAGGACTAGAACTCATAGTCTTCCAGTTTTCAACTTGCGGCATTAACCACGATACCACACTGGCTCTCAAATAGAACTTTGATACTAAATATGCTGTGAACTGTGTTTCTCTATAATAATTGGATAAATTATGGTTTCAGAAAACTTATTGAATCAGTGTATGAGCTGTGTTAAGAATGGATGCTAGGCTGCAACAGAAAATGACACGAGTGAAAAATGATTTAAGGGACTGGATGATCAAGGTGAGGGGTCCTCAACCTCTGGGTTCCAGTCCACTAGTGGGCCATGAACTGTTTGCAAACGGGCTGTGGCCAGCAAATGGGTGCACATGTACGCACATCCCCATTTGCATGAGTGGTGGGCACGCATGCACGCCACTCACACAAATGGAACTGCATATGCTTGTGTGCTTGATGGCCACTCATGTGAAATCATCCCTTCGCCCCTGCCCCCGCTGGTCCGTAAAGCTGGAAATGTTAGGGAACTCTGGTCTAGGTTGCAGCTGCATGTTGGTATGTAGTAGTGGCATCTCTCCCAATTCAGTTGTACGCAAAGAGGTACTGGAAGCACTGGAACCATTGCCTATAGCCCTCTTTTTCCTTCCTTAGCCAACTGTCAACAAACAACACCATTTGACATATATTTATTATCAGGTGAGGCTGTTTAGGCAGATTAGATTCTCACTGTCTACTTCTATACTTTCTGCGTCCTTGTAGACTGATGGCACTACAAGGCCCAACATTCTTCTACCTTCATGAGATGTTCTTAACTTGACATGACCTACCCAGTTTTTTCTTCCATAGTGCCACCCCAAGAATCTTGCATGAGTTACAGAATTGCTTTGTGGGCATGGTAATGGGGACGCTATAGCGGTAGCAGTTTTCAGGCCAAAGTTAATTCTTCCCATCTCAAGGTCTAGAGGAAAACTGTAGAGCAGAGGAAAACAGCAGACTTGTTAGAATAGACATCAAAGCCTACAGATTAACATGATATCTATTTTAACACGAGCCCATCAAAAGTCATGGAGAAGGGAAATACTTTGAATATACTGAAGTGTCCAATTACAAGCTTATTATATTAAACTAACTCAAGGTGGAGAACATGTCCAGCACACCTTATTTTCCTTACAACCACCACTCCATGAGCTGAGTTGGGATGAGTGAGACTGACTGGCCCAAGGTCACCTAATTGACTTTTGTGGTTAAGGCTAGGACTAGAACTCACAGCCTCCTGCTTTCAAGTCTGATGGTTTAATCAGTCCACCAAACTGGCTTCCAAATGTTGCTATGTGGGTCTCCTCATTCTGAAGGAATTGGTAGAAAGTAGAAAAGGGACCTCATCTACCCAAACCTTCATACATAGATGTTCTTTTAGTGAATATAGATTTTATCAACCCTCTGTCTCTTTCTCTTCCCCCTTCCCAAACATAAATGCTTTGATTGGTAAGGAAAGAAGCCTCCTTTGCAGGTACAAGAATCTTACAGGGTAAGGCAGGTGTTTAGGGAAGTTCCCCCCCCCCCCCCTATGCAGCATTCATGGGTCAGAAATATTCTTGTGATAGGACATCTTCCTGCTTGTTTTTCACGCACTGGGAGTATGAGAGAGATGAAAGTTAAAATAAGAAAAAGAATAATGCTCACAACATTGCGGCTCTGTTAGAAAATTTGTGTTCTAAATTCTTGTCTATGCAGACCTTAGAGAATTTTCCCTTTCAACAAAAGGGCACCAGTGCTAAAAGGCTTCTTTAATGGCCCAACGTTTCCTGTTAAAAACATTATAGTTCGTCTTGCCTGGAAAGAGTTGCCACAAATGGAAAGCATAGTTGGGGAGGGGGGAGGGAGGGAGGAAGGGAGGGATGAGACTGTCCACAAACCATAGAGCAAATTATGAAGCTCCCATGGCAAAAGGGAAGCATCAGCCTGTACACTAAAGAGGCAGCTGGGGCCTAGGGATTGGACTGAGAAGTAAATGCCTGTTTGAATAAAGCTTTAGCGGGCAATAGAACTCCACTTAAAGGGAAACCTGTTTTGGTCAGATAGTGCAGTTCTACATCTTGTTCTACAACATGTAGAACACGTTTATGGTAAAAATTAGCAAAGCTCAGAAAACAGTGAACATCTTTCCTCTCACTCTGCAAAACAGAACAGACTGAATTTAGCTGGATGGTTCTGATTTCCTTCCAAGGAAATACAGGCCCCAGTAGTCCAATTCAGGCACATTAAAAGCAATATTCTGCTGCATTTCTTTCAGAATACCACTGATATCTAGGCATACCTGCATTAATACGGGGGGAAAAACACCTTGGGGGTTCCTGATGATTTCATCCCATATTTCTTCAGGTCCCTCTTTAAACTGGTCAATGAAGCCTATTTCATACCAGCCCTCATCCTGAGCTAATGACTAAAATCTGCTATCTATTTTTGCACAGAGTGTGCTTATCCTGTCAGAAGTGATAGATTTTGTAGCTGGTGGTCACTTATAGCATTAAAGTTAGCCCTCAGAGGTGTCACAAAATTGGTGTAATTGTCCAAATCTGGGCTGTTCTGTATCGGAAGGAGGATTGCCTCTGTCATTAGGCCAATTATAAATCCTACATGAGATTGATCCATGGGAAATTGCTCCGGAAGACATATAATTTGTGGAGAAGGTAATAAATTCACTAGGATTTCCACCTAGGCAGGGAAGCAGGTACACCGTTGAGGAAGACTGGTATTAAGACAGCAATAGCTACTGAATATTAGGCCAGAACAGATTGGAGTCGCTGTTATGGCAGATTCTGCTCCACATGCTGAGCTAAATGGTTCATTTTCTGGGTTAACCAGTCCATCTGGATTGCAACTTGATTCTGGTATTGTGGGAAAGCATTGACAAGTTGATCGGTGGTCAGCAGCGTTGCAAGAGGATTTGTAGCCATTGTTTAATCTTGGAGTTGGAGCATGGATTATCCACTCATAATATGAGTAGACAGACTGTGCGGTCAGATTTCACATCAAGCATGGCAGTAAACCTTCAATGCTCTACAAATGCAGTTCCATTTTGGGTAACTGACAGCAAAGGCTTCACACATTCAGCATAGAAGGTATTTTACTGCCAATAAAAAAGAAGTCACATATGTGCAAAGCAAATGTTGAGGCAGAAGACAGCAATCAAGATTAGCATTAAACCATTTGTGTATATGTCAAACCTTCCCTCTAACTCTTTTGAGTTAATAGTCTTTTTGCCAGATTTTCCTCTGCCCTGAGACTTGGAAATATTTGTGTTCTATGTTTACATAATGGTTTTGCCTGTCCTGAAAATTATTGGCTCCCACTGTGTCAGTTTCATCTTGTACAGCAAGCATTCAATACACAGAGTGATATGGAAAAGAAGACCCTTCCCAAGATCTACCCAGGGAGGAGATCTTCTATGCAGGGAAAATTCCATCAGTTACTCAACTTCCTAGCTATCTAGAGGTATGGTACACTATGTGCAACACCACATAATAACATTACATTAGTGAAGTAACTAATACCACTCTATAAAGCCTTAGTAAGACCACAACTAGAATACTGCATCCAGTTTTGGTCACCACACTATAAAAAAAGATGTGGAGACTCTAGAAAGAATACAGAGAAGAGCAACCAAGATGATGAGAGGACTGGAGACTAAAACATACGATGAGCAGCTGTAGAAACTGGGCATGGCTAGTGTAGTGAAGAGAAGGACCAGGGGAGACAAGATAGCAGTGTTCCAATATTTGAGGGGCTGCCACAGAGAGGAGGGGGTCAAGCTATTTTCCAAAGCACCTGAAGGCCAGACAAGGAATGATGGATGGAAACTGAACAAGGTGAGATTCAACCTAGAAATAAGGAGAAATTTTCTGACAGTGAGAGCAATCAACCAATGGAACAGCTAAGCTTGCCTTCAGAAGTTGTGGAAACTTCATCACTGGAAGCTTCCAAGAAGAGACTGGACTGCCATCTGTCAGAAATGGTGTAGAGTCTCCTGCTTAGATAGGGGGGAGGGGGTTGGACTACATTACCTAAAAGGTCCCTTTCAACTCTGTTAATCTGTTATCTGTTATTATATTCAGTACTGTACTATGCTGTACCAGTTTCCTGCATCATCAACATGTCCTGTGCCGAGCACATTGGGCAGCAAGTTGTTTTCCAGTGGTTTCAATCATTCACAGAATCTTTGGCATCATCCCAAATCCACCTGGCTCATCTCTTCTTTTGAGGTAACCCAGCCAGGCCCAAGTCTGGATAAAGTGAGGCAGGTTGGGTATAGGGTTACTACCTCTAGCCCCTAAAACTAAAAAGTCTCTAAAGAATCATGACAATGTAAATTTTTACCAGTTTGAGCTTCACTCAGGAAGCTCAAACCACCCAAGAAACTGCTGATACACTTCTACAGAGGAATTATTGAGTCTGTCATCTGCACCTCTAAAACTGTTTGATTTGGTTCTGCAACCCAACAAGACAAATACAGACTTCAATGGATAATTAGAACTGCAGAAAAAACAATTACTGCCAACCTGCCTTCCACTGAGCACCTGTACACTGCACGAGTCAAAAAGAGGGCCATGAAAATATCTACAGACCGCTTGCATCCTGGACATAAATTGTTTTAACTCCTACCCTCAAAACGATGCTATAGAACACTGCACATCAAAACAATTAGACACAAGAACAGTTTTTCCCGAACACCATCACTCTGCTAAACAGATAATTCCCTCACCACAAACCATTCCCTAAGACTGCATTACTATTACCATTAGTCTTCTCAGCGTTCCTATCACCCATCTCCTCCCACTTATCCTCAAGAAGCCTTCCCTGGACCCAGCATTGTTGGAAAATTACCGTCCGGTCTCCAACCTTCCATTTTTAGCGAAGGATGTAGAGAGTGTGGTAGCCCAACAGTTTCCGCGACACCTGGAGGAAATTGATTATCTAGACCCGCGCCAGTCCGGCTTCCGACCCGGTCACAGCACCAAGATGGCATTGGTCGCGTTGCTGGATGGTCTCTGGAGGGCGTGGGATAGGGGATGTTCCTCTATCCTAGTCCTATTAGACCTCTCAGCGGCTTTTGATACCATCGACCATGGTATCCTATTGCACCGACTGAGGGGGTTGGGGCTGGGAGGCACTGTATTACGGTGGTTCTTGTCCTACCTCTCTGGTCGGTCGCAATGTGTGTTGGCAGGGGGGCAGAGGTCGGCCTCGAGACCCCTCTTATGTGGGGTTCCTCAGGGGTCGGTCCTCTCGCCCCTCCTGTTCAACACCTATATGAAGCCGCTGGGCAAGATCATCCGTGGTTTTGGGGTGGGATATCATCTGTACGCTGATGACACTCAGTTGTACATATCCACCCCAGACCACCCCAACGATGCCGCCGAGGTGTTGTCCCGGTGTTTAGAGGCCGTACGGATCTGGATGGGTAGTAACAAACTCAAGCTCAACCCATCCAAGACTGAGTGGCTGTGGTTCCCGGCACCCCGGTTCAGCCAGGTAACTCCAACTCTGGCCATTGGGGGCGAAACACTGGCCCCTGTGGAGAGGGCGCGCAATTTGGGTGTCCTCCTGGATTCCCGGCTGTCCATGGAGGACCATGTGACAGCCGTGGCCAGGGGGGCGTTTTATCAGGTACGCCTGATGCGCCAATTGCGCCCCTTACTGGACCGGGCTGCCCTCCGCACAGTCACTCAGGCGCTCGTGACATCCCGACTTGACTACTGTAACGCTCTCTACATGGGGCTTCCCTTGAGGTGCACTCGAAAGCTACAGCTAGTCCAGAATGCGGCCGCGCGGGTGATTATGGGAGCCTCTAGGCACTCCCACATAACACCTCTCCTGCGCGAGCTGCACTGGCTGCCTGTGGCCTTTCGGGTGCGCTTCAAGGTTTTGACAACCATCTTCAAAGCGCTCCATGGCTCGGGGCCTAGTTATATGCGAGACCGTCTTCTGCCCCATACATCCCTTTGACCAATTCTCTCCCACAGAGAGGGGCTTCTCAGGGTGCCGTCGGCCAGGCAATGCCAGTTGGCGACACCCAGGGAAAGGGCCTTCTCTGTGGTGGGCCCTACCCTCTGGAACGACCTGCCCCCCGAATTACGCACCATCTCAGACCTCTGCCTCTTCCACCAGCGTCTTAAAACGCACCTTTTCCAACAAGCCGGCCTAGCATAACCTCCCATTTTGACTGTTTTTAGATAGATTTTAATTCAGGTTTTTTAATAATATTTTAGCACAGGGTATGGATTTAATAGTTTTTTAAAATTTTGAATTTTGTTATATTTGTATTGTTTTGAATTTCCTGTGCGCCGTCCTGGGTCCTTTTTGGAGAAGGTGCGGGGTATAAATTTGAATTAAAAAAAATAATTATGACTGTAGGACTGTAACCTTGTTGCTTGTATCCTTACGATTTATATTGATATAGATTGTTTCCTGATTGCTTATTTGTAGCCTATGACTATCATTAAGTATTGTACCTTATGATTCTTGACAAATATATCTTGTCTTTTTATGTACACTGAGAGCATATGCACCAAAGACAAATTCTTTGTGTGTCCAATCACACTTGGCCAAAGAATTCTATTCTATTCATTTGTATTCCAGCATTTCAGCTGCTTCCCCTTAAGACATCTGTACATCAGTCTTCTAAAAAAACCAACAACGTAATACTCTTTATATTTTAAAATTTGTGTGTTGGCCCAGCCAACAGATGGAGGCCTTTCTATGTGGGGTGGTAATGGATGGATTTTGGCATGGTAGGTGCATGCCTTGAGGCTGTGATTCAGCATATTCTTTCATTGCTGCAATATGCTAATCTCAACAAAATTCAAAATAAGTGCTTCCACTGGCTGGCTGGCTACATATGCACAGTTTAGGCAAGGCTGATTTGGAGTTTGCAATCTTCTGTCATGGATCAGTACTTAAACGAACTGCTTGGCTGCAAAATCAGGGTGACTTTCAAGGTCTGATAACTCATGAATCGCTAGATTAAAAACTGAACGTTGCTTATGCTGTATGCCACTAGAAATTTAAGGATCTCTGCCTTCTAGTAATATATAGCTCAAGCTTTTCCTTATAACAAGGGACATTATTTAGAATGGCAATATTTTGCTTGTCAACTTTTTTTTCTATTTTAGCTGCACTGTGGTCTTAGCAAATAGGTCTCGAATGATGTCAGACTAAGCCGTGTGACAATGACAATAACACACAAGAATAAAGATATCCAAAAATTATTTGTACCTGACCACACAGTTTAATTGAAAATGGAATTTTTATATGTTGTAAAATAAAATAAAAAACTTGGAAAAAAAGAGAAAAGAATAAAGATACCAAAAGAGACAATACATCAAGCAATATCAGAAGATAAAAAAGATAGGTCCAGAGAATCACAGGATTACTAATTTATGCAAAAGTAATGTTTTAAAGTAGAACCTAAGAAAATCAGAGAATACATGGATTTCTCCACCGCATGTTGATAAAGAGTAAAATTACATATACTGTAGTGCCTCATGGTTCAAGTTTCTCCCGTTGTCAAGAATGGTGGCTGTAATTTGGAGCTAAAAGTCACAATAGGTCACCAGCAGTTTTTCATTCAGTTGTTGTCCTGAGAAGTTTCAGGTAGTATAATCTCTGCTGGACCCTTTTGACCAGTGCTGCAATGTTGAGTGCCTCAGGTCAGATCCTCTTTTATTGTTACATCCAGAAACTTAAAACTTAAAACTCCACTTGGTCCCCATTGGTAAGCAAGGGCTGGATGTCTGATCTATTCCTTCTATAGCCCACTATAAGCTCCTTGGTCCTATTTGTGTTAAGGACCAAGTTATTGTCCTTAAATTGAGTCCAGAGTTATGCCTATGAAAGTGCCAATCCATCCTAAGCCTCCAAGAAGGAGTTGATTGTTCAAAAAATGGACATACAAGCAGTCCCCAATTTGTCACAGTTGTTCGATGAATAATTGCAGTTGTTAAGTGAATCATGTAGTCATTCAGCAAATCTAGCTCCTCCCATTGACTATGTTTGACAGAAGTTAGCTGGAAAGGTTGCATATGGTGATTATATGATCCCAGTACACTGCAACTGTCATAAACACACACTGATTGCCAAGTGCCCAAGTTTTGAATTTATGACCATGAGAATGTTGTGATGGTCATAAGTGGGAAGATCAGTCATAAGTCATTTTTTTCAGTGCTGTTATAACTTCAAATGGTCGCTAAACAAAGGTTGTAAGTCAAGGACTACCTGTAATTACACCCTAGTGTGTCAGAATATAACCTTCAGTGACCACAAAGACAAGCCCTTTCAAACGCTTTCTTACATCTTTGAAACAGGGATCCATATGACCCCAATTGACTGGCCTTTTGAAGTCATTAATATCTGCCTTTTCCAGAAGAGTTTGGGACTGATGTATTATGAAGCATTCTTGTTTACAGGGATGCAGTGGCTCAGTGGCTAAGACACTTATCAATCAGAAAGGTCAGTAGTTCGGCGGTTCAAATCCCTAGTGCCGCGTAATGGAGTGAGCTCCCGTTACTTTTCCCAGCTTCTGCCAACCTAGCAGTTTGAAAGCCTTTAAAAATGCAAGTAGAAAAATAGGAACTACCTTTGGTGGGAAGGTAACAATGTTCCATGCACCTTTGGCATTTAGTCATGCCAGCCACATGACCACGGAGACGTTTTCGGGCAGCGGTGGCTCTTCGGTTTTGAAACGGAGATGAGCACTGCAAGGGCAGGTTCCACCAGGCACTACTGGTGGTTTGCTCGTGGGCGCTTTGTACGTGTGGGTGTGCACACTTGATGCATGCATGCGCATGTGCAGTGCACGCATGCACAGTGCAGTGAAAATTTTTGTGCATGCGCTGAAGCATGAAACAAGATGGCGGCACCTATGGGGGGGCAGCGGTGGGGCTGTTTTTGCCCTCCCCAGGCTCCTATAAAGCCTCTGGAGCTTGGGGAGGACGAAAAAAGTATGCCAAAAATGGGAGGGGGGGAGTGCTGGTTGTGTGTGCATGCACGCTGTGGTCATGCACATAGCATGGGTGTGGCATGTCCATGCACAACCCCCCTGCGCTCCTCCTGCTTTTGGCACGCAAGCCAAAAAAGGTTCGCCATCACTGGACTAGCACATACGTATGAGGGGAACCTTTAACTCAGGGGTCTCCAACCTTTGCAACTTGAAGTCTGAAGGACTTCAGCTCCCAGAATTCTCAGCAAAGCTGGCTGGAGAAGTCTGGGAGCTGAAGTCCTTCAGACTTCAAGTTGCAAAGGTTGGAGACCCCTGCTTTAACTTGTTTGTTGCGTGGTGTTTCATTTTTTTGAACTAAGTCTATTGATTGTCCTTGGAATACAATAGCCTAACCTCCCACGGGGACTTTTTAGAAAGTTTTAAATTGGGTATTTTAAAATGTGGCTTTTAGCATAGGATAGGATAGTTTAATATATATTTTAAATTATGTATTTATTTTTTGTATTTTGTATGTTTTTAAATTTCCTGTGCGCCGCCCTGGGTCCTCTGTGGAGAAGGGCGGGATATAAATATAAATAAATTCAAATTCAAAAATTCAAATTGTTAGTCAGTTCAGTTAGTCCAAGTAGAAGATACATTTTGAAATCTTGGTTTACAGAATAGGGTGTGTAAGCAACTCCGACTTGATGGCAATTCAAGTGGCATAGAAACCGGATAAAATCAATCAATCAATCAATCAATCAATCAATCAATCAATCAGTGGGGAAAAAAGTTATGAACATAATTGTCAACATATTTTTTGCCAAACAAATGGATGTGCCTTGATTGGCAAAAAGTATCTCCAACTATTTAAAAATGGTTTCTTGATAGCTGGCCCTTTAGGAAACCTTTATTTGAAAAAAACAATGTCAGAACTTTGAGGATGTTGCTGCAGCTTTGATGTCCCTCTGCGAGAAGGGACTGGTTAGTGTTTCTATATGTTTCTCAAAAACAGTAAAAGAGAAATTGTCCTCTGAAATCAAGCACTTCCATATCACACAGATTCCACTTTTCAATTATTCAAAAGCAAATTGAAAGTGACCTGTGGTCATGTTCACTGCCATCAGAACTCAAGATGCTCAAAATACCTGCTGGAGAATGCAAAATCAGTCTCTCTCTCTCTCTCTCTCTCTCTCTCTCTCTCTCTCTCTCTCTCTCTCTCTCTCTCTCTCTCTCTCTCTCTCTCTCTCTCTCTCTCTCTCTCTCTCTCTCCCTCCCTCCCTCCCTCCCTCCCTCCCCCCCTCTCTCTCTCCCCCTCTCCCCCTCCCTCCTCTTCAAACTTTTATTTCATGTTTTATGCATTCGCTCAGTGATTTCTACAAAATAAAATTAAAATATGGAAAGAAAGCTAGAAAAGCAAAGGACCCGCACTGCTACCAAAGTACTCTTGTTTTGTTGCATTTTAAAGGGCTTTGAAATAATGCCTCAGTAAAATGCCCTGGAATCAGACCCATTACCAGAAGGGAAAAATGATGGGGCTGAGCCTGAAGGTGGAGGGATGTGAGAGTTCCTTAACAGTGTGAAACCTCTCTGCCCACAACTGTGCTAGTGCTTCAACATAATAAAAGGAAAAATAGCTTTAAGTGTGATTTCCACACATCACACCACTGAGCTAGATCATCTCATCTCTTGACCCTTTCTGACCACAGGAGGTCTCACACTTCTGAAATTGCTTTGGATTAATACAGAGCCCTAAAATGGAAGATCTGGAAGGAGAAGAGCAGGAAAGTGTAGGCCATGGCACTTTTGAGGACTCAGATCTCTTGCCTAGGCTCTGAAACGATTTACAGAGTCGTTTATATTAAACTATCTCCATTTTTTAAGAAATGGAATTTTAGAAATAGAATAAATCTTCAGCGATTGCTCCAAAGAATCTGAGTGAATGTTACCATTGGAACTTGTCATTGATTAGGGAAATTGTTAGTGGTTTAACAAGATATGGTACAGACATGTTCAAGAAATATATAATCCATTCAGGGAATAAGCAAATGGCCTCAGAGGTATAGAAGAATAAATATTGTGTGTTTTATGAAGCTTACTTGCAAATCCAAAAACAGTAGAGCATCATTTTGTACAATTTGAAGATGGGGAGGTGCATCTGCTTGCCAAGGTCCCAAATTTATATTGTATCCCAAGTAGTTGAAATCTGATTCAATTAGCAAGTTGACCAGTTTGGTGGGATGGTTGAAACTTCTGAGAGATGAACTTCCCTCATCCTACATTTCCAAGAGGATAGATTAACACTTCTCAATTGATGTGTGGACTTCAACTCCTAGAGGTCTCATTAGTGATCATGCTGTCTAGGGAATTCTTGGAGTTAAGAATCTGCTCATTTGAAATTATCAAAACTGAAATCACACAGATATTTGGGACTTTAATGCCCTATAATGATTTCAGCAAATAAACAATAAAGTATGGCCAGTGTGCTTGCAATCAACACCTTTACCTTACAGACGGAAAATGTGCAAATTAAAAAGAGTATGTCATCAAAACATATACGTTCATCAAATGTAATGTCTTGAAATAACAGCCAAGTTTGGAGACAGGCAATATTTTACATGGGGGATTAGAATTAAGGAAGATGTTTAATTATTCTTTAAGAAAGTCACTTGTAGATTTTATCAAACTTATCTGCTAAACCTGTGAATTCACAGTCTTCAGTGAGTAATGCAAGAAAAAGTGTGTCACTGTCTTAATGTATCTTATTTGAGAATTAACGAGGACAATATGGTTGTAAATTAATACTGTACTATAAGTGTACTATATTAAACGAGAACAATTTCAAGATTTTTATAGCCAGGTTTTCCAAGTTTATCTCTCATTTTTTTTAACTTAATATGTAGAAAACATGGAAATAGGATCTTATTTGTACAATTCAGCATAACAGTTATTTATATTTATTACATTTATATTTTCTTTTCCTGCAGCACTTCAAGGTGAAATACATAACACTCCCTCCTCCAATTTTTTTCTGGTGATGAATTCTAAAGTCCTGGAGTATTTGCTCACACCTTTGTTAAGTGCAATCCACCATGCTGTCTGTTGGCTGGAAAATTTGTTGGCATAACATTTTCTTCCTGAAAAGTTTCATAGATGTGATACAGCACAGTTTAAGAAAATCACCCCTCCTAAACATCGCCAGCTAGTGCAAGAAAATTCCTCTTAATCTGGATTGCAATTAGGGAGGAAGTGAATTTTGACAGATGACTAGATTCATGGGATGATCCATATGTTGAGCTATTGGCACCAAGATTGCTGATCTGGCCTTGAGATTAGAACCTGTGCCTCTCCTTCTTGTTGTCATCTCCATGACACCACCCATTAGTTCTTATTATCATGCTCAATTTGTAAAGTAAGAGATGAGGAAGAGTCAGAAGTAGAGGGCTGAAGAAGATGTTTCTGCAACTCTAAGGCAGGTTGGAATTTGGGTGGATTCTGCTTTATCAGTTAGCTTACCGTTCCATGGATCACTGTGTAGGGACAGAGAGGTGGCTACCTGGTGAAACAGAGAGCCATCCTTCTCCAGAAGGAAAGGGGACACCCATTTTCTTATCTAATGAGCTATGGGTATCAAAGGCTGCTCAGCATCTCAATCAGGTCCCCATTCTCCACCCATAGCCGAAAAATCCTGAAGTCACCAGTGAAAGATTCTGCATCTGTCAGCCTTTGGGGAGTTGGCTTTAAACCACATGTTAAATGCTTTTTGAGACAACAGCTGTGTTAAAAGCAGCTGAAGGGCAAGGCAGTATTTGCTCAGGGCAACGGCTGAACTCCTTTCCCTTTCTCTTTGCAACCACTGTCTTCCTCTCTTGCATGTTAGCTGTTCAGATTTTGGCATGACATGGGAATGCAGCCACTACCTTGTCAAGAACAATTAGTTCCCTTTTGTTTCTTGCCCATGCCAAGAATTCACCAACTGGCTGGTTCTATCAAGATGGTGGAAATCTTCTTAGCACTGTTTCAGAATTCTAGTCTAGATGATTGTTGGTATGGAGGGAGTCAGATAATTTTCCTCTTTTCTCCACATATCTTGGAGCTTTCAAGTGCTTCATAGCATTTAACAATAGCGTTTAGGCTTATATTCTGCCCCACAGTGCTTTATAGCACTTTCTAAGTGGTTTTCAGTGTTAAATGTATTGCCCTCAACAACCTGGGTGCCCATTTTACTGACCTTGGAAGGATGGAAAGCTGAGTCAACCTTGAGCCCCATTAGGATCGAACTCCAGGCTGTGGGCAGAGTTAGCCTGCAATACGGCAGTTTAACCACTGTGCCACCAGAACAGAACAGAACAGAACAGAACAGAACAATTGGGCAAGTGCGATTGGACACCCAAGGCATCATCTCCGGTGCATAAGCTCTCATTGTACATATATACAACAAAGTAATATAATCATAAGAAACCAATAGGAGAAGGTCGTAGAAAATATAAAAAACATAAAAATGAAAAAGATCATGGGGATCTTTCTCTTCTTTCTTTCTTCCCTATTTTAAATTCCAGGACATCAGATTTTTGAAAAAAGTTTTCTGGCAGACAAATGGCCTAGCACAGGGGTCCTCAACCTTTTTTGCACCAGGGACCAGTTTCATTTTAAAGAAAATTCCGCAGACCGGCCGGCGTAGAGGGGGAATGGGGGGAGGAGGGGGAACAAGTGGCGCATGCGCATGTGGGGTGTGTGTGAGTCAGCTCACTCGCCCCTCTAGGGCCCCCAATGGCGTGAGCGGCCGCACCTGCGCTCTCCCACCCCTGGTGCGCGCTCTGCCCAGGGGGCTGCCCCGTCCTCCCTCCTCCTCCTCTCCGGTCCTGCGGCCCGGTTCCTATCAACCCACAGACCGGCACCGGTCCGCGGACCGGGGGTTGGGGACCCCTGGCCTAGCATGATTGGAGAAAGCCTATATTGCTTACTTCCTTGGGATATTGGGAAACAGCTGAGGGGGGCCAGAACACTCCTCCCAGTGGTAGATTTCCATTTTTTTACTACTGGTTCACTCGTGTGTGCTTGCGCGCTCACGACGCTTCTGCGCATGCACAGAAGTGCCCGATCCAGGCCGAACTTGTAGAAACCCACCTCTGATTCCTCCCCTTTCCAACCACCCTTCCACCACCACCATTTGCTATTTTTAGAGCTATTTACTGTATAAAGAGGAGTTCTTAAAAAGCATTGAACTCTGTAAATCTGACATGCTGTAGAGACTCTGTGGTAAGGCAGGAATTCTCATTAGGGATGAACCCCTAGTTCAATACCTGAATGACTATAACACATTAAGTTTGTTCCCTGTTATTATAGAACCACTCATCCACCCGTTCATGGTGGGAAAAATAATATTTGCATTAACAGCTGCTAATCTACATTTTCTACTAAGAGAAGCAAACTGCATGTTACATATGGATTCACCTCCAGAGAGATCAATTAATCTGCTTGAGCCAGCAATAAATCCTCAATCAGCTAAATTTGCCTATTTAGGTTACAAATTGTACAGTATTGTAATGTGCAAGGCTTGCTGTTACTACAGTTTTTCAATGTTTTTAAAGGCCTGTTGCTTCCTATTGTGCTACAAATCATTCTATCTCGTCAGCTTTTCCATGGCAGGAAGTGATAAATGTTTGTTTCAAGACCAGCAGAGGTAAATTAAACCAAGCGTCACATAAATTCTCATCTATTATGCAAGTTCATTTTATCTTTTCAGATAACTGGGAGATGCTCTCATGCTGGTTAAAGCAAATCTAATCTGTTGCATCCAGTCTAATGGCCAAATATGGCCATCGTGTCTTGGTGTGCATATTTTCCAATGAGACAAACCGAGACAGGAAAGTCATTTTATTAACAATTTATCAGAATATTCAAACAAAAGGGATTCCTCATTCAAAGAGGGAACCCCGATCTTTAGCTTACATCCCCTTTTATAGTTAACATAACAAAGAAACCTGAAAGAGGAAAGTTGATTGGACAAGATAATATCATTCATGTTTATTAAAATGAGGTCTGAAGGAGAATAAATTGTAAGGAGAAAGGTTGTTTAGGGTTCACAAGAGATAAACCAGACCCCAATTTGTACTAACAAACTTTTCTTATCAGGAACTAGTCTCCAGCTTGTTTATCAGTTTAGGAATGTTAAAAGCTAATAACAAAAACGTGAACATGACTTTAAAAGGAAGAATATAAATCAGATTGAAATACAAACTAACTATGTTAGTTAACAAATAACAAAACCCAAGTTATTTGCCCCTCAAGCCTTAATCTTCAGCCTAACATTTGGATTTTGGAATAGCTAAAATGAAAAAGTGAAATATAAGTGTTATTCCTGAATGAGATTAAAATGTCTGCCAGACGCGTCCCACTAGTTGGAGGTATAAAGGATATAACCATGGAGAAGGCCCCGCTATTATTTTCTTGCTTGTAAAAGCAGGAAAAATTGAAGAGAAACTATTATTGTGACCCAGGTGTGCACTTGGGTGCATCCTATTTGCTTTCCTGCAAGGATGGAAGGAGAATTCACAGATCAGCAGTCCCGTTAATCATAGTTCAGACAGAACTATCACCTGGCCATGACTGAGGCCAAAGTGGAGGAAGGGAGTCAAATCCAGAAGGGATTTTTTAAATCCAGCTTCATCTTCAGCCAGTTTCTGCACAGGAGACAAGGCCTGCAGAAAGTCCCTTAAGAAGCCAGGAGGAGAATTCAAGAAAGTATATTCTCAGGCTTTGGGGCTGGGAAAATTGGAACTTCTGAGAGATGGGGGGAGGGAGAGAGATGGGGGAAGGGGGAGGGAATGAGAGAGAGAGGGAGGGAGGGAATGAGAGAAGGAGGGAGGGGGAGGGAGGGAATGAGAGAGAGAGGGAGGGAGAGGGGGAGGGAGGGGGAGGGAGGGAATGAGAAATAGAGGGAGGGAGGGAATGAGAGAAGGAGGGAGGGGGAGGGAGGGAATGAGAAATAGAGGGAGGGAGAGGGGGAGGGAGGGAATGAGAGGGAGGGAGGGAGGGAATGAGAGAAGGAGGAAGGGTGAAGGAGGGAATGAGAGAGGGAGGGAATGAGAGAGGGGAGGGAGGGAATGAGAGAGAGAGGGAGGTGGTGGAGGGAGGGAATGAAAGAAGGAGGGAGGATGAGGGAGGAATGAGAGATGGAGGGAGGTGATGGTGGAGGGAGGGAATGAGAGAGGGAGGGAGAAGGGAGGGAGAGAATGAGAGAGAGGGTGAGGGAGGGAATGAGAGAGGGAGGGAGGAGAGGTGGAGGGAGGGAATGAAAGAAGGAAGGAGGGTGAGGGAGGGAATGAAACAGGGAGGGAGAAGGGGAGGGAGAGAATGAGAGAGGATGAGGGAGGAAATGAGAGAGGGAGGAGGTGGAGGGAAGGAATGAAAGAAGGAAGGAGGGTGAGGGAGGGAATGAAAGGAGGGAGGGAGAGGGGGAGGGAGAGAATGAGAGAGAGGGGGAGAGAGGGAATGTGAGATGGAGGGAGGTGGAGGTGGAGGAAAGGAATGAAAGAGAGAGGGAGGGTTAGAGAGGGAGGGAATGAAAGGAGGGAGGGTGAGGGAAGGAATGAGAGAGGGAGGGAAGGGGAGGGTGAGGGAGGGGAGGGAGAGAGTGAGAGAGAGGGGGAGAGAGACAGAGAGGGGGGGAGAGAGAGAGAAATGTGATTTTCTGTTTGCCTATTCATTTTTTGAGCTTTAACACATTTTTATTATTGGATAATAATAAAGAATTTCAGATATAATCCAATTACATGGTGGATATGACTCTGTCTCCCTGCACTGGTATAGAGTGAGATGAGAGCTTGTGGATAGTTTGTTGGGAGTATCTTGGGACAATGGTTGAGGTGTCTTTTACATTTAAAAAAACCCTTTTTTTGTTTTACCATCTTTCCATATTGTGGTTTTATAGTTGTTGTGCTCTAAAAGAGGCAGCCATATAGATCTTGTAAATTTAAATGATGCTAATAAGCTATAGAAACAATACGCCACCTGGTTAGTTGCTGCGGAAATTGCACAGTCTGATTACAAACAATGATATGACAAAGTAGCAACAATGGTGCATTGGAAGATCTGCATCATTTACCAAGCAAGAACTATACAAAAAAGACAAAGTAACAGAAAACAAAGCAGCTAAAGTACTCTTGGACTTTAGACTTCAAACACAAAAACATTTGCCACATAACATCCTGGATCTAACAATTGTCGATAAGAAAGATGAAAGCCTGGATAGTGGGTGCTGCAGTACTTTGAAACAGCAGAACAGAATAGGAAAAACAACAACCACAAAACCCTGAAAGTATAAGTAGAACAATTGTGGCAAAGGAAAGCAAGGATAATATTAATAATAATAGACACCTTAGGTGCAATACCCCAAAACATGGACTTCTTCTTGAACACCATTGGCATTGACAAAATTACCATCAGTCAATTGCAAACAGGAGATGTACTCAAAACAGCTTACATCTTGTGACAATATCTTTAACATTATTAAACAAGAACCTCTGTCTTTCCCAGGTCATTGGGAAAGATTTGATAGATGGGCAAAAATGCCCACATCTGGTCAAAACATCTGGTTGACTGTCCAACCAAAAGTGATATTTTTTTCTGTTTAATTTATTGTATGCTACCCAGGCTCACAATATCCAAGTTGTGTGAAATATAAATTGTTCAAATAAGTAAACAAGAAAACAAATAAATAATAGGGCAGCAAAAAACAAAGTTCTTTTAACCTAGACTGGATTTGTATGTTGAACTGAATTGTACAATGGGTATTCTTCAATATTACTGTATGTCCCAAATTATTGTAAACACCCTGTGTGTTTAAGGACACAGACAAAAGGAATTCATTGGAATATCACACAAAAAACCACAGGGTTTCCATAACAAGTCCTGTAGCTACAGGCCATTTTGTCACTATTTACTTACAGCATCTTTTAGCGTCTGTCACTCATTGCCGAGTTGATATAAAGCCTGACCTCCTTGATGTTACATCAGCACAAAGATGGTTAGATGATTTTGGAAGACTATATAAGTAACAAGTAGGGAAATTGCCATTTTGCTTTGTAAAGAAGCCTGAAAATTTATTTTGCCTTAAAATAACTTAATGCAATATAATTAATCAACCTTCGTCCATTCCTTTTCTTTCAGTTTGTTTCTTATTTACTGATATTCAGCATAAACAAAATAATACCAAACTCCTCCATTTCTTCTCTTGCCTCTAATGTTGCATGACCACTGTTTTTTTAATCTTCTATAACTCAGGAATGCTCTATAAACATAAGGCCATTCTGAAATGTATCAGGGTATATTAACAATGCCATAATATTACAAGAGCTACTTAAATCCAACTCAAGATTTGGGCTGCAAAAACTGATCAACTTCTAGCTGGCAGCAAAGTTCTATGGTTTTCCTCTTTTTTTTTTTTTAAATTGCCATCTGTGGCTGTGCTTCTGTTCTTGCAAGTTCAGTTCTACTAGTTGGGGGGAAATTTGCTCAATTGCTATTTTAAAGCAGGCTTATCTGATTCACATTCCCTACATCAATATTAATGATTTTCTCTATTTCTAAAGCGCACATCTCTAATAAAAATGTGTGTATGTGTATATATGTCAGAAATAATTTACAATTGCTTTGCATTATACAAAGAAAAAAAATGCTTGTGTGAAATTGCATTTTTTATATATAGAGAAATACATACAAAGCTTAAAAAAAAATACTGAATTAGTGCAGAATCAGTGTAGAAAGAAAACATATGGAATTAGAAAGGCAAAGAAATGGAGCACAGCCATTCTAGATTACAACATAGACCATTAGGTTTGTTTAAAATTTCTGCCATAGAGCTTTTGCAAATCAAGTTTCTTTTTTTTTAATTCAAGGGGTTTTTTTCAATACAAGTTTTGCATATTATAGGAACAAAGCATTATCTGGGTCCTTTCTTTTACATCCTCTCATTTGCATAGACATTTTACATCATAGTTTTGTTTTCATTTTCAAGCCAAATTATTCTCTTTCATTAGTTTTCATCTTTATAGTTATTTTTTTTAATACATAAACAATATGTATTCAATTGCCCCTTCAAAGTTACACCAAATTTTCATTTCTTATTTTCTCCATTGGTATATTTTGCTATAAACAACATATATACTCTTAATTCAGTTTAAACATACAGAGCATTTCTTTCAAATTTTTTCTACAATTAACAATTAACAGTATGCTAGAATTTCTTTATTTCTTAATTAGTTACATAACAATAACAATCTTACTGTTATTCTCTTTAGTCCACTAATGTACCTCTTTATCCCTTTCTTCCTCTTTCAACCATTTTCTCTTGGGCTCTCAAAAATTCCACTTTTAATTCTCTTTCTTCTTCTTCCCCCTTTCCCCTATCTTCTTCTTTTTCCTTTTCCTATTTTTGTGGTTATTATAACTTTTCTTCAGAGTATTTACTCTTATTATTCTAGAATCTTTCCTCAGGGTGTTCCCTGCTCTCCTCTTTTCTTTACTATTTTGTGTTTTCTTTTTTGGGGACCTCCCCCGTTGTCTGCTTTTTCTTTGTGACTGTAAATCCCACTGAAATCTTTTATCTGTGTTTTATTTTCAATTCTTCTTTCTTCCACCTTATCTTCTTGTACCTCATTTGTGTCCTCTTTTACCTCTTCTTCTCCTATTACTTATTCTGTACTAACCGTTCCCGGCCACGCATTGCTGTGGCCCAGTCAGGAGGGACACAACCCGAGAGTGGAGTTCCCCCCCCTCTATCCCTCTACCTACCTACCTACCTACCTACCTGCCTGCCTGCCTGCCTGCCTGCCTGCCTGCCTGCCTGCCTGCCTGCCTACCTACCCTCTCTCTCTCTAACTACCTACCTACCTACTGTATTTCTGCCTCTCTCTATCCACCTACCTACCTACCTACTGTATTTCTTCCTCTCTCTATCCCTCTACCTACCTACCTACCTACCTACCTATCTACCTACCTACCTACCTACCTACTGTATTTCTCCCTCTCTCTATCCCTCTACCTACCTACCTACCTACCTACCTACCTACCTACCTACCTACCTACCTACCTACTGTATTTCTCCCTCTCTCTATCCCTTTACCTACGTACCTACCTACCTACCTACCTACCTACCTACCTACCTACCTACCTACTGTATTTCTCCCTCTCTCTATCCCTTTACCTACGTACCTACCTACCTACCTACCTACCTACCTACCTACCTACTGTATTTCTCCCTCTCTCTATCCCTCTACCTACCTACCTACCTACCTGCCTACCTACCTGTATTTCTCCCTCTCTCTATCCCTCTACCTACCTACCTACCTACCTACCTACCTACCTACCTACCTACCTACCTACCTACTGCATTTCTCCCTCCCTCTTTCTATCCCTATAGCTGCCTCCTACCTATCTACTGTATTTCTCCTTGAAATACAGTAGGTATTGTGACATTTTGTATTATTTCATTCTGTGGCTCATTGCTCTCTCTGTATCCATCTACCTACATTTTTTACATTTCCGTTGCGTGTACCTGGCACAAGTGTGACATCTACACAATCTATATATATCATTGGTGCCATATTTGAAAGGAACGCTGTGTGAAAATTTGGAATCGATCGGTGCAGTACTTTCAGAGATTAGCGGTTTTGAATAAACTCTTGTTACATTTTTATTTATATAGATGTTTCCTTTGATTTGCTAGGTTTTTTTTCCCTACCCATTAACGTTTCACATGTGCTTTTCAACATCCCAAATAATTCATCATACATCCAACTCTCCATTATACAAGTTTAACTATTTTAACAGATTTTTAAATTTTGGGGTTATACCACATTTAATTGCAAATTTAGGGTCTTCCAAATTCTATTTGCGTATCAAGTTTCTGACTCTCTGGGTGGGGACAATATTAACTCTTCAAAAAACGCAGAACAACTCTGTGCATTGCACACCAAGGAAAAGTTAATTTTTTATCATTGAGCAAAGTGCAAACTTCAGTTGGCTGTGTCATTTTCCACTAGAGGGGATCAGAAGCAGTGGTGGATTCCTACCGGTTCAGACCAATTCAGCTGAACTGGTAGTAGCTTGGTGGCCTAGGTCGCTGGAACCGGCAGTGACCCAGGCCTGCCATGCCCCTGAACCAGTTCTCACAGTGGCGCTGTAGGTGCCGCCATCTTGTTTTTTGCTTCTGCGCATGTGCAGAGCAACTTTAGTTGCACTGTGCATGCACCTGCAGCACGCATCAACCGCAGAGGCATCACGTCCCTGAACGAACAGGCAGTAGTCTCTACTGGAGCCCAGGCCTGATCAGAAGATATTAATGAAAGAGAAGATATTAATGAAAGAAATGATGACAATAAAGCTGTGTTTTGTTTGGCTCAAGCTTTTGTTATACACTATATCAGAGGTCCCCTACCTTTCCAACTTTAAGTCTGAAGGACTTCAGCTCCCAGAATTCTCCAGCCAGCAAAGCTGGCTGGAGAAGTCTGGGAGCTGAAGTCCTTCAGACTTAAAGTTGCAAAGGTTGGGGACCTCTGCACTATATAGCAACTCTGGTAGTCCAGCTCTCTCAAAAGGAAAGCTGCGCTAACAATTCCTAGTTTCAATATGTCAAAGAATTCAATTGAAAACGTTACTAATTAACAGTGTTCTTTGAAACAACCCAACAAACAACCTAGCGAAACAAAAACAAAAACCTGCAGAAGAAAATCGATTCGAAAGTAAAACCAGCCCTTCAAACTGCCCAAGTTGACAGAGTTCAACTTGCCAGAAGGCAACCTATTTGTGGGCCCAGGATATGGCAATGATTCACTATGCACAATAATCAAGGTTAACTGCCATGACTAACTGCTTGTGTGATTATGTCAGAGCACTTGGAAACAATTAACATCTGCAGTATGTAAATAGTAATACCCCTACAGCTGCTACTACTATTGAAAATAGTTGCAGAGTGAACATTTGACAGCAGTTACAGAGATTTTGGCAGAAATGCCATAACTGAGGCAGTTGCAGTCCAAAATACGGGTTTCCTATTCTGTGGTAAGGTAGCTGGCCTGAATAAAGCAGACTAATAGTAGAACAGGGATATGTCCAACAGAAGTGAGCAAAAGGCAGCCATGTTTCTTCTTTCAAATTAGTAGACCTAGGCCTTTGCCCTGATATGAGGAGATGACAACAGGGAAAGGCAAATGATTCTGGAAGGAACAGGTAAGGGGATTTCTGCTATCTTTCTTCCACTTTGCCAATTGACTCTTGTCTGTGGAAGGGGACATGGTGGCTCAGTGGCTAAGATGCTGAGCTTCTCGATCAGAAAGTTCAGCAGTTCGGCAGTTTGAATCCCTAGCACCGTGTAATGGAGTGAGCTCCCATTACTTGCCCCAGTTTCTGCCAACCTAGCAGTTCGAAAGCATGTAGAAAATGCAAGTAGAAAAATAGGGAACACCTTTGGTGGGAAGGTAACAGTGTTCCGTGCACCTTTGGCATTTAGTCATGGTGGCCACATGACCACAGAATTGTCATGGGACACGCTGGCTCTTTGGCTTAGAAACAGAAATGAGCATCGCCCCCTAGAGACAGGAACAACTAGCATGTATGTGTGAGGGGAACCTTTACCTTTACCTATGGAAGTATCAGTTTATACTTCAAGTACAACTCGTACCTTTCTTGTGAGAAGCTCCCTGGATTAGTCCCAAATTCAAGTTCCCATTTTGACTGGATCTGGGGTAGTATATTTCTCAACCAAACATCTGGAAATGTTATCAGTCACAGCACCCCAGAAATGGGCAGACAAGTTTGAGAGTAGCATTTTTAGAAGTAAGAATATTAGATTTCCAAAATGAACCAATTGGAGTTAATTGTTTATATAGTGAAGCTCAGTGGAACTATAATATTTGCAAAATTAGATATGGATCTCTGAACACACGCCCAGCCCAATTAATTGTTTTAATTATCAGAACTGAGCCCTAAAATTTAGCACAAACGTAACTTGACTTTCCCCAAGAGAAGCAAAACTTCCTTAAGTTTTATTTCACTTAAAGAGAGAAAAAGGCACAGTAGTGTTTCTGCAAATGCTTAATTAGGTCAGCTAATACAAATGGCTGGATTTGCATCGGTAGGAAGGCTATTAATACTGACCTTGATTAGATTTGTATTGTGTGAATCATCCATTTAGTCTATAGTTCTGTACATTGTGCAATCCTGTTTTGGAACAAGGTTAAATATGTTATGTGAATATAATCACAGGGAGATTCTTTTTATTGTTCAATAGTTGAAAACCAGAAACTTCTACCTATTGGTGGATCTTGCTGAACTTTTTCAATCCCACTGAAGAGTATTCTGAGCTGAGTGGATCAATGATAGCACCGTGTGTTCTACCAATTATTTTAAAATTAAGGAGGTTTTGTGAATCTCACTTTATGAAGCCTCAGATCAAATAAACTGGCTTTTATTTTAGCCATCATTATATTGGTATGTTGTATAAAATGCCAAAGATAATAATAATAATAATAAATAATAATAAATTTTATTTATAACCCGTTCTCTCTCCCCAGAGGGACTCGAGGCGGGGCAAAGATGAATTTCATCATAATAGGAGACACTATAAGATGTATTAAAAGAGACTAAAAATGCACAGCTGAGCAGTATTTTAGGAAACAGCTACAACCAAATTGAGTTAAAACTCCTAGGCAAGAGGGGGAAAAAAATCTTTACCTGGCACTGAAATGACTTCAGCAGATGGACATGGTTTACCCATTTGGAAACTAAAAGGGCAATGACTGTCGCTTGGCATAAAAAGTGGCAACCCCATTTGGCATCACAAATACTCTGCTGAAATTTGCCTCATGCCTTTTTGTAGAAACTTGGCTTTTCTGGAATCTTACATTGTTTATCCCCTGACCAACATGCTTCCAGATGGAGCTCTAATTTTCTGCCTGACTCTCATGGCTGATTAGAGAGCCTCAAATAATATCATCTTACTCTTATAACTCCCTCCCTCCATCTCATCTGTCTTATCTTTAAACATTTATATCCTTATTAAGGAAAGAAATACAGAATAGCTGTGCAGCAGTGCTGGGTTCCAGAGTCTGTTCCAACCAGTATGGTTGGAACAGGCCCGGCGTCACCCACATGGACGCATGCAGCGTGCGCATTCGTCTTACCATCCAGCGACACTTCCGCTAGCCTCCGCGACGCTCCAGCTGCTTGGTGGAGCATTGCACACAGGCGCTGTATGTGCCATGCACGTGCGTGGAAGCACCAAAGTCTTTAAAGACCAGTAAGGAGCACGGCGGGTGGGTGAGCTCTCCGGCGCACCGTACCGGAGTGGTACCCAGTGCTCCGGGCGGGCTCCTGTATGCCCGTACCGAGGCGTATCACCTGCAATCCCTCACTGCTGTGCAGCATCTTTTGGCAAATGACATTGATGGGCAAAGGTCTCTAGCCTGGTGACTTGAACTTACTCCTATAAGTAGGAGTAGGTGGGATTCAGCCAGTTTGCACCTATTTAGGAGAACTGGTTGTTAACTTTCT
Source organism: Rhabdophis nuchalis (assembly GCA_039707465.1). Taxonomy (NCBI): domain Eukaryota; kingdom Metazoa; phylum Chordata; class Lepidosauria; order Squamata; family Natricidae; genus Rhabdophis; species Rhabdophis nuchalis. The sequence continues at coordinate 94,571,854 of CM077648.1, read as the reverse complement.
AAGCCGGTGGAGAACCGGTTGTTGGAAGAAATATCAATTTGGTTTTTTCCCACTTTACAGGGCTAATCCTGGAAGGAAGGCAGGAAGGACACCTTCTGGTGTTGTTTGTAGCCTAATCTTTATTGCCCTGCTTACAGAAACTGCCTCTCCGGTTAACCCTTATTACATTGTAACAGCTAAGGCAAAGCGCCCATCAACATGAGTGACATTGAGTTGGCCACACCCACCCAGTCACATGACCACAGAGCGCCACCAATCCAGCTGGTCATTAGGGCAGAGAACCGGTTGTTAAATTATTTGAATCCCACCACTGTATAAATCCCTGATATATCTAATTAGCTGAGAACATTCTAAAAATGACCCACAATTTCTATTAAATTTCTGCTGTCTTCTCCCATTCCAAATTTAAGTGGGGTGGGAGAGTGCTCCAATGCTATAACATGCTTAAAAGAATGCGAGGACATTCTCAAACAATCTCCATTCCAAGTTAAATACCTAATGTGAGAAAATGTACATTCTGGTGCTTTAATTATCATTTGTGACTAATCCCAGGTCTCAAGAAACTCTTGCTCAATTTGGGTTTTGAAGACTGAAAAACCTTAGTTTTTCCTTGCCAGAGAATATACCCTATAACTGGGGTCAAACTCAATTTCATTGAGGGCTGCATCAGGGTTGTGTTTGACTTGGGAGGCCTTCAGACTTAAAGTTGCAAAGGTTGGAGACCCCTGGTATAAAAGTCCACCCATCTTTCAATTCAATCTGAAAAAGGATTTCTTTGATACGTGTTTATTAAATCTGCTGATTATGTAACTACAACACATGAAGGATATTGTAAAATCTCCATTTCCTCCCCACTCCAGGGAAAGGTTACTGCAAAATCCCCATTTCCTCCCAATCAGCTGGGACTCTGGAGGCAGAGAATAGATGGGGGCGGGGCCAGTCAGAGGTGGTATTTACCGGGTCTCTGAACTACTCAAAATGTCCGCTACCGGTTCTCCAGAACCGATCAGAACCTGCTGAATACCACCTCTACTAAGGAGGTATGCTCCAATGCCTCCTACATAGGGGTAGGCTTCAAAAGTTTCAGCAACAGGTTCTTTGCTTGGTTGCTGGGTGGGCGTGGCCATAGTGGGTGTGACCTAGTCGGCCTCCTGCACTACGGCAGGGTGGGTGGGTGGGTGTTTGCCTCCCCCAGGCTCTGGAGGTCTTCTGGGATACCCGTTTTTCTCCCTCCTTGAACCTGTGCACAGGCCCTGCACTTACCTCACATCCAAAATGGAGACTCCTGGGAGGGTCATGTTAGGGTGTCAGGGGCAGAGTGTGGTAGGCGATGCCAGCCAGGGGTGGGAGGTTCTCCGAACTGACCATAATGTTAACTTTGGGTTCTCCCGAACCCGGTTGAACCCACAGCAGTCCACCCCTGCTCCTTCGTTAAGAAATATAATATAGGAATAAGTTCACTGCATTCATGAAATTTACTACACATCAAGCATACCGAAGGACGTATAACCCCTTAGAAGCAAATTCAATTGTTATTTCTTGGTTTATCAACCAAACATAAAGCATCAAATAATCAAGCCCAAATAACAATTTATTTCCTATTTATTTCCTAATAGGGAAATGCTTTATGCTTATGAACTGATTTGCTTCCTTATGGGCGCTAATACTCTTCAAGCACAGAAAAGTCTTCCAGATAGATTTTAGCAAGCACTTTTAACACTTTGGAAAGAAGGGAGGAAATGAGATGGAGTTCATAAAGGCATGAAAAGGCCTAGAACAGGGGTCTGCAAAGTCGGCTCTTTTAAGACTGGTGGACTTCAACTCCCAAAATTTCCCAGCCAGCTATGCTGGCTGGGGAACTCTGGGAGTTGAAGTCCACCAGTCTTAAAAGAGCCGACTTTGCAGACCCCTGGCCTAGAAGATAAGATGTTTAGGCTTCAAAGGCTTTCTGGGGCAAAATCCAAGACCAGAGATTTGTCCAGTGGCTCATTTAGTAACTTGCTTGAAAAGAAATGAGTGGAGTAAAAAAAAAACTTGGATGAAATATAATTGTTAAACTAGCACCTGTTAGCAATTCAGAGATAATCCTCCTTCAGAGATGCTGGCAGCTGGAAGGAAAAAGTGATGACCTACCTAATTGTCAAGAAATGGTGCTATAGCAGAAATCTCCAAAGGGAGAAGAAGCACTTTCATCTCTTGCAAAGCTAATTCTGAGAGAGTCTGAAAGCTGCAGATTTAATGAGGGGGAAGTATGCATGGACTGCCAGTCTGAATCCAACCATTGTTAAGGACTGATATAGGCAGTGAAGTCAGTACAGAATTTGCTAAGTCACCATGAAAATGCACAAAGGAGCAGTGAGTAACAGAGATGTTTCCCACCAACCCACCCAATATTAAAATGGCAGTGGTTACTGTAAAGACCTATCAGAACGCTGACATTGTGGGAAACAATCTGAATGCTTCCTCAACCCACTTGGCTTTTGAGTCAAATCCCCTAAGATCCCCAAATTGAGCAACAGAGTGGTCGATGCCTGGAATGCACTACCTGACTCTGTTGCTACATCTTCAAATCCCCATAACTTTAACTTTAAACTGTCTATTATTGACCTCACCCCATTCCTAAGAGATCTGTAAGGGGGCGTGCATAAGCGCACCATTGTGCCTACCGTCCCTTTCCTACTGTCCCCATTTATTCGTACCCATTTCATTCATACTCATGTTTATTTTTATACCTATCATCTTGTAAACCAGGGGTCTCCAACCTTTGCAACTTTAAGTCTGAAGGACTTCAAGCTCCCAGAATTCTCCAGCCAGCGAAGCTGGCTGGAGAATTCTGAGAGCTGAAGTCCTTCAGACTTAAAGTTGCAAAGGTTGGAGACCCCTGTTGTAAACAATTGACAAATCAAATAAAAATAAATAAATAAATCCCCCCCTGCCCCGTGGCATCTAAAATTCAATAAAAATTAACACAAATGATGAAGCCAGAGCTTTCAGGGTATGGCCTCCTCTACCTTGCATAACAAAAAGACCAATCTTGAATATAGATAGTGCTGTGTAAACAAACAATAATGCTAATTAGGAATAAAGTCCCCGTGCTTGGTGTTTACAACAAATGAACAGGGCCTTCAATAAAGATGCTTCTTTAATAGCCATGCTGCTTCTGAAAGACCTCCAGCCATAATATAAGTAGTCCTCAAGTTACAACAATGTGGTCAAAAATGTATGTTATTAAGTGAAACATTTGTTAATATCCCATATTATGACTTTTCTTGCCACAGTTGTTAAGTGCATCATTACATTTGTTAGTAACAGGGTTGTTAACAGGGTTGACTTTGCTTGTCAGAAGGTCATGAAGGCTGATCCCATGAGCCCAGGACACCGCAGCCATCATAAATATGAACCAATTGCTACATAATTGTCAAAAAAATAATAATCTGAATTTTGATCATGTGACCACGCGGATGCCACAATGGCTGTAACTGTGAAAAATGGCGATAAGTCACTGCCACTGTAACTTTGAATGGTCACTAAATGAACTCTCAAGGACTACCTGCACACCACTGCTGGGGATCTGATACCACAGATAAAAATATTCTTCTGTCTTTTGTAACCTTCAGCCTTCTGGATATAGTAGATCATCATCGTCACTCTGGTGAAGGCTGGCCCAGATTTTGTTTTAGCTTGGTAACCTTCAGAAATGTTGGATCAACCCCTTCCAATCAACAGAGGTGCCACACAGGGAAGCCAGGGTTCTGGCTTCCGTTACTGCCGGTTCACTCAGGGATGCCCTTCAGGCACTGCAGAAGCAAAAAACCAAGATGGCAGCACCTATGGCGCCACCAATAGAACCAGTTCAGGCACGTGCCTAGCCGAGTTCCTACCTATTCGTCCAAACCAGTCCGAACTGGTAGGAACCCATCTCTGGTGCCACAAGATTGGGAGAGGCTGTTTTGGAACAGACAGCTGAGCATTTCTCCTCCTCTTGTGACATAAATACAATTATCATTCATCAAAGTATTGCCATGCAATTTACATACAACTAGTGCTTGAGTTCATACTGGATCAGAAGAATGGTTAAAACAACAACAAACACAACTTCATGGAAGATTTCGCTGAGGAAGGGCAGTAAGAAAAAGAAGTCTTTAGTTATTTAGGCAAAATGTTACTGACTTCAATCTTTATTCCTAAGGCTGTCCACAGGTTTCTTTCTTTTTTGTCTAACCAGAACGGCAGCCCCTTTTTCTCCTTTACTCCTATAACTCTCCAGAACCTTAACTCACAATTGTGTTTAAATTAGGATGAAACAATGGTCCCCTGCTCTAATGCTTTTTATGACAGACAGTTCGCCTTAACATGAAAAACCCCGTTAATGCCTCGATCAAATAGAGGAACATGTAATTTCTCTCTGTGTATATGCATGCAAGTGTGATGCCTGATGCTTTGAGGTCTTAGAAACTGGGGCAAATTAAAGGAGGGAGCACAGGAGGGGAAGGCTGGCTTGTGACAGCTGGTAAGGTAAAACTGAAAAGACATCAGAGAGAGAGCACTAAGTAAAAAGTGTGGTGGGGGAAGGGTGGAACTCAGGAAGAACAGACAGCAGAAAACACTAGACTGAGAACAACAGAAGTTGTTGCCGGAATGGTGAGTGTGTCTATGCTTTAGCTAATGAAAGAATTGTCCTGTAGCTCAGGGGTCCCCAACCTTTGCAACTTTAAGTCTGATGGACTTCAGCTTTCAGACTTCTCCAGCCAGCTCTGCTGGCTGGAGAATTCTGGGAGCTGAAGTCCTTCAGACTTAAAGTTGCAAAGGTTGGAGACCCCTGCTATAGCTGAGGAGAAGTTTGGGGTTGTCCTCATTTCTGGTTTTGTTTATATATTATTCATTAATTGGTTGGGTTTATGACCTTTAAATCTGTAACGTTAAAATATTTTTACATTGCTTAGAGTTCAATGCTTCTCTCATCCATAATAGATAACTGGACATATCCTACACCTTCTATATTCTTTCCATTATCTTAATCTTCCGTGGCACAAAACTTGTACAGTGGTCTCTGAAGATGTTAGCCTAGTAGTAGATCCTTTGATGTTGATGAAAACATCCGAGTATGCATGTAGCACCAGCGTAAAGACAATACAGGGGTACTCAAGAGTTGCCATTAATTCAAAGGGAAAGTGTGCAGAACGGCTACCTTACATCTATTGTGAAATTCATTCATCTACTTTTCCTGGCAGACATTCAGGCGGGAAAAGGTTTAGCCATGCAGAAAGTATCTTTGGACAGAAAACATGCAAGATCCGTTGTGGAAGTAGAGAAAGTGAACCAAATTGGCCATCTTATGGTGCTTGAAGGATAGAATAAAATGCTGGAACAATGAATCTGACAAAAGCGAGTTTAGGTATGAAATGGAGGGAAACCTGAGTGTAATATTTTGTACACAAACACAAGGATACAGGTAGTCTTTGACTTATGATCATTTTCAGTCTTTCATTCATTCATTCACTCACTCACTTACTCACTCATTTATTTCCTGCTTTTATTAATTTTACAAATAACTCAAGGCAGCGAACATATCCAGTACACCTTCCTCCTCCTATTTTCCCTACAATTTTGTGAAGCGGACTGAGAAAGAGCGACTGGCTCAAAGTCATCCAGCCTGGATTCACTTAACGACCACATGGCTCATTTAACAACTGCAGTGATTCACTTAATGAATGCAGCAAAAAAGGTCAAAAAATTGGGTAGGACTTTACAATTGCCTCACTTAGCAACAGAAATTCCAGTCTCAAATATGGGATTACTTGAGGACTACCTGTGCTAATTTATGTATTATACATACTGGCGTAGAATAAATGGTACAAACATAGAACAATTTCTTCAAATTCTATATACAGAGTTATTTCAAAATAGGAACAGACTCTGATAAGTAGGTACTATATCAATTGGAGCTATGTAAGTATGTATTGGCTTTATCAATATGGTTATTTATCAATATTATTATTCGGCAGTTTGGTTTGCCTTAGCAATAGAGTTCAGTGTGTTGATTGAAAACAATGGGATTTGTAATTCAAAATACTTGGAAAGCATCTACTTTTAGAAACCTGCAATTTTTATAGGTATTTGTAGTAAAAATAGTTACTTAAAATAACTATTATATTATTTTTTGAAAGGCACTTTTTATTTTATTAATGGAAAGCTTTAAAAAGTTTTTACAAGACAGCCATTAAAATATTTGTTTTAGATATTTATTGAAGAACTTCAAAGGCAATTAATAACTAATAAAATAAAACAATCCCATATAAAATAAAATAAAATCCATAGAAGTTAAAATGCTCACGAGAAAGTCCTTTTTAAAACAAAATAGCATCCTGCCATATTTAGTGTTCTCATACCATAGTAAAGTTTCCCAACCCCCAACACCCCCCCCCCAAAGATTAAGAATTAATATTTTAAGAGATTTCCAGGCCAGCCAAAATCATACAACTGACAATTAATGAAAGACAAAGTGCATTTAATTTCTTTTGCCAAAGGGTGACATGTGAAGTGATGTTTGCCTTCTCAAAAGGGATCTGAGAAAAGACCTTCAGTCGATATAAGACCCAGAATGCTCCCTTAAATTATGCTAGAACTCTGAGTCAGTAGGGAAGTGTCTGCCCTCAACCCAAAACTCCTCTTTACAAAGAAACATAATGTTCTATAGAAAAATGTCTTTCTTATTTTTTGTATGGGAATGCAATGTTTCAATTGTGTGAACTGTCAGAGTCACAAATATTGCATGACTGGATAGATGGATGGTTGGAGAAATGGATGGATGACCTTCTATTCGTTTTTTGTATGATTTGCCTGCTTGGAATAAATACTATTAAAGGACAAGCAAATACAGTTGTAGATACTGTATGTCTATAGTGAGGAATCCCACCTAGAAATAGGTTTCCAATCATTATTTCATGTGTATAGTAAAAAGGAATGCCATTTATTTATTCTTACACTCTTGCTTTTCATTGAATTTATCTATATATATTAGTACTCAGATCTGCTACGCAATTTCAATGCTGTATTTTAAAATTGGTGTTTATTATGGGGCAGCAAATATCCATTCGTTGTTACAAGAAATGCCACTGAAATAATAATAGAATTACTTATACTTATTTAAATTATATTAATTAATGGTATGTTTTGCTAAATCAGAATATATTAATTGTGAGGGAGTTGGAAAGGCAATGTACATAGAAAAGTAGCATGTCAATATATTAAATGCATATTGCAATGTATTCTAATAATGCATCTCACATGTCACTTTAATACAATTGTTTATTTTACATATTTACAGAATTACAGAACAACAGAGTTGAAAGGGACCTTGGAGGTCCTCTAGTCCAATCCCCTGCTGAAACAGGAAACCCTAGAAGTCTGTAGAGATTCTCAGTCATTCAGGTCATGGTTGTCCCAAAGGTGCTTTTTCAGGAGCCAATTGGACTTTCTTGTTTTTTTCTTTTGAAGACGTTTTGCTTCTCATCCAAGAAGCTTTTTTGGCGCTACTATCCACTATCCTGTCAGACCTGAAGAAGCTTCCTACATTTTGTATATTTTGTATCCTGAAAAAAAGTCCTCAACCTAATAAAATTCTAATTATAGCTTAAGATAAAGAGCAAGTGAACTAACTCCAGCTCTTAAAATCTTCCATTCAGCCTTGTTCTGCCCTTCTTCGACATAAATCTTCCTACCGCCTCCATTATTTTTTTCTGGAGCACTTTCATTCTGGTTCCACTGCGTGTGCCAGCGATCCAAAGTGACCTCTCCACGAGGCCTCTTTCGCGCTTGATGTCACACAGATGCTCAGGGAACCTGCCTTAGCCAGCCTTTCAAGATCTGCAGCTCTCTGTGTAAAAGTAGCGCATGTAAACATTATGCAAATCCCTTGGTTTGGTAATGCCACCTACTTTTGTCTCCAGGAATATTTATTGGGGGAAGGAGTGGGGATTGCCAGCTCTACACTGAGTGTGTATGAATGGGGAGACAGGAAAGCACCACTGTAAATGTGCTGCATAAGAGGTATGCTGGCTGCTGAGGTTTGTAAGAAGACAAGCATTACCAAACAGCAGTTCTACTTTCCTGCAGTTCTACTTTTTCCTAAGGAAGCTGACTCGGTAAAGCTGCTTTGAGACTTCCGGCTGTTCGGAGATCTTTTTCCTTTCAAGATACTTCCGAAGTTACAGGACTCGAGTGTCTTCTCGTTCCTCTTTCATTCCAACAACAAAGAAAACCAAACAGCTTTTGTTGCAAAGATGAAATAATTAACTAAAGCTTAAAAAAAATGCTGGGAAAAAATAGACCTAAGGCAGTGGTGGGATACAACCGCTACGCTCTGGTATGGGTGTACCGGTGCCTGCTGGGAGCACCAGGTATTGTTCTGGTACAGTGCTCCAGAGGGACCACCTGCCCGCCCGCGCTCCTTAACGGTATTTGAGCCAATTTGGGCTTTCGCGCACATGCACAGAACATACAGCACCTGCATGATGCTCTGCTGAGCAGCTGGAGCATTGCAGAGCTGTCACGGAGCATTGCAGGTGGTAAGTACACATGCACGTGCTGCGTGCGTGCTGCGCGGGTGCATGTGGTGGAAGCACAGGCCTGTTGCACCGTACCAGTTGCAATGGGATCTGGAACCCACCACTGAGCTAAGGGTATGGACCAATATGAATAGCGATAATGGGAATCATTTTTTATATATTCTTAAATGAATATGTAATTCCATTGACTTCAAGACCTTATGAGGGCCCCAAAAGCTTGGTATAGTCTCCAAAGACCACATTATACTCTAAATACAACATGAGTAGCACATTTTGAATTATTTTGACATGAGTGGAAAATTATTAAATGATAAAATGCAATGGACTTTCCTAAAAAAATATTGGTAGGTAAACTTATGTGTAAAAAAATAAATCAAGTACCGTATTTTTCAGAGTATAAGATGCTCCGGAATTATGGGGGAGGAAAATGAGAAGAAAAAAAATTCTGCCTCTGCCTACCAGCATCCATGGTATTCAGCTGGCTAACTTCCTGTCAGTGTGTGAGAGTTCATAACTTAATCAAGCAATGAATAGCCATAGCAGTGGTGGGCTCCAGATCCCATTACAACTGGTATGGTGCAATGGGGCCCGGTATCCACCACATGAACATGCACAAATGCATGCATCCTTACCTCCTGCGACACCTCCCCGAGCCTCTGCAATGCTCCAGCTGGTCGGTGGAGCATTGCACAGGCACCATATCTGCCATGTGCGGAAGTGCCAAAGAGCTCAAATACAGGTAAGGAGGACTGGCAGGCGGGTGGGCCTTCTTGAGCACTGTACCAGAACAGTACCCAGTGCTTCCGGCAGGCACCGGTACACCTGTACCGGGGCATACCGCCTGCAACCCACCACGGAGGCATAGCAACTAAGTCAGCCAATGTTGGCTATTTGGACTCTGAAACAGTATTTGCTGTGTGAGCAACAAGGAGACAGGAAGGAGCCTGGCTTAGCTGAGAACCGAAAGTGAAACTGCTTGTGATTTGCTTGTATTTACTGCTACCTTGGAAAACCTGCTTTTGGTATTGTATTGTATATTATTATTAGTTTGAATCCTGCTGAATCAGTTATTTGTGTGTGCTTTCTGAATGTGAGTGCTACTGCAAACTCTGACTAGCCAGGTCAGCTTTAGCACTTTGTGCAGCCTGATTCAGCACAGCTGATTGGCAGGTGGACCGGAATAGCCCCAATCAGCTGTTCCAGGCTGCAGGGATTACCACAGACCATGGACGCCTCCATGCATCACGTTTTGGCCTCTGGTGGGTGTGGGTGGGGCTACATTCAATGTATAAGACACACCCAAATTTTAACCCTCTTTTTTGGGGGGAAAGGTGAGTCTTATACTCCAAAAATACAGTATGCTTGATTTTAGTTACAGATGAATGTAAATGGAGCCAAATCAAATATAAGTTTTGTCCTGTCAAACAAGATACATTTTTGTGCTCCATTGCCATCATTCCCATGAGAGGCCCATAAAAATGTACATATTGCCTGTTAGCTTTGGCACATCTAGACAGCATACTAAAAAGCAGGGACATCACCCTGCCAACAAAGGTGCCTATAGTCAAGGCTATGGTTTTCCCAGTTGCAATGTATGGCTGTGAAAGTTAGACCATAATAATAATAATAATAATAATTAGTTGGGATTTATTAACCGCACCCTCTCCCCACAGGGACCCGGGGCGGTGCACAGGCATAATTAAAAACAATATACAATAATACAAATATTACTTAAAATAGAATTAAATAAATCTACCCGTGCTAAAAATATAAATTAAAAACCCATTAAAATTTATAATTAAAAGACAGAGAGAACTATTCAAGGCCGGCCAGTCGAAAGAGATGGGTCTTCAATTTTACACGGAAGGAGCGGAGGTCGGTGGTCGTTCTAATATCAGGGGGAAGGTCGTTCCAGAGGGCCGGGCCCGCCACAGAGAGCGCCCTTCCCCTGGGCGTCGCCCGCTGACAAAGTCTAGTGGACGGCACCCGGAGAAGCCCCTCTCTGTGGGAGCGAATCGGTCGTGAGGATGTATGGGGCAGGATCCGATCTCGCAGATAGCTAGGTCCCGAGCCATGGAGCGCTTTGAAGATGATAACTAACATAAGAAAGAGTGAGCACCAAGGAATTAAGGCCTTTAAACTATGGTGCTGGAGAAGACTTCTGTGAGACCCTGCAAGGTGATCAAATGGGTCAGCCCTAGAGGAGATCAACCCTGACTGCTCTTTGGAAGGCCAGATCCTGAAGATGAAACTCATATACTTTGGCCACCTAATGCGAAGGATGGACTCACTGGAGAAGAGCCTCATGCTGGGAAAGATTGAGGGCAAAAGAAGAAGTGAACTATAGAGAATGAGGTGGCTGGGTGAAGTCACCGAAGCAGTAGGTGTGAGCTTGAATGGACCCCAGAGGATGGTAGAGGACAGGAAGGTATGGAGGAACATTGTCCATGGGGTCATGATGGGTCAGACACGACTTTGCAACTAATAGCTAATTATGAGCAAATGAATAGAAGCAATGAGAAATAAAACTAGCAACTTGTCTTGTGCAGCCTTAAATGACATATCCATCTCTATCCCCAGCTTTAAAGTGTTCTGTCCCACGGGGCCTGCTCTTCAGGAACAAAGAGCAAATAAGGTCTTCCAAAACATTTATCTCAATTCAGAGATTTTCCAGGCAACATTCTGCTCTTAGATTATATTTTGATTATTCTTATAGACATTTTAAACTGGTTGATTAATTGACCAATCAATTTTTGATTGATAAGGTTTTAGATTACCAATAAAGGACAATATTTGTAGCTCAGGGTCAAAATGAAATCGGTACAAGCCAGAGGTGGTATTCAGCCAGTTCTGACAGGTTCTGGAGAACTGGTAGCGGAAATTTTGAATAGTTTGGAGAATGGGCAAATAGGCTGGCCCTGCCCCTGCTGCCTCCCAGTCAATCTTCTTTTGTTGCCTTGAACAGGAGAACGGCATTGGAAAGCAGGTTAGTGGGGTGGGGAGGGAATGGGGATTTTGCATTAACCTTCCCCCAGGAGTGGTGAGGGAATGGGCATTTTGCAGTATCCTTCCTCTGCCACGCCCACAAAGCCATGCCATGCCCACAAAGCCACAGCCACAGAACCAGTAGGGAATTTTTTTTTATCCCACCACTGCTACTGGCACTGATGTTGCCTAATCTGGTCTGCAAGAAAACAACCAACGGCAGAGAGCACAAAGGACCCCACAGGTTTTAGATTGTTGTGTCCTTTTCTTTGGCTTTGTTTCCTTTTTTAAAAACAAAAATATTTGACCAAAAAAAGCATCCATTGCTTCCAACAAGAGCTGCTTAAGGTAGTTTGCAGTCTGAGATGCAGCAGTAATGACATCTGATTTTGCTGTATCCTGAAATCAAGGTCAATAGTTACTAGTGTCAACTAATTAGGTATCCAATGCAGAAAACCTGGCAAGATTTTGGAGTTCAATTAGTCATCTTTTAACTGGATTTTCAGCGTTTTAATTATTTGGGCTCTGGAATGTTCTAGTTAGTAAGGTAGCTACAGCTGAAAAAAAGCATCTTTTTTCTATCCTGGCATATATATTTTTCTTATGACTCTTTAATCTCTTTGTTTTGGGGTTGAGTTGGGGCAACTCAATGGAGCTAAGGGTTTACTGGCCAGATGCCCTTCCTGACACCTAACCTGGAGTTCACAACAGATTTTTCTATTTGCAACCTGATAGAGAAACATCTGCCACTGCCTAGGTTTGAACTCTCAACTTTTTGAGTGGGAGGTGAGTGTCTTCACCTCTACTGCTCTTCTATTTTGGCATAAATAATAATGCCGGAATATCTTATTAATTATTACCTTTGACTCACAATCATCTTGAGCTGACCGTGTCATTGTCTTGATGAATTAAATATTGTTTGAATATTCTGCCTATAGACAAGATCAAAAAAGTCAACCAACTATTGAAACTTTGAAGAGTTTCTCATGATAAAAACTACTCTGATGTGTGTGAAGGCACTATTGCTGCAGAAAAGAAATTAAACAGCTTTCCTGTCTAGCACTCTCTTGGTTCAGGACACAAATCAATTGCTTCTCTGTAGCATAGTAAATTTTAATGGTTTTAGTTTCTTTGGCTCTCAGAAGAGAAAACATCAAAACATGCCCAGGTTGGTACACTTTTAGAATGAATGAAACATGAGTTGGGAATCTAAGAAGGAAGGACATGTTGCTCTTTAAGTCAAGAAGGGGAAAAAATGACCCAGGTTTAGGCAGTGGCTCACAATTTTAGAAACTAAACTCAAAAATTATTTCCAACTTCATCACGTTTATTTTCTGCCACTGTTTTTTAACATTAAAACAAAATACTATTTTAGACCTGGAGAATAGAATAGAATAGAATAGAATAACAGAGTTGGAAGGGACCTTGGAGGTCTTCTAGTCCCCCTTACTGAGGCAGGAAAACCTATAGCATTTCAGACAAATGGTTATCCAATCTCTTCTTAAAAACTTCCAGTATTGGACAACTTCTGGAGGCAAGTTGTTCCACTGATTTATTGTTCTAACTGTCAGAAAATTTGCCCTTAGTTCTAAGTTGATTCTCTCCTTGATTTGTTTCCACCCGTTCTACCCTTACTGGGATTTGCCTAACATATCTGCCTAACATGTAATACAGCCCCGGTTCAAATCCCAGTGAGGGTATGGCTAGCTGATGAGAGCTAAAAAGCTCGAAATAGATCAATCCTAGTCTCCCTGATTTATTTATTGATCAGCTCAAAAACCTAACATATATACCTACTGTATATACATACATACGTACATACGTACATACATGCATACATGCATACATGTATATGTATACGTATATGTATATGTATATGATTTACTTCTATGAGCCTACCCTTTTTGATGTGAGCCAACAAACAAGTCTGGTCTGCAAACACAGTTAATAAGCTCCATCACTCTAGAACCCCCGAGAAGACCTCTGTGTCTTTCCAGAAAAAGGCAATTATTGTTTTCTCAACTATTTCCATTTATATATGCTAATTTAATATCACATTGTGAATTTGATTCCTCTGTCTTTTGTCTTTAATTTAATAATGTAGAATTGTCTTCCTCTACTATTCTGTATTTAAATGTGGCTTTTTGGATTCTATGTTGTACTTAATTTGGCTGGATTCCTTCTCATGTCTTTTTTAAATATAGCTCTACTATTGCCTATTTAGACATAAATGCCACTGAATATAATAGGAATCACTGAAGCAAATATGAAACACTGGGGTCTAACTTTGGATGGATAGAAAATGTAGAAAATATAAGGAAATAATACAGTAAGTTATGGGCAAAGGTACGTGATACAATCCAAAAGTTGTTTTAGCATATGTGTTGAGTTTTTTGATGCTTTTATGCATCAAAAAATAGGTAAACCTTTTTACATCTTTTATCTGCTCCCAATTTTAAATTTTAAATTGTATCCTGATTGTCAGACAATTTTTCACTACTGTGATAGGATTCAATTTCCTTCCTATAATCCTAAATTAATAAATCTAAGACTACATGCAGTGTTTAGCTCTGCTGATGCCAAAATTGTAGGCACACCTAGAACAGAAGACAGCAAATGATTTTTGATGGAAATAGTGTGTGATACGTTGTTGCGATCATGGCCTTTGGATACATGACCCCAGAGAAGTCCAACAAATACAATATATATAGGGTCTCTTTTTCTCTTTTGATGGAAAATAATTAAGCATTGTATCCCCTTTGTAAATCTGTGATTCAGTAGAAAGATGCACGGCACTACAGAATTTAAAATGGCCAATAGAAAGTCAGTACTACATTGCGACTCACCTATTGCACAGATCTTATAGCTGACTAATTATTGTAAATGATAGAATCATTCCAGTGGTGGAATACAACACCCCCATACAGGCGTACCAGTGCCTGCTGGGAGCACCAGGTACCATTCTGGTACGGTGCTCTGGAGGGCCCGCCTGCCCTCCTGACATGTATTTGAGCCAATCGGGGCTTCCGCGTATGTGCATGGAGCATACGGCACCTGCACGATGCTCCGCAGAGCAATTGGAGCATCGCGGGCAGTAAATACGCATGCGCACACTGTGCGTGTGCTGCGCATGTGCATGTGGTGGATGTCCGGCCCCGTTGCATCGTACCGGTTGCACCAGGATCCAGAACCCACCACTGAATCATTCCTAAGAGACAATCCTGGATGACGTGGCAGTATGGCTTGCCACAGCTTTATGGGTGATCTCTCTGATTGACATTGACAGTACATCTACTGGATGATTGAGCCAATTAAATGGCTCACTAACCCACAAAAACCATGTAACCATCTTTTATTAAGTAATCAAGTAAATGAAACGGGTGAACCCACCTCCTGATTGTGGGATGTGGCTCCATGATAGCTAATACTGATCTCAAAAGGAAACCAACAGCATTAACCTGATTATTGGTCATACCATCAATATGCAGTTTACTACTTAGATTGATGTCAGGTAGCTGTAATGGGATCCTTTGATATTTTGTCCTCCTCCTCCTTCCCAACCAAGAGCGGAAAGAGATGAAAGGAAATAATACCATAAACTATGTTATAATATTTCTATTAAACATTGAGTCTGAGGTAAGTGAAGGTCCATTCTGCTGAATAGTGTGAGGATTACATAGATTCATATGCATGAGTGTAAAAGCTTTAAATACTATTACTTGTACATTTTCAATATGATAGCACATTACATCTTGTTGGCTAATGCAGTCTTTCCCAATCTAATGTCCTCAAGAAAGTTAGGGCTATAGTGCCAACTATCTGCTGCTAGATGTAGGGATAGGAGAGATCCTGGGAGTAAACTAACAATATGACATAGACAATAGCCTGCCCTTCATTAGATGGAAAGAACCCTTGCCAAAAATGTATGTTGTAGAAACTGCTAGATCAGCCTTAGAAAGATAACCGTTTTAAAAAATAACAACACGGAGCAGGCTGACAACATTTGAAATGATCTGCCTCTCCACACAAATCTCTGAAGATCATTTGTCACTCATTAAAAGGATCCTTTCCCCCCGCACCCCAACTTTCCAGCCTGGTGCAGGAGACATTCCAGTCAGATTTTTAATAAGCTGGTTTTGGCTGTATTCAAATTTGGCTAAACAATCCCCTTCTGAGGCCTGGACATTTCTTAAACACCCACACATAAGGTTTTTCCTCTCTTCTATGTTCTAGCCCAGGGGTCCCCAACCTTTGCAACTTTAAGTCTGAAGGACTTCAGCTTTGCTGGCTGGAGAAGTCTGGGAGCTGAAGTCCTTCAGACTTAAAGTTGCAAAGGTTGAGGACCCCTGTTCTAGCCAACTGAATCACAAATGATAAAGATTATTTATCCATCCAAAACTTTTGACAGGAAAAATTAGAGCTACCATATGTTAGAATGTTTTTGTATCGTTCTGGCCATCTAGCAATCATCCAAATTTTTGGACCCCAGATACTGTACTTCTAGATAAATAACTGCTAACCAAATCATTTATTATTACCACATAGAAAAAAATATAAATGCAATTCATCATGAATGGTTACATAATCAGGCTTCTCGGTTAACTGGAACAGCCCTTCCCAATGTGATATAGTCGAAAAATTTGGAATCACAAGATTAATAAGTAATAATTTGATTATTGTGACTGCAAATCGTACTAACATAAAAGATAAAGGTAAAGGTTCCCTTGTACATATGTACTAGTTGTTCCCGACTCTAGAGGGCAGTGCTCATCTCTGTTGCAAAGCCAAAGAGCCAATGCTGTCTAAAGACATCTCTGTGGTCATGTGGCTGGCATGACTAAACACCTAAGGTGCACAGAACACTGTTACCTTCCCACAAAATATGGTTACTATTTTTCTACTTGCATTTTTTACGTGCTTTCGAACTGCTATGTTGGCAGAAGCTAGGACAAGTAATGAGAGCTCACCCTGTTACGCGGCACTAGGGATTCGAACTGCTGAACCTTCGATCGACAAGCTCAGCGTCTTAACCACTGAGCCACCACGTCCCCCGTAATAACATAGCATTGCATAAAAAGATGATAAAAAATTTCCCCTGAAGTATTTAGAGACAACCAAGATCAATAAGAAAAAATGAGTATCTAGAAGACTGGTGAAGTTCAGAAGAATATTACTATTTTGAAGTACAGGTGTGTTGCAGCAGTGTAAGAAATATTCACATATGCTGATACACAGTTGCTCTTATTTAACTATGGTTTAGAGAACAAACCATAATTAGCAGCCTTTGTAGAGCCACTCAATTCATACAGCTGGAGATATCATTGGCAATGAACAGCATCAAAGTAAGCACAGCCAGTTCATTGAATCCACACTCTTTAAAAATAGTTATTAAAAGTATCACATGCAGGCGTCTAAAAAGGAGCAGAGCTAGTTGCACCCACAATTTTGATGCTTCTGATCCCCCCTCCCCAAAGATGCCCTTCATACATCACACTTTAGCAAAACTGAACAGGTTGTGAGTTAGCGGCCTGATGAATGAATAATTGCATCAGAGCAAACTAAGTTTGTGTTTGAAACCCATCTGGCATTTCTGGATCCTTCAGATGGACAGGATTTTAAGTCAATCTGATGCAATGTCAGGATAACATACAACAACTCTATTTATTTAAAATATTTGTATACTTCTTCCCATTATATATCTCAAAGCATTTTACAGTACTTCAAAGAAAGCACTGAATAAGCCTTTCTTCTGCTAAATTGTGAGGCTTCCAGCTGTGCGGTTGTGACTGAATGTGGTTTTTTGCTTCTAAGTTATTCCGGGCTGCATTAAAATTCTTCATATTGTTTGTATGTGAATCAATGTACGTTCTTAACATTGGTGCTTGACTAATTTGAGTAGACAGACATCATCATTTCTTATATGTATGCATTTGTTCTAAAGCTTTGCAGTGAGACAGAATACAGCTGGCTATATGTGAAGTTTATTGAAGCATAATAACCCATTGGAGAAATAAAGGAATACTTTCCTGGCATTTATAGAAAGGATAGGGAAGCTGTGGCTTGACAAGTATTGCTGAACTCTAACTTCCAACAGATCTAACTAAATGGTAAAAAGGTCAAGGATGATAATAGCTTGTAAGAACACTCTTTTAAAGTCTGTGTCAGACAATGTTTGTTTCCTTTGCTCAAGCTTTGAACAATACTTCTCCCTTTGTTTAAAAACACCTCATCAACCTGGATCAAGAGGTTGGGAGTCAGAATGAAACAGTTACCCAAAGCCATCCTAATCTATAACCTGGTTTTATGGTGTGACAAGGTCTTTTGTTGTGTTGGGTAGGGCAGCAAATATGTTGACCTTCTGAAATCTTTGAACAAGACTCCTAAGAATACTATGGACAACCAAGGAAACAAATGGAACACTGAACAAATCAAGCAGAGTTTTCACTAGAGGCACAAATGATCAGATCAAAACTATGTATCCTACTTCAGGGGGAACAAAAAATTGGACAAAATTGGAAAAAGAAAGATATCTCTATAGATGAGAATGTAATTAGGAAAATATTAGAATGTGCAGAAATGAATAAGTTAACACTTGAAATTAAAGAGAAGGAACAATCTGATTATTATAACATATGGGAATTATTTTATCAATGGTTAGAGAATAAATATGAAAAGTGGAAAAAAGCAGAGGAGTGAAATAGAGAAAATGTTTTTAAAAAGTTAAATACCGGTAAGTTAAGAGGATTGCTATAGTACTAGGTATGGTATATATTCGTATTAAGTTAATAATAGATAAAATAATAAATATGACTGTAAATTTTAATTGTTACTGTATAAAATATTTGCACAAAATATACCGTCTTTTCCCCAAAATAAGACAAGGTCTTATTTTCTTTTGACCCCCCCCCCCCCCAAATAAGCTCCTGGTCTTATTTTCAGGGAGGTCTTATTATTTTTGAAGTACAGGAGGCGGTGAGTGTGGTAACTTCTTGGCTGCAGCTGTGTTGCAATATTTTCAGGAGAGGGTTTATTTTAGCACATGCGCTCAAAAGCCTATTTGGGCTTATTATCCAGGGAGGCCTTATTTTCAGGGAAATGGGGTATGTACCCAGACGACACACTGTTAATGGAAGATGATGTTGGAATCAAAATAAAATAATTTTTATTTATTTATTTTAAAAAACTATGTATCCTACTTCTGTCACATTATGCAAAGACTCAGCTTTCTGGAGAAGTCTCTTACGCTGGGCAAAGGTGGAAGAAAAGAGAAGGAGGATGACCAGCTGCCAAGTGGAAAATCTCAGTTGCAGAGGGGTAGGGTGAAGACCTCAAAGAACAGGTTAGGGACAGATTGTAATGGGAGAAAATCTGTCTATGTAGTTGCTAAGAGTCCACACCAACGCAATGGCACCCAATCAAAATCATAATAAATGTTATTAGTTGTACTGACCCAGCAGTGCCAAACCTCCAGAAAAATTCTGGAAAGATTGTCTAGAAGTACAGATCAAATCCTAACTACTGCAGTTTTTAAAAAGAATAATAGCATTTTTCTCTTCTAGAAAAAAATCTATTTAGGACATAGCATATAAACAATAGTTGAGCAGGGTCTGCAGCATTGTCTGGGGTGCTACATGTCCTATCTTGCTTGTTACCTTTTGGGAGGAGCCTTCATGGTATCCAAAACAGAAAATTCAGATTCAGTCAGTTTTGTACCATATAGCACCAACATTGTAAACTCTCACGCTTCCTTTTTCCACTATGTGTTCAAAATGGGCAGTGATTTTGTGTGTGTGTGTGTGTGTGTGTGATGTATATGTATAATAGTATATGTATCTTTGTTATGAGTAGATATATACTTTTTTTTGAGAGCAGACAACAGAATTACATTTTTAATATGTAGCAGTGTGTCCACAGTAAAAAATGACAATCAAGGTTATTTTATCTCATCTCAATCTCAATCACATCTCATCTCATCCTATAACTGCATTGGTTCATGAGAAAAAATGAAGACCAAAATCCATAGCTGGACAATAATCCTCTGTCAACCTAACTACTCCAAGAGTTTGCATATTCTTGAGTCCTGAAAATTCTTCATTATCCAGCAACATGAAATAAAAACAAGAAAGCTTCAAAATTAGGACATGGAATGTATTAGCTCAAGGCTAAATAAAATAAGTAATGCATATAAATTGAGGATATTGAGCAATCCTATATCCTAGTTCCATTTTCTCCAGCGTAAATATATAATGACCAATTCAGGATCTGCACAGTTATGGACAGATAAGCAAAATCTAAGTATTCTCTCCATACCTTTTAAAAGAAAGATTAACAGGTTTGTGTGTGAAGACATTCCCCTTTTCATTGACACCAATAGAGATTTTTAAAAATATATCCCAGGTCTGTCCATATGCAAACATATTTCTTTAAAAAGAGCTTTATGGTTTTAGTCCAAACTAATCCATATATCCTTGCACTAAAGAAACCAGAAAAAGAGAAACATAATATGAATGTACAAATTCTTTGCTGCAGCCTACAAAATTAGTCTCAAAATGAGGATCATACACTGCATATGTTAGACCAGGGGTGTCAAACTCAAGGCCCATGGGCTGGATCCAGCCTACGTGGTACTTCGATCCGGCCCGCGAGGCCGCCCTGGACACAGTAAAGGACCGGCCTGCAGTGCCTCTGCCAGTGAAAATGAAGCTCAGAAGGACTGCACGTGCCCTTCTGAGCTCTGTTTTCACTGGCAGAGGGCTGTGGGAGGCCTTCCCAGCTGAATATAGGGCCCAGGGGGCCACACATGAGGCCCATGGCTCCATTTTTCACTGGCAGAGAGCTAGCAAACTAAAAACAAAACAAAAGGAGAAATGTTTCCCCTTTTGCATTTGAGCGTGCAAGAAAGGACAGAAAAGGAGAAAAGGAAAGAGGAAAGACAAAGAAAAAGATGGAAAGATGGGAAGAGAGCAAGGAATGAAAAATAAGGAAAGAGGAGAAAGAAGAAAGGAGAAGGAAGAGGGAAGGAAAAAGAAGGGAAGGAAGGAAGGAAGGAAATTATATTGAGAGGGAGGGAGGGTCTGAGGGAAGCCCTGCCTTAGCACTTGGCCACTCCCCCCCCATATGAGTGATGTTGCATTGGTGCCACCTCCTAGCCCCCCTCCCCCAGGTCAAACACAAGTTTGACTGAGTTTGACACCTGTGTGTTAGACCATAATAGGTACATTTGATTACTTAACTCTCTAAGATTAAAAAAAAGTATTGCATGATTGCTCCTCCCTGCTTCTCCTATTTAGATTAAAGCTGTGTTAAACCTGTCTCTTTCCTGGAACGCAAGCACAGGATCTTAGATTGGCAGAGAACAGCAGTAAATGAAAGAACAAAGAAAGCAAGGTCTTTGTATTGAACTTCAGCCCTTATTTGCATGGAGGCAAATGCAGGCTTGAAATAAATTATACATTTTTTAAAGAAACAGCAGCCATAACATCAAGCTTACCCTGCTATTAATTCCTGTTGGGCATTATTATTTTTTTTAAAAATGAAAATAAGCTTAGCAGCAACCCTACACACAGGAAGCTTCTATTTATTAACCAAGCACTAATGCTACAGGCAATGTAGCTGTATTTCTGAGTCACAACCCCAAGGGAGAGCATGGAAGATTTGGATCTCTCAGTCCACCTCTCAGCTCTGCAAAAAGGAAAAGGAAAAGGAAAAAGAAAGAAAAAAAGGACATTGAGGAGTAGAAGCAGCAGCAGCAATGGAAAATGAAAACTGCACTACTCTTGGTCCCTGCTCAGATAGCAACAGGAAGATGCTTTTATATGAGTTTTTAAAAATGAGTTTTCATTAACGAAAATGATAACCAGTTGGCTCAGAACAGAAAATCAATGATTATTTGCCTAACATTCAGCCATGCTGGATTAAACACCACAAGAAAACAATAGCTGTCTGGGATATGGGGAATGCATCCCTTATACGAAATCAGATTATTCATCCAGACAGCAGAGAATGGTCAAGCAGTAGCTGTCTAGAATCTGCAGAAAAATTGTTACCAGCTGCGACACAGAGACCGATCATCAGGCCTTCTATATGCAAGACAACTATTACACAGATTCATAAACGTTCCTTTAAATCAGGGGTTCCCAAACTTGGCAACTTTAAGACTTGTGGACTTCAACTCCCAGAATTCTCCAGCCAGGTTTGGGAACCCCTGCTTTAAATGGTCTTTTACAAATGTAAACTGAAGAAAATTAATCTCCAGATATTTTGAATAATAGCTTCCACAATTTCTTATCATTAGTCATACAATCTTCAGGCAGATTGGATGTTAAATTAAAAGACATCTGGACAACATTGACTTGCTTAGGCCAGCCTCCATTTTTCATTTCTAAAGATGGGTATCCACTTACACAATACAGAGTAATACGGTTGGAAGGGACTTTGCAGTTTTTCTAGTGCAACCCCCTGCTCAAGCAGGTGACCTTATACCATTTCAGACAAGTCGCTGTTCAGCCTCTTCTTAAAAGCCTCCAGTGATGAAGCACTCACAACTTCTGAAGGCAAGCTGCTCCACTTGTTAATTGTTTTCACTGTTAGGACATTTCCCCATATTTCCCTTCATGTAGATGAAGTACCATTAAGGACTACTTGTTGAGTGTGGTTTGTCAGCCAGTTACAAATCTATCTGGTGGTGATGCTGTCTAGCCCATATTTTTCTAGCTTACCAAGAAGTAGGTTATGGTCTACTTTGTCGAATGCCTTACTGAAATTCAAGTATAATATGTCCGCATAATATACTTACTTCATAGAAACCAATTCTATAGAAAACACACTTCATAGAAACCAATGGCCCAACACCAGTTATACAATTCAGACTGTTTTCTTTACCTGAACATACTAGATTGCTAATATCTCTGAGAATTTTAATCCTATCAGACTGATGGGATTAATATCTTCTTTTCCAGAATATCCTCTGAGGAAAAAAACAAATAAAAGACCAGGCTTCTGATTAGTGGGCTTATCTAAGTAGAATGCTTTGCAATATTTAGTAATGTGTGATCTACCACATGTTTACCTAGGGCAACTGCGTGAAAAAGGGATTAATTCCCAAGTAAAGTTACATATTACTGCAATCTTAAAGACTTAACAAATCATGGGAATAATCAGATATTTCCATCTGAATACTGAGGATAGTTAAGCCACTAAGTACTAAGTTAGTTTCAACATTATTTCTATTTCAGTGCAACCAAAACCATAGTTCATATTAAGAAAATATTTGGCACGTTCATTCATTTCCCATCTTTGCTTCAAGTATTACCCAAGTTTCAGACTGAAATGTGAAACTCTTCTGCAGACTTGTCTACTAGGATGGTAAAGAGTTTGAAAGTAGTTTGGAAAAAGTTATGGAATTGCATGGCAACCCAAACAGAACACCACTTTAAAAAATTATATCTTTTTTCCAGGCTTCTATACTAACTTAAAAAACCATTAAAGACTTAACCTGTTAAATAAACTGCATCTCTAAGGTGATTCTTTAAAGCAGCCGTATCTGCTTTTAGACTTATGCAGAAGTCATAAAAAATTTGCTTCACTTAAAATTCCATGTACAGCAGAGGTGAAATTCAGCAGGTTCTGATAGGTTCTGGAGAACCGGTAGCGGAAAATTTGAATAGTTCGGAGAACCAACAAATACCACCTCTGACTAGCCTCAGAGTGTGGTGGGAATGGAGATTTTGCAATATTCTTCCCCAGGAGTGGGGACAGAATGGGGATTTTGCAATATCCTTCCCCTGCCATGCCTACCAAGCCATGCCCACCGAACCGGTAGCAAAAAAAAAAAAAAATGAATTTCACCATTGAAATTCAATTTTTGATTTGGAGTTCCAAAACTCCAAATCATTTCCTGGGCCTCTGCTTACTTTTTGACAAGTGTGGTATAATAATGGCCAAACTCATTTGTGCCTGCTTGTAGTAGATGTACTAACTGTAATCATAAGAACAATCATACCACCTTGGGTACTAGCTCCTGTTAGTACCCAAGAGCACTCTGTTGTGCTCTGTCTTCAGTTGTAACAAGGAGTTGTTATTGAAGTAGAAATTATATATTACATGACAGCCAGCTGTCAACACTGAAGGCTGCCTTTATATTACTAATGTTTTCTCCCCTTAAAACACTGCCAAAACCCAAAAAGAAAACCCAACTTGATTGTCATGGCTTCCATCAAGGGACACTTGTAACAGCTGCTTAGATTGTGAGAGAAATGCTGGAAAGCAGAGTACAATATTTTGTATTAGGTTTTTTTTTTTTACTTTCAAAAACCAACAATTTGTATATTCTCCTGTTTCTCAAAGCAGCAAGGTATTCCCAGGACAGCGTGCCTGAATCTGGTTTCCTTTTGGAAGCAAGTCTTCCAGTATATGTGTAGTATTTTAGGTTTGTTTACATACAGTGGCTCAATGGCTAAGATGCTGAGCTTGTCGATCAGAAAGGTCAGCAGTTCAGCAGTTGGAATCCCTAGCGCCGTGTTACTTGTCCCATCTTCTGCCAACCTAGCAGTTCAAAAGCATGTAAAAAATGCAAGTAGAAAAATAGGGATCATCGTTGGTGGGAAGGTAACAGCGTTCCGTGCGCCTTTGGCATTTAGTCATGCTGGCCACATGACCACGGAGACGTCTTCGGACAGCGTTGGTTCTTCGGCTTTGAAATGGAAATGACAACCGCCCTCTAGAGTCAGGAACAACTAACACATATGTGCAAGGGGAACCTTTACCTTTATACATTAATTTACTTATTTTTTTAGAGGTGCTTCTATACAGGCCCCTTTAAGACTGACTTCTGGCAGTTTACATAAAATATGAAATGCAAAACAAAATTAATACAAATGCAAAGAGTCCTTTGCAATTTATACATTTATAGATATACGAGTAGAACGTAGGGAGGGTGACTAGTATGGAAACGTCCTACCTGAAAAGAGATCCAGACTGAATGTGAGCTCCCCAAGGGAAGAGAGATGCATCTCCAATAGGCCTTCAATTCAAATTTCGCTTCTGATCAAACTTGTGTTTAACACAGCAGGAACATCTACCCCAAACCATCAATTTTAAAGAGGCTGGAATGGCAATGAGGCCTCTAATGGGAACCATGAATGCAAATAAAAAGACCTCCGTGGATTAAGGAGGTCTCCAATTCAGAGTCTTGTCCATTTAAAAAAGGAAGGGAAAAAAAACCAACCAAGGAAGAAATGCATCCAGTTCTGTTAAAGTAGAGGAAGAAACGAAACAAAGCAATACATAAATTACACCAGAGAGGAAGATTTGGGATAGGGCTTTATGTAGACCTATCTAGCTAGGTCTCTTCAAATCTAGTAGCATTGTTGGAGATTTATTTTTAATAGCCTTTCCACTCGAAGGAGCATTTCATTCTGTCCTAACTCCTAATCCATCAACACCCTTCCCCCACCATTGTAAGTCCATCCGTATCTATGATCAATATTATTTCAAGGCCAACCCACACTCAGTAAACAAACTACTGTCTCAGTGTAGTAATACGGTAGATTTCTCCCACCCCACATGCGTCTTTGTTCCTGCTCTTTTATTTTCTTCCATTTCTCTTGTTTTGCTCTTGTCTTAGGTAGCTTTCCATAGCTTCTGTTATTTTCCACAGACTCTCATTAAATATGCTGGCTTTTATCATTTCCTCTTTCCCCTTCATAAGGAGATTCATTCATCGTTATGCATCCTTACTGACCTGTATTTATTGAAAATCTGTTATTTGTGCGTAAGGGAAATAAAACCTCATTTCAAAGCAATACTTGGAAACCGTATCTGATCTGAGATAATAACAGATCTAAAACAGCCTCTTGTTTTCCCCTATGGGAATTAAATCAACACATCTGAAGAGCACCACATTGGGAGAACCTGCTTTAGTGTACTAAGGTAATTATTTAATTTGCTGGTGAATACAAACTTTTTATTTACAAATAGATAACAATAGCAATCATGCTTAGACTTATATACCACTTCACAGTACATTACAGCCTTCTCTAAGCAGTTTGCAGACTCAGCCTATTGCCCCCAAAAATCTAGGTCCTCATTTTACTGACCTTGAAAGGATGGAAGGCTGAACCAACCTTGATCCAGTGAAATTCAAACTGCTGAACTGCTGGCAATCGGCAGTCAGCAGAAGTAGTCTGCAGTATTGCATTCTAACCACTGCACAACCATGGCTCATTAATCAAGGTATGTTTATTATTAATTAATAAAAGGTAAAGGTTCCCTTGGCACATATGTGCTAGTCATTCTTGACTCTAGGGGGCGTTGCTCATCTCAGTTTCAAAGCCGAACAGCCCGCGCATTTCCATGGTCATGTGGCCAGCATGACTCAACGCCGAAGATGCACAGAACACTGTTACCTTCCCACCAAAGGTGGTCCCTATTTTTCTACTTGCGTTTTTTACGTGCTTTTGAACTGCTGGGTTGGCAGAAGCTGGGACAAGTAATGGGAGCTCACTCTGTTACGCGGTGGTAGGGATTTGAACCGCCAAACTGTTGACCTTTCTGATCTACAAGCTCAGCATCTTAGCCACTGAGCCACTGCGTCCCTCCTATAAATTAATAATAATACATTAATTAAAGCATTAATGAAGGTATGCTTAGTATTAAAGCGCTATGATCTTGCTGTGCAGTTTTCAGATTAAAAAAAAAAGACAATAGGGAAAAATCTGCATAAAAATGAATATAATGTAAAAATACATAGAGGTAGTCCTCAACATACGATCACAATTGAGCCCAAAATTTATCTTGCTAAGTGAGAAATTTGTTAAGTGAATTTTGCTCCATTTTTCTTGCCACAGCTGTTAAGTGGATCACTGCAGTTGTTAAATTAGTAACATGACTGTTAAGTGAATCCGTCTTTCCTATTGACTTTGCTTGTCAGAAAGTTGCAAAAGGAGATCACACATCCCTGGGACAGTGCAACTGTCATAAATGTGAATCAGTTGCCAAGCATCCGAATGTAAATCTCATGACTATGGAGATGCTGCAATGGTCATAAGTGTGAAAAATTTAATTTTAATTTAATTGTTTAATTTTATTACATTTATATCCCGCCCTTCTCCGCAAAGGACCCAGGGCGGCGCACAGGAAATTTAAAAAACATACAAAAATAGAACATAAATAATTTAAAAAATATATTAAATCCCAAACCTCTGCTAAAACCAATTATTAATTAAAACCCAATTTAAAACTTTTCTACAGTCCCCATGGGAGGTTAGGCTAGGCCGGCTTGATGAAAAAAGTATGTCTTTAGACATTGGCGGAAGAGGCGGAGGTCGGTGATGGTCCGGAGTTCAGGGGGTAGGTCGTTCCAAAGGGCAGGGCCCGCCACAGAGAAGGCTCTTCCCCTGGGTGTCGCCAGTCGGCATTGTCCGGCCGACGGCACCCTGAGAAGGCCCTCTCTGTGGGAGCGTATCGGTCTGAGGGATGTATGGGGCACGAGACGGTCTCGCATATAGTTCATGTCACTTTTTTCAGTGCCATTGTAACATCAAATGATCACTAAGTGAACCATTGTAAGTCGAGGACTATCTGTATAGTTAAGAAGCACTTATAAAAATTCATGCCATAGGCAAAATTGCAAATAAAAATGCATGCATTTGGAAAATGTCTATAAAATACGTACAAAGGCTATAAACGTTTTTAAATATTAAAAAAAAATCCCAAACGATGAGATAATTGGATACTATGAGAATGACCTCACCAATGGGATAAATCAGTGTTATGAATGGAAAACAGTTGCCAAACAGAAACTTCAAGAGTTGTGAAAATGAGAAACTGGGATGGGGGGGGGGGGAAGGGGCTGCTAGATTCACCCATCTCTCTAATCTAGAAGTGTCAAACTTGATTTCATTGAGGGCCACATCTGGGTTGTGCTTGACCTTAGGGTGTGTGTGTGGGGGGGTATATGTGGCCAGGGTGTGTGTGACCAGTGCAACGTCACTTGTGTCGGGAGCTCCGGTGAAGAAAACGGGCTCCTGAGCTCCATATTTATTTGTGATGGCTTCCTGCAACCCAACAATAATGGAGTTTGGGAGGGCTGCAGTAGGCCAGTCCTTCACTGTTTCCAGGGCAGACCCGTAGGCCAGATTTAAGCACCCTATGGGTTGCATCCAGTCCATGGGCCCTGAGTTTGAGCTAAATTTTTATTTGGCCTTTTAATTTTTTCCTGTAAACCAGCAGCAGGTGAAATCACAAAGTTGGTCCATAGATGATCATCAGTCATCACCAGATGATTTGCTTGATAGCTATTGAACAAGTAACAACAAATTCCATTCCTCTACCTTGTTTTATTGAAACTAATTAATTTAGGGCAAGGAATGGCTGTTATGCAGGATATTCTTGTATGCAACATAAATTAATGAGCTCCATATTTTTAAACTGTAAGACCTAATCACCATACTATGCCAAAAGAATTGGAAGACCAATTCACCATACCATGCCTAATCACTCATACTATGTCAATGGGAGTTTGCCTGCCCTTTATCACCACAAGGGGTGGAGATCTCTTTAACATGCAAACAGAGGAAAATCAGTGCTGGTGGATGTTGAGAAGAGGGCAGGTGAAACTGGCATATTTATTCCACTTTTCTGTCTTTGTTGTAGAGTTTGCATAGTTTCAAACGGACTGAAGAGGGCTTTAGTGCATATCTCTTGTTCCAGGTTTTCCAATCATATACATTCAGTGCAGTGATGGGATTCAATATTTTTTACTACTGGTTCTGTGGGTGTAGCTTTGTGGGCATGGCAGTGGAAGGATACAGCAAAATCCCCATTCCTGCCCTGCCCCACCTCACTAACCTGCTTTCCAGCTCCGTTCTCCTGTTCAGGGCAACAAAAGAGGATCAGCTGGGAGGCAGCGGGGGCGGGGCCAGCCTATTTGCTGGTTCTCCAAAGTACTCAAAATTTCCGCTACCGGTTCTCCAGAACCTTTCAGAACTGGCTGAATACCACCTCTGATTCAGTGGCTCTTAGGCCTGCCTTTTCCTATGATGTGTTTAGTGCTATAATAGAGGAGTTTAGAACTTCCATCAGTTCAAATCCATATTAGACTGTGCAATAGATGGAGTGGAGACCACATTCATTGGGGAGCTCAGAAATGTTGAAACCAGAAGCTTGGTTGATGTAAGATTTAAAATACCTATGTGGTCTCTTACCGCTCTGAAAGCTGTCAAACAAATGCAGATGGCCAATTTTAAGACAGCAGAACATACTTTTCATCCCCAGCACCAGACTGCCTTTTGCATATTGTGCTTTCCCATGAACATCATATCCTACATTGTTACCCATGGCTCACATTAACTATAGCACATTTTTCCATGCTACGTTTCAGTTAAGATGTTTCACAAGTACCTCTTTCTTTGGTGCAGTTTGGTTGCGGCTCTCAGATTTGGTAGAATAAGAACGGGAATGTACCAGGCAGAACTGCCATTTGTTATATTTGAATACCTAAGTGGCCTAAAATCTAAATCAGACCCACACAATTTAGCAGTATAGACTAGGTTTGGCGTAGTCTATGATGATGGCTAGTTTGTGGAATCAGAAAAACCACAAAGCATCAACAAGAAATGCTCCAAGAAGGCTGGAGCAAATACCCATGATATTTATTAACTATTACAAGTGATCCTCATCTGACCACCGTTTGTTTAGTGACTGATGTTATAACAGTGCTGAACGAGTGGTAGTTATGATGTAATACTCACATCAATTACAGCATCCCCAATGGGATTGCCATTTGTCATCTTCTTTGTTGTTTTTGTACAAGCATCTTCAATGGGGGGAAAGAGCAGGAAGTAATCAGAATTGCCATTGCTAAATGGCATGATCAGGTGATTTCACACCCTATGAATGCTTTGCTTAGCTATGGAAATCTCAGTTCCAATTACTGTTGTTAAGTGAAGGATACCTGTACTTGGAGAAGTGGAGAAAACCCAGTTCTAGATTAAAAGTGGGAGGGATGCAGAAAAAGAGAATCGGAGACATTATTGTATTTGGTTGGAGAAATTCCTTGTAGCAAAAGGCGTAGCTGAGTGGCTGGGACTCCATTCGTTCTTGCCTAGATCATTTCTGCCACTGGATTTCAGTGTGGATCTGAAGAGGAATTCCAGTTGTAAAAGGCCACTGTGTCTTTCTCTGAAAAATTACATTTGAGCTGCATAATCGAAAGAAACTGAACAAAGATGTAAAGTCACAGAATGGCCTTGAGGCAAGCCTCCATTTCTCAAACTCAGTGTAGCTTTGCCTTCCCTCTTACCTACCCTTTATAAAATGTTACAGAACTGCTGAGAGAATGAGCTTCAAGGGCTCTGAGAATTTATAAACAACACAGGAAGAATAGAGAAGCTGCAGCACAAGGCTAAGATCCTCACATCAGTTATAATCAATAGAAGGAACTTACTTTTCATAAAGAAGTGTAGGATGGTCAGAAGCACTCTGTAAAATTGGAGGTTAGAGCCGGGGTCTCCAACCTTTGCAACTTTAAGTCTGAAGGGCTTCAGCTCCCAGAATTCTCCAACCAGCTCTGCTGGCTGGAGAATTCTGGGAGCTGAAGTCCTTCAGGCTTAAAGTTGCAAAGGTTGGAGACCCCTGGGTTAGAGCATCTCTAAAGGGATGGTGGATAAACTTGCATTTTAAATATTCATAATGTTAAAAAGCAAAATAAATAAATAAAAATAGAACAAGGATTTAAGACTTCCTGGTGGTCATATGTTTTAAGAACATCATTTTCTCTTTCTCCAGAGCTATTACTTTATTAAAAACAACATGTTAGGAAGAGAATGAGGTCCTATATACATTATATTAGGAGTGGGGAATGCGGGGCTTAATAATTGTTCTTTATTTTAATTTTGTTTTTCCATTTTTGCTTCTGAAGGCAGTAGGGATTTGACAATGATGTCATTGGAGGGGTTACGGTCAACCATTATGAATTTTTTTGGTGATGAATTTCCCCTTATTTTACTTATGAGAAGAGTTGAGCTTCCCAGGATCCTAGCATCTCAGAGTTTTATTTTGAAAGAAAATCCAGGAAGGAAAGGGCTAGAGATAATTAACCTCCTGCCAATGACTTTCAACTATATAATTAGAGGTGGTATTCAGTCGGTTCGGACTGGTTCACCTAAACCGGTAGTGGAAATCATGCGTGGTCCCGCCCGTGATGTCTCATTTAGGCACTTTTTCAAGCTAAAGCACATGCACGGAAGGCCGAGCCCATGCGTGGACGGGCACTTACATTTGCAAACCGGTATGGAAAGTAAGTGAATAGCACCCCTAGATAAAATCTTGAGAGTTTTGAAGGCCACAAAAATGGGGTTGGTGGCTTCTTGTATTCCATGGGTCTCTCATCCTTCTCCTACTAGTGGAAGCCTATCTCAAGGCTTTCTATGGATCAATGCACAGGCTGCCTTTTCATTTGAGTGAGAATCTGAGTATCCTTCATTGTTCTTCCGCCTTAGCCAAATAAACAGTCCAGCAAATGTTATTCTGCATCTATGGCCTAGTTTTCTACATATGCCATTTCTCTCCTTCTGTTATTGGATTATTTGTGCTTTTTGAGTGAAAGAATGTCCAATTACTTTAGCTTCCAAAAAACATTTATTTATTTTACTAGGTTTATATGCTGCTCCAATTGTTTCCCAGCTTTGCGTGGCTTACAATCTTACTACGTGTACAACTAAGAAATAAACAGCTAAGATGTCACAAAGAATAGAATGTGCAAACCTGAAATTTTAAGTATCCTTGTTGACTAAGGCAGAGGTCTCCAACTTTTGCAACTTTAAGTCTGAAGGACTTCAGCTCCCAGACTTCTCCAGCCAGCTTTGCTGGCTGGAGAAGTATGGGAGCTGAAGTCCTTCAGACTTAAAGTTGCAAAGGTTGGAGACCCCTGGACTAAGGGAATTCCCTGTAAAAAAAAATTAAGTGAATTCTAAATTGGAGTTTAAACAGTACTTAAACTGAAGCACCCTCATAACAGTCACCTTTAAAAAAATTTTTTAATTTCTTAAAAATCTATTTCACGGGCGTCAAACTCCATCATGTCACATGACGTCACAATGGGGTCTTTTTGCTTTTGCCCAGCTGGGGTAGGTGTGGCCTGCACATGATGCATCGGGCCCGGAGGCCTCCAGTTTGACACCCCTGTTCTATTTAATTAAGAGGTGCTCCTCTTTGTAAATTTCTACAACTATTGAATTAGCTGCAGATTTGTTTTTTATACAAACAAAAGGGCTTATTCTGTCAGTTGAAACTATTTGCTCCAAGGATGGGACCTTCCTGTTGAGAATGAACCTGGTTTTTTCCTTCAGGTCTACCTTCCACATCTGATTTTTTTGGGGGTGGGTGGGTGGGTGGTGGAAAAGTCAGCAGAGTATTGGGAAATAGAAATAAGCAATCTCCTTTCCCTGATGACATTTCCAAAGTGATAGCAAATCACTCCAGTAACTGCATAGGAGGGTTTCATAAATCCCCCATTTTAATTGTGATTAAAGAAACCTATTTGAACTTTACTCTGAAATACTGCTACAATGGGCTAATGCCAAAAGTTCTCCAATGCAAAGGTAGCAAACACGTTTTGCACGTCCAAAGTCTATAATGATGTTTCTTAACCTTGACAACTTGAAGGTGTATGGCCTTTTGCTGGCTGGGGAATTCTGGGAGTTGAAGTCCACACATCTTCAAGACAACATATCTAATGACAAAGGAAAATGGAAGATGCAGTGCAACAATAACTTCAGTGTCACTAATTTTCTATCCCTGCTTTAATTCAATAGTTTGCATATAGATTGCATAGAGAGAGAGAGATTGCTAACATTTCTTGGTGCACTTCATGTCTTTAAGATTTTGATTAAAATAACAAACAGGAAAAATTAGCAAGTGATGTGATTAAGTAATTGCAAAAATCAGACCCGGTAGCCTTATGGGACATTATTTTAGAATATTAACTTCATCTGTGAAACATGCAATTAACATTCTTTTTCTCCCTATCTTCAAAGTCAATCTATGCTTAAGAGTGTTTTTATTTTATTTTATCTCCTGATAAAATTTGGTAACATAAAGGGCATGCACACAAACATATACACAGAGAGATAGGCATCTTGCCACAACACCCAGCCTATTTAGCCTCATTAATATAAAAAACATAAAAACAACGTGACATTCATTAGCCTGTATTTTATTAATAGCAGAATCCTCATCCCCCACAGAATGTTCTTTGACATGCTTTGATCCCCTAAAGCAGTTGGAGATCTGGTTGATTCCTGGGAGGCAGAACCTAGGCTTGTCCACACTGCAACCTTAAATGAAACTCCTGTGAATAAATCAGCTGGAAATGAAATAATCTAAGAAATCTCTTTCCTAATTATAATGCTTTTCTTCGCTTTGGCCATAAGGACAGCCCTGTGAGGGGTTTTTGTTTGGATCACATTTACCTTAGCCCCCTGACAGGTGGATTCTCTTGCCTCATTCACCATTTTTTTCCCTGTCAGTTGGAATAGAAGGAGAAAGTGGCAGAACTATTGACAATTGTTCCTCATCAACAAGATAGACACAAGGAGAATTCGTTTCCCTGTTCTTCTAATTATTTTTGTTGAAGGAAGCAGCTTTTTACTATTATACTAGTGAATGTGTAAAAAACAAAACTACCCAAAAACCTAAGCAGGGCAGTGACTGGTGATTTGAGGGGAGGAGGTATTCCTGTCACGCCAACCAAGTGGAATAGAGTAGTTTGTGCCTACAAAGATTTGAAGCACAGCAGGTGAACCAGACAGCACTGCTTGAGTTGGCACAAGCACGAAGCCCTACTTTTAACTCATAGCAAAAAAATGACAGGCAGGAGTTGCTTTCCTGGGGAGTTGGGTACAGGTAGAGGACAGTACCATGTGTTCCTGCCTCAGAAAAATAGCCAGTAGTCCATACTCATGTTTAGGCAAGGAGGTCTTATGGTTCAGCCTGATGTGGGAACCCTATTCATGGTAATTTGTATCCTGATAGGGGATGGATGGGTTAGAAATGTATTAAATAAATGAAAAATTCCTGTATGTTGTCTAATGCAGGGGTCTCCAACCTTTGCAACTTTAAGTCTGAAGGACTTCAGCTCCAGAATTCTCCAGCCAGCAGAGCTGGCTGGAGAATTCTGGGAGCTAAAGTCCTTCAGACTTAAAGTTGCAAAGGTTGGAGACCCCTGGTCTAATGAATTCTAGATGTTGCAAAGGATTCTGGGAATTAGAGATGATGCTAACTATGAGAAAAGATAGCAACAGTTAGTTTTCTTTCTTTCTTTCTTTCTTTCTTTCTTTCTTTCTTCCCTCCTTCCTTCCTTCCTTTCTTTCTTTCTCTCTGTCTTTTTTCTGTTTGCCTTGCTATCTTTTTTGTTTCCTTCCTTCCTTCCTTCCTTCCTTCCTTCCTTCCTTCCTTCCTTCCTTCCTTCCTTCTCTCTCTAAGCATATAATAAATGGAAGGGGGAGCATGAGGAATTTGGAGGCAGAGATGCAGAGTCAAGAAAATTCCACCAAACATGAGAAGTAATAAGAACTTACATATCAAATACATGGTGGAGCTTAGTCTTCTTTTGGGCCACATAGGCTACCATGTTGCTGTTTTGCATCCACACACTTGTTAGACTTTTTAAATGGTTGTTTGGGAGTATACGTTCTAACTAGCAGTTGGCAAGATTATGTCTGCTGAGGTTAATGTAATCATCAGACAGACCTTTTTTTATCACGTTTGCCCTTTTATCCTCTTGTGTCCTGAAAGCAGGCAAAAAAAAAAAGCTGATATTGCAGTCACGTTGGCCATTGAGATATCATGGAAGGGTTCTCAGAGACCTCAAATAACCTTTCATCATCAACAGAGTCCAAGGTGGCTCCTAGTGGAAGTATATCACCTGTCACTTCTCCCTGATGTAGTCTGGCCTTATTAGCTCATATTTCAAAATGTGCTTGTCTCTCAAACGCTGCCTACTTGCATACCTGACCAATAGGATATTTCTTTTTCTCGTAACCTATATCCAGAGGGGCATCGGTTTTGTAGGAAACAGCTTGCCACTTAGGATGACCTGGATTTTTATAATGAAGCATGCAGAAAAATAACAGCTGAGATCTGAGTTGCTGTGTCTTTCTTAGTCTTGTGAAATATTGAAGTGCTTCTCAATAATGGAGGAAGGGAGGATAGTTCAAAGACTATTCCCTCCCTCCCGCATCCAACAATAGAAATCTAGTGATTAAACCCCAGCATTTGCAGTGATGACCTGACAGGTAGCAAATTAATGCGATGCATTTTAAGGTGGATAGTCTGTAGAGCATTGGTCTGATTCGATGTATGCCAGTAACTCTTATGTAAGTATCCAGTGTTCTTCAACAGCAAACATAAAATCATCTCTCTCTCTGTCTCAATCTTTTTTTTCTCCTCAGCAGAGTGACTCATGATTTATACTAATCTGTGAGAAGAACAAAAACATACTAAACAACACATACTCTGCCTTGCGGGTATTTAGAACAACAAAAGCAACATATGCCATCCAATGGCACTAATTTCAAGTTCACCATTGATTCTACAGACTCCTGCATGTTTGCTAAAGGAATAAAAGTAGGAAGTTTAACTTAGCCAATTCATCCAATAGCATATAATTTCTGCAGCATCAATCCTTTTATCTGGGGAAGAGCATGATTGCCTATACTAGAGGGATAAAATGAAGCCATAAGGTACTCTGGCAAAGATAAGCAACAGCAGTAGCACTTAGACTTACATACTGCTGCACAGTGCTTTAAAGCCCTTTCTAAGCGGCTTACAGAGTCAGCATATTGCCCCCAACAATCTGAGCCCTCATTTTACAGATCTTGGAAGGATGGCAGGCTAAGTCAACCTTGAGCTGGTCAGGATCAAACTCCTGGCTGAGGGCAGAGACGGCCTATAATACTGCATTTCTAACCACTGTACCTCCATGGGATAATCTTCACATAAAGTCATAATTTTCAGCTGGATGATGCATCTCCAAGAAGAATTCAGATTGATCAGAAAGGTTCAAAGTAGAACTCTGTGGCAGCATCCAGATAATACACATTATTTACTTTGTGCTTAGGCTCAGCATCAGAATCTGTTTTAACATCAGAATCCAAGGAATGTGAAAAGGGAAGATACTTTTGAAACAATGTGGCATACTCATCTTTACTCCAATAAAGATATGTTCATACATATTTTGAATGATCTAAATTGGCCAATTTAGTACCCATCAAGTATGGCAATAGCACTTAGACTTATATATACCGCTTCATAGTGCTTTTAGGCCCCTCTCTAGGCATTTGCAGAGTCAGCATATTACATCCAACAATCTGGGTCCTCATTTTACCCACCTCGGAAAGATGGAAGGCTGAATCAACCTTGAGCCTTGATTTGAACTGTCGAACTGCAGCTAATAGTTAGCTGAAGTAGCTTGTAGTACTGCACACTAACCACTACACTACCTTGGCTCTTATGCTGGATTAGCAGTGTTGACCAATTCTTGGAATTGTAACCACAATAAATTTAAAGACTCCAGATTTCAAAGAATACCTCAGAGGACCAGTGGTAATTGCTTTCAGATATCAGTATTTTGTCCACATGAAAAATTCTTACTTACATTTCATCCCTAGGTTACAGTTCAGTGGAAACATCCAATGCTAGTGAGATCCTAAGAACATTGGTTGATACAGAGTGCTGGATTAGATGGACCTTTGGCTTGATCAAATAGGAATATTCCTATGTTCTTGGCTTGGCAGTGAAGTCTATTAAACGAGGACAGATAATGGCTATGGCATAATTACAAGCTTTATTTAAAAGCTTTTACCCTACCCTTAGAAAACTGTAAGTGTCTAGTTCATAAAATTCAAATTGTTACTCCAATGTGAACTTCCTGGACCTCTCACTACATATCAGTAGAATTGCTGAAATTTTCTCCAATAGTCTGTTTTTCACTGATTTCAAAGGAGTTTTGGTTTGATTAAAAACACACTAGGAAAAAAGACATTATTGTCAAGCTAAGCAGTTACCATGAACTGCACCAAAATAGACGAAAGGTTGACTGTGCATAACAGATTTATTCCATATTAATTATAAGGGTATGTTATAGAGACAAAATGCACTCTCCACTCAAAAATTTAAGTTTTTGGGGTGAGGATGAGAAGATAAGAAATGAAACTATTATCTATGGCTGTCTATATTGCAAGAAACTGACCCATTAAGAGGCACGGTGGCTCAGTGGTTAAAGAAGCTGAGTTTGTCAGCTGGAAAGAACCAAGTGCCACACAACAGGGTGAGCTTCCATTACTTGTCCCAGATCCTGCCCACCTAGAAGTTTGAAAGCATGCAAATGCCAGTAGATTAGTAGGTACCATTTTGCTGGGAAGGCAACAGCATTCAGTGTGCCTCAGCATATAGTCATGATAGCCACATGACCATGGAAATGTCTTTGGACAATGCTGGCTCCTTTGGCTAAGAAATAGAAATGAGCACGACCCCATAGAGTCTGGGGAGGAGGAGGGGAAACCTTTACCTTTCACTGACCCATTAAATGAAGCTACAATGGAGGTTGACTTTGGTTTAGTATAAACCTGGTTAGTAAAGAGTTTCTTATTGTCTTCCTCCTGAGTATAAACTATAGAACAGTTCCAATCATTGCCACCCAATTGTAAATTTTTAATTAACTTACCCTGTTTTCCCAAAAATAAGACCTCCCTGGATAATAAGCCCAATTGGGGGTTTTTTGAGCGCATGCACTGAAATAAGTCCTCCCCTAAAAATAAGCCCTCCTCAAAAAATATTATAAAGCAGCAGCAGCAGCCATGAGGTGACTTCTCTTGCTGCCTCCTGCACCTCAAAAATAATAAGACCTCCTCAAAAAGCGCTTATTTTGGGGTCGAAAGAAAATAAGACCCTGTCTTATTTTCATTAATTCCCATTATTTATTTATGTATTCAATTTGCATTGAATAAATAATCTCATCTCAAATGTGTATAGTAGTAAACAATTATAAAAACAGAACAAACTATAATAAAAAAGAAATTAACTGCAAACAGCCAAGAGATATTATAATCTATTGGATTATATTCAAACTAAATTAAATACAAGTACTTTTTATTTTGTTCCCATTCACTTTGTCCTGGCCTTCCCTACAATTTAGAGGTTGGTTCTGGCATCTCATTCAAGGGTGAGTCCAGATGATTTATACTATAACATAATGTGTTAATCTAGCCAATTGCATTATTGTTATTAAACCATGTTTCAGCAGTCTGTGGATTGATTTGAGTTCTCAAATTTAAAAGATGTCCTAGCCTGATCCTATGTTTAGTTAGGCAGAAACATCCATCTTTTTATTGTGGGTAGTGGTGTCATTTTTAAAATGATTATACCCGTATTATTATTAAGAGTATAATTATGATGCCCCTAGTAACATTAATAATTGTTAGTAGGAAAGATGTATATTTCCAAGCTTGAAAGTCAAAATAACTGCACTTCCTATAGATACTTGGAACAAGACATTTATTTATTGCTCTTTCTCAGACAGGCAATTGTTTCAGTCTAGACATATTTCCAAAAAGAAGATAGGGGCAAAACATGAGGAATGAAATAAGATGGAAATTGCCCCAAGGTGTGAAGGAACAAGATGGTGCTTGGTAGGATAGCCATGAAGGCAGGGCTGAAATTCAGTAGGTTCTGACAGGTTCCGGAGAACCGGCAGTGGAAATTTTGAGTAGTTTGGAGAACCAGCAATACCACCTCTGGCTGGCCTCAGAGTGAGGTGGGAATGGAGATTTTGCAATATCCTTCCCCCAAGAGTGGGGAGGGAATGGGGATTTTGCAGTATCCTCCCCCTGGAGTGGGGAGGAAATGGAGATTTTGTAGTATCGTTCCCCTGCCATGCACACCAAGCCATGCTCACAGAACAGGTAGTAAAAAATTTGAATTTCACCACTGCATGAAGGCCTTCAAAAAAAGATATTCAAATTCCAGGTGTGTATGCTTCTATCAGGTTCAAGAAAGCAATAGTGATCCCTCTGATCTGCTACAAAAGCCAAAGATGAATCATGAAAAGCAGTAGAGGAAGAGCATTGATGCTTTGGAAGTTGGTGTTGGAGAAGATTCCTGAGAATATGGTGGACAACCGAAAAAAGAAATGGATCATTAAGCAGTTGTCAGTTGACGCACAAATGATCAGGCTCCAGTTATCTCACATTAGCTATATTATGTGAAAACCTAGTTTTCTGGAGAAGAATCGAATGCTGGACAAGGCAGAAGAAAAAGAAGACAAGGACAAGCAGCCAACTGGATTGATTCACTTAAAGTGAATCCAGTGAACATTCCATTGGAAGACCTAAATGTTCCATTGGAAGACCTAAAATCTGTCTATGTGGTCACTAAGAGTCAACAGTGACTTGATGCCACATAATCAATTACTTACTTACTTACTTCAGAAAGTTCCCAAGATAAATCCTGGAGAAGTAACATTCATAAGAGCCATTCTACCTTCATTCTCTGAAATGTTGGTTTGTTACAGCCTTGTTCAATCATGGCTGTGTAGGCTAGGATCATCTAGGAACTAAAAATATCAAGAGGTGACCATGTTAAAGAATGTTACTGAATGACAGAGAAGACCAATATACGACCCTCCAGACGTTTGTGAACTACAACTCCGAACATTCCTATGATGGTCTGAACAAAGACGAACTGTAATTCAGCAAGATATGTAATTCATTTCTGAAGAGGCACATATTGCTTATTCCAAAGGTGCTTTTTCAAGAGGCAAAGGAGCTTCTTCAGCTTCTTGGATGAGAAGCAAAACATCTTCAAAGAAAAACCAGAAAGTCCAGTTGCCTCTTGAAAAAGCACCTTTGGGACAACCATGACCTGATTGACTGAGACTCTCCATAGACACATAGAGCTCAGTTGAGATAACTAGGGGGCAGTTAAGAAAAGCAGCACAGTCTAGGAGGGTAACAAATGCATGCATAGGATATCAAAATAAAAATGGATTCTCAGTAAAACCTTACAATCACTTCATAATAGTTATGTAATTGTAACTATTCAGTGATCCAAATCAGCTGTTTGCACAAGCAGGCTATTCCACTGACCCCTTCTCACTAACAGTATTGAACTTGCTTAGTCCCCTTAGGTTAGTTTGAGATTTTCTTGTCTCTCTTAATCTGTTCTTTTAAAAACCTATTATGTTGCATAAATTATTATCTTTGCACTCCTGCAAACCTGAGATGTATAAAGTATGCCCTTATGCCCTTCTTATTTTTTTCAGTGCTGGTTTCAGTGGGTCAATATTTATTACACGAGTTTCTTGTTGTATAGAGAAGGCAGAGACGCAGCATGAAGAAAACGGCCTCAATGCCAACATGCCAATTGGGGAAAAAGAGGAAACTTTTACATAGAAAAGTGACAAGGTGAAGAAAAAGGCCATGACGGCTTCCCTCTTTTATAAAGTGTAAACAATGGCTAAACTTTACATCTGGTTGATTCCTATGACTCTAGTTACCACCTTGGAGCAAGTCAAAGGCACATATATGGTAGAAGGCAGTTCCTTAAATCACTTGGTTTAAATGTCTTTCTGCCAACATGAGGAAATTGACATTTCATTTATTTGTCAGATATCTATAGCTGTCCATCACACCAATGTGACTCTGGATAGCTATAACAATTAAAAACTACAACAGAAACAATAAAAGATATAAATAAACGCAACAGCATGCCACTATACTAAAGCTGCTACTATATTAAAAATTCAATAAAGCAATCCAATATCATCTCTGATTCATCATTTAATTTTAAATATATGGCTAATCCAGATATGAATTATAGATAGATATAGCTGCATTCCTGTCAAATTTCATTAGCTGATAGGTACTGGGTCTTGATTGCTTTTTTTGAAAGGGTAGGAATTTCTGATATTACTACCCAGAACCACTTGTACCGATAAAGGAGAACGATCAAGACCCTTCCCAGTAGTTTGTGCATGTCATCGTAGGAAGATATTGTAAAGACATTTGCATTATACGTAAAAATCATAGCACCAGAAAGATTGTCATGTATGATTAAACAAATCATCATTGTGGGGAAAAAGTTAAAATATATATTTTCCATCAGAAGAATGAAACTTTGAACCACTTGCTATCCATTTTAGGAATTTCTGCATTAAGAACTTCATCATGCACAAAATGGTACTAGAGTTTTGCTTCTTGACATTATCTCACATCTACTTCTTCTCTGGGAAACATTGACAGGACGTGACCAAAGTTTTAAGTCAGTCAGTTACTGCAGTGGTTCTCAATCTGTGGTTCCCTGACGCTTGGGGGGAGCCGTGATGTCATCAAAGGGGGTCCACAAAGGCTTAAAGAAATATTATGATTTAAATCTTGAGTTAAATCTTGGGGGGGAGGGTCCATGACCACAAAAGGTATTTAAAAGGGGCCCTTAGTGAGTAGAAGGTCAAGAACCAGTGAATTACTGTAGTCAGGAATCTTTTAGACTTGCTGCAATACAAACCAATTAAATATCATTGCGAAGGAAGTTAATTCAAGATAAAACTGTGTGGCACTGATAACATGGAACATAAATGACTGTGCGAATACAAATTTGAGACTACTATCCTATATTCATGTAAATATAAATAGGTCTATACTTACTGTATAAGGATAAAAGGCTGTTTAGCCAACTACAACTTCTGAATGGTTTGGGATATATATTGTCTCTCTTTAGAGCAGTGGTAGTCAACCTGGTCCCTACCGCCCACTAGTGGGTGTTCAAGCTTACATGGTGGGCGGTAGGGATTTTGTCTGATACTGAAGCACTTTCCTTTTTAAAATTTAATTGACTTCCCTACCTTATAAATCACCAATACTGTGGAACCGGTGGGCGGTTAGAAAATGTTACTACTAACAGCGATACAAAAGTGGGTGGTAGGTATAAAAAGGTTGATTACCCCTGCTCTAGATTGTTATTCCCAAATGCAAATAGTAGCAAAGATTTCTTTCAAAGGAATGCATATAGTTTCTTCTAAAACAATGATTTCATTATTCCCTTGTCAAGGTTTCGACTAATGAACCCAAGAAAAGCAGAACTCCGAGGCTTATCCTTTCCTCAAAGAATTCCTTTATTGGGCACACTATATCGGCTTTGTGTTGTGTCTAGTAGCGCATTCTTCCGCGCCCCCCTACAGTATGTGGCAATGGCGAAGAGGAAAAATGGCTTCTGCTAGGTTAAGTTCAATGTTGACACCCTCCTTGGTACATTCAGATGGGCATGACAATTCCTGTAATTCCCAGCCAACTATTCATATGTTCTACTTATCTAGAATGGATCAGATTTTGGGAAGATGGGATTGTGTAGCTGAAGCAGCAAAGCTAAATGTCTACCCAGCTGTATTTGTCATGATATTTTCTTACATATTAATTAGTGGCCACCAGGTATAAGATACAAGGGGTGTCCTCCAAGCACAGCCAGGAACGCAATGAGAAAAAAGGTCCAGGTCCAATTTCTTCTCAGAGATGGTGGAAGTAGAAGCCATGAGATGAGAAAAGGAAGTGTGTGTGGTGGTGCACAGATATATGTGGTATAGCTTTCCTTATCCTTATGAGCAAAAGCAGCTCCCCTATTTCTCAGTTGCAAGAAAGAAAGAAAAAGGACTCAGGCTGAGAAGATAGGCATCAAAAAAGCAATTTTAAACAAGGTGCGAACAATAGCAAGAAGTGTCATAATAACAAAGAAAAGAGTTCATTGAAAGAGATAGAGGCACCAATAGTGAGAAACTGTGAGATGGAAAGTCTACAGAATGATGATAGAAGATGAGGATAAAAGAAAGTTGTCATGGAGCTGAATACAAAAGTATAAATAGCCAACACAGATACAAAGGAATAAAGAAGGGTTTAAGAAAAGCAGCAAAGAAATAAAAATGTAGATGGAGGAGTGAAGTTGTAGAGGCAGGGAGGGAAGGGGGGTTGGTCTTTCTATTAAGTGAAAGTAAAGACATAATTTCCCCCAAGTTATGCTCAACCACTTAAAAAACCACTTTCTTGTCCACAGTATAAAAAATGTTTTGCCATTGTCTTTTTCTGGCTGCTTTTCAATTCCCAGTTTAGCCTACAGCTGTGGGATTTCCAGGTCATTTTAAAGGCATGCATTAAAGAGGGGTGGGGGGGAACGCAAAGGACTCTAATATAACTGCCCTCTTCTTCATTTCCTTCATTTTAAACCTTGCTGTAAAATATTTATATGTTGGC
Source organism: Rhabdophis nuchalis (assembly GCA_039707465.1). Classification (NCBI taxonomy): domain Eukaryota; kingdom Metazoa; phylum Chordata; class Lepidosauria; order Squamata; family Natricidae; genus Rhabdophis; species Rhabdophis nuchalis. The sequence continues at coordinate 94,529,010 of CM077648.1, read as the reverse complement.
ATAAGATGGGGTAGAGCTAAGAGAGCATTCTCCTTAACTTTATTAGATGTGTGTTTTAAAAATGTTCCATAATCTATCAATTCATTTTCATAGCCTTGAAGAAAGAGAAGAAGGAAGAAATACAAAACACAATTTTGCTTTGTAAAAGGTGAATGTGGATCATTCAGCAACGATGCAAGAATAGTTTATATCTGGAGAAGATCTCCATGAAATTAGATCCATTATCCACTGGGTTGGTGAGTTAAAGGTTAACAACAACAACAACAGCAACAACATGCTGAGGCAAATACTTCAGTAATCTGAGATTTGGAAATGTATTGCCTTAGTTTTCCTGGATCATAGTAAAATCGTGTGAATGTGTGTTTGTGTGTGTGTGTATGTGTGTGTGTAAATAAAGATATAGAAATAGATACAGAGAGAGACAGAGAGACAGAGAGAGGGACAGACAGACGCAGATGGTTGAATCAGATGCACGAGGCAGTGAAAAATGAGGTTATCAAAGATGGTGTCCTTCAACATTCCTGAAAATATTAGAAAGCTTCCACTATTTTTCACTTAGTGTTGTCAAGAGTGTTGTTGTTGTTGTTGGTGGTGGTGGTGCTACTACAACATAGCATTGACATTCCCTTTCCTATCTTAACCTCACACACTTTGGATGGTACATTTCAGGATTTTAACTTGTGCAGCAAAAGTCTTGATCTTTTCTCTACCGTCAGGCATTTTTTGGAGAATGAGGGAAAATACAACATATCTTCTGCAAGCAAGCTTATTCTCCTGCCTGAGAGAGGGCTTGTTCATCTAGGCCACCGCTCTAACAGCAGCTCGTCAAATCAGTCCTGATGTTGAAGAACATTGTTTCAACTGGAAATGTCAACGACTGGACTTCATATCTGCACAGCATGACTGAGCTACATCTCCTCCCCAATCTCTGCTGCATCTGGACAACAAGCCATTGGTGTGCACAGTGTGCTCAGCAGTGGCTTGCTGCTCTGTGTGCAACACAGTGCTGTATGCAGCAAAGTTACAACCATCCTGCCTTCATCCACAGCAGCTGAGAATGTTGTGCTGTGAGGAGATCTCAGCCTGGAACAGCAGGTTGCATTATAAATCCGCCTGGATGTGCAAGAGCAAAGCTGTGCAAGTCTTAGCACTATTTGCAGGTGTTTTGGGAATGGCAAAACTGAGGAAGCCAAGCACAGCAGGTTACAAAACTGGAACAGCATGCCCATCGCCAGTTACAACTGGTGTCTATCAAAAAAAACAGGCTGATGGCCGATTAATATGAAAAGCAATTGGAAAACCGAGAACCGACTGAGGCTGAAGGGCAGTGGCAGAATTCCATAGGGGCCTGCGTGTGTGTGTGTGTGCGCGTGTATAAGACACAGATGACAGATGCAAGAGATGAAGAGAAAAGGATGAGAGCCTGAAGCTGAATAATAGGGGTTTGGCCTCAGTAATAATAATAATAATAATAATAATTTATTAAACTTGTTGACCGCTCCCTCTCCCCGAAGGGAATGTGAGAAAAGGGAGAAAAAAGCTAGCTAACAGCTGCCTGGCTTCTATCCCAGTTTCTGACCAGAACTGACTTTTCTCATGGTCAAAATTTCCCACAAAAGGGAAGCAGGGAGTTGGTTAGCATTCTTCAAAAAAGAAAAATTCCTAGATGGCATTTCTTTCCAATATCAGGTTTTGCATTCAGCTTCTTGCCATCACTCTAGGCAACCCACCTGTGATGTCTAACTTGCTTTACATCTCCCACATTTCCTCTTAGTAGATGTTCTTTCTGTCCAACCAACCAAACTTTCTTTGATAGCAATGACATGACAAAGCCTTTAACTAGGAAACTCCCCTCCCCCCCCACACATTTATTCGTATGTGCTTCTGAAGGCACAAAGTTATCCTTCTTTTCTTATTTCTGGATCTCTTTAGAAGGAGACCACATTAGTATCTACTTAGGAGAAGCTCAGATTTAGCATTAAACAAAAACAATAGATAAAAACTACTGAGAAATAACCGTGTGGCAGAAGGAAGGCTGCAGATTTCATCTCCTTGACATGCAAATGAGCAATTAAAAACTGAAATGATCCTTTCCTAGAACAAGTACAGAAAATTAATCTGCTACAGCAAAAAAAAAAAAAAATCTGCTACACAGCAAGAAGCTAAAAGCTTACTTGAAATAAGGCTTCGCGAATGTAGCTGAACTTACACCTAAGTAAGCCCCTGTAGCAACCTTTCTCAACCTAGTAATCCCCATAATTGTTGGGGTTGAAATTCTTAGAATTCCTACCTGGATTTTTGATTTACAGATGAACTGAAGGCTGCTTTAGATGTAACTTCTTAACTTCAGTCAATTCTAACTATCTTCATTTGTAGGAAGATCATATAATGCATGCATATAGATGTTAATAGCTCTGAGTGTTTTCTACATATCAGTAATCAGCAATCAAAATTACATCAGTAATTTTTAAAGATTTTCCCTCTCAGATATTTTCATAAGGAGTTGAGATCAAACTTTTCCTGAAAGATCAAGGTAATTGCTTTTGCAATATTTTTTTCCCTCAGAATATTTTCAGCCTATTTTTCTAAGAGTTTCTAAATCAGATGCTTCTTCAACTCGGAATGGTTCTCATTCTGTCCTTCAGGCATGGCAGAAGGAAGAGAGTTTATTAGCTACAAGAATATGACTATTCTCCAAATATTGAATACCCATTCTAAAGTTAATAACATCTGGCAGAAAAATGTTTGCTGTGGTTTCAGTTTGGTTTACGAGCCAAAGACTTCAGACTTTATTCACAGCATTGCTAGGTAGAGGTAGAAAAAATAATTGTCTAAAAAGCGTAACAGAAAGCTATTTGATGATATGAGTGTGACTTGGGTAGCTTCCTAAGCAAATAAGAATACTTTATTATCATTGTACATATATACACAGTATACCCATACAATGAAATTCACATAACACCCAGAGACCAGGCCCAACACACATGATAATCCCCACACACATGGTTATGAACCTATGTTCATACAAAGATGTGTTTGAATGTACAGATGGAAAAACAATTTTGATTAGGAGGAAAAAAATTAGCGAAAGCATTAAATATTGCAATTCCCTTTCTGTGAATTATGCATTCCTGAACATTCTTTTCAATCTTTGAGCAAGCAGCTTATGGGATAGGTGCTGGCCTAGAAAAAGGAAAGTATGAATTCTAGGCTGGCTTAAGCTTGAAATCTGACTGTAAAAGCCAGTCACTTTTTCTTAGCCCACGTCAGAGGATTGCTGCTGTTGTGGGGAAAATAGGAGGACGAAGGAGTATTAGGTATGCTTACCATAAAGATAGATACTGAAAGAGAGAGAGATAAATGGTGAGATCGATAGATAGAAAGACAGATAATCAGACAACAACATCTGCCTATTCTAGGTTCTTGGGAAGGACTCATTAGGCAGATAAAAATGCCAAATCCAGTCTAAACATCTGGCTGACGGTGTGGCCAACCATAATAATAACTATATGGGCAGTTTGCCTTCATGGAGCACATGTGCTGAACCAGAACATTGTATACAGATACTGTATGTATATGTTACATTCAGATCCCAAAAAGGAAATACAACATAATTTTGAGAAACTTGAATAGAAATATGTGTTCTCCTTATGGATAAAATTGTGGGCATAGGTTCTACTCTAAGGTTTGAAGTTTTTAATTGAACCATTAGGGGCTAGATACAATTGCTTCTGGTGCTACCTTCAGTACATACTTCAATTTGTCTAACCCTGACCCACAGGGACGTTACATTCTGCTTGACTGTCCTGTCAATCCCAATTCAGTGCCTCCCATAGTATAGTATTAAGTTGCCATGTAATAATTGGATAGGGACAATCATACTCCTGTTGACTATATTTTGAAGAAGAAGAAAAAAGAACCAATAAACCCACTGGGTCTGATTGGACTTACTTCTGGAAGACTGCAGCTCTAAAAGGAGAACAGATTGATGCCACTATTAACTAGTAATATTAATCCCTGTCCTTGTTCAGTTGAATTGGAAAGACCACTAGGGTCAGTCAGAAGTCACCTTAACTTACCTCTAATGTGGAGGTGACAGGCAGAAGGACCTCAATGGCTAACCACAAACTCCTATCCCATATTTTAAAGCACAATCCTGGCAGCTTCTTAAAAAAGAAATATGCAAGAAGATCTGTACCTTGGCATAGACATAAATATACTGCAATTTTAGAGTTTTTGTGTGGGTTTTTGTGCGCGCACATTTTCAGAGAAAAAATCAGATTCTTCCTTAAAACAGAAATCTAAATTAAATTTCAAAAGATCTAAATCCCTCTCGCCAGGAACCACAGACTCTATAACAACTTATAGAGCTACTTTTAAAAATGAAGTTCCAGTTTGAAGAATTATTTCAGTATTCCTTCAGATATTCACAATGAAGGTGAAGCTTCTTTAATCATGTTTTACTCAATCAATCACAATGACCTGGGTTCAAACAACACATTAAACTACCATGGAGTGTGCAGACTAAAGTGACTGGCTTCATGCTCATCCAAAACCAAAGAAAGGCATGGTATGTATTTAACATGTGTATGCATTATTATATAAACCAGGTCAACTGTACAAAAAGGCATTAGCCAAGTTCACACAATATGCTAAAGCCTACATCCGGGTTAATGAAGCACAATTTTGATGTTCACCACAAATCACATTGTGGTTTAAGATGATGGTTTAGTAAAGTTCATACACATGGTAAGACAAGTTCTGCGTTCTGAAAACACAGTGCCTACTGATATAATCTAGTATGTTGTATGAATCCAGCCAAACAGTTTATCAATCAAATCTTGGCAGGAAGCAGAGGCACTAAGTGACCTCTTCCTTCTTTCCTGGTGATCAACTTCAGTTGGGGTGGAAAGGAACGTAAGAATTTCTCAAGGAGTGTGTGTGTGGAGGAGACCTATCTCAGAACTGAAAGGGGACAGATCAGAAACACTCAGAAAGCTTTTCTTTTCTGGGGGGGGGGGGGGCGCTCAGGAAAGACCAACAGTCTTGCATGGTCAGCCCTCTGGGAGTCATAAGGTCTGTGATCCCCTAGGATTTCAGCTTTGGGGGGGCTACTAGGTCTGGAGATCCATTTGGATCTCAGGTGAGTTGCGCAGAACCAAGAGCAAGTTAAAAGCAAAGAAGCTCCCTGACCACCACCACCCCCAGGCTGGTGTAGGGCACACTTCCGAGGCACTGCTTTAGGGAATGGGCAGCAACAGGCGGAGGGGGCGCCCGCTCTTGCTTCTTTCCCAGGGTCTTAACGAAACGGAGTTTTGGGGAAGAAGAATAAAGCAGCTTCCACGCTTGGCTCGTTCGCTGCTCCTCAGCCGGGGCTGCAAAGGCTTTGCGGGATGGCGTGTGGTCGCGCGCATGTAAAATAGTTCCCCGGTCCAGGGGAGCGGGGGGGGGGAGAAGGGGGGGGAAGGGGAGGGGGAAGCACCGGCTAGGCCCAGAACCAAGGCTGCTGCTCGCACATCTCTCTCACACCCATTTTGCTGTGCTAGAATGAAGAGCCCGAAGTCGGTTGAGAACCAGGCGTACGCACAATGAGCCCCCACCCCTCACCCCGGATTTCAAGAGGCTGGCGAGGCGACGCCTCTTGAGAGGAATTAAAACGTCCTTGCTTTAAAAAATAAAATAAAATAAAAATCTCAGGGCGATCCTACTCCAGGCGAGGGGTGGGAGGGGGTGGGGTAGAGAGTGGATGGAAAGGAGGAGGAGGAGGAGGGGGGGAATAGAGACTCCTACAAAGATGGGCGAAAGGAGAAAGCCCCCCCTCCCCCGCGGCTCTCCTCCTTGACACCCCGCCTCCTCACCTCCCCGCTCCGCGCCAAATGTCCTGGAGCCAGAGGGACGTGTCCGAGGATCTAGAAGCGCAATCGCACAACCACAAAACACGACGACAGCCCCCCTCCTCCCGCCATATCTCTGCTAAGGGTCGCTTGGCTCCTTCCAGCGCTCCCTCTCCCCCATCAGCCAACTGCCTAAAAACCCCTAAAGCCAGAGAAGGGGCTTTTTCTCCTTCCTCGGCCCCCACCCCGGTCCCCCTCCTCCTCCTCTAAGCCCCCCCCCCATTTCTTGAGCTTTCTAGCGGACGGTGTTGTTTCATCGAGAGGTCACATCGCGCTTTTATTTCGCGGTTAAGGCACGGGCTGCCTGCCTGATAGGCTGCCGGCTTGGTTGGATGGATGGATGGATAAATAAATATTGGAACGTATATAATCTCACTTCCCTCGAGGTGGACGCGCGCCCTCGGGGGTGTATTTGAAACACCCTCGATTAATTGGCTGCTTTGGCTTCCCCACCCCCACCCCCCCCTACCCCTGGCTTGAAGATATCCAGGCGGAAGGTCCTCTGCAGAATATGTTAAAAGGCAGCGGCTTGGAGAGAGAAAGGGCACCAAATGCAGTATGCGTCAAACAGACCATCGCTCAATGAAGTCACTTAGCTATTCAAAACATGTTCTGCCATCACTCAACCATTTGCACCAAGAACGGCGCGCGGGGCGGGTTGGGGGGGGGGGAGGAGAGGGGAAGATGCTCTCTTTCCTGGCTACAATCGTTTCCAAAGAACAGCCTTTGCTTTCTCTTTTTTCCCCCCTTTCATTTTTTTGTGTTTTTTAGGCGAGAGAGAAAAGAGGGACTATTAGGCTAGGTTGGCACATTTGATGTCCTTGTTCCTTCCTCTACAGACGATCCCGCTTGCAATCTTGCGGGAGATGCTTCCCCGTTCTCAGCCCTGGCATCACTGGCAGTTCTCAGGGCTAGCTCGCTTTTGAGGCGGGGACACAACACAAGCCCTGTAGACGCGTGTCAACTCCGTCCCCTTCCCCTTGCTAGTTCTAATCCCAAAGAGCCCGGGGTATTAGGAACTCCTATCAAGCACCCCTACCCTCCAGAGGATCTGAACGGTCAACATTCGATTTTCCTCTCCATAGTTCTTATCACCATCATCATCACCATCACCACCACCATCATCATCATCTCCTCCTCGTGCACACTAATTCCCCCATGCCTCTTGCAAACTGATTCTCTCCTCTTACAGTGCCTGATTTTTCAGCGGCCATCCCGGCATATTACGGGTGAGAGCAGACTTGGCATGTTCTCCTTCACTTTCCCACTAGAGGAGGAGGAGGAGGAGGAAGAGGAGGAGGGGAAAGAGTTAGAAAGGGTGTTCACCCTTCCTGTTTCCACCACTTGTTCATTTGGAGATTTGAGTGTATAAATCCCCTTCATCAGCCCCAAGTTCTAGAAAGAAGAGTAAACAAAACAACATCTATCCCAAACTATACGACGGTTGCCTGGAGACCATTATGAAAGCTCCCCCTCCCATTGCTTAAAAAAAAAAAGAAACTCTTCTGGACCAAGGCAATGAGGGACATTTGAGCTTACCAAATGAGACAGCTGCCTAGACATAACAAAATCTACAGTTGGAGAATGACTTTAAGAATATCAATGGTTGCAAAGGAAATCAGCTAGATAGGAAGTTTGCTTTTCTTTCTTTGGTTTCCCTGTCCCAGTCTCCATCAATACAGTTCAAAAAAAGAAGACTACTTATTTCCTCCTGTTTTTATAAACCCAATAACCCATTCCAATTATGCAACTTTTGACTTGCATTTTATAAAGGAACTCAACAGAAACCAGAAATTACCAAGCAATTCAGGGCATATGAGACAAATGGAGGGACGGGGGAGGGGAGAGGGGGATAATGGGAACGTGCCTGACTTATATTGACAACTTGACTGTTTCTCTTCTGTAACTAAATCAAACACCCTGATTTCTTTGTGGTTGGGATTGAAGTGAGAAAATGGTGGAATGGGGAGCATAGGGAGAAAAGAAAGATGAAAAAATTGAAGAGATCTAGATTTAAATACCTTCCAAGCAGCAGGTTCTCCATAATCCAGAATGGGTCATGACTTCTTCATTCTTTTTGCTGGTTTCATTATCTCCGGTTCCTTTCATCTTGCAAACCCCTCTGGAGTAAAGCCAGTAATCGGTTCCCACAGCTATGGTCATGAGGCTGAAGGCAGCGAAAGCACCAACGGTGGTTAAAAGCATCTGAACACCTCTGTCAAAGAGCCCCATAATTCTTCATTATACAAATACCCAACTGCTTTCTGATTCTTGGGGTGTGTGTGTGTGTCTGTGTGTATAATGTTAGTAAAAGAAATGATAATCTTAATAACTATTTGAGATCAATAGAGAGAATCTATATATAAAAAAAGAGGTAAGAAAGCCCACCGAATCAGTGTAAATGAAAAAAAAAAGATCACACAGAAGAGGCTTGATTTTCAAAAGGAAAAAGAAAACCGTTCCAGTTGTTAATATTTTATATAATATTATAAAGAAAATAAGAAAGAAAATACGTAACCCTCCCCCCAAAATGAGATGCCTTAATCCCTTTTTCTAAAATTCTGGTCTCCAGTTTCCATATGTGATGGCTAATTTGGAGATGGCTTCCACAGTGAACAGGGGAGCAGTAGCAGCGGCAACCGAAGCAGCATTCTCAACACACACTCTCATTATCTGGACCTAGACAGTTAGAGACTGTAAGAGTAGAGATGCAACCTTCAGTCTTCTTGCTTAGCTCTGCAGCCTGCGCCATGAACAATCCTTTTCTTCCCAGCGTATATTCCTTGGATTTCCCCCCTTACTTTGTCTGTTTGCTGGTTTTGGTTTCAATTCTTTTCTTCTCTGACCCCGTTTTTCTTCTCCTTTTTTTTTTCTTTTTACCACCAAGCCAGACTTGCCAGTTTCTTGTAAGCCCTTGCTTTCAACTGAACAGGTGCTGAGCCTTTGCCTTCCATGGCTCTTCCTCCAAGGCAGTGGTAGAGAAGTAGTTGTTACTCTTTTTTTTTTTTTTTTTTTTTTGGGAGATGGTGAGCTTCAGGAGTGGTAGTAGCTAACAGTTGGGCAGGGGAGGGGGGAATTTCTGCCAGATGGGTTGTCGAGATGGATTTCCCCTTCCTGCCCCCTCTCTGCAAAGCTTCTGAAGATAAGAAAACCAGAAAGGCTTGCTGCAGGATACGCTGCCCGTCGATGTCTCTCGCCTCGCTTTCCTTGTGAATTCCGCTCTCCACCTACTGCATTAACGTGGTGGTGCTGAAATGGACAGCTCCCCTGCACTGATCACTCCGCGGTGCTGAAGAACAGCTCTGTTACCTCTTTGCCCGGGGTGCTGCCGGGAAAACCGAGGAGGCATTGGAGATTGGGGTGGGGTGGGGGTGAGGGGAATCTTTCACTTCCTAGATCCTCTTCGCCAGCATCTGTAAGTGAGAATAATTGTCCTAGCTCTCAGAAGCAGGAAGGGCGGGGCTATTAGCCTTCCTGCTTGTCCTTTTCCATTTTCACTCCTCTTCTCCCAGTCCCTGAAATTCTCTCTCCCATAGGTTTCAGGAGCTCGGAGAGAAGCATATCTGGATTTCCGCCCCCCCCTCTCTGTCCCCCCCTTTATTTGCACTTCAGTCAAACCTGCCTACTGCTCTAAATTCAATTGTCACATCACAATTAGACGAGGAAAAAACTTCAACGAGAAGACAGTGAAAATGAAATAGAGAAAAATATAGCGCATTATGTGTGTTAGCAAACAAAATAAAAGCAAGGAAAAAAATCAATACTAATCATTCTTCAATGTGTGTTTCGGGGGAGGGGGAGAACAGATAGCTACTATTGCTCAATGTTTGTTTATTCCTTCTTTAATAGCTGGAAATCTCTCTCCCTCTCTCTTTTTCCCTCTCTCCCTCTCTCTCCCTCCCTCTCTGCCCCCTCCCACTTTAGAAGGTTCTTGTAAGAACCCAGATTAGTATATATTTTCTTTGTAGAATATATAATAAAGCAGAAAAAAGAATATGAATATTGTATTTGAAACACCTTTACATTCTTAAAGAGAAAGGAGAGCACAAGGCGATAAGAAGAACCCTGCAGGATCAGACCAAATCACTGCCAATCCCATTACTTTGTTTTCTGAAGTGGCCTGGGAAACCCATGAGTAAAATTTGAGGATAATAGCTCACGCTCATTTAAGTCATCTGTGTATGATAATTTGAACATATGCGCTAGTGAACCTGGATGTAGCATACAGAGATCATAACTTAATCTATCCTTCATGAAGTAGTTAAACTCTTCCCTCTTTAAGGCCATGGAGGTTATTTTAATTTCTAACTGTGTAGTAGGATAAAATAACATTGGACTGATTGTGATTCAGTGTTATGTACTTACCACAAAGTTAAAGCCTAATGTAATTAATTTGTTTGGTCACAGAAAGTTATGTGAACACAATAATTGCATTCCTTTCCTAAGTCATGTTAAGATTTGACATGCTGATTCAATAGTCGGTATTGTATAACAAACTATGTGAAATTCCAACATTGAGATTTCTTTGATTAACAAAGGTGATAACTATTAGGTCATAAAGCATTTAAAAAATAAATCTGCAATAGCTCATTGTCTTTCCATTTCTTTTTCAATTGTAATTAGTTAATAATGGACCCAAGAAATATGCAAAAACTCTAAAACATATAAATACTAATTAATATAACAGTAAAGGACACTATGTGGTACTCATCTGCTTTCTGATCCAATTGCAGACTACAAGACCAGGAGCACTATTGTGACCCTGAGGATACAGATAAACCTCCAAGTGTTTCAATGACCCTCTAAAAGGATGCAAATGACCAGCTGTCTGCAAGGAATATAAATCCTTCCATTCCCCACTATCCTGTCAGAGCTGAAGAAGCTTCTTGGATGAGAGGTGAAATGTCTTCAAAAGAAGAAACAAGGAAATTCAGATGCCTCCTGAAAAAGTACTTTTGGGATTTCTGATCCAATCAATATATCAATTTATTTATCTCTAAATAATTTCATACATCAGAAAACTAGATAGACTGGAAAGACCAGTGCAATTTTGTCAGAAGACTTTGTGGGGAAGATGAATTTGTAGAAGAGATTGAGATATGTTACATTTTCATAACCCTGTTAGCCTTTCTTGCTCTCTCTCCTTCTCTCTTTAAAGGCTGAGCAGGTTTGTTTAAACAATCATTCAAGGATCTGATCCCCATTAATCAGTGCGTGAAAGATAAATGACTTACCTGCCAGAGTCACATACAATGATCAGTCATATATAATATGAGAAATATTCATCATTCTTTAAGATTACTTGTTTAAAATCTTGAGGATTACCCATATAATGATTAGACCCTATTTAATCATTGCTGGCCAGTTATTGCATTCCACAAGTGGCTGGATGTGGCATCCTATCTATGGAGTTGGATGCCAGGATAAGGTAGAGAGTTGGTGTACTACTTCAGCATCCTTTTAGTAAAGTTGTTTGACTTCATGCCCAGGATAATGATGGGTTCCCCAGCCTCTGGTGCAGGGAATTTTTAATTTTGATACCCTGGTAGAGAACAGGATAGGTTTAGATGTCATAGATTTCATATCAACTGTGGATTCATCCCAAATTATTACAGGTCTGAACTGCATAGGGGAAACCAATTTGAGCCAGCTTGGTCTAGTAGTTAAGGCACTAGGCTAGAAAGCAGGAGACTGTGAGTTCTAATGAAAGCCATCTGGGTGACCTTGGGCTAGTCACTCTCTCTCAGCCCAATTCAACTCACAGGGTTCTTGTTGGGAAAATAAGGGAAGGAAGTTGTGTTGGATATTTGAGTTCTTTGTAAAAAAAATAAAAGTGGGATACAAACAAACAAACAGACTTTGGATCCAACCTTTACTGTAAAATAATGGGAGTTTGATTTGGAGATGGAGGTCATCTCCTTTAATCATTTGTCATGGATATGCCACTTCCTGGTTAAGATGTGGTTAGATGACTCTGTTAGGAAGATAAGAGGATCTGCCTGATGGGTTGCCTTATGGGTTCTGATCATTTTCAGAATGAAGTTGTGGAGTTTGCCAACAATCTGACAGACTGTTCTATCAGATGCCTGGCTGACAGTAAGGAGGGGATGAAAGTGCTTAACAGGATTTCTCTTGAGTGGCCTCTCTGGGTAATCAACCTAGGGAATTTCTTGAATTACTGAGAAAATTGAATGTCATAAGAGACAAGCAGAGTTATAGGAAAAAGACAAAGAGCAAATATAATTGACTGTAACCTGGAGGTAAGGGTTGACATCTCCCTACAGATATTGCAACTTTGGGTTGCAAACAAATACCCTGTTTAGGATTACCCACTTCCTTTTGGGGAGTAATAGAGTGGAAAATTTTCTTTTAGGGTACTATGACCTATTTGCAAAACACTTTCAAAACAAAATCACCCATTCTCATTCTGAGTTGGATGTTGGGTCGGTGAAGTCTCATGACAAGTAATTTGAGATTCAAACTTGTGAACTTTGAGGAAACGGTCAGAGTTGTTTGCAAGACGAACTCCATCAGCTATATACATGATCCTTGCACTGGAGTGGAAGCCACAAATGGCCATGCATGAAGCAATTTATATGGAGCCCTTCCAGTCTGGATTTGGTACAAAGCATGTTGTACTAAATTTTTGAGCAAAGAAATGGTGCACATCCAACAGCAAAGAACTACTTGGAAAAGCTAGCACCTATGCAAACTATTTTTAAAAAAACATAAACTGACTCTGTCTTAATTCTGTTTGAGCTAAGACAGAAGGAAAGCTGACCTGCCTGAGTTTGATATCTTAGTACCTTGTGACAGGGTAAGCTTCCATTACTTGCCCCAGTTCCTGCCTACCTAGTAGTTTGAAAGCATGCAAATGTGAGTAGATAAATAGGTACCACTTCAGTAGGAAGGTAACAACATTCCGTGTGCCTCAGCATATAGTCATAGCTGCCACATGACCAGGGGTGGTTTACCTTCCCTACTGGTTCGCAAATGTGAGCGCCCGTCTGTGCATGCGCTCAGCCTTCTGGCAAAAATTTAGGCAAAAAAAGTACCTAAATGGGATGGCATAGAGCCAGGATGGGTGGGTGGGCCCATTCCCATCTGCGATTTCTGCTACTGGTTCAGGTGAACCAGTATGAACTGGCAGAATACCACCTCTGCACATGACCATAGAAGCATCTTCAGACAATGCTGACTCCCTCAGCTAAGAAACAGAGATGAGCACCCTGCTCTAGAGCTGGACATGATTGGACAGGGAAATCTTTACCTTTAGTATAAATATAAATATACACTTTGTTCCACAACACCCTGTTAGGCCCCAATTAAGGGAGGAAACATACTGTTTCCTTTTCTGCCTTTCAGCTCATCACCAGAGACCATCTAGACAAAAAGCCATGAGTTCTGTTGTGTAATTTTTTTATATGTGTGTTACGTTTTTGAGCTGATCAATAAATACGTCAGGGAGACTAGTATAGATCTATTTCGAGCTTTTTAACTCTCATCAGCTAGCCATACTCTTACTGGGATTCAAACCCTTACTGGGATTCGAAGTTAAGGCATTTGCCTAACAGTTAATACAGCCCGGTTCGAATCCCAGTAAGGGTATGGCTAGCTGATGAGAGCTAAAAAGCTCGAAATAGATCTATACTAGTCTCCCTGACTTATTTATTGATCAGCTCAAAAACGTAACACATACACACACACACAAACAAACACACACACCATGGCAAAACAGAAGTGCTGGCACACATCTGACTCCAAGAAGGAGAAGAATTTGTTGGTGAGTGGGAGAGGTAATTGGAAGGAGAAAACAGATTTGAAAAGGATTACACTTTCCTTGTTTTTCCCCCCCTTTGACAATGTATGTATTTTCATCTGTGCATTTTTCCATTTCTTTTTTGTCACTCTTTTGAAAGCAATAAAAGAATAAATTAAAAGTCTTTGAAAGGATTAAATAGTTCCTCTAATTATCATCACACTAGTACAAAACTCTCCTATCATTTGTTTTTCTTACATCAGAGAAAGAGATTATTTAAATAACATAATGAATTTTTGCACTGTAAAGCATAGTTTTGCAGAGTTTTGGCTTGAAACTTTATATCACATCATCACTGGATGATCTTTAAATGCCTCTAGGAATTTGTGTATTGATGAAATTACAGAAGTTGAAAAGTTGCTTGCATAAAAATATAGAACATCACGCCTGCAGAATTGCTGTATTAATTCCTTTTTATGCTGGGGGAGTAAATGCTATTCATTGAACTGGCTAGAGGATTTTGAAGAAGCTATGTAGCAGACGTACCTAAAAACAGTTCTGTTGAACCCTTTCTTTATTCGTGGATGAGCTTCGATGTATGTCAGGACTAGGTCATGGCCTATAATAGCTGAACAGAAGAATTGTGTAGTTTAAGGTGAAAATTGGGGTGGTTAACTTTGAGCAGACATTTCCATCTTACCCAGCACTCTATTTCTAATTCTTTTGATACTCCTCAGACTGCTCCTGGTTTGGGAGATTGAGCCAACAGAAGCCTGATTGGCTTTATTGTAACAAAGCTTCCATTTGAAAACAAGGTAATATACCTGTCCTGAGATTTTAGTTCAGCACATTCTGTTAAATGGAAGAATTCTGAATTGGATAGATTTATAGTTCAGGATAACTCTGATGAACTTGAATGGCATTTTGAAGTCAGCAGGAGGCACAACCTTTATGTCAAACTGAAATAAATAAAGACAATTCAAGTCCGTGGGCTGGCACGACCCTGACAACAAGAACCATTACTGACACCTGTTCTGTTTGGAAGTTATCATCCTTTTCTTTTTGTGAGGTGTGATGCTCTGAGAAGGAGATGCATGACTTTGTCTCTATTTAAAAAAAATAGCTTTATTTCATACTGTTCAAGTGTATATTTCTCTTTTAGAGAGATGTCTTCTAACAAAGTGTCATAAAAAGACAGCTGGACAATTCTAAAATGTACACAGTTCTAGAATATACATAACCCCAAGGCAAAATGAGGGTCATGCTGCTCAGTGGCTAAGACACTGAGCTTGTCGATCAGAAAGTTTGGCAGTTCGGCGGTTTGAATCCCTAGCACTGCATAATGGAGTGAGCTCTTGTTACTTGTACCAGCTTCTGCCAACTATCAGTTCGAAGCATGTAAAAATGCACGTAGAAAAAATAGGAACAATCTTTGATGGGAAGGTAACAGTGTTCTGTGCTCCTTTGGCATCTAGTCATGCCGGCCACATGACCATGGAGATGTCTTCGGACAGCGCTGGCTCTCTGGCTTTGAAACGGAGATGACCACTGCCCCTTAGAGTCAGGAACAACTAGCCCATATGTGCAAGGGGAACCTTTATCTTTACTTTAAGACAAAATTAGTGGAAAGTTTAGTGGCCAGAATAGTGTTTTTAAACTTCCTCTTTTTTATGTTCACACATTAAAAAAAGTGGAGCTTTAATCATACCAACGTGAGAGCCATTTGACATTTTTGACCACATCCTGTAGCAATCTGAGCACATGGGCTTCACTCTCTCCTTTAAGATAGGAAACTCATGAACAGCTAAACTGTTGACACTGAATGGTCAGTGTCTAAATGATGTTGTTGATAAATAACATCAACAGAAAACCCGGTTTTGTCATTTAAAAAATATTGGTTCAGAATTCAAACTTTTAGTATAAGCATACTTTCTGTGACAGGGCTATGTTTCCTAACATTCTGGTGTGCTTTTCAAAATTGCTATTATTCCTTTGTATATCTGCGTTTCAAAATTAACCTTGCCAGTTTTCCCAACTGCTGTTATTCTCTTACCCAGTTTGCAAAATTAACAGTAAGCAAATATGGTCCACCCACTGAGAGGAACAAGACAGTTTCTGATTCCATTTGCTTCGCAGAGGTGTTAGCCTTTCCAAGGAGGTTTTTTTGCTGTTGGATAAGCACCATTTCTTTGCTCATAAACTAAGATATATTATAGCATGGGAAGGGAGGTGAGGGGGAAGCCCATTCTTCAGTCCTGGCAAATACCATCACTTTTTTTGGGGGGGGGGGGAGCTGCTGACTTCAGCTCCCATAAGGAACAAGGGGAATAAAGGAGACGTCAAATCACCCCTGTATATAAATACTGTTTTTTGTATCCTTGAGTTGTTCTGTTCTCACCCACCAATTTGGTGGTATATTCACCTACAATTCACACCATTAAACACAGTGAAAAATTGGGAGGAGTTATTTCATAACTGCTCTATTTAGCTTTGTTCCATTCGCAGGCGATAGGCTTTACAGGGAGTCTGGAAAATGGAGGCCAGTTGCTTGGGATTGCTGCAGCTAACTAGGTGGCCCAGTGTTTCTTCAGCTTCTTTGCTGAGACAGCATTTGCTGTCTCTTGCTGTCATCTCAATTCTGGCTTGGTATGTATTTGTTCTTAAGACTTGATCTTGTGCAGACAGGAGTAGCCCCTCTGTCTCCTTAAACTTTCCTGCTCTTAGCTATTCCCAGATTTTGCAATTCTCTGCTTTTTCTGTTAGTTTTAATTTAATGTGTGTATGTACTGGCCTTGTGATACTTTGCATTGTCTTGTCTCCTTTCTATTCTTTTAGCAGGTCATTTTTGTCTCTGATATTCAGTAAGCTTTCTTAGTGTACTAGCTTCAGTGGATGTTCTTCACTGTCCTTCAAATAATCTTCCAATGACCTTTTATCTTCTTTAACTGTCTGGTGTACTTGCAAAATTCCACATTCACCTATGCTCCTGGTAAGACAAACCTTCAACACTGTTGTGTGGATGAAAGGCATGGTCCATTGTCATTGTTTTTTCTAGTCTTCCTACCCAGTGCTTCTCATTCATCTTGAGTCCAGTGCTCTATTCTAGCCTTGCATCTAATGGCTGGATTTGACCAGATGTTAATTGTCTTAGTGGCATTTCTGCCGCTGACTTTTAAGGATGCCCAGGTATTTGGAGTAATCCAGACTCTTGTTATTTCCATAAAACATCTTGACTCCTTTGCTTTTCACTTTAGTTTGCCCAGGGTTTACAACCATAATTGAAAAATGCTGGTTAAAATATGAGCTCTTGATCTTGCCATCTTGAACTTTATCCTTTATATTGAGTTTTTCCTGGTGAGTGTGCCCTGGGAAGCCAGAAGTGTCCAGGATATTTTGAGTTCTCTTTGACTGAGAAAGAACTGTCTTTGGGAGCAGATATCAAGTTGCCTCTTTCAACATTAAATTTAGGGTCTCGATTTCACTTCTCACATTAAAACAGACTTTGATCTGATAATTCAGTAGACTCTTCTGATTCAGTTTTTGTTCCCAAGGAACGAGCACTAGGAAAGATACTATGGGATTATATACATGAAAACATTATTTTTCCTGACGCGCAATCCTGCAAATAGAAGTAGAAATAACCCAGTCTACTGGGCAGTCCTTGAAAAAAATAAATCAATATAGCTAATCAATATCTAAGTCTATTTTTCTAAGTGTATGTCTCCACAGGAACCATTCTAAAGGTGTTCATTTGGAGGAAAGTATTACAGGTAGTCCTCAATTTAAAAATATTCATTTAGCAACCATTTGAAGTTATGACGATGCTGAAAAGAGTGACTTTTGATGTATCCTTGCACTTATCACTGTTGCAGCATTTCCCTTAACGACCATAAAATCAGGTGTGGCCAGGTAATGACTCACTAAAAGACCACATTGTTAGGAACAGAAGTCCCAGTCCAACTGTGATCATAAATTGAGGACTACCTTTAGTGAAACTGGCATTATGTTTGTACATGAGACCTATGCCAACTCCACATCTGGAGTGCCTTAATTTTGCCATCTCATATTGTTTGCACAAACTTCAACTACAAGAACACATGCTATTGAGGGCCTGGTTCCGCAGAGTGTTCCTTCTGAGCTTAACACGTGCCAAAACAAGAAGAGGAACACAGAAAGCGAATAAGAAAATAGGAGACCCACAGCTTCTAATGTTTTTGCTCCGCTTTTCTTCTATTCTGTCTGTTTATTTTCAACTAGCTGTACCTGGCCACACGTTGCTGTGGCCCAGTCTGGTTAAATGGCCAACCAATCTGTTTGTAGATCTACACCTGCACACACAAACACGTACACACAACCACTGTATAACCCCCAACCTACCTACCTACTGCATTTCTTCCTCTCTCCCTCTACCTACCTACCTACCTACCTACCTACCCACCCTACCTACCAACCTACTTTATTTTTCCCTCTCTTTCTATCCCTCTACCTACCTACTGTATTTTTCCATCTCTCTCTATCCCTCTACCTACCTACCTAACCTACCTACCTACCTACTGTATCTCCCTCTCTCTCTATCCCTCTACCTACCTACCTACTGTATTTCTCCCTCTCTCTATCCCTCTACCTACCTACCTACTGTATTTTCCCTCTCTCTCTATCCCTCTACCTACCTACTGTATTTCCCCCCCTCTCTCAATCACTCTACCTACCTACCTACTGTACTTCTCCCTCTCTCTCTATCCCTCTACCTACCTACCTACCTACCTACCTACCTACCTACCTACCATGCAGCCTCCTGGGACCAAAAATGGGCGACATTGGAGTGTGCCCCCCATGCCTAGTTTTTGGCCTAGTAGGTCTTCATGCAGCCTCCTGGGACCAAAAATGGGCCACATGGGAGTGTGCCACCCCCTGCATCTTGTTTTGGGCCTAGTAGGCCTCCATGCAGCTTCCTGGGACCAAAAATGGGCCACATTGGAATATGCCATACCCCATGCCTAGTTTTGGGCCAAGTAGGTCTCCATGCAGCCTCCTGGGACCACAAATGGGCCACCTGGGAGTGTACCATATGTGAGGGAACGTTGGAGGCTTATTCGGTTGCTGAAGAAACGACCATTGGAAATGTGACATTGAAAGCGCGGGGAGGGGTGTGTGCGTGACGTAGCATAAGAAGCAGCCTGGTGGGAGGAGCTTAAGGGAGGTGAAAACCTCAGAAGTGTGTACCTTTTACATTTGTGCTACTTGCACATGGCACAGGTGTGCCAACCACACAAACTGTATGTATGATTGCTTCGGAAGTTCTTGGGAACATTGTGTGAAAATTTGGTGCCGATCGGTGCAGATTAGCGGTTTTGCAAACTATTTTAAATTTTTATTTATGTAGATAATGGTGAATATCTGTAACTCTGGTATAGGAAGAGGGTAAAGGTTCGTTCTCCGAGCTTGTGAGTTGGTTTCCAAACGTTTCATTACCAAGCTAGGTAACATCTTCAGTGGAGTTTAGGGGATGTCAGTGTCCTTCTACAACCAGACTACAAATCCAAATTCAATGCACAGCTAGCCAGAGACAGCACCAATCCTCAACCAACCCATGGAAGTGTCCTCTCCCACAACCAGCACTTCACCTCCCAATGACCCACACCTGATGCAACCTCCCCATCACAAGACTCCCACTGATGACTCCCACCTGACCCATTACAAGACCCTTACTTGACACACCCACACTTGACCAATCACAAAGACCTACTGACTACACGAAGCCCTTATAAATAGAAGAACACTGGCATGCCCTAAACTCCACTGAAGATATTACCTAGCCTGATAATGAAATATTTGGAAACCAACCCACAAGCGCAGATAATGAATCTTCACCCTCAGTGTTTACTTTCATTTTTCCACCTAGATTATTTTCCTTTGCTTCACTTCATTTTTTTAATTAAACCTATAATAAAATATTTGGGTGGTTTTTGTTTTGCTTTAATAGTGACAGCATGCACCTGACATTACCTGATGTCAGAACCTAAGCAGGAAAGGCCCTGTTAGTATCTGAATGGGAAATGAAAACTGAAAGAAGACCATGGCAAATCATTTCCATAATGCTGCTTAAAAAACTGCATGGATGCAGTTCTTAGGAGTTGGGCTTAACCTGAGAGAATTGTTACACAGTATGCATATTTTAAATTTGCACGCTCTGGTTTTCTTTATTTGACTATCTTTTGGGTGTGATATATAGGGCTGCTAAAATTCCCAGTCAGTATGGCCCTTAGTATCATGTGGATATGGAGCTCCCTGAGGAGCAATGAGCTTCTGGGTACATCGAAGCTAAATAGAGGAGTCTGATCTTTTGAGATATTCCTGGATCTGACATTCTCTGGATGTGTCAACCCTTCAAGGTAGATCAGATTAGCATGATATCATGTAGGTCAGTACTATTTTTATTGTAAGGCTACAGTAACAGAAATTTGCAAGTCTGAGTACATGTCCCCCTCTCTTTATCTTTGTCATAACTAGGGAAGCTCTCTTATCTGAGACATTTACTCAGGTTACATTCCTGCCTCAGACTCAGGTCTCTTTTATCTAATCATGGCCTTGGTAGCAGCTTCTCCTTCTGTCCCTCAAGGCCATTTCCTCTGCCCTCCTACTTGTTTTAGAAATGCAGACTCAATTAGCCACCATTTATAGAATGAGTAGAATTGGTACAAACCAAAGTGTATTCATAAGAACCCAGAGTGGATGAAGCCTATTCAATGGCTCATGTGATCAGCTGTCGCCAGTGCAGGAGGGGTGTGTGTGTGATTTTATTACATTAATTTATTTGATTTTTTAATTAGTTTTATTGTTTTTTAGATGTGGTTTTTATATTTGTTAGCCGCCTTGTGCCACCATGGGAAAATAAGCGGCAATATAAATATAATAATAAAAATAAATAAATAAATAAAAGCCTTTTCTGCCAATCTGCAGTTGAGTCCTCAATAGAATCTGAGACTCGGTCCCGAAACATTTCCTTAAAATCTTGGGTCTACTTAAAACAGTGACTTGTTTTATTCACTGAAACCCTGAACCTGATATACAGCCATATACAGCCTAGCTTCTTGTAGTAGTTCGACAACACAACTATACTCTAGGGAGGTCAGCTGATCATTCTTGCTAGGAATTCTGGAAATTAAAATCTGAGTACTGTACATCCGCAGGTTATCAGAGTGCGGAATTACTCCAATTCCACAACACAGGCAAGTGTTAGAGTGGAATGTGTCATCCCACTTAAGAGGAGTTTGTGAGAATGTCTCTCTTCACCTCCGGGTGCAATTATTATATTATTTATCCATTGCTGGAGGTATCCTCCTTTATCATATAAAGAAAGTCAGCATGACTTAGTGCATGTAAACTGCATGTTAAAATAAGAAATACTTAATCTTTGTCAGAATCCACCAACTTTTAATTATAATAACAAATCCTATACACTTGTTGTTATAGTACAGGTGAAATTGGTTATCATCTATAAAGCCCTGATTGGCCTAGGTCCAGGTGGTTTGTTGGACTGTCTCTCTTTAAGGGTATCTGCATGTTCCACTAGGTCTAAAAGGATGGGCATACTTCTGGTTCCTTCCGTTAAATGATGCCATCAAGGTGCTAGTTCTCATCTTTAAAGCGCTCCATGGCTCGGGACCTAGCTATCTGCGGGATCGGATTCTGCCCCATACATCCTCCCGGCCGATTCGCTCCCACAGAGAGGGACTTCTCCGGGTGCCGTCCACTAGACTTTGTCAGCGGGCGACGCCCAGGGGAAGGGCCTTCTCTGTGGCGGGCCCAGCCCTCTGGAACGACCTTCCCCCCGACATTAGAACAACTACGGACCTCCGCTCCTTCCGTCAGAAATTAAAAACTCACTTTTTCTGCTTGGCCGGCCTAGGTTAGTCTCTACCTCAGGGGTTAGGAATTGTTAATTTTAAAATGGGAATTTTAGTGCAGGGATAGTTAGATTTAATTTGTTTTTATTGTATTTATCTATGTATATATTTTATGTTGTTTTAGTTTCTCCCTGTGCACCGCTCCGAGTCCCCTCGGGGAGAGGACGCGGTTATAGAAATAAATATTCTATTCTATTCTATCTAGTGGGACCCAGGCATTGCCCCTTCTCTGTAGCTGCCCCTTCCCTCTGGAATGCCTTTCCCCCTGAGATCTGGCAGGCACTCACCTCTTAGCTTTCTCCAGAGATTTAAAGGCCTTTTCACACAATTCACAAACATTGATGTAGCATGAGACTATTATAATTGGTACTATCTTTGCTTTCTTTTGCCACAGTCATTCTGTTATTATTATCATTACTACTATTTTACTATTGTTTGTGATAGGCCCATGGTTATGTTGCATAAAATGGACAACTACATAATTTCATCCTTTCCTCTCCCCAATAAACAAACAAACAAACAAATAAATAAATAAAATAAATCTGGATCCATGAGTTGACATTTCTGAATTATTCACCTTCAGCGTCTTTACATTATTGCTGAAATAATAAAGCTATCTACACTGTTATTATTTTTGCACAGTGATGTCTGGATGACTCTAAAAGTTTACAGAAATCATTACTACTGTTCGTAAAACTATTACTTATCTGAATTTAACAGCAGAAAAGGAGATTGTAGTAAAGAAGCATATGGCACTGTAGTGGAGAATATCTTTTCTTCTCTCAAAAATATACGGTACTCCAAAAAAAGATTGGAGAGTACAAAGAGATTTCTGAGACAAGAAACAGCGACAATTACTCTGATCACATTCAGAGCAATTCTGCAGTGTAATTCTACATCAAATATTTATTGATGAATCTTTCATTAGCTTTCAAAGAGAGATGGCCAGAAAATGGGATCACATAATCCCAAAACGCCAAAGACCAGAATCCATTAAATTTGTGGTCTCAAATCAATTTCAGCAAATATGCAGTACTTTGGGACCTTTTCATAATATCCATATAAGTTTAATGTGCTTTTGCTTAGTCTGAAAACTCATATGCATTCTCAGATCTGAATGCATATTCTAATATGCACTCAATAGTTTGTTAAACCAAACCATAAACCTAGGATAGTTTTATAGGTACATCTAAAATGCAAATTGAGGAGAGAATCAAATGATTTCTCTTTTGAAAGGGGTGATTTCAAGCAGTGCTGTTACATTTTATTTCAAATAGTAATGGGTAGGAAGGAATAGGATGAGACAAATGAGGGTTAAGATTAAACAAAAAAATTAAATTAATCCCTTCTATTTTAATTTGCCTGTTAAGTGTGCAATGTAAAATGCCATGATTTAATTTGGATATTTTAGGGATTCCTCTGACTGATTAAATAAAACAGGGCAGGAAATTTGTCAAATCTAACAAATAATAGAATCAAGTCTAACAGCATCTACATTTTTACAGTACTGGCAAATATGTTGAACCTATGCTTATAACTGAATTTAAGAGTAGTAACTGAATTGATGAGAGATAATACAATTATTTTATTGGCTTTGTTGCTTTTCAGTGGCCCTTTCCATTTCTGAAATTCTGCTGAAGTGAACAGGAATGCAGCAGTGTAAGACAAACATTTCTGCCAACGTTTTTAATAAATTACCAAGAGGCCTCAACAGTATATGTGTCTAATAATACTAACAATTCTTATCTAATAATAATAATAATAATAATAATAATAATGAGAAAACATTACAATTCCCCCATCCATAATTGTCTTCTCAACACCATTTGTTCATATTGCTATCTGCCAATGGATAGAACTTCTGACCTTTAAGAGTTTTCACCCACCATTTCAGTTTTTCAGTTCACCGATTCAGTTTTACATCTGAAAGGTCAATTTTGGCTCCTAATTCTTATCATAATTCACTGCAGAATTTTCCTTGCCATTCATATGGCTTTCCTATGTGCTCGGTTCATATTATCTGATAAATTCTGGCTCACTCTTGTGAACTTATATATCCTATTGAATGCAGTAGGATTTATGGCTTACAAATGTTTTAGTGCCACAATTTATTTCTTTGATCACCCTGCTTCTTCCCATAATTTACCTAGAGCTTCTTCTTTTCCTGTATTACTTTCCGCATTTATAAATTAACATTTTTATCATTCTTGAATTATTCTAATATCACAAATAGTTTTTCAAATATCAATGTCCCCTTTTCAAATTCCATTTTTTTCTTCAATTTTTCTTTTCCTGCATCTTATGTTCAATGCTATGCAGAGATTTACTTGCAAAAAACTCCCAATAAGTGCTTTTGATTTTAAGTTTTAGCTAACAAGATTCATAATCTTCTCATACTTTTATTACACAGGTTTTTATATTTGCTCTTATATAAGAGTGCTATTTTCTACTAATAGCAGTTTAAGAAGTTTGATTATTACTAAATAAACTGCATAATAATTACAGAGAAAAGATAAGAGAAAGGATTAAGTCTATTTTTCTCCAAATTCAGACAATCATATATGCTTTTAACCTATTAGAAATAGGAGCTAAGTAGACCACCATAAAAGCCAAATAACTACTCTTTTTAATACGCCCTTACTGCATAGCCTCAAACAACGTAGGTAAACATTCTTTTAACTTGACTAGAAAATGTTGAAATTCTTTCAGCGTTTTCCAAATGTCCACTAGGACAATGCTATTTTATTGTGGAGACAATTACCAGTGGATGTGTTATATGGAATAGACTCTTCATTACCATGAACTGAAACTCGGCAGTGGGATACAGAAAATTTATTGAGCATTCTGGAACGTACCAAGTATTTTGAAGTAGCAGATGTAAAGTATATCTATCTTATATATCTACCCCAAATGAGACTTCTACCCACTATTTCCCCCCTTCCTTTAAATAGCAAAGCACTTCTATGTGGTTGCCAAGAAAGTTGTGTTCTTGTAGCCTCTGTGATTGAGCGCCCTAATGAGTGGAGTTCAGAGAGCTCTCTCCTGTTCTGTGCAGTTTTGGAACAATGAGTCACATTATCTGCATGAGAGTTTGTTTCTGAACTGTTTTTATCTCCTTTCTCTTTGCATGTTTTGGTGGGATGTGAACATTCAGCAGCTGCCTAATCAATAAGAGAAGGGAATAAATCAATGCTTGTCAGCCATTAGTTCTAAATAGAGGGCAGGCTGTTAATAAGGCATACCAGCTGAAATAATGGTTTTCTGTGTGTGTATAGCGGGGGGGGGGGGGGGGGAGTTTGTCATGAATATAGGTAAATTTTGTGAGACAAATCAGACTGAATATTAAAATTCATATTTAGGGATTATTATACGGTTACACCAAAAGCTATGGTCTTTCTCTCATCCGTAGACATACAAGGAACAGAGAGATATTTTACAAATGAAACACTTTTTTGGGGGCTGCAAATCAAATTAAGCAGGGCATTCTTTATTCTTAAATGAAGATATCTGTAATGTGCAATGCTCTGAAACTGGAGGAAGATCTACCCTCAACTTATTATGCACTGCTGAAAAAAGTTGATACACCCATAATCAGAACATCCTTATTACAAATATCTGACATGGAAATCTTAGGGAGTTTTATCTCTGCAAACAAATACTTAGGATCAGTGGTGGGGTTCAATTTTTTTTTTACTAACGGTTTTGTGGGTGTGGCTTGGTGGGGTGGCAGGGGAAGGTTACTGCAAAATCCCCATTTCCTCCCGATCAGCTGGGACTCCGGAGGCAGAGAATAGATGGGGCGGGGCCAGTCAGAGGTGGTATTTACTGGTTCTCTGAACTACTCAAAGTTTCTGCTACTGGTTTTCCAGAACTAGTCAGAACTGAGTATAAAACAGAACGGTGAGCCTTGATAAATAGCGTTGGCTTTTGGATTTTGACTTAATATATCAGGCTTTGTTAGATATAGTAAGAGACATATAGCTATGATTTACTATAGTACAGTGCAGCAAATATAATGACTTATATAATAAGCTGCATGATGTTGTGCCTTGATTCAGACATCCGATGGCCTTACTGTAGAAGAGGCAAGGTTGGAAACAATATATATACTTAGTTATCAGTATTTTCTAGAGCAACCCTTGCCCAAGAACACTGCTGTGGTAGAGGGGGAAACATTAAGGAGCATACCTCATGGATGTTTTTCAAAGAGGTGATGTCGTGTATTGGAATACCAAGGTAATTGACAGATTTTATTAATTGATTTATTTATTTGTATCTAGTCTTCATTATGTTTACAAATAACTGAAGGCAGCAAACATGTCAAACACAGTTTACTTCTCCTATTGTCCCCACAACAACAACCCTGTGAGGGTGTGTGTGTGGGAGGGGGGGAGGGAAGGAGGCAGGGAGGGAGAAAGAGGAGGACAAAGAAATGTTGATAATCTTTTCCAAAGAAACTATTGTTTGTGACAGTTTAATACTGAAGGAATCAGAAAATGAAGAAGAAAAATCAAGAAAATAATGTTTCTTTTTTTAAAAGCTCTTCATTCTACCCTTTTTTGCAAGCTTGTTAACATTTCAAACTAAGAATTGAAGTGTACATTACATACAGCTAAGTCATCCCTAGGTTGTAAAAGTAAGCAATGTAGCGATATTAGAAATGGAGTTTTAGGTATGAATGCAAAAGATAAACATGAATTCTGGAATACTTTTTGATTTTCCAGTACAGACATCTTTATAATTCAGAGGACTGCTTCTGCGGTCTCCCATAAATGCCTTCTTTCCTTTTTAAAAAAATAGAAAGTCCAACAAAATTTGAAGACTCCAGCAGTAGCAGAATTTGTTAGCCATGTTATCCAACATGCTGATAGAATGAAGTAAGATAATAATTTCTGATTAAATAAATATTTATGATGCAGCTAAGCTTAGAATTTTCCATCTAAAGGGCAGGACTTGAGAAAAATGAGAGAATCACAAAATGAAAGGATATTATATATCAACGTGAGGACACTAAAAGTGCAAATACATTAAAGCTGGAATTGGGCTAATGATTCTTACAGAGCAGTGACATTGCATACATTTTTTATTTAACATTTCTTTTGTTCTATGATGTGCAAATCTGAAACTGTCCCTACTCTTTAAATAAAAACCCTACATCTTTCTATGTTGATGTTACTACAACTATACTAAGCCTTCTTTCATTAAAAGCTCAATTGTCAGCACATTTACGTATTTCGTCTATTAGCACAGGGGTCCCCAACCTTTGCAACTTTAAGTCTGAAGGACTGCAGCTCCTAGAATTCTCCAGCCAGCTTTGCTGGCTGGAGAATTCTGGGAGCTGCAGTCCTTCAGACTTAAAGTTGCAAAGGTTGGGGACCCCTGTATTAGCAGATACATGTGCAACGGACAATTCCAAAATTGCTAGGTTTTGGGCTAGTTTGTTTACCTGTTAACAATTGTTCAAATGCTCAATGCAGTCATTGATCTGTCATATTTTTTATCCCTTTGCTGTTAATTTAGTTTTAATTTCGGTAGTTTGTATTTTATTCAGTTTCTTATAATTGACTGTGTACACTGTTAGCAGCACTGGTCTTGTGACCAGAATAAAATGAAATGAAAACAAAATGCTGGTTATTTCTCATGTGCAGATGGCAAAGAGAAAGACAAATCAGTTGTTTCTTGATTTGCTGAAGCTACTTCCCACAGTTTCCATCTCGGCTTAATACTTACAAACTAGAATCTCTTCTAAGAAACTTCATTACCCGAATTCTGTGCAAAGCAGACTTGCTTGTCAGAAACAGCTTGTGGGGAGTAATAATAAAAAAAAAAACTGCTACCGTAGAGAAGCCCACTGGTCCTTTAAACTCAGCTCACAATTTTATCATAGACACTGGCTAACCTGAATTTTTTTCCCAAGAGAACTATAAGACAAACAGAAAAAACTCTTGACTTTTGTTCACTCTCACCTTCTGGCGCTTCAAAATTTAGGGACAAGCCTCCATTATTAGAGCATCATGGCTAATAGCAACAAATCAACTTTCCTGTTTACATCCTTCCTGAAAACTCTAATCAAAAGGTTATTACTAGGTCCCATTCTTTCTGTCTTTGATCATCAGATGCAGAACCTGCTCAGGCTGGAGGAGTGAGTTGCTATAGATCAGGGTTGTCAAACTCACGTCGACATGTCATCACATAACATAGTGGGACTTTCCCCTCAGTGGTGGGATTCAATTTTTTTTACTACCAATTCTGTGGGCATGGCTTGGTGGGCACAGCATGGCTTGGTGGGCATGACAGGGAAAGGATACTGCAAAATCTCCATTCCCTTCCCACTCCAGGGGAAGATTACTGCAAAATCTCCATTCCCTCCCAATCAGCTGGGACTTGGGAGGCAGAGAATAGATGTGGGCAGGGTCAGTCAGAGATGGTATT
This sequence comes from Rhabdophis nuchalis, assembly GCA_039707465.1. NCBI lineage: Eukaryota > Metazoa > Chordata > Lepidosauria > Squamata > Natricidae > Rhabdophis > Rhabdophis nuchalis. The sequence goes on along the minus strand of CM077648.1, from coordinate 94,501,018 downwards.
TACCAGTTCTCTGAACTAACCAACATTTTCACTACCGGTTCTCCAGAACTGGTCAGAATACCACCTCTGTTCCCCCCTCTTCACTAAACCAGGCGTGGGAGGCATAGCAAGCACATGGCGCATCTGGCCCATGGACCCTAAGTTTGACAGCCCTGCTATAGTTTCTTCTCGTTCTCTGATATCCAGAGCCTAAAAACATAATTTCTAGAGTGTTGTCAGATAAAAAATCCAATGGTCATAAAGAATTGTTGCAGTGAACATTTAAAGAGACAAGACCTGGTAATTGGAAAAGGGTTGTAGACTAGATTGGTATCTCCCCCCCCCCCCAATGGAACAACATGGAAACCAGGAGCTGAGTTTGTTTCAATTAGAATCTTTACCTAACAAAATAGTAATTCTGGATTTCATTAGCCATGTTTGATTTTTCAGACAGAAACAACCTCGGTAAGAGAAACAGACAATTCAAAACTTTATGAACTCAGTGAGGACTCTATAAGGACTGTTCACTTAGAAGTCAAATAGCACAAAGGGAGTCCTCATTTAGCGACCAATTCATTTAGCAACCGTTCACAATTTTAAAGGTGATCAAAAAAGTAAAGATGTGCCAGTCTTTGTATTTACAATCTGCAGTGAAGGAAAGTTTGTAAAGTCATGATGTTTACTTACTGCAGGTCTCAATTGTGGTCATCAGATGAAGACTACCTGTAGTAGTCTGATAGGAAACTGATTTTGCATCTAAACATAGATATAATACCAAGGAAAACTAAACCTTAACAAACTAACTAAAATAAGAAACTTGACAATTAAGATATAGCTACTGAAGGAAATTCAAAGACCTAACAAAAAGCAGTCTGGTGTATTAGTTGAGCTGTTAAGATTGGCATTCTTCTAGTGACATTGGCCCAGTTGCTCTTTATGAGATTTCTGGGCTAGTAGTTGCAAGAAAAAAACAGGAGAAACCGCAGGTCACATCACAAAAATGAAAACAAAACCCCTGTAAGGCAGAAGCAGAAAATACATAGAAAATGCTATTTCTATAATGTTGCTACTTAACTGATTTGCAAAAGCAAAATGGGGGCAGTGCTGAATTTCTAAATTTAAAAAAGTACTGTGTTTTTAATCAACTTGGAAGTCATTTCAATCCTTTCCCACTGGCTCAATATTTGTGATTAGTTTTTGATAATAGGGGTGAGGGGTAGCCAGGATATGGCCAAAGACAGTTACCACATTTTTCAAAATCTGAATTCTTTTAATTTAAATTCAGTTCAGAGTTGAATCCTGGCTATAATCCTAGGAAATAGGCAGAACGCCCAGTGTTGTTCTCACAGTTGTTCTCATTAATATCATAAGTATGGATGGGAGACCAAGGATGTGTTGAAGCTCTGCGAAAGAGTGTCTTGCTTTCTGCCTTTGAAACACATGATTTTTTAAAATTTATTTGTCTAATCTATTTTTGACTTTAGTTCATTTCCAGATGCTTCTGAATGCATAGTTTACCATGTATAAAACTCTAAATTGGTGTAAGGACCATGAGCAAAAAGAAATGGTCTAACAAATTAAGCAAATGAATCTGAGCTCAATAGTTAAATGTCAGTGCAAGTGGAATTCCCTCTAATTTTACAGAAAATAATAGCTGATTCCACATTTGCATCACAATGTATATTGATGTAGCTGGTTTTTATTCATGGACAGTTTTTAAGCAATCCTGTTAACAAAGTGGCAAGAATTTAAGTTGCTGGGTTTCGATGTGTAATCAATTGTTGTCATTATCACTCTTCCTCTTTAGGCCATTGTGCTATGTCATATTATTAAAAATGCGGTATGTGTTAAGCAGAACTGTCTGGAAGCCAAAAATCTGGCAGCATCTGTTTATACATTTTGTAAAAAAAAATATGTATGTGTATCAAGAACTTTACTGTTGCCAATTTACTGAAATATCCATGGAATTGCTGGGTATTGTAGGAGAATCGTAAGGGAGAATAGGCATATTTTTGAAGATCTGGATGGAAAATTACAACCCCCAAAAGTAACTAGCCCATCTACTGGATGGGAAAATTCAAAACTACTTCATCAGACAAAGTATTATATGTAGTTATCTCTGAATTAGAACAATGTCTTTTCTAAAGCTATATCTTTTCATAAATACACAAAAATATGTCTATTGAAATGAGACATTTTAATATTCCAAAGTAAAAAATTCAAAAGATCAAATTTCACAAATATGTAACATTTTTCTAGAATACAAGAACAACCAGCTATAGACCAACTACAAACAATGGATGACAAAATAGCAACAATGGTGCATTGAAATCTGCGCGGAATACTATTTGTCTGCAAGCAAAAACTGGTGGAACCATAAAATAGACAAAGTAATAGAAAATAAAGAAAATAAAGTGCCCTGGGACTTCAAAAATCAGACTAGCAACAGGCAGAAAGTCTGAATTGTGGATGTTGCAGTGCCTGGAGACAACAGAATGGAATAAAAATGTAAATGTGTTTTGGGATTGCATGCAAAGGGCCCATTACCATTGGTAGTATCTTTGATGTATTTTGCCACAGTTGTTCTACTTCTATTTGCAAGTTTTTGTATTTTTTTTAAAAAAAAAAATCAAAATACACAAACTTGCAAATAGAACAACTGTGTCCCAGACATCAAAGATAATACCAACAGGTAATAGGCAATCCCAAAACATCTGGAGCATCATTTGAACATCATCTGCATTGACAAATCACCAACAGTGATTTGAAAAAGGCAGCTTTACTTGGAACAATTTACATCTTGCGGATCGTATCTTTAACACCATCAAACATCCACAACTGCCTGTCTCAGGTCCTTATTTTTTATTTTATTCAAATTTATACCCCGCACCTTCTCCAAAAAAGGACCCAGGGCGGCGCACAGGAAATTTAAAAAACAATACAAATATAACAAAATATAAAATTTTAAAAAGCTATTACATTCATGCCCTGTGCTAAAATCGTATAAAATCACCCCAGATTAAAATCTATCTAAAACAGTCAAAACGGTAGGTTATGCTAGGCCGGCTTGTTGGAAAAGGTGCGTTTTAAGACGCTGGCGGAAGAGGCGGAGGTCTGAGATGGTGCGTAATTCGGGGGGCAAGTCGTTCCAGAGGATAGGGCCCGCCACAGAGAAGGCCCTTCCCCTGGGTGTCGCCAACCGGCATTGCCCGGCCGACGGCACCCTCAGAAGGCCCTCTCTGTGGGACCTTGGGAAGGACTCTGGTGGATAAAAATGCCAAATCCAATCTAAACATTTGGCTGATTTTGACTAATCACATCTACTGTTATGACAACATAGTCAAAAAGTTAATCAGTAATATTGTATATATAAAAATTCTTTATATATAAAAGCTCTCCCTTCCCAATTTATGCTACAATTCCATATGTATTTACTCAGAAGTAAACCTCTACCTATTCAAAAGGATTAGTGTTTTCAGAGCCACAGTCTGAAATATAATAGAAAGGGATACAAATGAAAAATGTATGTCATCCCAACTGTTCTGTTGATAGGCATAACATCAAATAGTCTCCAGGAGCATATCTATTCATATTTTATAACCTACCTTTCTTCCAGATATATTGGTTTCAATGGAGCTTTTCCATATAGCTAGGTTTATTTAATAGTTTTTTAAATTATATTTATTGTATTTTGTATGTTTTTAAATTTCCTGTGCGCCGCCCTGGGTCCTTTGTGGAGAAGGGCGGGATATAAATTTAAATAAATAAAATAAATAAATAAAATAAATAAATAGTGGAGAAAGCCGAAAAATTGCCCTTCTTATCAATTACCAATTATGCTGTATGAATTTTTCATAATATATAGTCAGGGTTAGGCAGGCTCTGGGTCCGTTTTCTTAAAAACAATCATCTTCAGGGCCATGAAGTTGACGTTTCTTAGTTGTAGTTCCCATCTTTGACTTTTAAGAAAGCCATTAACACCAGACTAAGCAAGTCCTGGGAATGACTGATATAAATCCCCCTTTGACGGATTGTTTTGTTATTTTGAGTATTGATTGGGTGTAACACCTTTTAATTGATTGTGATTTTAATTGAATGTTTAATGGTTATCCTGTGTTATTCTTATTTTTCATTAACCTTCTTACTGAAAAAGGGGAATGTAAGATATCCAGTCATTTTGGATTGGAGTGAACCATAAGTCAGAAAGTGTTCATGCTGTCGTAAGAAGCCAAATTAATCTTGAGACAATCTTTATCTTACACGCAATGAATCCAAGAACTGCTATGATTGCCTTTTGCAGAAAAGTAGTGATTGTCCTTTTATAATACCTACGCATGCAAGTAACACATCTTCAACTGAAGGATGAAGCATTCAATATATTTTATCCGTGTGATTTCTGCTATATGCCATGCTCTTGGTAGCTTGCCCAAAGCCACAAGATACTCCAGTTTTACACAGAGTCTTATCTATAATTGGCCTATATGCATCGTTAGCTCCATTTGTTCTGGGCTGTATTCTCTTTTGACACAAATACAGTACAGTCCCTCCCCCTTGAATAAACACCTTTGCACATTCAAGGACAAAGTAGATATGAAATGGATCACAACTTAACCCGCTGGGATTTGCAGTTTTACAGCTTGTCCCCTTATGATGCTGACAGTATTCTCACTTTACTTCAATAGCAACAGAAGGAGATGGACTAAAAGGAGGTAAAAGGTAGCTAGAAGGGGTAAATACAGAGCTGAGAGTAATACTGTATATGAGAAGCATTATATAAAGGAACAGAAGTGACATGCATTAGTACAGAGGAAGAGAAACCAGGAAGAATGATGAAATAATACTAATAAATTAACACAAAAAGAAAAAAAGAATACATTTTCACGTTCCTCTGAACGAAACATTTAAAAGTAACCAGTATGAACTGCAGTTTGAAATGTACAGGCAATAAGCATATCAGCTATTATTGCTCATTCATATGCATAAGCCAGTGCAATGAAGTGATTGAAATATTGGACTGGAACCAGAGAAACCTAGAATCAGTAGTTCTGTCCCTATTAACTCGAGATCTTTCAGTAGTTCTGTGACTATCACTTTTAGCACAATTCACTTCTTAAAGTTGCTGTTCTGAGATAAAAGTAGGGAACTTTGTGTGTAAGCTACCTTGGATTCTCATGTCATGGATTAAAAAAAAGTGAAATAAAGCACATTTACAACCAAATTGGAGCTGCTTCTGTAAACCTGATAAAGGGAATTCCATATTATAGATGAAGACAGGAATTGTTCTGTAAATAGTGCAGATAGACTTTTTAGTATGTTAAAATGAGAGAGTGAGATGTGTAATTCAGATGGCAAAGTTTTTTGGGTCAGCTTTGAAAAAAAATGCATTCAGGCTGTAGGAATAACACCATATATCAACACATCATAACCAATTACAAGTGCTGTCTAATTTGATCAGAATGCCAACATTTCTGTCACAGAGTCTCTTTGACTGCTGTAACTTGCATACAGACCAACTAATATGGATTTGATGGAAATATTTCTCCCTGAAATTGCCACTACTCATCAATTGTTTGTATGACCAAACTGATATGACATCTATAAAATTAAAAAGAGGAACCTTAATTACTTTTACCCTTTTAAACTACAGCTGAGTTAATGTGTCTCCTCTTTACAGTTGAGTGACATATTAAGATACACAAGCATGAAAAGCAAACTTGAGTAAACGAGGACAGATCATGTGGATTTACAAAAGCAAGCAGAACTGCTTTGTCAAAAAAGTCTTAATAGCTCACTAAACACATACACTATCTAGAAGAAAATAATCGAAAAGATAAATGAGCTTATGAAACATAATCCTAGCTAGACTTCAGTTTCTAAGACATTAGTTGCTAAGAAAGGCACCATAAAGTTAAATTTCATTGCAAACATTAGCTAAAACAAACTCTCCTAGTTAAAGAGATCAGTATTTATTCATAAGCAAGAAGACAGCATGCCCTTAAAGACAAACCATTTTGAATTTCTGCTAGTTCCTATAATTTTATTGATATTAAAACTAAGTTTCATGGAATCTAAACCAGGTTAGCAATTAAATTTTAAGTAAAACTAATTATCACATTATGTATAAGTGTCCATGTTTAAGGAAATGACTGGTTTTGTGGACAGTTAATATAAACATGAGATATATCACAGAAGTGCTTCTATGTATGTTCCCTACATATTTGCAGAGGAATAAAAAGCAATGCTGTTTCAGGTAATCCTCAATTTATGACTACACTTAAGCCTCAAATTTCCTTTGCTAAGCAGGATAGTTGCTAAGTAAGTTTTGTCCTGCTATACAACATTCTTACCAGTCATTAAGCAAAATCACTGCATTTGTTAAGTTAGCAACACGGTTGTTAAGGAAATGTGGCTTTCCCATTGACTTTGCTTGTCATAAGATTGCAAAAGGTGATCACCTGACCCCGGGACACTGGAACCATGATAAAAACACGACAGTTGCTAAACATCCAAATTCTGATCATGTGACCATGGGGGAATTCTGCAACCGTCATGTGAAAGAGTCATAAGCTCACTTTTTTCAGTGCTTTTGTAACTGAATGGTACATGTATGCAGTGACGTAAGACTATTCCTTTTTATAAAGCATACATATGTGGCATCTTCTCTCCCATTTGTTCAGGCAGTAAAAGCTTTTCTCACTCATTTTAAAGAGAGATAAGCTAATCTCACTTTACTTTAACATCTAGAATATAATAAAATCAATTCCCCTTTCCTCCCATGCTATGGTGCCTGTCTAGCTCTTTAGAACCTGTCCAAGTAATATAATTTGGCCCCTGCTGTTCATCTACTGGGATGTAAATAAGACATCTTTTCTTGCATGGACTATGGGTCTTGAAATTCTAACCTCAAAGGGCATATTGGCTAATGAGAAGCCACCACAGTTCCTTTGGCTATCAGTTCCTCATGCCATATAAAATCATGGAAATGTTAGGACATCTGTATACATGCCCTAACAGATCTGTCAATATGCATCCTCTGATGCAGCAAAGATGCATTAAATTGATGTATTAACAGCTTGAGGACTTGTGGTGAAGTCTCAGTTCCAATTCCAACACCTTCTCTTGGCTCACTCTGCAGGTGGTGCTTGAGAATCTATGAAGCTCATCCATTTCATCCTGTTCCTTCATGGAAGGAGGAAATAATCTCTTTAAATGTTAGTCAGCTGTCAGCAATCAAATTAACTGTTGGCTCTGCTTTTACTTCATTAGCCATATAGTCCATTCAAACATGCTCATTCCTGTTGATGAAGTTCTAATTGCTTGGGAAGACGGTGGGGTCCCCAAATTATGGTGAAAAGATGTTAACAGAAGGGGCCCTGGTGATACCACCCAATGCCTGATAACAACTTCCTATTTACCTGTGCATTAAAGCCACACCTCTGGAGGTTTTCTTGGTGGTACCCTTACTTCAGAAGAATGTGAGAATTATCCCTGATATTACAGCCACAAGAATCATTTGCACAAAATATCCTCATATAATACAGAAATTCCAAAAAGACCTGCTGTCTGGGTTATGTAGTAGTTGACCCAGATATACTGTCCATTTTGCCATTACAGCTTATGCTCCAATTTTAGTCTCTCAATCTGACATCATCAAGATTTCTTTTTTCCAGTGTTGTGACAAGTTTGCTTCTGCAATTGTTAACAAATATCTTAGCAAGCTGTGATTTTTTTTTGTTTTGTTTCTGGAATCATACCTAATAAAAAAAAATGGCTGCAGTTTGAAATGTATTGTTTGGAACTTTTTTGAATATGCTGATTATTTCTTTATGGTACCTTTGAGGTTTTTAACCGTCACATGTGGTAGAATTGTTCTTGCTTTGTTGTGGCATTTCCAACCATCAGTCTTGATTCAATGCTGTTCCTATTTCCTCATTGCTAGAGGGACAGATGAAGTTATTTTGTCAGCAACTACCAACTCCGCGTATCCCTGTCTTCTAATATCTCAGTATCTTTAAATGATCTGGTTATTTAACCACTCTTTTATTACATCTGTATGTAGCCTATCATTCTGCCTTGGTACCACAGTTGCTTGTCTCCTGAACCTCCCCAAATCTTGCCTTCCTACAGCCCATCTTGTTGCATCTCAAATATTTCCAAGCACTTGTTCTCCGATATGGCAGCAAAAATTTTTTGTTGCTGACCGCTGCATTGCTAGGAGACAAACACATGCCTGGCCTTGTGCAGGCCAGTTTCCGCCTGAGTGCCCCAAGTCACATATCTCCAGCATCATCTCCAGCACTGAAGAGCAGATGGTAAAATAAATGAAAGCAGTCTTGCTAGGAAAATGAAGGGGATGCCTGCTTAGGATAACCCTAATTCAAATATATTTTAACTCATATTAATACTCTTGATTATCACATTTCAATCCTTCCTAGCACTGTGAAGTAAATAACAATTTTGGTGTCAGTATCAACTGGAACACACCATTGGCTGGAGAAATCCTAGACTCTATCTAGGATTTTATATAAAAATATTTTTGGTCAGCTAAAAACAGGAAAACATTGGGAGATGATGGGCTTTATGAACAGGGTAAAAGATTCATGCCCAGTGCTAAAAATTTGTAATATTTTCCAAAAAGATGACATTTATAAGTAACAAACCCAGACCCAGGAAATAATTAGTACAATTTCGGCTTGGCAAAGAAAAACAGGTTTACAGAAAGTAGCCTGCTCCCATGAAGTCTTCTTTAACTATGTGATCTCTATCCCTTCTCTTCTGCCAACTGTCACTTCTGTTTAGCCATTTTTCCTATCCGTAAGGAATGAAAGCCACACCATGTAGTGTAGTATGATAATGTTAAAGGAGCATTGCAAGAATGATTACATAAACATCAAGGAGAGGGGGGGAGGGGAAGAGAGTGGAAAAAAATAAATTCAAGAATATCTCATTTTGATTCTCTTTGATGCAAGAGGAAACAATATCCAGTTATTATACCCTAAAAATGAAGGTTAGGGATTATGATTTTAATCTTAAAAATTGTCAAGGTTACCGCTATACTCTATTCAGTACTAGGCTGAATTCAAGCATTATCAACTATCAACAGCAGTAGAAGCTGTTGTGGTTCAATTCTTGCCTAAGAAAGCCATTCTTAGATCTCCAACCATGATAATATAGAAAATAGAAAGAGCTTTGTTTAGAGACTCAGCTTTTGCATGTAACACTCTCCCACTGAAGCAGAGTTTAATCTGCCCCTTTGACACAATCATATATTTGTTTATATTTAAGAGCTGTGCATCTCTCTCACAGAGGAAGTTTGTGCAATAAAATATTGAAATCAGTATATAAAATGTAAGAGGCAAGGAATGCTAGCAATTAATTAAAAAATGGGAGGGCTTATTAGCCATAAATAAAATTTAGAATAGCAATGTAAAGATTATTATTGCTGCATCATTTACTTGTTAAATGTCCCTAAAAAATACAAACCTTTTAAAGAAAAGTATTTTTTAAAGAATGGAGGCTAAAAAAAGTATGTTCACATATGGATGTGAATCTTGGTAGAGTCTAGATTACATACAAATGTTATATTTCAAGTTACAAATGTTTATGGTTTTCCTATGTTAGATTATGGATTGGTTTTTCTTAATCTTAATCCGGAACCAAGTATGAGGTTGGACTGGGCTATCTCCATTATGACTTATGAAATAAGCCATTTCAAGTGTAGATTGCTCTGTCAATCCTATTGTGTTATTTCTGCCATTAACTATATGCAATGCTCCTTGTGGCCTCTGAGCTCATTATGCAATCACAATCAATGGTTATCAATGGCTTGGATTTAATTCATGTACATTTTACTATACGAGTGGGCATAATAGATCAATTCTAAGAAATGATCTGCCAGTTTTTAAAAAAACTCGCATGGATTTTTAAAAGCACAAATTCATCAAATGCACCAGATTCCATGTCTGCCTGCTTGCTTGCTGACCTGAACTTGACCATTGTTCCTTTAGTCCTTGGAGAAGTATATCATCAAATGAACCTCACACACAATCACACCTTTTTCATTCATGCTGACACCTGTTAAGTACAAATAGGACAGCAGCTCACAAAGGTTAAGAAAACTTTATATCTGGATCATCATAACAAAACCAGGAATGGAAAATCTTTGACAATTCTAACTTCCAATGCAGGACTGGAAATATGGTATTTGCCAAACATTCTCAGTTTGCAATTTTCTTTACCAATTATTTCAGCTTAAAGTGTACTTAGAACATGAAAGTCAACAATGGTAGGCATAAGAGGAATGCAATATCCTCTTGGAGCTACCCAAACATAGCTAACTGTATATACTGAAATAATTAATGTATTCGTTACCTGTTGATCTCTTCTAAGCATCCAGTAACATGCATGACCTTGTGTCAGAGGGGGAGCCGGACCTGGTGGAAATTGCGGAGACCTGGCTGGGCCACGAGGGAGGACTCCCCCTTGTCGAAATGTGCCCGCCAGGTTACCGTGCTTTTCATCAGCCCCGGGACCTAGGCAGGGGTGGAGGGGTTGCGGTTATTGTTAGGGAAGGTCTTGAGCCGAGAGAGACCATTGTGCCACAGACCACCGGCTGTGAGTCCCTCTGCGTGAAGTGGGGCCTAGGAAGGCAGTTGGGCTTGCTGGTTGTATACCTGGCTCCCCGCTATGTAACAGCAGCCCTGCCCGAGCTCCTTGAGGTGATCGCTACGATGGCAATTGAGACCCCCAGACTGGTAGTCATGGGGGACTTCAATCTGCCATCGGTGGGCGAATCATCAGAGGTAGCTTGGGAGTTCATGGCTTCCATGACGGCCATGGACCTGACCCAATTAATTCAGGGTCCCACACACGAGGGTGGACACACGCCGGATCTAATCTTTGTCTCTGGCCAATGGAAGAGTGATCTGGGTATAGGGGATATAGTCATCACACCCGTCATGGTCAGATCACTCATTTCTCCGGCTCGACTTTCCAATCGTTACTCCCCTCCGCGGGGAGGCGGAACCTGAGTCACCTATATGGTTCCACCCCAGGCACCTGATGGACCCTGATAGGTTCCAGATGGCGCTTGGGCCACTTCCTGTATCCCTGACCCGCGCCCCGATGGAGGACCTCGTGGCCGCATGGAATACTGCGGCCACGGGAGCCTTGGATCGGGTCGCGCCCTTGCGGCCTCTCTTGCGGCGGCGAGCCACCCTGGCTCCTTGGCTCACCGAGGAGCTAAGGGTGATGAAACACAACAAGAGATGCCTAGAGAGGAGATGGAGATCTACTCGGTCTGAATCTGACGGAACACAGGTGAAAGCCCATTTACGGACTTACCTTGTGGCGCTGAGAGTGGCCAAACGTCATCATTGTGCCACTCTCATAGCATCCGCAGATAACCGCCCTGCCGCCCTGTTTAGGGTGACCCGCTCCCTCCTCCAACAGAGGGTGCGGGAAACCCCATTACAGGGTAGAGCAGAGGAATTTGGGATTTATCTGCAGGATAAAATTGCTCAGATTCAGAGCGAACTAGTCTCCATCGATAGCCCAGTGGGATCCCCCGAGGCAGGTCTTGAGACAGTTTGCTGGGAAGAGTTTGACTCTGTTACTTCCGATGATATGGACAGGTTACGTGGGCGACTGCGAGCTACCACGTTTATTGGACCCGTGTCCCTCCTGGCTTGTACTGGCATCCTGGGAGGTGACACGAGGCTGGCTCCAGGAGGTTGTCAACGCTTCTCTTAGTGAGGGTTTCTTGCCCGCCTCCCTTAAAGAGGCTATGGTGAGACCCCTCCTGAAGAAGTCCTCTCTGGACCCAGCATTACTGGTTAACTACCGTCCGGTCTCCAATCTTCACTTTCTGGCGAAGGTTGTAGAGAGTGTGGTGGCACAACAGTTTCCCCGTCACCTGGAGGAAGTTGATTATCTGGACCCGCGCCAGTCCGGCTTCCGGCCCGGGCACAGCACTGAGACGGCATTGGTCGCGTTGGTTGATGATCTCTGGAGGGCCAGAGATGGGGGTTGTTCCTCCATCCTGGTCCTATTAGACCTCTCAGCGGCTTTTGATACCATCGACCATGGTATCCTATTGCATCGGCTGGAGGGGTTGGGGGTGAGAGGCACCGTGTTGCAGTGGTTCTCCTCCTACCTCTCCGGTCGATCGCAATTTGTGTTGACAGGAGGGCAGAGGTCGACCTCTAGGCCCCTCACTTGTGGGGTGCCTCAGGGGGTCGGTCCTCTTGCCACTCCTGTTCAACACATACATGAAGCCGCTGGGTGAGATCATCCGTGGTTTTGGGGTAGAGTACCATCTCTATGCTGATGATACACAGCTGTATATATCTACCCCAAACCACCCCAACGATGCCGTAGCGGTGATGTGCCAGTGCCTGGAAGCCGTGCGGGCCTGGATGGGAAGTAACAGACTCAGACTCAACCCATCCAAGACCGAGTGGCTGTGGTTTCCGGCATCCCGGTACAACCAGTTGACTCCATCACTGGCCATAGGGGACGAACATCTTACCCCTGTGGATGGGGCGCACAACTTAGGCGTCCTCCTGGATACCCGGCTGTCCATGGAAGATCAAGTGACAGCCGTGGCCAGGAGGGCGTTTTACCAGGTTCGCCTGGTACGCCAGTTGCGCCCCCTATTGGATCGGGATGCCCTCTGCACAGTCACTCATGCCCTCGTGACATCCCGACTGGACTACTGTAATTCTCTCTACATGGGGCTCCCCTTGAGGTGCACCCGAAGACTTCAGCTTGTCCAGAATGCAGCCGCGCGAGCAATAATGGGAACCTCAAGGTTTACCCACGTAACACCGCTCTTGCGCGAGCTGCACTGGCTACCTGTCGTCTTTCGGGTGCGCTTCAAGGTGTTAGTTATCATCTTTAAAGCGCTCCATGGCACGGGACCTAGTTATCTGCGGGATCGGATCCTGCCCCATACATCCCTGCGGCCGATTCGCTCCCACAGAGAGGGACTTCTCCGGGTGCCATCCACTAGGCTATGCCAGCGGGCAACGCCCAGGGGAAGGGCCTTCTCTGGAACGACCTTCCCCCCGAAATTAGAACAACTACGGACCTCCGCTCCTTCCGTCAAAAACTTAAACACTTACACTTACACACTTTTTCTTCTTGGCCGGCCTAGGTTAGTCTTCTGTCTTTTAATAGGGCTTAGGGGATTTTAGTTAATTTTAAAATTGGGGATTTTAGCGCAGGGATAATCATTGTTTAATTTGCTTTTTATTAATCTATTTATGTATATTTATTGGTATTTTTAATTTCCCTGTGCACCGCTCTGAGTCCCTTCGGGGAGAGGAAGCGGTCTATAAATAAAATTTATTATTATTATTATTATTATTATTAACATGTAGCAACGTTAATATTAATAAAGATGTATGTGGGGTACAGCATGGTATAGCTGGACTGTAGAAAGCACACTGTGAAATAACCAAAGCGTGCCATCAAACCTATTGCTCAAGTGTCAAGAAAGCTGTATCTCTCAAAGGTTTTGTGCAGCAATTTCAAGGGTACTTTAAAATTGCTGTGTGTCTAAATATACAGATTCAGGTGGTCAGGAAAGGTGCACAGCCCTAGGGTACAGTTACCAGATTTAAATCTGAAAGATACATTTAATTAAATATTGATACACTCAGAATAGTGTAGCTTGTGACCTAACTATTCAACTCAACCCTGTTGAAAAACGTTTGATATGGTCTTTAAATTGCAGATTTTGCTTTCTTAATGAGCCAGATGACCTTTTGCAAAGAGCACTGAGCAGCCACACAAGAAGAAAAAAAGAAAGAAAGAAAGCTAGTTCAAGAAGAGCAACAGTTTTGGATAGCAACTCAAGTAAATTAGAAGCAAGGAGACTTAGGCAAAACTATCCATTTCTTGCAACAGGAATAAAATGATTTCTTCTCTGGTAGCATTGAAGACCTAATAGTTTGAAATCCTACCTTTTTCATATGATTCTAATTTACCCAAGCAATGTGCCAATCTCATTTTTGGTTCACTCATTTGGTATGTAGTAAGATACCAAATTCAGTATCTGTGGATTTCTATCATTTTTGTGTGAAATTAAATCTATGATGGATTTCTGTTCTTTTTCTAGCTGGCAGAATCATTATTGAAAGGCTTAAAAAAAACAACAATAGGATCTTTTGGAACTATGTGTCATGACCTGCTCTGAGCCCCCAGCTCATTATGACAAGTCTCAGTATAATTTTCAGTTTACAATAAACACATTCTTTATTATTCCCAGCAGATTCTTTGTATACCATTATGGCGATGTTAAAAAGTTCACCAGTTTGTGTTTCATGATATGAACAATACTAGTAAGATATGAAAAAACCCTGGCAAATTGATCTACTAATCTGCAATGTTTTTAGAATATAGTATTAAGAATGACATTGTGCAAAGTGGCGTCTCAACCTTTTTCTTCCATTAAAATAATTGGTACCCCTGCAGTTAGAAAAGGCAACAAAAAAGGCCTATAACAATGGTTTAGTTACTAACATTCAAATAGAACTCCAGCAAATGATATTTTGAGATGGCAGAAAAAAAAGTTGCAGAAGAAAAGATTCTTAAGGATTATGAATTTTTACCTTTAGAAAACTAAAGTTGGAATATATCTTTTATATTTATTTCTGAATAACAATTACTTGATATAACTCAATTGTAAGAAACAGATTGTCTGGTTTGTTGAAATGTCCAGGGTAATGGCATGTTTGTTAATTTTTGATAGATTTCTCCTTATGAAATTTGTCAAATATTTCACAGTATTTAAACTCTGAATTCATGCAAAAATGAGAACAAAAAACAATGTTTCTTGTAAAAAGATCCATCATAGGAAAAACAATAAGTAGCTGAGATCTGAAATAATAATTGAAGAATTATAATTCTATGTGATGTAAAGCAAATGACCATACAACAAAAACCTACTTTCCATTTTCATAGGATTTTTGCCTGTTAGTTAGTGTGTTTTCTTTTAAAATTCACCATATTGTACTTAAGAACACCTCATACCAATGAATGAAAAATTTCTACTTTCTCTTTGTACAATCGGTGGAAAGAATTTGCCACAATGTGAAAAGGAGCTTCAAAATTTTCCATCTCTTTCTGTAAAGAGAAAAAGAAACAATTACAAATGGATGAATAGTTATTTCATCAAGCTATTGCATAAATCAACCAAAGTAATCCAGCCTTTCCTCAAAATGAAAATAGATGCATTTATATAGATCCAGTAAAATAAAGCTACTCACTACTGATATTTCACAGTATTCCAGGCCATTTGCTTCTGCCCACTGTTGTGCTTGTTTGCGCTCTACAACTCTCCTATCACTTAAATCAATCTTATTGCCCACCAGGACACCTAAAAAAAAGAAAAAGAAATATTGGATTGTTACAGATAAGCAAGCTAACAAGAATTGTCTGACATTTATCAAGTGAAAAGGATCACAAAGGAATAAGCTAGAATATAAATTTAACAATTCTGCAATGCATGTCTGAGTAAACTGAAGAAAGCAATTGTTTGGAATTAAGGTTCTGTTTTCCAGCATATTTGAGAAGTATGAGATGTAGAAACAAAAAAGATATGTATATAAGAAAATTTATAATATATATAAATTTTATATATATATTAAAATTTCCTACCTGGAGTATGAATGCCTGATGTTTGGATTCTTAGTCTTTCTAGCCACTTAGCAGAGTTATTGAAAGATTGCTCATTGGTGACATCGTACACAATGCACAGGGCATTGGGCTGTTCCCACTATATAGTAAAAGGAAAACACTATAAGTTATGCTGAAATAAATCACCCATATCATCTATTAAAAAATGACAAAATATTGTTGTAGAAGAAGCATAATAAAATCCAGTTTAAAATAGTCTTTTTTTTTTTTTTTTTTTTTTTTTTACAAAAATCCAGAATCCATTCCATTTGGAAATATCATGTATTTATAAAAGGGGACATGTATCCAAAAATGTAGGAATGAACAAAACAACATTTAATAGGAGTTCATTTATTTTAAAGTCTGGAATATCAACATTTAATAAGAGTTCATTTGTTTTAAAGTCTGGAATATCAACCATGTTCAAGGAAACAAAGTGATTTGATTCAAAATAGAAATAAATTAGAGGAAGAGAAAATGATGCCTGTAATTGCAATTAAACTTTCTACTTTTTAAAAAAATTAGAGACATTAAGTAAATGTGGGCTACCGTTACTCTTTGAATTATCAATTAAGAAAAGCAAATTAAAAGTTACAGCTACTTCTGTGTTTTAAACTTGCAAAACAAGAATACATATTCAAGATCTCTGAACAATTAAGATATAGAAAATACAACTGTACTTTCTAGCACAAGTATCAGACCAGCGATCACTGCACGTATAGCATGTTTTCTTCTAAATGGGCATATTTAATAATAATAATAATAATAATAATAATAATAATAATATTTAATATTTGTAAACCGCTCATATTTAGGGACTCATATTTGCTCTCTAGGACACCTCCAAATGATGGGATATGGTTTTCTTCCACAAAGCTGCACCCCTTAAAACAATCCATGTCTGCACTTTTTTTTTCTGCGCAAACAGAGGAAAGGAGTGAAATGTACTCAGTTAAGAAACTCGGCAAATAAGGCAGTTTTAAGCAACCAATTTCATTTTTTGACATTTTTATACTGGGAAAGGCAACACATTAACAAAGGCTTAGGAACTGCCTAGTGAGGAACTGGTAGTGCTTTCCATTGACAAAGAGGACTTCAGGGAGGGAAAGGCCTTGGTTTCATAGGCCAGATGGGAGTCCTGTTGGGCCAAAAACCCCATGAGAGACAGAATTTCTTAGTTTAGCTAATTTGTTTGGTAATGGACTTGAACTTTGGTCACCTTGCATTTGAGCCACTGCAGTGTGCTCTATCTGAGGTTGTTCTTAAAGACCATTTGGAAGCTGCAGCTGGTCTAGAATGCAGCAGCAAAGGCAGTTCTGGGCATACTTAATACAGCCATGTAAAACCAATGCTTCATGGTTCCCAGCTGACTTCCAGGTAAATTGAAGGTGCTGGTTATCACTTATAAGGACTTTCATGGCATAGAGACTAGATATTTTAGGGACTATTTGCTGATCTGGCATACTCAAGAGTCTACTAAGCAATTTCTACCCTAATGGAACTCTGGAAATAGAGCCTCTTTGTGACAGTGGCTGTGCTCTGAAATGACATTCCCTCTAGAGAGTCGTATGTCTGTTTCCCCAACCTTGTTTAGACAAGCCCTTAAGATCTAGCTTTTTCCCTTGGCCTTGGGATAGAGTGGGTGCACCTCCTGCTAGATTGCCTGATTTGTGAGATGGTATTTATTTTCTCTGGACATTTTTCTGTTTTGTGAAAAAAATTGTTCTACATCTTCTATATTGTACAGTCTTAAAAATTAAGTGATATATACTATAACTGACATATACTATAACTGAAATAAAACAAATACAATAGAAACATTTTATGTAAGAATCATAGCATCCAAGCAAACAGCAGATCTTTCAGGAGAAAAGACAGGTAAATAAAGATTTTTACACTTGCCAATTTATCTAGTATTTCAGAAAAGAGTTCTTTGCCTGCTGAATCAAAGAGGAAGAATTCCTGAAAAGAGAACAAATATATTGTTTAATTAAAAAATATTCCATAGTTCAGAACAGCTTTTGAATTCTAGAATTTTCAGCCATAGCTGGGGGGAAACGTCTCTTTCCGCAAATAGCTAATCAGCTTGCAGCATAAAAGATAAATGTAATTTATTGAGTTAAATCATAAATTCACACTCCATAGACAGAATAGCTCCAGGCCATACCTAAGTTGCAAAGATGCCATTCTCGCATGCCCCCTCTTTCCTCAAGAACTAGCCTGTGGTGCTGAGTCACCACAATACACAGCTGCAATGGAGTGAGTTCAAGGAATGGTCCATAGATCTTGAACAACTTATCTTTACATAAACCAATAGGTCCAGTTATTATTCCCAGTTAACTTAATGCATACTGTAATGAAAATAGCAATTTAACAGTTACATATTTCTGGTGCAAAAATATAAGACTTTCAATGACTATGAGATCTTAAAATAAATTTGGCACAAAAGATGTAAAAAGTTTTCACACAGGTTGTGTTTTGAGTATATTCATGCATTCTCCTCTTACTTACAAAAACCAGCTTTAAAGCATTTGGCTCAAACAAATATATACAAAAGCCAAAATACTTCTAACAAAAATACTATGTTGAACATTCCATACAAATTGAGATAGTTATAATATTTATTAAGCTTACATAATGCAAGCTGTATTTAAAAAAGACTGGAGAAGGCAAATACAGGTAGCCCTCAACTGAGTCACAAATGAGCCTAAAATTTATGTTAAGTGAGAAATTTGTTGAGTTTTGCCCCATTTTATGACTTTTCTTGCCACTTTAGTTAAGCGAATCATTGCAGATGTTAAATTAACGGTTGTTAAGTGAATCTGGTTCCCCCATTGATTTTGCTTGTCAGAAGGTTGCAAAAGGGGATCACGTGACCTTGGGATACAGCAACCATCATAAATACAAGTCAGTTGCCAAGCATCTCTATTTTATTCATGTGACTGTGGGGATGCTGTAATGGTCATAAGTGTGAAAAATAGTCATAAGTCACTTTTTTCAGTGCCATTGTAACTTCAAATGGTTATTAAACAAATTGTTGTAAGTCAAGGACTAGCTATATAGTATCAAAAAATGAGGTAAATAATTTGCACAACTGGATTATTGTAATCGCAATAATAATTATATTGCCCTGTACATGGAATTGCCCCTGAAGACCATCTGGAAACTAGAGTTGATACATTAATGGATGCCTCTCAGGATACCCACCGGCATTGCTGTTATGGTGATTGGTTGCCAATAGATTTCAGGTGAAATTTAATATGCTGGTTATTATCTATAAAACCCTTAATAGCTTAGGGCCTGGATATGTTAGGGACTATCTCCAATCTTTATGGACCACCAATATGTTCTGGCAGAGTGGGTATGCTCCAGATTTCTATTAAAAGGTGTTGCTTTATAGGACTTTAAGTGTGCCTTTCTTGTTATGGTTCTATTCTCTGGACAGCATCTTTCCAAAAATATAGACATCTCCCTCTCTCCTGAGATTATGAAACACTTTTAAGACTTGGCTTTGGGCTTAATCTTGGGATGATGTGTTTGTGAGCCTGTTTTGGTTTGGCTTGTTATTGTCAAGACTGTCTTAAGTTTGTGCTCCCTATCGTACTTTGTATTTTAATTGCTTTTACTGCTTTGATATTTATAAGTCACCCAGAGTTCATGGGAGTGGGTGGCTATAATAAATTTGAAATAATAATAGTGCAACTAATTATGACTTTTTCTATTTTTTTAATCTGGGAGGCATTCCGATTAAAAGATTCATAGACAATGAAGTGCCATTCTACAAAACCAATATTAAAGTTCCGAATGCAGTTGAACACAATTAACAAAACACAACTTAACAAAACACAAATAATATTTCTGAGAAAACTGTCGAAGGAGTTTTAAAATATATATATAGATATATAAATCTAAATCATAGCCAATCTTACCACGCTATCATTTGTTCCTGGAATAGGTACTGTCTTCACCAATAGTTCCACTCCTACTGTCTTAATGATCAGAACATGGAAAAATATATCAATAATAAAATCAGTTTATTTTACAACTTGTTAGGTCTCTCAAGTAAC
This sequence comes from Rhabdophis nuchalis, assembly GCA_039707465.1. Classification (NCBI taxonomy): domain Eukaryota; kingdom Metazoa; phylum Chordata; class Lepidosauria; order Squamata; family Natricidae; genus Rhabdophis; species Rhabdophis nuchalis. Next base: position 94,481,291 of record CM077648.1, on the reverse strand, counting down.
TCTTTACAATACCCAGTGCTAGCTATTTTTCAGTCAGAGAAACTCACATTTAATTCTAAAATCTTGGCTGAAAAAACAAAATTAGGCTGAAAAATGTTTTATTCATTTAATTTAAATATCTTATTTACTAAAAGCCTTTCAAGTTAATTCCATATTACTTGAGGATGGGTATAAAGCATACCTGTCAGATCAGCATTATATTTGCCAGTTCCAATTGAGCTTCTATATAAACAGGCCACTATAGGGATGCCTATTCCGTGTGTGTGTGTGTGTGTGTGTGTAGTGGAAAATGGAATTGAATAGTTTTCCACCTGAAAATAACTGGGTATAAACTGATTCTAGCATTTTTTAAAAAATGTTCTAACATTGATCTTAAGGATCATAATTAATACTTAGTTCATCAGTATCTCAGTCTATCATAAGCCTCACCAGGGTATAGTTTTTCTGAAAATGAGCCCCATCATTGCAGAACATCTGGACCAAAGCAGTCTTCCCCACAGTTGAATCACCTGCATTACAAAAGGATGAAAAAGCTTTGATTAAGCAATTTCTACTTAAGAAACCATGAGTTCTCTCTCTCCCATTTTATTATTGACTGGTAAACAAGCTTATATTTATACTAGGCTTTCCACAGAAAAGGAAACCCATAGAAATTCAAGGGTGAATCAAGGGTATAGTATCCTCCAGGTTTCCTGGCTGATTTGAATTTAATTTAGTTTTAAAAAATGCTTGAAGTTAAATAGTTAGCAGGCATGCTACAGAATGAAGCACCAACCTCCAGTATCCTCTTTAATATCAATATGTGGGACAAATTCCATGCTTGAAATAATTAGGAACAAATTTAAACAATAAAGCTCCCATTAGAATACTATTTTAATCTATAATGACTTGACAGTAGAAATTTCCTATGTAGTTGTAATCATCAAATACCTCAGAACGGATACTATGAAGCTGAAAATGGGCAAAAAGGGCACAAATAATAAAAAGAGGTGCTTAGCATAGTGTTTTTAGGGTGGCAGTTCTTTCTAATGATTTTTTTTTTAATGCCAATGGCCCACCTGGTGGCCTGTATGTGATACAGACCTTATTTAGAACAGATATACATCCCACAATTGGGGGTTGAGGTATTTCTTATACAATTGCCTATGTCATACTACAGGCATTTACCCAGCTACTCTTACCACCTTTCTCCACCATTAACACACCCTACGTCTGTCTTAACTTACTGTTCTAATCCACCCTGATTCTCATCACCCACTGCAGTGCAGACCCTGTGCCAATGCAGTGTAGTTCTTGGCAATGTAGATATTTTGATAGGTTTTGAGAGAGACTAATAGAAACCAGGGGGGGGGGGGGAAAGCCTTTATTGGTGTTCTGGGAATTATGTTTCAGCTAACAGGTTCTGCAGCCTTAAGTTTGAAAAACCTTGGATTTAGAGATATCAAAAGACACTCAAACTAACAGACATGTAGGGAAAGAACAATGTCCTACAAAGGTAAGGAAATCATGTGTGCTCCATCCAACTGCCTTGCAAGTAATCCTCACTGGTTAAAAAATTAGCACAATAGTAGAACACATGATTTGCATGAAGGAAATCTCAAAAGTTTTAGATGGCTGGCATCCTTAGGTTTAAGTCAGGAAAAACTCCAGCCTGAACTGTTTCAAAGTAGCAACTAGCAAACGATTCGATCCACAATTCCCCAAAGTAAGCCTAAGCAGAGTGTTAATAGTTTACTGAATATACCAGCATTGAAACCAAGCCAAAGGAGCCAATCTTATAGCTCGGCTTCTCAATTTAAGTGTTAGGAGGAATCTCAGCCTACTGTGAATCAAGCAGATTCCTCGTCCTCATTTCCAAATTATCTCATTCATTTTGAGTGCAATTTTTAAGATAGGGAACCGCTGGGAAGCAACGGGGGTTCCTGACCCAAGTCTTGATTTAGGATTATCCAGGCCTTATTTAAAAAACAGAAGAAGATACAACTGAAAACCGTGGTGGCCAGTTTAGGGACTCACCCGCCACGATGCATTTGGCCGCCAGTTTCACCATGGCCTGTATTTGATCTTCACCATATAAATGGGCCTTCGGGGAAGCTGGAGGAAGAGACGTGCGTTTATGAGGACTGAGATTTTGAAAATTAAACGGAGCCCAGAGACATCACGCACTCATGGAAGCCGGGGTGTGTGTGTGGTGTTGATGTAGGGAAGGGGGAGAGAGTGTGTGTGAGTCCCTCTGGAGACCCTGCTAGAAAAAAGGCTGTTATGAGTTCCACTGTGGAGGAAAAAACCGCCTTTTCCTCCCAGTCGCAGGGAAACACAAGCCGGAGCTCTCTTAGCAACAGCACACGAAGGACCCCGCTACCCTTCCGTTCATTCGCCGATGCCTTCCATCGGAGGATTCCAAATAGCAAAAGGCGATTGGTTAAGCGCTTCGCCAGACCGTCTCCATTGGCTGTCACTTTCATGTTTTCCCGCCTTTGAGCCAAGGGGGCCGCCCATGGCTTCGGTGCATTGGTTTTCAGCATATGCCGCTCAAAACAAAATCAGTTTGTGATTGATAAGGTCGACGGTCAATCTCTTGTCCCATCGGCGTGACGCCGTCCTGCCCCCTCCGACTCTCAGGCAAAAGGATGATGTCATTCGAAGCTACAATTTTAGCGTGCGTTGGCCTTAGCGTTTTAGTTCTACCCGGTAATTTATGATACCCCTAAGAGAGTATTTTATGATTGGTTAAAATGCAGATGGATTGTACCATTTGAACAAAAAGAGTCGTTTTGTTTGTTTATCGATCTTCAAAGAAAAGTTTGTACTGATTGATGAGAGAACCCTTTGCATATTTAGTTGTGCTTTCTCTGGCGTGTCCAGGTAGGCCCCAAAGCGATGGAGAATAGAATGAACCGTCGCTTTCATCCCCGCCTCCTGCCGTTCTAAATAATGGACTTTCTCACACCGCTCTTTAGCTCTCATGTACTTTCTCGCGTCTGGCTCGCTCCACGCAAGGTTAACTGAGTTTTTGACGCCTGCGTACTCTGCAGCTGCCGCTCCCTTCCCCCTATCCTGCTTTAGGAAAGGGCAGCGAGGGGTTGAGGCTGCTCCGCGTTCGAGGCATTTCTCCAACGACCGTTGGCCTCAACCACTCCTGCCTTCTTTGCCCCTTTCGTTGTGATTGACTGACATTTAAGGCTTGTGCAAGCCACTGCCCTCAAATCTGTGAGGAGCAGAAACGGCTTCTGGTTGACTTACCTGCTGAGTAGCCTCTGCTATCAGCCCACACAGGGCTCCCTTCATGCTTCCCAAGCAAAAGCCGAAACGAAATCGCCAGCATTATTATTCGTATTATTTTACCAGTATATTTCCCTTTCCTTGAAGGAGTTCAAAATGGAACAGTTGATCTTGATCTCACAAAACACACTAAGGCCAACATATCTGTTTGCAGGAATATTTTCTCCTAACTTCCTTACTTGTTCCAGCTTCTGTAAAGCTGCCCTTATTGTCAAGATCCTTTGTGGGTGACAGAATGGAAGATGATTTAAGTCTGCCTCAAGTCCTGAATCCAGGGTTGATCTCAATTATACCATAGCAGCAAGCTGGGTCTCTTATGTAAACCAAATGCCATGAAAGTAATGCATTTTGGATGATGAAATTAAATCAGAATAGCTGAAATAAGAAAATGAGTATCTTGAATTGTAAAATGGATGCTTCCTTTATTCCGTCATTGAGGTGTTTATTTTTTTCCAAATTGGAAACAGTTCTGCAGTAGCAAAACCTTTTAAAGATGCATTGATTCTCTCAGGGTCAAGGTAGCAGCTCTCAAGGAAGTTTGGGAAAAGCTTGGCATAACAGAAAAGTTGCCTATGATATTCCCTTGGAACCTCCAAGATACAGTTCAATTCCCTCTTGTACTCATTTCTTAAGATTCAATTCACACCATACTTCACTTTCTTTTCTGAAGATGTTAACAGTTTTGTTTTTATTTTACAAAATGGTGAGGCAGTGAGAGACATAAACGTAGCAAAAAAAAAGAGAGAGGTATAATTACAGTGCCAGTAACTTATTCTCTGAAAATGCTCTAAAATCAGTGTCTTAAAAAACCTGTCAGTCCACCCTGAGAAGCAGTCAGTCAGTGCTAAAAAATGACAGTGGGGAATAAAGGAGAAATTCCAAAAGAAGGACTAGCCAAACAAAAAATGAAAATCATTGATGATGAAACCATTATGCAAGGTTTATAACTTTTGCTATTACCAATAAAATTTAAATTAATAATTTTATTTGCAGGGATTATACATTTATGAAAGGCAAACATGAGTTTGAATATGATGCAAGAGAAACTACAAAGGCATATTTGTGGGTAACTTAACCATAGTTTACTCAGCTATTCAGCTCTGGATTTTGGGTTTACATGACATAATGTCCATAGTGTTGATATTTGATATTCATTTGCTCCATCTCTTTGTAGCCTGAATTGAACTGATCTGAGCAACAATTCACCTATATTTTTATGGTCATAATATCATTGAGACTCTAAGCCAGGCATGTCCAAAGTCAGGCCCGGAGGCCATTTGCGGCCCGGGGGTCGGTTTAATACGGCCCTCCATCAGCCCTCCCTGCTCTGTGTAAATGTGGCCCTCCCTTCCTCCCTCTGTCTCTGGGGCTGTGTGGCTGGGAGGGAGGTGGACGGAGGTTAGGGACGCCTCCTCCCGCAGCGGGCGAGGGAGCAGGCAGGGTGAGCACCCAAGGCTACCGTCATCTTAAGCACCACTGAGGCTGTCGCCCGGCAGGGGCGTCAGGCAGGGAAGCCGGTCGCGCCTCCATCGCTGCACATTCTGGGGCTGCGAAGCTGGGAGGAAGGTGAACGCGCGGCCCCAGAACGTCCGCTTGGTGTGTTCACCTCCCTCCCAGCTACGCAGCCCCAGAACGTGCAGCTCCCGTCGCATAAGGTCGCCCGGCAGGGGAGTCAGGCAGGGAAGATGGACGCGCGGCCTCAGAACGTAAACCGTGGTGCCTGCCGGAGGGAGCCGCGATGGAGACGCGACCGGCTTCCCTGCCTGACGCCCCTGCCGGGCGACAGCCTCGGTGGTGCTTAAGATGACGGTAGCCTTGGGTGCTCACCCCGCCTGCTCCCTCGCCCGCTGCGAGTGGCGAGGGAGTGACTGACAGACACAGAGAGAGACAGAAGGGGAGGGAGGGAAAGACAGAGAGACAGACAGAGACAGAGAGAAAGAGAGGGAGGGAGAGAGACGGAGAGAGACACAGATAGAGAATGAATCGGAATCGGATTGAATCGGAGACAGACGGGGAAAGAGGGAGAGACAGACATACAGAGAGAGGGAGGGAGGGAGAGAATCAGAGAGAGTGACACACACAGAGACAGGGAGAGACAGAGAGAGGGAGGGAGAGACAGATACTGATTAAGTGAGTGAGAGACAGACAGACAGACACACACACACAGAGTGACAGAGAGAAAGAGAGAAAGAGAAAGAGAGAAAGAAAGAAAGAGAAAGAGAAGGAAAGAGACAGAAAGAAAGAGAAAGAGAGAGAGAGAGAGAAAGAGAAAGAGAGAAATGGAGAGAGAGAGAGAGGAAGAAAGAGAGAGAGAGAGAGTGAGAGAGAAAGGGAGACAGAAAGAAAGAGAAAAAGAGAGAGAGAAAGAGAGAGAGCGAGAGAAATGGAGAGAGAGGAAGAAAGAGAGAAAGAGGTAGGTAAGCTTTTTTTAAATTTATTTTCAATACCTTGTGAAAACTCAACTGTCAGTTGATCTTAATGTTATGAAATGAAAAGTATGTCATTTGCAATTAACTTGGCATAAAATAATTTATTTGCATTTAATTGTAATGGTTCAAAGAATGTTCGGAAAAATGTTCGGCCCTCCACCATGTTCACTTCATCCAATCTGGCCCTCTTTGAAAAAAGTTTGGACACCACTGCTCTAAGCCATCTTGTCTTGTATTCTTGCCTTGATTTTTCTATTTTCTATTGCCTTCAATGTTTTCAGGTTTATTTAATAATACGTTAGATTAAATGTGGCTAGCAGTTTTCAAATAATTAAAAGACTGTCATAGAATTAACAGTGAGATTAGTAAAAAAGAAATGACAGGAGATAAAGCACCTGCAGAGAAGACTTAAATTAAATAGACACTTCAGTCTAAGCCATGGCTTGTTTATCTATGGTTTGTTAAACCACAGTTATAATTTCTTCTGATTTATTCCACTTATATGTTATATGATAAACGTATATTGAGGAATTGGAAAAAGATCACCATCATTTTTAAAACTGAGGAAGAAACATCAATAAGTTAAGCTCTACTGATGATACTACTTTGATAGCTGAAAATATGAATGATTTCCAATCTTAGTAATGAAAGTCAAGGAGCACATTGAAAAGGGATCTAAGATTAAGCATAAGAAAACTGGGAATTCACAGTAAAATTATGTTGAACAGCTCTACCTTTAGGATTAACAATAAAAGAACAAAAAGTCAAGGTATATACCATAGACTAGCACTTGATGGTGTAGCAATGAAGTTTTGAAAAAGATACTTAAATGCTGTGATGTGTCTGCCTACAAAGATCAAAATTATTTAGGCAATGTTTTCCCCTGTTACTTTACGGAAGAGAAAGTTGGACTGTAAATAAGCAGAATAGAAAGAGAATTTATCATTGTAGTATTGGAGAAGACTCCTGAGCATGCCATGGATAGCCAAGGAAGCAAACAAATGAATCATAGAACAAATCATTTCAGAATTCTCACTTGATATGGCCAGGTTCAAATCATCATATTCTAGATACCTAAATCTCTTGATGGTTTATAATGCTGGGAAATGTGGAATGAAAGAAAAGAGGGCTATTTCAAGATTTTAGGATAGGAAACAGTACTATTTTTAAATTAGAGTTGAAATATATAATAATGACCCACAACCTCTAACAACTAAGGAGAACTTAAGCACATTGAATTAAACAATCTACTTGATACTAGTTTGCAATATGTGCGTATAATATCAGTAGAAACATTTTAGCAAGAATAGATAATCATTGCTCTCCTTAATCTCTTACTAATGGCCATATTGGAGCTGATAGAAATTTTACTTCAAGCTATCTGAAGAGCACCAGGTTGCAAATATATTATCTCTGCACTTCCATATGTAGGCTGATGAAGGAGAATCATCATCGTCATCATCAATTTAGTTATGAATTATATTTTGATAGTGTGAAGCGCTGGGTAGGGGAAGCAAGAGTTAATATCACTGTACCGCTTGGGAGCTGTTTAATAAAATATAAAGAGGATAGCATTTACTAATAATCTTTTCTTGATTATCATTGAAGATTAAAGGGCAAGGGCAGAAGGACAGTTCTGATACAGCAAAAAATGCTACATATCATCTAAACTGCTACATGTCCAGAATTTGAGATATATTTTCAAGAGCCAAAAGAATAAAAACCCTATGTAAATTCTGATCACATTTCTGCCCAGAATGTTCTTTAATGAGAAAGCCATCCAATGTGAATTCTAAAATTGGTGAGCATGAATCAAAGCTGGAGTAAATCACAAATGTTAGGACAAGCAGCCAAATGTAAAAGTATCAGCAAAGCAAAATACATGGATGACAATAGCACAAAACCTTTATTTTCATTTACTTGTAATTCATCATTTGATTTAGACAGGTACAAGGAGGTAGAAGTGTTGAAACATATCTTAGCAGCCAAATGAAGTAATTCTATTCAGTGTTTCTCTAAAGTGTCTTCATTCTTTGTTTGAGATATGAAATTTAGAACACAACAATAGGAGAGATTTCTGCAGGGGAGTAGAAACCACCAGGCTTACAAATATATGGCACAATCTCTTATTTCTGTGGAGTTCATTGGTGCTACAGATCTCTAGAGAGAGGGAGGCATGTTTTACTAGTCCACCCCAGATGCCCAATAGGGTTTTTTTGGATTCCAAAGGGCATTTGGATCAGATTATAAAGATATTTATTTAGTTTAACTTTTTACATTTGTTCTTTCAATGCTACAATCTTCATCTGTATGATTGGAAGAGGGTATCTGCATTTGAAAAAAATCAAGATACAGCCAGGCACTGCTTCTTTTTTTATGTGCATTGCACAGGTGTTAAGATATGTGTCAATATTATCCAAAAGCTAATGGAATAGCAGCAAATTTCTACCTCGGTAAAATTAGGAGGTATTTGGTTCACTGGATAGAATACCTTTTCTTATTATTTTCCCTCTATGACTCTGTTATATTAGATACTGATTCTCACAGCTGGAAAATATTGAAAATAGTATTCAGGGTAAAGTTCCAGGTTCCACACTCCCTATTATTTGCAACTTCTGAGTTTAGGTTGCTAGGCCAAGTGTAACTCTTGTTCTTGCATAATCACACATCAATAGATTATTTCAATAAATACGGTGCCTAATTTATGTGCCTAACAGTCAGAATATAGTTTAGTCCCTGTGTGAGTAAGTTTGACCTACATTTCTTTTAGAACTGCCTGCATCTTCCAAAGAAATTGATTACTAATTCTACAATAGCAGGTTGTAATTACTGAATATAATACTGAATGATGCCTCCAAAATACCATTTCCCCTTTTTTGCAAACATTTCATGAAAATGTATGGGGGCTTGGGAGACAGTTAACAGGCAGACAATAATTTTGCTACTTATAAAGAAGCAAGCTGATTATCTTGAAAGTGTGCAGATAACTTGGATGTATGATCTGAAGTAGGTGTGTAGGGTGGATTTTCTATTTTTTATCCCATAATGAATGCTGTGTTGCACCTTTCTGCTTAATCATCTGGACATGCTATTTTTTTTCCTATTGCTTTCTTTCCACTAAAAGATAAGCATGGTGTCAGCTCCGGCAAGCCCAAGAAAACCCCAAGAGTTTTTCTTGACTGTGTTTCAAGGACTATCTGCTTAGCTTTTCAATGTAGTGTGCCAGATGGATCATATACATGACAGGTAGGGCAGGGGTCTTGCTATGTGGGTGACAGTGGCAAGGGAGCATTTATCTGAAACAATGCTGTCCTTAAATGATCTCATAGACAAGCCATGTGATATGTGTATGCTCAGTAGGGACTAGGAAATGTATTGTATCATAGTCCCAGGCTTATACAGCTCTAGTTAATGCTTGCTGTAATGTCTTTTCTATCAGGTTAATTCCAAAATATTGATTATAAATTGACTTTTAAAAATGACAAATCAACCTGTTATTGACAAATAATACAGTAACACCACAATTTAGAACTATTGAAAAAAAAATCAAATGAAAGTTGTATGGAGCTAATTCATATATTTATAAGCATAACATGATTAATGAATAATTATTATCCTATAAACGTAGCTGCAGGTATGAATCAATCCTACTTAAGAAGCTTGTGCAAAGTCATGTGGAAGTCAGTCCTGCTATAGTTCTTTATTACTTTCAGTAGAAGTATGCATAATATCTCAAGTCTGCAGAGAGATGATCTAGGGCAGGACTGTCAAACTCACGGACTGTGGGCCGGATGCTCCACCCGCTGGTCACACCCATGCCTGGTTTAGCGAAGGGAAAAAATCATTATACGCCGTGAGTTTGACACCCCTGGTCTAGGGAAGAATTCAGCAGCCAAACAACAAGGCTATATGTTTAAGGCTTCAGATTGTTGTTACTGTATGAAACCAGATTATCCATAAAAAATGGACAGCAGAGAAGAACAGTTCCCTCACCACTATTACGTGAGTGCCCTGTCTTACTTCCAGAAATGGAGGCAGCTTTCCAAAAGGATAAACCTCCTCTCTTAACAATATGTGTGCACTATTGTCTCCTGCTATGTGTTGTGGCCCGCCACCTGCCAGCGAAGCTGGCGGCAGACTCGGATGATGAGGAGGTTGGGGAAGAACTTGGGCCCATTCTGGAGCCTGGGAAGGCTTTGATGGATGCTCAGTGTCAGACACAGAGATAGACCCAGGGCCGTCCGGCATTTCCCAGCCACTGGAGAGGCAGCTGACTTTGGAGTCAGAAATGAAGAACAGCTGGGGGCTGTTCCAGATGCGCCTATGCGCAGAGCAGATAGGAGAGGTGAACAATGGAGGACAATGAGTCGGCTCGGGAAGCAAAACAAACGTGGACGCTGAGTGGCCCTTCCCTGGCTGGGGAATAAATAGGAGGAAAAGGGAGGGATAGTTTCTAGAAAGTTTGCTCCTTATATGTTTCATGGGACAAAGACTGCCTTGCCAGAACGGAAGTTTGTCTATTTCTTTGACTTAATTTACAGCCTTCCGGCTGGGAACTCACAGTGTTGCATTTATCTTAACAAGCTGATAAGGGCTATTGCTTTGCAGAACTCTTGACTGGACTTTCTGTTAGTGAATGCAGTTAAATCCCAAGGCGTAATTAAAGAGGAGTTTTTCTTTGCGAGGAGTCTGTTTCTTGCTTCAGAACACTATGCACACATTTCCTATCAAACAATTAGGCAATATTTCAATTCAAATTGGGAACACGTGCAAAGGAGACCTAGATTTTCTGTCAGTTTTCCTACCTGCTCCCATTAATGCTGGTAGCTATCGTAAAAAGTAACAATCTGATCCATACTGAATATTGATAAAGAATCCAGTATTGATACAAATCGATACTACCTGATTTCTATAGTATTAGTTTTCTTTTCTCTTCATTTTAAATCATTATGGTGCATGAAGGATTTTTATATTGTCACCATTGCTGTTCCTGTTGTAGTTGTTATATTTCACCAATAAAAATATTTTCTAAAATATAAGAAAGACCAGCTTTTATTCTGATTTTCTCCAACCCATTAAGAGATCTTTAAAGAAACCAGAAACAGCTCATGAGGGACTGATTTTTCTCCCTTGCATATTATTACAAAAATGTAAAATCATGCTTTATCACTAACCTATCCCATTGTCGTGATTTTTAAGGGAAGGAATGCAAATAATGCTGAGTTTTGCATAACTCTGCTTCACCTAATTATTGCCTTAAAATTAATTAACAAGAGTTACCTTAAAAAACACTCCACAACTCAATACCCATTCCTACTATATGTTCAACTTTATGCCAGTTCTGATCTCAGATAGCAGGATGGGAAAATGCCTTAACCTCACTGGCTCCCTTGAAATTGCTGCTAGTCATGATTGATGATGCTGGACTTAGAACAAACATCAGTATGACTCAGGAAAAATCAGCTGTTTTCAATACCTCAGGCAAAGTAAGAAACATAAAGGTAATCTCTGTGTTTTGTTATTATTGCAAATGTTCTGCTCAGTTGGACTGCACTCCGGCAGAACCTATTTGTTACTATGGGAGAAAGATGACTCTCTAGAGAATTGTCCATAGGGAATGGGGATAAAAACACCAACTGCGTTAACAATTTAACCTAGGTTTGTTGATTGCAAGCATTTTACATCCTACTGTAATTATTGCCAAAGGCCAATAATTTGACTTAAAGATAATGCAGTGCCACTTTTTGGCCATGGGAGGTCAGTGGTTGCTGAGAAAAAGATGCTTTAAGACTCTTTCTGAATTCACACTCCTGTATTGAGAAAATGAGATGTAGTTTTCAAAACCTGAGATGTCATTCTTGATCACAGGAGAGAGAAGAAAACTGCTGGTATGTGTCAGCCTAAAGAACTAAGGGATGATCATCTTGGATTTTGGAGGCAGTGTGTGGATTAAAGTGGCTCAACAGGGCTGCCGCGTTGCACGAACCTGTCCAAGATAGCTGTACGCTGATCTGTGTCAGCATTTGGGATGTATGAGTAGCATCTGCATCTGTGATGTATATACCCTGTTAGGTAGAAGCCAGCCGAACCAATCCTGAAAAGGAGTGTGTGCGTGCAGCATATACGACTGCCGCACATACTCATTGGAGCGAAGGGCTTCCAATTGCACAAGGAACAATTTGGCTGTGAGCTGCATTAGCCCAATGACATATTGGTATTTCCTTTCCTCTAAGGCAGAATATTAGGGCATTCAGTGGCTTATGCTGCATCAGGAAGACATCGGTTTCAGTAAGCTTTTCTCCAGAGACGTCTGTTTTCTGAACTGAATGAGGCCAGAAGAAGGACTTCTCAGAAGAGGTGGTCTTGTGGAAGACTGTTTTCATGAAGACTTACCTGTCACGGAGTTCTCCCCCCCCCCCAATCAAAGATCTTATTTTAAAAAAATCTCTATTACATTTTCAAAGTGAATTCTTTTGCTTTAGCCTGCTTTTTATGTGTCACAAGAAGAAGAAAGTCCAATGCTTTTAATGGCCCCCTTCCTCACGGATTGAATTGTGGCAAGAAAACATCTAGGTTTCCATGCCCCATAATCTCTCATGTGTCAGATGGTGAACATGTGCAACAGAGAGTCTAGATATTCACCTATATTTCACTCTCATTTTAGAATTATACATGGTCACAGAATGAAGTTATATGTAGACTCTTCAGAAATAGACTCCAGAAAAGGAGGAGTAGAGCAGATTCTCTTCCTGGAAGGAGAGATCCATCTAAAGTGTCAAGCTTCAAAAGGCTCTTTTGCTGTTGCAACTACTATTGCTTCTCAGCTTGCCAATGAACTATTGGGGGAGGGAAAGGGGCGATAGAACTCACCATATTTTTCAGACTATAAGATGCACCGGAGTATAGTTTTTGGGGAGGAAAATAAGAAAAAAAATATTCTGCCTCTTCCTACCAGCATCTATGATATTCATCTAGCTAGCAAAAACAAGCAAAAAGCCGCCAGTTTTTCGCAAAAATTGTCTGTTTTTTGCAGAAAAAAGGGGCATGCAGAGGCTTTGGGAGGCTTGTAGAGTGCTCCTGGGGGCTGGGGGGGGGAATGAGCAAAAACTGCTCATTTTTGCTCTCCCCAGCCCCCAGGAACACTTTGCAAGCCTCCCAAACCCTCTGCATGTCCATTTTTGCAAAGGGGGTAGGGTTTTGGTAGGCCACAAAATGCTGTTTTCATTGTATAAGACGCACCCAGATTTTCACACTCTTTTTTGGGAAATAGGTGCGTCATATACTCTGAAAAATATGGTATATATAAAGAGTAGTTATTGAATCCTGATGAATAAGTTACTTATGTGTGCTTTCTGAATGTGATTGTTGCTGCAAACTCTGACACGTCCTTGCAGCAAATAGCAAATAGTCAGATCAGCTTCAGCAAATTATTGCACCCTGATTCAGCATGAGCAGCTGATTGGCGGGTGGATCGGCCTCCCGGAATACCCCCAATCAGCTATTCCAGGCTGCAGGGATTGTCACAGACCATCGCCTTCTCCGTGCCTCTTGTTTTTCGCTACATTCGTGTAGAAGACGCACCCAAATTTTCATCCTCTTTTAGGGGGAAAAAGTGTGTCTTATACTCTGAAAAATGGTAGCTTCCAGTCATCAAGACGTCAGTCATGAGAACCAAGGACATTTTGGCAAGTGTTTACCAAAGCCAAAAGACTTTCTCACACAATACCTGGGAACTCCATTGGACTTTCACTTTCACTTTCACTTTTATTAGATTTCTATCCCGCCCTATCTCCCAAAATGGGACTCAGGGCGGCGCACAGGAATTTAAAAATCTAAAAATACAAACAATACAAAATTCTACAAAAGTTAAAACTAAAATTAAATAATTTAGCCCGTGCTAAAAAAGAAAACAATTAATTTAAAACCCAACTTTAATAATAACATAGCTGTAGCAGCTATGCCAGGCCGGCCAGATGGAAGAAATATGTTTTTAGTGTCCGGCGGAAGAGGTGAAGGTCGGTGATAGTACGGAGGTCTGGGGGGAGGTCATTCCAGAGGGCGGGGCCTGCCACAGAGAAGGCTCTTCCCCTGGGCGTCGCTAGCCGGCATTGTCTGGCGGATGGCACCCTAAGGAGGCCCTCCCTGTGGGAGTGGACAGGTCGAATGGAGGTATGTGGTAGTAGGCAGTCCTGCAAATAGCCAGGCCCGCTGCCATGGAGCACTTTAAAGATGGTCACTAAAACCTTGAAACGCACCCGGAAGGCTACTGGCAGCCAGTGCAGCTCGCGCAGGAGAGGGAGTATTTTGAAACTCCCAAGATCCCCTGCGCGGCCGCATTCTGTACCAACTGGCGCCTCTGGACAATATGACCTGGTTTAATAGCAGGGAGGGAGGACCTCAACGTTAATAGGGTTTGCATGGAAAATGTTTAGATCTGGTTTTGCCCCAGTGGTGGGTTGCTCCCGGTTCAGCCGAACTGGCAGTAGTGGCAGCGGGAGGCTCCACCCACCTGCCCAGACTCTTCTACGCATGCATAGAAGTGTTGCATATGTGCGCTTGAACAAATAGTAAAAAAATTGGCAACCCACCTCTGTTTTGCTCTCAACTTTACCAATATGATGTACTCAATAAAGTCTTTGCAGAAAGAGATTGGATCATCTCAGCCGTGCTTGCTTTGGTTGGGTTTATCAGTCAGAACATTGACATCAAGAACCAATGAACCAATTCAGAGGAGCATAGAGCCAAGTAACATTCTTCCCATCTCCCTTTCCTATGATTCCTACGACATGTAGAACTTGAAATGGCATGAATCCCAGAAAGACTTTGCTCTCTGTTCTGTTGGTTTATTTATAAACTAGAAATATATTTTTAGGAAAGATTGATGTGTTCATGTTTCTCATAGCCTACTATTCAGTGATAACCCAATCCTAAATGGAGAAAAATAAATTACAGAAAATCTTTTAGTGTGCTTTTGATGCCATTGCTTACATAAGCCATTTCACAAATGGCTGTGAAAGTGTTATCTTGTTTAATTTTTATCATATTTGTAGTCCTTATCCTTTCATGGAGGTCAAGGCAATGTGCATTGATTTGAACTTATTTGATCCCATGGTAATCTACTGAGGTTAGACAGAAGGAAAGGGATCTGGGTTTTTGAATATGTAGCATATAAATCAAAATATTCAGTGGTGACACCAACTCTGTTTCCACCATAGATTTCATCCTAGTTCAGGGAATGATTTTTGAATAGTATTATATATCACTGCTAATATTCAGATAACTCTTCTGTATTGTGCATATATGGCATTGTAGCTATGGTGGCAGATAAATGAATTGGCTGGGCATTGCAATTACTTCTTGGGAGGCAATCCAATGGAATTCTACATGACTTTTGTCCCCTATTGATTAATGGTAACCCTTTATCCATAGCCATTATTTTAAACTGGAGGATATATTATGGCCTTACTACAGGGGTGGGTTCCTGCCAGTTCTAACCTCTTCTATAGAAGAAGTTCCACAAATCTACCGTGCCGTTTAGAACTGGTTCCAGCTCCCCCCCCCCATCTGCACATCATCAAGATGAAGAGTGAGAGAAGGAATTCTGGGAGTTGAAGTCCACAAGTCTTAAAGCTGTCAAGTTTTAACACCCTTGGGGGGGGGGTTCTAAAGGGTTAGAGGTGCAAGGGTCTTGTAACTTGACAGCTTTAAGACTTGCACACTTCAATGCCAGTGTTCCTGAGCCAACATTTTGGTTGCTAAGTAAGAGCATTGTTAAGTGAGTTTCACCACATTTTACAAGTTGGCCATGCCCACCCAGTCACACGACTGCCAAGCCACTCCCACTTGATTACATGGCCAACAAGCCACTCCCACCCAGTCACATGGCCGACAAGCCACTCCCACCCAGTCACATGGCTGGCAAACCACTCCCACAAAGCAGGCCACATCTACAGAAGAGGTTCTAAAAATTTTTGAAACCCACCACTGCCCTACTACTTTGTATACAATATTTGTGCCATGGAGTCCAGAAACTATTTCCTAATACTTTCTCATTCTGTCCCAAAATTACATAGAAGAGAACTGAAATGAAAAATAAAATCTCACTAATTGCTGAAAATTAATGGAAAATGAACTATAGTATTCAGTAAAATACCTGCTAATATGTGTAGTATTTCTCAAAAGTAAGACAACAGAAAGTATTGAGAAAGAACATTGTGGTGGTAGGTGACATTAAAGTAATGTTAATATTTACATCCTCCATTTTTGGATGAATGTATTTTACATGTAAATGCAATGTT
Organism: Rhabdophis nuchalis; assembly: GCA_039707465.1. Classification (NCBI taxonomy): domain Eukaryota; kingdom Metazoa; phylum Chordata; class Lepidosauria; order Squamata; family Natricidae; genus Rhabdophis; species Rhabdophis nuchalis. The sequence goes on along the minus strand of CM077648.1, from coordinate 94,465,282 downwards.
ATTTAATCTTAAAAAATATCAAGTTTCTCTCTTAATTTTTTTCTCCCCCTTCCCCCCCACCCCCACCCTAAACTGATAGATGGGTATGCAGACGGCAAGAGAGATGCCTTTATCCCTATCCACTCCATTCACCTTAATTTGTTCTGCAAAATTTGCAGTGACCAGCACTTCTCAATGGCCACATTCCCAGTTACCTAAACTATTACAAGGTTGTAGCTTGATTTTTTCCAGCATCTTGTGATAGAAAAACATCAATAATATCCTGAATGTCTCTAGAACTATTGTAGAAAAGAATTACAGTGGATATATATATAAAAATCTGCATATCCCTGTTAAAATGCCAATTTGTGAGGTGTAAAAAAATCAGATCAAGATAAATCACTTCAAATTTTTCTCCACCTTTAATATAACACATAAGCTTTCCATATTCAGAGCTCTGCAGAAGCCTGCACCATGTCCACATGGTTGTCCAGCAATCTGATAGCTCCTTGGTTTTGCATACAGCCCCCTGGAATAGCTTTTCTCTCTTTTTTTGCCATAGAGGAAATTGTGAAATAATGTTCAACTCTCAGGGAACCTACGAAAATATGAAAACTCTGGAATCATTGGTGCTCTCAAAGCTTAGTTATTTGCTTGCAGATGTTTCATTACTCTACTGTTGCTGGAACTGGGTATGTCTAGTCCAGTGATCGGCAAACTCATTAGTCATTAGAGCCAAATATCAACAGTACCACGATTGAAATTTCTTTTGAAAGCCAAAAGGTGTGGCCTGTTTTGTGGGAGTGGCTCAGCAGTCATGTGACTGGGTGGGTGTGGCCAACTTGGAAAATGTGGTGAAACTCACTTAACGACGGTCCTGCTTAGCAACCAAAATTTTGGGCTCAATTGTGGTCATAAGTTCTTTCTTTCTTTCTTTCTTTCTTTCTTTCTTTCTTTCTTTCTTTCTTTCTTTCTTTCTTTCTTTCTTTCTTATCTCTCTCTCCCACTTTCTTTTTCTTTCTATTTCTATTTTTCTCTTTTTCTCTTTCTTTTTGTGTCTCTCTCTCCTCCCTCCACCCATCTGTCACTCTGTATGTGTGTGTGTGTGTGTGTCTGTCTGTCTGTCTCTCTCTCTCACTGATTCCCTCTCCCTCCCTCTCTCTCTGTGGCTCTCTCTGTTTGTCTTTCCCTCCCTCCCTCTCTGTCACTGTCTGTCTCTGTGTGTATGTCAGTCTCTCCCTCCCTCTCTCCCTCCCTCTCTCCCTCCCTCCCCCTGTCCCCGGAAAGCAGCGGAAAGCCTGGCATGTCGGCTGAGGAGGCTATGGCTGCCTCCTCCCGCAGCGAGCTGGCGGGTGGGCGGGCGTGTGGCGCACCCGATGCTGTGGCTACCTAAGCGCCGGCGAGGCCGTCCGGACGCCACATGCCCACCTCCCTCCCAGCCGCATGTGTCCGGAGGCCACATGCCCACCTCCCTCCCAGCCGCATGTGGCGGACAGCCCTGGAAAGCGCACCTCGGTGGCCTCTGCAGGCAGCTCTTGCTGCTGCCCCCGAGCCCTGCGACACGCAGCTCTCGCCATCCGAGGTTGCTCGCCAGACGCATCGGGCAGGACAGCCGGGCACGTCTCCACCAGCTCCCTCCGATGGCCACCGAGGCGCACTTTCCAGGGCTGCCCGCCACACGGGGCTGGGAGGGAGGTGTGCGTGTGGTGCCCAGATGGCCTCGCCAGCGCTTAGGTAGCCGCAGCATTGGGTGCTCCCCCAATCCGCCCACTCGCTCGCTGCAGGAGGAGGCAGCCATAGCCTCCCCATCCGACATGAGGTGGGCGTATGGTGCCCGTAGTCTGACTGTGGCTGGGTGGAAGAAGAGCCGCACTTGAGGGGCCAAAGAGCTGCTTGTGGCTTGCGAGCCGCGGTTTGCCGACCACTGGTCTAGTCTGATGAAAAGAAGGGCTAGGGGAGACATGATAGCAGTGTTCCGATATCCCAGGAGCTGCCACAAAGAAATTCTCCAAAGCACCTGAGGGTAGGACAAGAAGCAATGAATGGAAACTAATCAAGGAGAGAAGCAACTTAGAACTGAGGAGAAATTTCCTGACAGTTAGAACCAGTAGTGGGATTTAAGTAATTTAACAACTGATTCTCTGCCTTAATGACCAGCTGGGTAGACGTGGCTCAATGGTCATGTGACTGGGTGGGCATGGCCAACTCAACATCACTCACGTCGATGGGCATTTCGCCTTAGCTGTTACAATGTAATAAGGGTTAACCAGAGGGGCAGTTTCTGTAAGCAGGGCAATAAAGATTAGGCTAGAAACAACACCAGAATTTTTCCTTCCTGCCTTCCTTATAGGATTAGCCCTGTAAAGTGGAAAAACAAAAACAAAATGAGATTTCTTCTAACAACCAGTTTTCCGAACTACTTAGAAAGTTAACAACTTGTTCTCCCGAATAGGTGACAACTGGCTGAATCCCACCACTGTTTCGAACAATTAATCAGTGGAACAATTTGCTTCCAGAAGTTGTAAATGCTCCAACGCTGGAAATTTTAAAGAAGAGATTGGATAATCATTTGTTTGAAGTGGTGTAGGATTTCCTGCCTAAGCAGTGGGTTGGACTAGAAGACCTCCGAGGTCCCTTCCAACTCTGTTATTCTATTTCTATTTCTACTAAGTAACATAAGCAGTGTTAACACAATCAGATGGTATCTAATTGGCTAATGAAATGTCTGCAAGCAAACACCCAAGCTCAGAGAGCACCAAGGTTGCCACAGTTCAACCCTGAGCTCATATATTCTCTTCTATTGGAATATGAAAATGTCACAATACAATTAATTTCTAACCTAGATGATCCACATTTAACAATGTTTACAGCAATAGAAAAGTGACAGATTGGCAGCTGAATCACGACATGTAAAATTCCCACCACTGCAAGTGCCTGCCAGTATGTATGTATGTATGTATGTATGTATGTATGTATGTATGTATGTATGTATGTATGTATGTATGTATTTATTTATTTATTTATTTGATTGATTGATTGATTGATTGATTGATTTGTATACCGCCCTTTCTCCCATAGGGACTCAGGGCGGTGCACAGGGAAAATAAAAGGTACATTTAAATGCAGTCAATAGATAAATTTAAAGTTAAATTAAATAAATTTAACCTGAGTTAGAATAAACTTAAGAAACTCTATTAAAATGATAGTAAAAACAAACTATGCCAGGCCGGCTGCAGGAAAAAAGTAAGTCAGTGTTGTGTGGCATGCAAAGTTGAAGCTGAAGAAGCTTCTTGAATAAGAAGCGAAATGTCTTCAAAAAAAAACCCCCAGAAAGTCCAGTTGCCTCTTGAAAAAACACCATTGGGACAACCATGACCTGGATGATTGAGAATCTCCATAGACATTGCAGTAGTCCATTCAGGAAGTGACCAGGACACAAGCAGCTGTGAGCAGAAATATCTAGAGGAAATAACAGGCACTTCTCAGTTTCTGATAATAGTTCACAGTGTCAAAAATTTGCTGCAGAGAACAGCAACAATTCAAGAGGAAGAAAAAACTTTGTGTTTCTCTTGCAACGGATACCATCTAGAATAAAATTCTGTTGCTTTGGGAGGATAAACTCTGCAGCCTTTGTCCCCTAAGGCAGGAATAGTATTAGCTGCACAAAAATCTCACTACAGCTGTTTCTCTTCTGTTCATCTGAATTTGTGGGAAGTAGTATGAATCATTTTGTTTCCCATACAAGCTCCTTACTGGCACTGCTTCTAGACGTGCCCTATTGCCCATTTTAGAACTGACTGTCTGACTACCTTTGGTTGAAATAGTTGCAAAGGCTGTGCATAATGTACTATATCTTCCAGACATGCATAATTTCCTGAATATATGACTAGGGAAATAGTCACCTATCATTTTTATAAATAAGCAAAATCCAAGGCAGGTAAAAATATTGTAAAGTATTGTGACATTTTCACTTAAAGGAATTGGCTGTCAAATGAAGTTTTGTAACTGCTATCACTGTAGATTTGTAAAGTTCCTATGAACGCATGTACAGTATGTGTGCGTGTGCAGGAACGTTTCTGTAAGAAGAAATCAGTCTTGCCAGAAAGCAATAACAAGATATGATGAGATTGAATTAGGCGCACTTGCAATATACTTTTATTGAAATGTTTTCCCATTCCTCTCACAGTGTCCCTTTCCCTTCATGGCAAAACAACATAAGAGAAGCAGTGAGACAAGAGTCCAGATTGATGTGACCTTTATTATTTTAAGAGCATTTCCAGCACAATTACAGTGTTACAGGACTGCAGCGGACAGTTGAAGTATAGAACAAGATAGATGAACAGGTGGAGAACAAAAGAGGCCCACACAAACAAGTGGAATCAGGTAGTAAATGATAGATAAGGATTCAGATGGTTCCAAACCTTTATGATTGATTCACCAGGATAATAAATTCTGAAGGAATGATAAAAATGAGAAGGAAATAAATGGTTAATATACAGAACAGATAGCTATGACAGATGCAACCAAGTTCGTTGGTTTCCCTGTCTTACAGCAACTAAGGGGTACGTCAGAGGTGGGTTCTTCCTGGTTCAGACCAGTTCGGCCAAATAGGTAGTAACCCGGACGGACATGTGACCGTACCAGTTCTATCCTTGGCAGCACCATCTTGATTTTCTGTTCTGCACATGCACAGAACATCCTTCATTGAAAAAATGTAATTTCCCCCCTTTTTGTAATGTTGTGCGCATGCGCAGACCTTTTTAAGTGCAAATGTGCATGCATGCAAAAATTGTCGGGTGCCGAACCAGTAGTAATGTCAGCAGGAACCCACCCCTGCGGTAAGTGATAGATCATGCATTTCCTGTGCAGAAAGTTGTCTCAATTCAATTTCTATACTGTCCAGATAGGACTGGGAAAACATCAATCCATCTAGCAACACCAGGTCTGAGTTAGTATTGACTATACAGTGGGGTCTTGAGTCCCAAATGGTTCAGACCACAAACATTTTGGGTGCCGACCAAAAAATCTGCTAAATGTTGCATTCAGGTCACGAACACATCCAGGGGTGCGGAATAAACACAGCTGTGGTGATTTTCCCTGCCGCAATGATTTCCCCTTCCACACCATTTTTTTCTGCGCGCGCATGTGCAGTCAGTCTTGCTTCTGGCCACAAACAAATAAGGTGCTGACCGAAGTCCTGGTTGGCACCCAAGGTCCCACTGTACTAGGTTAGTTAGACCAAAGATGAAACTTGCGAAGCAGCTTCTTATGTTCTTATATTTCTAGATATTATCATTCTCGGCCATCTGTGGCTGCCGTTGCTAATTAGGAATTTTGGGAATTGTAATCCTAGCATTTCTGGAGAGCATCAGGTAAGGAAGATTTGTGAGCTGATATCAGGTGTCTCTTTGAAAAAAAATTGTGTTATCTCAGAGGGACAATACTGGTACAAAGTACAAAGTATTTCATCACAAACCAACCTGTCCTGTTCCTAATATTTAACCTTGAGAAAATGAGATTAGAGTAACACTTTGTTGACTAAAATAATGGATAAAACTGAACCGGTACATATCTACTGACACAGAAGTGGCTTGATAGTAGAACCATTATATGAGAGAGGGGTTAAATCCTTTCACTGCATCTATTCAAATACCCTGAAATCTAAATTATAGTATTTGGGGGATACTATAATTTGGATTTCTGGACTGAGCAAGAGGTAAGACTTCATGGCCTGGACAGCCCCTTCCAGCCTTATGATTTTAACACTCCCTTTGAATGCATAATGCTTATTAGTTCAGGTTATTTAATTCTGAACTTCTGGTACGAACGTTGATTGGTCCAGTACAGCACACTTACCATCAATACCTATTTTGCCATCCTGGTCTTTATCTCCAGCCCCCATGAATTCCTGGGTTTCTTTTTCAGTGAGATGCCTGCTGTTGGGGGAAAAAATCTGCAACATCACCCTGTGAATGGAAAGGAGAAGAACAGAAGAATTGATTCCAGAGGTAATGGTTTTATAAACATTTATATTTGTAATATACAAATAAAACTTTCTTTTCTTTCAAAAAATGGTAAAAATAGTTTTGGGGAGAAAACTGAAAAAATATAAAAGCTAATCTCATATTGATCTTAAGAGTCAGTAACATCTGTATGATTGAACAACAGAAAGAAACAAATTGTATTTTTTTAAAAAAAAATTCACCCAAATTAAAACGGAACAAAAATGTGTAATGGAAATTAAATCTTGGCAGAATGAAAAAGATTTTAAATTGACAATGAAAGGGTTCAGTGTAATGTATCTAGTAGGCAGGTATAGGTACTGTATTCTAAATGCAGGCTTAGTCATAGAATGAAATTGATTTTTAAAATACATCTTATCTGTCTAGTCTAGTTTCCAAGAAAAAATATTTCTGTATATCTTAGCTTAATGAGGAGGGAAATCATATAAGGAATGAAACAGGTTCTTCAGTGTGAGAGACCTAAAGTACAGAGGACTTTAATGATTGACCACCCTAGAACTAATGACAGCGACTGAATTTCACAGGATAAATGCTTTGTGCTTCCAGAAGTCAGCACCCAATAAAGATCACCCTCCTCAAATTTCTAAATCATTCTGAAGGTCATCTTCATGGAAAATTGATAGTCAAGTGGAATGTCTATAGAGATTCTCAATCATCCAGATTATGGTTGTCCCAAAGGTGCTTTTCCAAGTTACTTTTTTTGGTTTTTGCTTGAAAATGTTTCACTTCTCATCCATTCAGTTCTTCATGAACTGAAGAAGCTTCTTGGATGAGCAGCAAAACATCTTGAAGGAACAAACAAGAAAGTCCAGTTGCCTTGTAGAAAAGCAACTTTGGTTCTTAGTGGAATGGATTACAGCAGAATGCAAAGTGGTTTGATGAGAAAGTACACTTCTGCTGCATTCACGAACTGAAGAATATTCCTGGACTACTGTATTCTTAGGTTTAAGTCTCCACTTACTCCTTAATTCCTAGTCATCACCTTTAGCATCTTCCTCTCTGACTTGTCTAGATTTATGTGCTTTCTCTTTAGTTTATGTTTGTGTTCTAGTACAAGACTAGAGGGGGGAAAACCTTGAATGAATGACCTTAAATTTGCCTAGGAAAGGACATTGTCACATGTAAGGTACTTAACAAGGAAGAGAATGCAACTAGAAAAAGCACAATTTCAGATGCTATATAGTGGTTATTTCAAGTCATTCTCAGTATCTGTAATTCAAGCTCTATTGGCTTGAAGCTGCCCTACAGAATTTTTCCACAGAAAAGAGTAGATGGACTCTTAATGGACTTAAAACCAGAATAGATTTAATGGAGTTAAGTTTCAGGAGAATAGATTTTAGTTGAATGTCATGAGAAATGTCTGAAAAGTCAACACAAATAAATATGGTAATAGATTTTACCTGTTTGATGGGCTGCAGGGAAAATTATTATTTTGATTTATTCGATTTTATGTCTGCCCATCTCATGTAAGTAACTCTTGGTGGTTCATAACAGGTAAAAAAAACAAGTTAAAAACCAGTATGCAAACATGTGTAGTTAATTTAGTTATTTACGGCAGTTTAAAAAATAGAAAATCGTGATCAACAGCAGAATTCATTCTACATCAGTTAGTGTTTGTATTAGGATTAACATTTTAATTCAGTTCCAAATTTAAAATTCAGATTCCATTCTGATTTTATTTCTTTAATGAGAATATTACCGTATTTTTCAGAGTATAAGATGCACCAAGGTTTTGAAGAGGCAAATTACAAAAAAACCTAAGTAGGTAGATAGAGGGATAGAGAAGGGAGAGAAAGAAAGAGAAATACGGTAGGTAGGTAGGTAGATAAAGGGATAGAGAGAGAGAGAGAGAAATAGAGAGAAATTCAGTAGGTAGGTAGGGAGAGAGAGAGTAGGTAGGTAGGTAGGTAAAGGGATATATATAAAGAGAAATATATATAGAGAGAAATACAGTAGGTAGGTAGGGAGAGAGAGTGTCTGTGTACGTAGGTAGGTAGGTAAAGGGGGGAGAGAAATACAGTAGGTATGTAGGGAGAGAGAGAGAGAGAGTGTGTGTAGGTAGGTAGATAAAGGAATAGAGAGAGAGAGGGAGAGAGACAAAAGAGAGAGAGATAAGAGAAATACAGTAGATAGGGAGGGAGGGAGTGTGTGTGTAGGTAGTCGGGTAGGTAGGTAGAAGGATAGAGAGAGAAATAGAAAGAGAGAGAGAAATACATTAGGTAGGCAGGGAGAGAGAGAGAGAAATACAGTAGGTAGGGAGGGAAAGAGAAAGTGTGTGTAGGTAGGTAGGTAGAAGGATAGAGAGAGAGAAAGAGAGAGAGAGAGAGAAATACAGTAGGGAGGGAGAGAGGGAGTGTGTAGGTAGGTAGGTAGGTAGGTAGATAGAAGGATAGAGAGAGAAATAGAAAGAGAAATACAGTAGGTAGGTAGGGAGAGAGAGTGTGTGTGTGTGTGTGTAGGTAGGTAGGTAGAAGGATAGAGAGAGAGAAAGAGAGAGAAAGAGAGAAATACAGTAGGGAGGGGGAGAGAGAGAGGGAGTAGATAGGTAGGTTGATGTTTTCAGGTGTATTTATCCATGTCCTGGAGAAGGAAATAGCTGGCAAACCTTAAGACTTCGTTTCTGCTGGCACAGAAACAGTTAAAGAGCCTTCCGAAAGGTGGGGTGGGGGAAGCCTTTGCATTCGCTCAGATACAGAACGAGCTAGCCCCCATTCATGGCCCAGTGGGATGCCACGAGACAGATCTTGTTTGGGAGGAGTTTGACTCCGTTACTTCCGAGGATATGGACAGGTTACGTGGGCGACTGCGAGCCACCACATGTTTATTGGACCCGTGTCCCTCCTGGCTTGTACTGGCATCCTGGGAGGTGACACGAGGCTGGCTCCAAGAGGTTGTCAACGCATCCTTAAGTGAGGGTTCCTTGCCTGCTTCCCTAAAAGAAGCGATGGTGAGGCCCCTCCTTAAGAAGCCCTCTTTGGATCCAGCTCTTTTGAACAACTACCGTCCAGTCTCCAACCTTCCCTTTTTGGCGAAGGTTGTTGAGAGTGTGGTGGCACAACAGTTTCCCCGTCACCTGGAGGAAGTTGATTATCTAGATCCGCGCCAGTCCGGCTTTCGGCCCAGGCATAGCACCGAGACGGCATTGGTCGCGTTGGTTGATGATCTCTGGAGGGCCAGAGATGGGGGTTGTTCCTCCATCCTGGTCCTATTAGACCTCTCGGCGGCTTTCGATACCATCGACCATGGTATCCTATTGCATCGGCTGGGGGGGTTGGGGGTGGGAGGCACTGTTTTACGGTGGTTCTCCTCCTACCTCTCTGGCCGATCGCAATTTGTGTTGGCAGGGGGGCAGAGGTTGACCGCGAGACCCCTCACATGTGGGGTGCCTCAGGGGTCGGTCCTCTCGCCCCTCCTGTTTAACACATATATGAAGCCGCTGGGTGAGATCATCCGTGGTTTTGGGGTAGAGTACCATCTATACGCTGATGACACCCAGCTGTATATATCTACCCCAAACCACCCCAACGATGCCGTAGCGGTGATGTGCCAGTGCCTGGAAGCCGTGCGGATCTGGATGGGAAGTAACGGACTCAGGCTCAACCCGACCAAGACCGAGTGGCTGTGGTTTCCGGCTGCCCGATTCAACCAGCTTACTCCATCGCTGGCCATAGGGGGCGAACATCTTGCCCCTGTGGATGGGGCGCGCAATTTGGGTGTCCTCCTGGATGCCCAGCTGTCCATGGAAGATCAAGTGACAGCCGTGGCCAGGAGGGCGTTTTACCAGGTTCGCCTGGTTCGCCAATTGCGCCCCCTATTGGATCAGGACACCCTTCGCACAGTCACTCATGCGCTCGTGACATCCCGACTGGACTATTGTAACTCTCTCTACATGGGGCTTCCCTTGAGGTGCACCCGGAGACTTCAGCTAGTCCAGAATGCAGCCGCGTGAGCAATTATGGGGACCGCAAGGTCTACCCACGTAACACCGCTCTTGCGCGAGTTGCCCTGGCTACCTGTCGTCTTCCGGGTGCGCTTCAAGGTGTTAATTATCATCTTTAAAGCGCTCCATGGCTCGGGACCTAGCTATCTGCGGGATCGGATCCTGCCTCATACATCCTCACGGCCGATTCGCTCCCACAGAGAGGGACTTCTCCAGGTGCCGTCCACTAGACTTTGTCAGCCCGGCCCTCTGGAACGACCTTCCCGCCGATATTAGAACGACCACGGACCTCCGCTCCTTCCGTCTTAAATTAAAAACTTACTTTTTCTGTCTGGCCGGCCTGGGATAGTCTCCCTGTCTTGGGGGTTTTATTGGGTAGTTTTAGTATAGTTGGTTTTATGGGAATTTTAGCACAGGTTAAGTTTAATTTGGTTTTAGAATTGTTTGTATATTTCTTATTGTTTTTATTCTGCCTGTGCACCGCCCCGAGTCCCCATGGGGAGAGGGAGCGGTTTATAAGTATTAAAATTATTATTATTATTATTATTCGGCAAACCTCTCCAAAATAGCCCATTTCTCCGTGAAAATGGGGGCATTTTTTTTCAAATAAAAAGCATGACTAGCCTGGGGGGGGGGGAGGGCTTGCAGAGTGCTCCTGGGGTTGTGGGGGGGGTCAAAAATAAGCAAAAATCCGGGCCATTTATCGCGAAAATGGGCCATTTTTGTGTCAAATAAATTGCATATTTATTTTTGACGCTGTTTGGCTACTAGCAGAAAAATGCGGGCACAGTTGATAATCTCCCATAATTCTAGCCATACTGAAAGTTTAGCTATCTATACTACTACTCTATATTACTAATAAATCAGAAGTACCGTATTTTTCGGAGTATAAGATGCACCTTTTTTACTCCAAAAAGAGGCTGAAAATCTGGGTGTGTCTTATACATCGAATACAGCATTTTTTGCCTCCTGGAACCCCGCCCCCTTCACCAAACTGGCTGTACCTAGCCCTATGGAGGCTTATAGAGTGCTGCTGGGGGGCAAAAATGGCCCGTTTAAGGCTCATTTCTGCCCTCCCCAGCTCCCAGGAGCTCTCTGCAAAGCCTCCATAAGGCTAGGCACAGCCAGTTTGGTGAAGGGGGCGAGGTTCCAGGAGGCAAAAAATGCTGTATTTCCTCTTTTTGGAGGAAAAAAGGTGCATCTTATACTCTGAAAAATACGGTACTTCTGATTTATTAGTAACAAAGAGTAGTATAGATAGCTAAACTTTCAGTATGGCTAGAATTATGGGAGATTATCAACTGTGCCCGCATTTTTCTGCTAGTAGCCAAACAGCGTCAAAAATTCCACATTACTAGCATATAGTAGATTGCAATTGGTACATGTTATGAAAGGAATATTAATCTTTGCTTACTGTATTTCACCGGGTTCAAGATAGCCATTTTTATCTGTATCCAGAATGCTAAAAAACATTTTCAGTTCTTGGACGCTTTTATTTTTCAATCCCAGCATTTCAAAGAATTTCTTGTAGTCAAAAGAATTGGTAGCTGCAGGAAGATGAACAGAATTTGGTTTGTATGAGCAGTTTGTTTCTCTTTTGCAGAAGACATGGTCCATTCATTGTCACAGTAAAGGAGAAATTAATGGATACACAATTATTCATTGGGTGGGGGGGAGCAAAATTAGGTGATGTAACTATGCCAATGAGTGGAATCCTAGAGAGCAAATAATAGTAAATAATGGTAAATGGAATACTTCTCAGTGGAGATAGTTCATCCACCAAATGTAAATAACATTGTAACCAAAGATGACCAGCTGTTAGTACCTATTTCAGCCTTACTTATTCCAATTTCTTCTAGATGTTAGGACTGCAGCTTCCCATACAGATTGCAGAAAGCCAATCTCTCCCCCCCCCTCTCCCTCTCTCTCTCTCTCTCTCTCTCTGTCTCTCTCTGTGTGTGTGTGTGTGTGTACTGGAAGAAGAGGGTCCTTTTAGTCTATGGTAGGCAAACATTAACTTTATGTACTACACCCTGTGCCTTCACTTTGCCCTTGAGCTGTTTGGTTTTCTTTGTTATTTATTGATAGATTGATCTTCTTTTGAGGACATCAATCTTCCCAAAGCAGCTGTCAAACAACGTAAACAGTAGTAAATAAAAATACAGTACACTAAATACTTTTTAAAACATGTTATTTCCACACGACAGATGATAGTAAAAAGTAAACTTCTGTGTCGCTTGCCTTCCTCCACTTCACTGCATTACTCAAATGATCTCAGGTCTGCAGGCTAAGAGATACCTGCAGAAACCTGGGCATCACTATGGTCACGACGACCTTGCCACAGTCAATTTGCCATAGCCAACTCACTGCGGGACCACTCACCACGCCCATCTCGTCATAGGACAATTCAACTATTCAATGTAATTATTTAAAATAATTAAAACACCATTTTAATTTTTGTCATTCAAAGTTCATTTAGTCTCTCCCTTGGCATCCTTTCTTTAATAATTCTATTCCACCATTTTTTATATATTGGGGTAATTGTTGTCCCATGGCAAGTTGGCCATGGTGAGTTGCCCCATTGGTTGAGTTGGCTGCGGAGAGTTGACCACTGCAAGTTGTCCCATTCTGTGACTACAGTGTTTGAAAATGGGATCCAGGCATGCACTTCTTTGGAGAATCAGAGAGAGACACTATTTGACTGATGAGATTTAGGTAAATAATAGAGACATTTATATAAATAAGATTTATGTAAACAATGTGTTGACTGAGAACAGAACGTTGTGAAGATATGGTATACCTATACAGGGATCATATAGATCATATACAGCGAACAAGAAATTTAGAAATTGGAATGGAATGGAATAGAATAGAATAGTTGGAAGGGACCTTGGAGGTCTTCTAGTCCAACCCGCTGCTTAGGTGGGAAATCCTACACCACTTCAGACAAGTGGTTATCGAATCGCTTCTTAAAAACAACATTTGCAACTTTTGGAAGCAAATTGTTCCACTGATTAATTGTTCTAACTGTCAGGAAATTTCTCCTTAGTTCTAGGTCGCTTCTCTCTTTGATTAGTTTCCACCCATTGCTTCTTGTCCGGCCATCAGGTGCTTTGGAGAATAGCTCAACTCTCTCTTCTTTGTGGCAGCCCCATTTCTTGCATCTCTGGTCTATTGCTTCCACTGCTGAGCAATAGCAACCCTATGGTGGAACATGTATTCAAGAGAAAAGAGAAGGAAGTGATGGCTGATATGACTTTGTTGGTATTGTAAAGATACTATAGCAGAACATAACTCTAGAAAACCCTATCCGACTGCCAGAAGTGATAATAAGTATATTTGGGGAGTACTGGACAGTGTAAGCTAATCCTCTTCCTGTAGTCACTATCCAGCATTCTCTCTCTGCTTTTGCCCTACCTCCCTACTTTCAAGGGGTTTCTCCTCCCTCCCTCCCTTTCGGAGGCTACCCAACTTGTGCAAAAGTGGTAGGAAAGCTAGGCTGGACAAACCTACGCAAAGTCTTGAAGGCAAACCAATCCCATTCCTCTTAGTGTGCCCTGATTGCTGTATCTTTTTCCACACTCGCTGAAACAGGAAGCAGGCAAGATAAAGCAAATAACCGTTAACCTTGCCTTTAATGATTGGCATGCTCATAAATAACCAAATAGCATTTGGCAGTGATTTGAAACATATGCAGTGGAGACAGGATAGGGATTGGCAATGGAAGCAACAAAGTTTATGATTCATGGCTGGATGGATGAACGGATGGATGGATAGATAGTACTTTGACTCAATAGTGTGAGTTATCACCAAGTCAAGGTCATCTGTTGGCAGGAAGAATGCAAAAATTAGGCGACTGTAACTAGCAAAATTGATGCTGCTGTGTATAATCTGACATGTTTTATTTATTTATTGATTGATTTTTATTCTATTGTTCATCTGTATCCTATTTTTATTATTTTTACAAATAACTCAAGGTAGTGAACATGTCCAACCACTTTCCTCCTCCTTTTTCCTCATAACAACAACCCTTTGAGGTAGGTGTGATTGAGAGAGAGTGATTGGCCCAAAGTCACCCAGTTGGCTTTCAGGACTAAGGTGGGACTTGGATTCACCATCTCCTGCTTTCTAGCCTTGTGCAAATTCACTTTGCTCCTTGCTTTTCTTCCTTGTTTTATTTTTAGGAGTATCTAGTTACTTTACATAGCACAAAATGCTTGAATATTCCCCTGGAAAGCATCATGGACTAGATAGTGAATAGATGACCATGTAGATGCACGTAGATAGATACAGACTTGTGACAACTCCAGAAGCAAGACTTCTTATCTAATTGCTTTGAACACAGGCATGGATTGTACCTATCTTATTATGGCAGGACCTTGTCACTTTATATGAAATAAAACGGTTTTTAATTGGGACTGCCAAGGGATGACTGCAAATTGATTACCCTACAAATTAGATGTGGCCAGCATTATGTGAACAAAAGAGGCCATTAAATTGCAGTTACATCCTCATGCCAATTGAAACTGCAATTGGGAAAATGAATCTACAAATATCAGGAAGTAGTCTTTGGATGTGATTCAGAGAGCTGTGGTGACACAGTGGTTAGAATGCAGTACTGCAGGCTATGACTGCCGCCTGCCTGCAATTTGGCAGTTTGAATCTCACCAGGCTCAATTTATTTTTATTTATTTTATTTTATCAAATTTATACCCCGCCCTTCTCCTTGCCAGGACCCAGGGCGGTGCACAGGCATCATTAAAAACCATTACAAAAACAATATAAACTCTTAAAAGCGTATTAAATTAACCTAAAACCCGTGCTAAAACCCTTTTAAAACCCTAAAAATTTAAAATTTATAAATATAGTCAGAAACGGGGGGCTACGCTAGGCCGGCTTGTTGGAATAAGTACGTCTTTAAGCGTTGACGGAAGAGGCGGAGGTCCGAGATAATACGAAGGTCGGGGGGTAGGTCGTTCCAGAGGGCCGGGCCCGCCACAGAGAAGGCCCTTCCTCTGGGTGTCGCCAACCGGCATTGCTTGGCCGACGGCACCCTGAGAAGGCCCTCTCTGTGGGAGCGGATCGGATGAAGGGATGTATGGGGCAGAAGGCGGTCTCGTATATAGCTAGGCCCCGAGCCATGGAGCGATTTGAAGATGGTCGTCAACACCTTGAAGTGCACTCGAAAGGCCACAGGCAGCCAGTGCAGCTCGCGCAGGAGAGGTGTTATGTGGGCATGCCTTGGGGCACCCATAATCACCCGCGCGGCTGCGTTCTGGACTAGCTGTAGCTTTCAAGTGCACCTCAAGGGAAGCCCCATGTACAGCGTTACAGTAATCCAGCCGAGAAGTCACAAGCGCTTGAGTGACTGTGCGAAGGTCCCCCAGGTCCAGAAAGGGGCGCAACTGGCGTATTGGGCGAACCTGATAGAACGCCCTCCTGGCCACGGCCGCCACATGGTCCTCCATGGACAGCCGGGAATCCAGGAGGACGCCCAAGTTGCGCGCCCTCTCCACGGGGGCTAGTTGTTCGCCCCCAATGGCCAGTGTTGGACTTATCTGGCTGAACCGGGGAGCCGGAAACCACAGCCACTCAGTCTTGGACGGGTTGAGCTTGAGTTTGTTACTACCCATCCAGATCCGTACGGCCTCCAAACACCGGGACAGCACCTCGACGGCATCGTTGGGGTGGTTTGGGGTGGATATGTACAACTGAGTGTCGTCAGCGTACAGATGGTATTCCACCCCAAAGGCACGGATGATCTCGCCCAGCGGCTTCATATAGGTGTTGAACAGAAGGGGAGAGAGGACCGACCCCTGAGGAACCCCACATGTGAGGGGCCTCGGGGACGACCTCTGCCCTCCTGCCAACACCCATTGCGACCGACCAGAGAGGTAGGACGAGAACCACCGTAAAACGGTGCCTCTCAGCCCCAACCCTCCCAATCGGTGCAATAAGATACCATGGTCGATGGTATCAAAAGCCGCTGAGAGGTCTAATAGGACTAGGATAGAGGAACACCCTCTATCCCGCGCCCTCCAGAGATCATCAACCAACGCGACCAATGCCGTCTCAGTGCTGTGTCCGGGTCGGAAGCCGGACTGGCGCGGGTCTAGATAATCAACTTCCTCCAGGTGTCGAGGGAACTGTTGGGCCACCACACTCTCAACAACCTTCACTAAAAAGTGAAGGTTGGAGACGGGACGATAGTTCTCTAATAGAGCCGGGTCCAGGGATGGCTTCTTGAGGAGGGGCCTCACCACCGCCTCTTTCAAGATGGTAGGCAAGTACCCCTCACTCAGAGATGAATTCACAATACCCTGGAGCCAGCCTCGCGTCACCTCCCAGGATGCCAGTACAAGCCAAGAGGGACACGGGTCCAATAAACATGTGGTGGCTCTAAGGTTCCTCCGCAACCTGTCCATATCCTCGGTAGTAACAAAATCAAACTCCTCCCATGGTGTTATCTCAAGACCAGCACCGGACAAATCGACTGGATCACTTTCAGTGTAGGGCAACTCGTTCCGAATCTGAGTGATTTTGTCCTGCAGGAACACTCCAAATTCCTCTGCTCGACCCTGCAAAGGGGCTTCCCGCGGCCTCAGATGAAGGAGGGAGCGGGTCACCCCAAACAGGGCGGCAGGGCGGTTTTCCACGGACGCGATAAGGGTGGCACAATACTCACGTTTGGCCACCCTTAACGCCACTAAGTAAGTCCTAATATGGTCTCTCACTAGTGTTCGGTCAGTTTCAGATCGAGAAGATCTCCACCTACTCTCTAGGCGTCTCTTGCAGTGTTTCATCTCCCGAAGCTCCTCGGTAAACCAAGGGGCCTGGGTGACTCGACGCCGCATGAGAAGCCGCAAGGGCGCGACCCGGTCCAAGGCCCCCGTGGCCGCACTATACCATGCGGCCACTAGGTCCTCAGTCGAGTCGCGGGGCAGGGACACAGGTATTGGCCCAAGCTCCCTCTGGAACCTTTCAGGGTCCATCAGGCGCCTGGGGCGGAACCAACTTGATGTTTCCGGTTCCGCCTCCCCACGATGGGGTGTGACGGTTGGAAAGTCCATCCGAAGGAGAGAGTGATCTGTCCATGACAAGGGTGAGATGACTAAATCCCCTGTTCCGAGATCACTTCTCCACTGTCCAGAGACAAAAATCAGATCCAGCGTGTGTCCCCCCTCGTGAGTGGGGCCCTGAACTACTTGGGTCAGGTCCATGGCCGTCATGGAAGCCATGAACTCCCAAGCTGCCTTGGATGTTTCGCCCGCCGACGGCAGGTTAAAGTCCCCCATGACTACCAGTCTGGGGGTCTCCACCGCCATCGCGGCGATCACCTCGAGTAGCTCGGGCAGGGCTGCTGTTACATAGCGGGGAGCCAGGTATACAATCAGCAAGCCCAACTGCCTCCCTAGGCCCCACTTCACGAAGAGGGACTCACAGCCGGTTGTCTGAGGCATGGTGGTCTCCTTCGGCTCCAGACTTTACTTAACAATAACCGCCACCCCCCCACCCCTGCCTAGGACCCTAGGCTGATGAAATGCCCGGTAGCCTGGTGGGCACATTTCCACGAGGGGTAAACCCCCCTCGGGGCCCAACCAGGTTTCCGTAATTCCCACCAGGTCCGGGTCCCCCTCTGACACAAGGTCATTTATGAGGGGGGCTTTGTTCACCTCAGACCTGGCATTGCAGAACATCAGCCTAGGACCCCGGCTCTGTGATCCCTAACCGCCTAGCCCACGAGTGGAGCACAGGGGGTTGGAGCAAGCGATTGCCCGTAACCAGCAACCACGAGCCCCTAACCCACGATGGACATCCTGTCTCCCACCGCCCCTGCCCCTCAGCCTTCCATCCTTCCAAGGTGGGTAAAATGAGGACCCAGATTGTTGGGGGCAATATGCTGACTCTGTAAACTGTGTAGAGAGGTCTGTAAAGCACTGTAAAATGGTATATAAGTCCAAGTGCTATTGCTATTCCAAAAGGGTGCTTCAGTGCCCACAGGATTATGAAGATAACACATATCTTCAGTTCTGTAAAGCAGCCATGTCTTTTCCAAAGATCAGACCACAACCACAGAGAGCAACTTCACAATCCTAGGAAATGATGTAGCTGCTTTAAAGAATTGCTGTTGTCTATTGAATACTATTTTCATCTTCTGCCTTGCTAGAGCAGTACCTCTAGATTATGGGTGCAGCACTGCACAACCATAATTTAGACAACAAGACTATTTTTGTGTTATTTTGAAAAAGCACAATTGGGAACATGAAACTGAAAAGGATGCAAATATAACTTTAGTTTTTAAGAAGGAAGAGGGTTAAGACAGTGTTAAAATGGGAATGGTAGGAACCCACCCTCTATTCGCTATAGGTCTCTGTACACCAGAACAACAAGACACAAGGACAGTTTTGCCCCGAATGCCATCATTCTGCTAAACAACTAATTCCCACAACACTATCAAATTAACTAAGTATTACTATTCGTCTTCTCATCCTTACTACTACCTATCGCTTCCCATTTATGGCTATATCCATGCTGCTTATATCTTTACAATTTATATTGTTTTTATTGTTTCCTAGAATGATTTGATTGCTTATTAGTAATCTATGACTGTCACTAAGTGTTGTATCTTATGATTCTTGATGAATATATTTTATTTTTTCTTTATGTACACTGAGAGCATATGTACCAAAGACAAATTCCTTGTGTATCCAATCACACTTGGCCAATAAACAATTCTATTCCATTCGATTGCCCGACATATATGTACAGTATGGTTATTCTGAATTATTTATATAGCAATCGCACTTAGACTTATATACCCCTTTGCAGTGATTTACAGCCCTCTCTAAGTGTTTTACAGAGTCAGCTTATTGCCCCCAACAATATGGGTCCTCATTTTACTGCCCCTAGAAGGATGGAAGCAGTGGTGGGTTCCTACTAGTTCAGACTGGTTTGGCCGAACCGGTAGTAACTTGGCAGCCTGGGTTGCTAGAACCGGCAGTGACCCAGACGTGCCAGGCCCAAACCAGTTTTCCCAGCGGTGGCATAGGTGCCGCCATCTTGTTTTTTGCTTCTGCGCATGCGCAGAGCAATTTTTGTTGTGCTGCGCATGTGTGTGTGGCGCATCCCTGGGCGAACCGGCAGGAACCCACCACTAGATGGAAGGTTGAATTAACCTTGAGTCGGTGAGTATTGAACTGTTGTCAGCAAAATTAACATGAAATACTGCTTTCTAACCACTGCGCTAACACAGTAATTGCACTGTACCTTTTGCAGTAAAGATCCCTGCTCCATGGTATTGACAGCCAACACTTTACCTTTTTGTTTTATTTTAGTACTTACTTCTTAAGTACCACAAGGGCTTTCCCACTATGTCCAAAGCCAGTAGTAATATTGTTACAATTTTTAATGGATTTATATTCTATCTTTATTTTATAAAACCCAAGGTACCATAATTAATGCTTTAGTCTCCTATTTCCCCCACTGCAACCATCCTGAGAGGTGGGCTGTGCCAAAAGAGCCTGACTAACCCAAAGTCATCCAGGTCACCTTATTTGCCTTCAGCTACATTTTAGGACCTGATTAGGAATCCAGCCTAAGATGCTGAAAGATAATCACTTCTCTTCCTCTTTCTCTGTCTGTCATCTCTCTGTCTCTCTCCCCTCCTCTTGCGCACTACAGATATGTCCCAGCTGCCTAATAGAGCTATGTGTGAACATTTGCAAATGAGGACTAAACTAGATGTAACACAGGAGATTAATGTATTCATGATTGCATGATATTCACACAGTTTCACCCAAAAGATTCAAGACACTTCAGGTTGTAATGAAAGAAGTACTTTAAACACTAATCCAAGAATTTAAGTATTTGGGCGGGGTTGGGGGGGTGGGGGTGGGGGATGGATACATGATCTAGCAGTTCAGTGTCCTGGTTATAGCCAGGAGAACAAGAGAGGGTTTTTTTCTGAAGTCCATTGGATGTCCAGGGCATTGGCAGAGTTCTACAAGAAAAGAAGTAGTCGTTTCAAGAAAATAAAGTAAGAATTATCCTGTTAAATCAGTATGCGATGAGTCCTAAGAGAAGAGAAGACAAGGCAATAGATATTTTAACCATCATTCTGTAGCAGAAAAAAAAATCTTGGGAGCATTTCCCATTGTCAATCAAGAGTGCAGAAGACTTTCCTTAATTTCCATATTTTAAAATTGCTGTCTACATCCTAAACAGGAGGGAAGGCTAGAATTAAAGGGGGTTGACAAATAGCTATTTGTTTAAGGTTTTCTCCAGTGTATATTTTGTATAAATTATCTCACGGTGTGCGATAGAGGTGGTGAGATGTTATTTAGGAGACTGCTATGAAACAGGCTTTGTACTATATCACAGCCGTGACACGAGCTTCTCTCTCTCTCTCTCTCTCTCTTTCTTTCTCTTACAGGCACACCTCACACAGCAACAACTGTAAGAACATTAATAATGTTGATGATAATCCTCAAGAGTTTAAATGGCTCAGCTTAAATACTGAAGTAATTGTCACCTTGTTTTTTTACATCCAGGAGAGGTAATGGGGAAATCTGATCCAGTGACTTTAAGAAGTGCTCTGATTGGCAATGTCTTTCATTTGGACAGATTTCTTTTTCTGGCACTGCATGTAAATTTAGAGGAAATCAATGATGAGAAAGAGAAGGAAGATGTGAGTTGGAAATCAGTCCACTCCTGGAGGAATCTGTTCTATGGCACACTTTCCTTGCGCGATTGCTACTGTTTCATTCAGGGCATTTACCCAAGGTCACAGAAGAAAAAAACACACACACAAAAATTGCAGTGTTTAAATTGGGGGAAGGACATCATTTAGCCTGTTACTTGCATTAAGCAAATATATTAGCCCATTTCTGGACAATAGAAGCCCATTTCTCTTTCTCTGGGGGAAAGATCAGATTTCTGCCTCTCGAAATGAAACAGGCTCCTCTTCCCCAATTTAGGGGGATGAAGAAAAACCATTCCATAACTAAACTGTGAATTCAGCTATGTTGCTGAAAATAAATTCACAGATTAAGGATTTTTTTTTTAAGCACAAGCATTAAACCGACCAAGACCGAGTGGCTGTGGTTTCTGGCTGCCCGATTCAACCAGCTCACTCCATCGCTGGCCATAGGGGGCGAACATCTTGCCCCTGTGGATGGGGCGCGCAATTTGGGTGTCCTCCTGGATTCCCGGCTGTCCATGGAAGATCAAGTGACAGCCGTGGCCAGGAGGGCGTTTTACCAGGTTCGCCTGGTTCGCCAATTGCGCCCCCTATTGGATCGGGACGTCCTGCGCACAGTCACTCATGCGCTCGTGACATCCCGACTGGACTATTGTAACTCTCTCTACATGGGGCTCCCCTTGAGGTGCACCCGGAGACTTCAGCTAGTCCAGAATGCAGCCGCGCGAGCAATTATGCGAACCGCTAGGTTTACCCATGTAACACCGCTCTTGCGCGAGCTGCACTGGCTACCTGTCGTCTTCCGGGTGCGCTTCAAGGTGTTAATTATCATCTTTAAAGCGCTCCATGGCTCGGGACCTAGCTATCTGCGGGATCGGATCCTGCCTCATACATCCTCGCGGCCGATTCGCTCCCACAGAGAGGGACTTCTCCGGGTGCCGTCCACTAGACACTGTCAGCGGGCGACACCCAGGGGAAGGGCTATCTCTGTGGCGGGCCCGGCCCTCTGGAACGACCTTCCCCCCGATATCAGGACGACCACGGACCTCCGCTCCTTCCGTCTTAAATTAAAGACTCACTTTTTCTGTCTGGCCGGCCTAGGATGAGTCTCTCTGCCTCTGGGGTTTTATGGGGAATTAGTATTATTTAGTTTTAATGGGAATTTTAGCGCAGGTTATATTTAATTTGTTTTTAGAATTGTTGTATGTATTTGGTTTTTATTCTACCTGTGCACCGCCCCGAGTCCCTGTGGGGAGAGGGTGCGGTTTTACAAATTAAATAATTATTATTATTATTATTATTATTATTATTATTATTATTATTATTATTATTATTATTATTATTATTATTATTATTATTATTATTATTATTATTATTATTATTATTATTTGTCTAGCCGTGAAGGGGTTGATCCATAGATCATAGGGGTCTTTTTGTGTGTGCGCAAAAAATGAAGTGGATTTTGTAAGTTTGAGGTCTGCTCATTCCTGTCTCAACCATACGTTATCAGATGGCTTGAGAGAGTGACAATTCCAGAGAGCTGGTTGGGACAGTGCTTTAAAGTCCCGGACCAAAGTGGCAAGACTCTTAAGTTCTAACCTTGTGGATGGCTTTGGATCAGTCATTCCCTTCAACCCAACCTACCTCACAGGATTGTTGTTGTGGGGAAACCGGGAACATTTATGTACACACCCTGAACTGTAAAAAGAAATAAAGGTGGAATATAACTATAATACAGAGAGAAAATAAAATCCTACAGAAGTGACGAACCCTGAAAACACTTGGGTGAAATAGCAGTGGCTTGCTTGAATGAGACTTTTAATCCAGGTTTGTCTTTTAGGGTAAACTAATCTAGATTTCGGAAGAAAAGAAGGATATGCAAAGTAGACAATGTTGACCATGCAGTCTAATATATTTGGACGGCACCAGACTTCATAATGCTAAACCAGACAGTTCTACGTTCAGCCATTCCCAATGGTATTACTTGACAGTGGTACAGCCATCTGCAGTCTGGGCACACTGAAGTTATATGGAATTTCTCAGAGAATTGTGTGACTTAAAAGTTCATATAATAGAAGCAAACCAAGGAATAATAATTGTATTACCAGAGTATAGTAAAACGTATAATATCAAAGGAACATAATACGTCGAAGACACATTCATTGAAGTGAGAATTTGAGATATTAGTGTGGCCAGATATTGAAGAAGCCAGGAGACGAGATCTCTTGCATCTTTGATCGAAGGAAATTCAGCAGATCTGGTTTGCATGCTAAGCAACCCCTGGAGAAATAATCTTTCTGATGCAACTGGCAATGTGTGGGAGCTTGCCATTCTTTTTTCTTCCACCAGATCTCTGTGGATTCCTTCTTTCCCCCTCCCCAAAAGTAGAATAAGCTGACCCCTGGGCCTGGTTGCGTTTAACATGACCTTTCCACCCCTTGAGCTCATGGTCACCATAGGGCATCTATTGCGGCCAGAATCCCCATCTCAGGACAAAAACTAGCCACTCTGTGCCAACATCAAATAATTATGGCAAGTGGCAAGGAAATTTGACCATTCATGTCTTCATTCTGCCCTCCTAAGTAACTTGATTGAACGTAATTGACACTCCCTCCCCTAAAAATAAGCTGTCTTCTGGAAAGCAAATTAAGAAAAAAATTAACCAAGTCTATGACAAGAAATTGAAACTCTGGGAAAGATGGGAAAACAAAGGAGAATATTGCTAAAAACGGGACAGCCTCGCATTCTCCAGGTTTGTTGGCAACTTTTATATGACCGGAGATGGGTGGGTGGTAGACTCCGGCTTTGCGGAAGCTGCAGTGCAAAAAGATGCAGCGCGTCCCTGGCTGAAGGGTAAAGGCAGAAACTTCCTTTGGACTCTCTTCCTTGGTCTCCGCTAGCGCAGCACCGCAGCAGCAGCAGCCTCCCAGCCTTGGACGAGCTTTCCTTCCCGCTCAAGGAAGTTGGCGCAGAGACTCGTCCCGGCTGTGCCCGCTTAGGTTGGGCGCCCCCAGCCCCCTCTCTCTCCCTTCTCCCCTGCCCTCTTTCTGCCGGGGCTCCACTTTTTTCCCCAGCCACCGGGACCTTCCCGCTGCCCTCCCTTCCCGCGCCCGTTGGAAAGGCTCACCCGCAAAGGCTCTCAACATCTTCTTGATCTCTTCGCCGGCGAACAAGTCAGCCATCGCCATCCTCGCAACTGTTTGGGGGAAAGAGCGGGAGAGAAAGTGCGAGGGAAGACTTCAGATGGAGGGGGGAGGGGGGAAAGTGCCCTTCTCCTCGCTGGTGCTCATATGACCAGAGCTGCAGTGCTGGGCGGGGATGGCACACCGGGATGAGGCTGGACCCGTGCCAGCCACCACCACTGCCAGCAGCAGCAGCGGCAGAAGTGCGACGAGGCGCGCACCGAGACGACAGTCCTGCGGGTCGCTCGGCCAGGCGCGCCACTTTGCAAAGGGACCAAGACCCGGTCAAGAATCAAGATTTGGTTTTGTCTGGGGAAGTTGGGGGGGGGGGGATGACCATGACCATTGAGGGCACGGAGAAACTGGGGGGGGGGGGGGAGTGAGGTGAGGTGGGGAAAGCAGTGCAGCAGAAAAAAACGGCCCAATGCCAAACCAGCACTATTTTTTTTAAATCAAGGACTAGTTTTAAGATCGCTCCTATCTTTCATCCGAGCCATGAAGATCCTTGCAAAGAGATAGCAAAGTTCGTTCCTTCCTTCCTTCCTTCCTTCCTTCCTTCCTTCCTTCCTTCCTTCCTTCCTTCCTTCCTTCCTTCCTTCCCTCCCTCCCTCCCATCTTCCTTCCTTCCCTCCCTCCCTCCCTCCTTCCTTCCTTCCTTCCTTCCTATCTTCCTTCCCTCCTTCCCTCCTTCCTTCCTTCCTTCCTATCTTCCTTCCCTCCCTCCCTCCCTCCTTCCTTCCTTCCTTCCTTCCTTCCCTCCCTCCCTCCCTCCCTCCCTCCCTCCCTCCTTCCTTCCTTCCTTCCTTCCTTCCTTCCTTCTTCCACACTACTCTCAGCATTAATCCGCAAGGCAGATTCCAAGACAGCAGAAGGAATTTGCCCAAGGTCACCTAATGAATGAACTCCCGCCTCCCGCCCTGTAAATAATAAATCCCACTCTCTCAGTGGCTAGTTCTAAAGAGGAGATCGGCTTTTCCCATTCCCGCATGCAGAGCTGTACCTCTCCATCCACCTTTTTTTGTATTGTGAATTAAGTACCGCGGTGAGGAGGGGGGGGGCAGCGGGAGGAAGGGCATGTCTTGCATTTGGTCTTCTTTGCTGCTCCAGACAAGACTTGCATTGTGCAGCCTCCTCACTTTTTTTTTTGATAGGTCAAAAGAGGTTGCCTTCCATATGTAGCCCTTGCTTATTTCCCCACCTTTCAAGTTTTTAGAGGACGGGCTCTGCCTAGCTCCTCCAACTCTGTCCAAGATGTTTGGTCTCCATCCCTGCTTCTCCTCCTTAATGGATTATTTCTAGTAATGGAAGGAAAATAGATGGAGGGAATTGTAGGAAAATATAGAATGGTTATGTATGGCAGCAAGACTGTGCAAAAGGTTAACTCTTGAAACAATATTCAGCTACATGCCAGGAACCAATTAGGTTCAAAAATCTAGATTTATTTTACTAGATCTTATGCTTTTGCTTTTCATTTAATCAAAACATCTATGATCTGGATATATTTCCCTTCTATAGTTGGTCCTTCATATTCTAAGGCATCTTCTTCCTGGAACTGCCTTCTTTCTCATATATTTTGAATGAGCCACTGTAGTGTTTTAAAATAAGTTGCAAATACCCCTTTCCATTTCATTGTAAGGACAGCTTGAGTTTGTGCAAATGTCTTTATCCTGAAATTGCATATGATTTTATTAAATGCTCTCAGCAATTTATCTTTTACGCACTGGCTGAAAAACAGCTCTTTTCAAATAGTTTCCGGTCAGTTGGAGTCAGAATTTAGCCCAATGGGTTACCTTCCCTTGTGCTCTGATCTAAAACTGCAGCTATAGCCACCTATCTCAAAATAAGGCCTCTGCACTCAATATGATGCATAGCTGAATACATGTTCCTACTATTCACTCTTTCCACTATATACCTTTGGATATTGAATACACACACACACACACACACACACACACATCTTAAAATCATCAGGTATTCCTCCTCCTCCTCCTCCTCCTCCTCCTCCTCCTCCTCCTCCTCCTCCTCCTCCTCCTCCTCCTCTTCTTCTTCTTCTTCTTCTTCTTCTTCTTCTTCTTCTTCTTCTTCTTCTTCTTCTTCTTCTTCTTCTTCTTCTTCTATAATAATTATAACAACAATTCCTGCTTTAGGGACTGTAAAATCAGGAGAAAACAAAAGCGTTAAAGACGGTATTAATCACAAAGAAAAGGTGGAATTGAAAAGTGTGAGAAATTTCAATAAATGTGCTTAACCAGAAAAAGGGGGTAAAAACGAGTCAAAGAAAACCTGAGAAAAACAGATCTTACAAAGTCATTTAAACAAGGACAAAGAGTATCAGACCAATTTTCAGTAGGAAGAAAATTACAAAAGTAAGGGCTTGAGGAAATGCAATACATTATTCCTGCTGATCATTCTTGGAACAAAAGGGACACACTCCAGAATAAAGAAAAGAGCACAGATAGAAGATAAAAGATAAAGAGATCAAAAGCATAATGCTCTGAAATATAATGCTCAAATAGCAGAAGCCACTGGGGCTTGCAAAGGGAAGCTGTATCCAGCCTAAATAGAAAGAACAAAAAGTAAAGTATGCTGTGCCATTTGCAAAATGCTGATCGTTTAGAGATCATTCAGGGAAATCATAATTATACCTTCCTGCTTTGTACCTCAAAATTATTCTCAGAAAGTTTGCCAGATGGCTAAAATCTTTTTAGTATCTCTCTCTCTCTCTGTGTATGTGTGTGTGTGTGTGTGTGTGTGTGCATGCGCACACACAGGGAGTGGGTGCAACACTGGTATTTCTGACTCCAATCTTTCTAATAAAGGAGAATAGTTGTAGCTGAGGGTTGAAATGAGGGGTCCTTGTTACTTTCTAAGCTTGGTTGTTTTCTTGCAGATGTTTCATTATCCAAACTGGATAATCTTTAGTGCTAGTCATGCTAGTACAGTGTTTCTGTAAAGATGCTTGTATAATTTTATTGACATTTGTTGTATTTTTACTTAAAGGAAACCATCTTTTATGCGTCCTTTGGGTATCATTTTCTATAGTGAGAGCTGTACTACATTGATACTTTTAGGGCGAACAGATTATTGACAGTACCAGGTTTTTGCATGCTCCTACCTTGGATCTGATGCACAGGTATCCATGTATGCCAGGAGCAGCAATATATGATACTCTTCTCCCAAATGCTAGATTATATTTTCCAATATTCTTTTACAGGAGCTAAATTGTTGGGACTTGTGGGAATTATAATTGAGCAATGTATGTAAGAGGCCATGAATTTGGCATGCCCAGTGTGCATCTAATGATCTTTTTCGTGTGAATTCTGCCCTATAATTCTTGATTGCTTTTATTTATTTGCCAAAAGGCTATATCCTAATCCAAGCTATAGATATTCTGCTTCTCTCCAAACAGGGTTTTTTTCTCCATTTTAATGTATCAATGAACTTAAGAAGGCATTTGATAGCAAAATAGTGACTATTCTAGATTAATATGCTTTATTGGTTTTGTATTATATTTGAGATTGAAATTAAGTCTTCTCTATCTTGGTCAAGTATTCTAACCATTAAACTACACCAGGATCAAAGCTGTCCTTAATCTCTATAATTAATCTGTAGTTCACAATGACATTCCTGTTCAAATTTCAAATTTAACCCATCTGGGTATAGCTTTACTCAAAATTTGCTTGCTTGCTTGCTTGCTTGCTTGCTTGCCTGCCTGCCTGCCTGCCTGCCTGCCTGCCTGCCTGCCTGCCTGCCTGCCTGCCTGCCTGCCTGCCTGCCTGCCTGCCTGCCTGCCTACCTACCTACCTACCTACCTACCTACTGCAGGGACTTTTCCAGGCAATTGTCACAAGTCAAAAACTGGCTCAAAGGTATGTGCCTGTGCACACTCAGGCATGCACTGAGACACACAAGTGTTAAAAGTTGCAAAATGATTTTCCCTGCAGATGCTTAATAGAGAGGCAAGTGACTTACAGGAGTCTTAACAAGATAAACTCCTAGTAGGGCTGAGGGGTCTCCTAATAAAATGCAATCCCTGGAGAACTCACCTCATTTCTTTTATGGCTTCTGATAAAACTGTAGCAAGGACTTTGACATTTATCAGAGTTCAAGAAATACACGGACAGCTGGAGCACCTGGAAGCAGATACTTCATAAGAGAGATGGCCAAGTGAGAACTTTTGCAAGTTTTCACCCACAAAAGTCAAACGAGGATCTTTGAAAAATAGCCTTGGTTTTATTAGATTGGCTGGAATAAATCAGGAGAAAAAAGCCGATGAAGAGGGTACTGGTTGAAATTTAAATCAGTGAACTAGTATTGTTAATTGGAGAAAGGGATGATTGCCCCTACAGCTGCCCTGCTGCCTTAGTCCAGATGAGTTTTGTACTCAAGGCGAATAATCAACTCAAACAGATAATCCCAAGAGTTATGCCAGTCTTTGGGTTTTATGCACACACTTCCAGATTACTGGCTTCAAAAGACAAGCAGCAGAAAGAATGAGGTGGACAAAACCAGTGTGAGTGGTGGGCGAATGTTTGTGTGTATATATGGGAGATAAGGATGGACTACGAAGATCTGGATGGATGATAGTTTTGGAGTGCATCAGGTCAGTGGTGGATTAAGGCTCAGTGGTTCCCTAAACACTGACAAATTTTAGTGCCCCTCCTTTGTACATACTGTACAAATCTTGATTGGGTTTTTTCTTTCTTTCTCAACTTTGGTGCCTCCTTTGGGCCTGGTGCCCTAAGCAAGTGCTTAGTCTGCTGAACTGTTAATACACCACTGCATCAGGTTGAAGACCTGAGTAGGTGCAGGAGGGATGGATGCTCTTATCACCAGGGGATTGAGTAATGTCCCAGAAAAACAATGGAAAGAGATGGCAGGGCTCTGCAAAGTGCCTGGCTGGCTGGGGAATTCTGGGAGTTGAAGTCCACCAGGCTTAAAAGAGCCAACTTTGCAGACCCTGACTCTATGGGAATTGCAGACTCCCAAACCCAGGTTTTCCAGGCTTCAGATTCCCCTCCCTTCCCCCACTCCGCTCCTTCCATGTCTATTATGTGTGAGAGGTGCCTAAAAAAGCCCGAGGAGGAACAAAAACGGGGGAAGAAAACTTCTTGCACCTTACCAGGCGTTCTTTTTTTAATACCCCAAATTAGTTTTTTTCTACAATCGCCCGTTGTAATTGGCACCCACCCCTCCCGCCCATTTGGATTGCACCACATTATGGTATTACAACACGAATCTGTTTCGGGTCGCCCTGCTTGGTTAACACCGAATTATCTGCCCGTAGTCCTGGCAGAAACGCCTGTCTTTCCAAGAAAGAAAGAAAACCCGTCTGCCGTGATCCTTCGGTTGACCCAATCGCCGCCTCCCTTCGGGGCAGATTTATTCATGAACCCTTGGGATTCGAGATCTGTCCTGGGGGCGGGGGAGGCGGGGCTGAGAGATAGCTCCAGCAATAGAGAGGGGCTGTTTGCTGGTGGTTAGGTTCCAAGTTGCCAAGGTTGAGAAACACTGCTCTAGACTAGACAATACGCGTTCTGCGGGACAGATGTCATCAAAGAAAGCCCCTCCCCCCTCACCAAAAGCTTTCTCATAAATCTGAGAAAAATGTGCAGGTATGCATTTGAATTGGTTGCTATCGATTGACAAGATTCTTAGTTCTGAATAGATAAACGAAAAGAAAAAAGAAAGAAAGAAAGAAAGACAAAGAGGAGGGAGGGAGGGAGGGAAGAGGGGAAGAGAAAGGAAGAAAGAAAAAAGGATAGAGGTAGGGAAGGAGAAAGGAAGAGAGAGAAAGAAAGAAAAAAGAAAGAGAAAGAAAGAAGGAAGGAAGGAAAGAAAAAGAAAGAAAGAA
Source organism: Rhabdophis nuchalis (assembly GCA_039707465.1). Classification (NCBI taxonomy): domain Eukaryota; kingdom Metazoa; phylum Chordata; class Lepidosauria; order Squamata; family Natricidae; genus Rhabdophis; species Rhabdophis nuchalis. The sequence continues at coordinate 94,435,605 of CM077648.1, read as the reverse complement.
GGAAAGAAAGGACTTGGGATGTGAAATTTTCATATCAAAGCGTAGTGAGGACAAACATTTGAATAAACTCTGTACTCAAGACTTTGTTTTGAGTGTCTGCTCCATATGCATGGCCTTCGTTAAAGGAGCCTCAAGGAAGCCATTCAATCTAAAGCAGGGGTCTCCAACCTTTGCAACTTTAAGTCTGAGGGATTTCAGCTCCCAGACTGAATTCTGGGAGCGGAAGTCCTTCAGACTTAAAGTTGCAAAGGTTGGAGACCCCTGATCTAAAGAGTACATCACTTCACAGTTAAAATGTACCACTGCAATTAATCCAAACCTTACCAAAAAGGACAATGGCGGGAAGCCAGGAAAGCAGGGCGTGCGCACCCATTTCCCAGGGTCTCAATGTATAAAACAAAGGTATCAGAAATCGGGGGTGGGGAGATGGATGCAGATGGCGTATTGAAAGCGAAATTCCAGCAACAGCAGAATTTATTGCAAATTAGGTAGATCCTGTCTGGGCTACTGTTACAGCTTAAGTGTAGGGGGGGGGGGGGACAGCTTTAGTGCTAAATAGGAATCTTCTTCACGGATGAAAACTTTCTTCCATCTCCAAAAAAACTGGCGCATTGCAAAAAAAAAAAAAAGTGCCGCACGCAATAAGAAGCGGAGCCCAACCTATTTCGTCCAACGTAGGGAGGCCGGCAAGAGAAATAAAACTTCTTTGAAGTAGGGGGAATTGACAAAGTTAAAGGGGAAGCGGGGTTGGGAGGGTAACCATGTAGCATCCGGGTTGCAAATCGAGCAGCCGCCTCAGCGCGCACCACGCTTCCCCAGCCTGGTCTGCACGGTCCTTTGGACCTTTTGGACGGCCCAGGTTCTGGCTTTTTTTTTTAATTCCTGGGGGGCGGGGGGCGGGGGTTATTTGGCGGATTTTAGAGAAGTGCGCGTCCAGCACTTCTCCCCCCCCCCCCCCCCCCGATTCCTCCGCCAACAAAGCTGAACCAAGGCGTGAATGGAAAAAGGGACTGACTGGCTGGCATGCACTATCCTCAGCCCTTTTGGCGCTCGCGGTAACCAATAAGAAGGCTCCTGCAGAGATCCTAGGCAGAAGCTTTCAAAGTTAAGCCGGACAAACGCGATAACAAAATCAATCAATCGATCAATCAATCAATCTAGAGACCGAAGGGGACCGAGCGGTGGAAGGGTTTACTGTTCTCGCTTTGCCTTTCCTCTTAGAGATCCTGCCTCCCACCGAGAAGTTAGGGAACTGCTCCCCCTCCAAGTTCCGTTATACCAGTGTTTCTCAACCTTTCTCAACCTTGGCAACTTTAAGTCCTGTGGACTTCAACTCCCCGAATCCCCCAGCCAGCTATGCTATGCTATGCTGGCTGGGGGATTCTGGGAGTTGAAGTCCACAGGACTTAAAGTCGCCAAGGTTGAGAAACACTGTTACACCTTCCTTCTCTTTGCTCTGCTCTGCTCTTTCCAGCTCTTTTCTTTCTTGCTTTTCCTTTCTTTGGCAAGGTCGATCCAGGGCTAGGATTCAATTTTTTTCTTGCTACCGGTTCTATGGGCGTGGCTCGATGGGCGTGCTGTGGTGTGGCTGGCATGGCAGGGGAAGGATGCTGTAAAATCTCCATTCCCTCCCCATTCCAGGGGAAGGTTACTGCCATTCCCTCAGAGGCAGAGAATAGATGCGGGCGGGGCCCGTCAGAGGTGGTATTTATTTACCGGTTTTCCAAAGTTCTCAAAATTTCCGCTACCGGTTCTCCATAACTGGTGAGAACCTGCTGAATATCACCTCTGAGTCAATCCAGGCTGTCTTGGTTTCTAGTTCTCCCTCCAAGAGCTTTGCATGCCCACCTGCTTGGGAGAGGCGAAAGGCCTCGAATTCTGCTTTTTTGAGGGTGGCAAAGAGATGCTGAACTTTACCTGAATGCCTGGAGGTCAGTGGTGGCTGGGGAAAAAGCATCGGCTGGCCCCCAAATCTGGAGGGTGTGGCGAAAGGGCCTCTCTTTCCAGGCAGCCCTGTTTTAGCTCTCCAAATGTATGCCCACCAGGAGTACTGGTAGGTTTGGGAGATGCTCTTAGGAAAAGTGACACTCCAGGTGTCTCCTTTTGAGGGCTCCTGACATTGCTCATTTGGACAGGCCATGTCCCTCCTATCCCCTTTCTCTACACACTTGTGTCAGATGCCCTGGGCCAATGGTAGTGATATTGCATTTACCTTTTCTAAACTAATCAATAACTACCGATAGCATTGTTAATAATATTTATTTAATACTAGCCGTTCCTGGCCTCGCGTTTCTGTGGCCCAGTCTGGTTAAATGGCCAACCAATCTGTGTGTAGATCTACACTTGCACAAACAAACACATACCCCAATCTACCTACCTACTCCCTTTCTCCCTCTCCCTCTCCCTCTCTCTCTCTCTCTCTACGTACCTACCTAACTACCTACATAATAATAATAATAATAATAATAATAATAATAATAATAATAATAATAATAATAATAATAATAATAATAATAATAATAATAATAATAATAATAATAATTTTATTTATAGACCACCTCATCTCCCCAAAGGGACTCGGAACGGTGCACAGAGAAAGTTAAAAAAGCAAATATAAAATACATAAATAGCTAAAATAAGAATTAAACAAATTGTCCCTGCGCTAAAACCCACTATACTAAAACTAAACTACACCCCCCTAAAAAACCCAGTTAAAAACGGAAGACTAACCTAGGCCGGCCAAGCAGAAAAAGTGTGTTTTCAATTTTTGACGGATACCTACCGTATTTCTCCCTCCCTCTCTCTATCCCTCTACCTACCTACTTACCTACCTACTGTATTTCTTCCTCTCTCTCTCTCTATATATATATCCACCTACCTACCTACCTACCTACCTACCTACCTACCTACCTACCTACGGACAGAGTATTTTATGTCATAAAGGATGACATAATACCTGTGGCCCACTGCTCTCTCTGTATCCATCTACCTACCTTTTTTACAATTTTTTTACATTTCCGTTGCGTGTACCTGGCACAGGTGTGACATCTACACAATTTATATATATATCATTGGTGCCGTACTTGAAAGGAACGTTGTGAAAATTTGGAAGCGATCGGTGCAGTACTTTCGGAGATACAAGTTCTTGTTACATTTTTATTTATATAGATAACTAGATGGTTTCATTAGGGTAAAATAGGTGAAAAGAGGAATCCTGAGATGATAATTTGGTATAACTTTGAAGGGGCAATATTAATTATGCCAATTATTGATCAAGAGATCTTAAAATCCCATCACCTCCTTCAGAGGAGGAAATCAAGTTTCCTCCTTCAAAACCAAAATAAACAAATACTTTTTGAATACCTTTTTAAAAGCCAAATAGACCAGAAACCTAGGAACTGTAACAATGCTGAGCCATGCTAATTTCATAAGTAGGAAATATTATATTTTGTCGGAAACTATGTAACAAAGTTGGGTTTTTCCTTCCAACAGTATTACCTGATCACCATGACTTGATTTATCTGGACTGACTTGAGACTTTGGTATATGAGTTTGCTTGCTCTGCCACAAGCTTAGTTTTTGTATCCAGCAACATATGCATTATAATCACTTTATAAATTAAATACCTCTCCCTTTAAAAAAAACAACCACTCTAGTAAGGAAACAGAAGTGGGAATAAACAACCAACTTCAATCTTTTCTCTACTAAGAGTTCAAGCTCTAAATGCAACTTTTAACTTACCTATAGCAATCACAATAAGAGTGAATAGAAAAAGAGAGACAAAAGAGGGTGAGTAATACTATTTTATTCAACTTTCTCCAAAGTAAGTGGAATGAATGTATTCTTTCATCATAACTGTCATAGTTTTAACCATATGCAGACATTGGATCACTTCTGATAATGGTCGGATCTTTATGGATAAATGGATTCCATTTTGTAATTCCTGGTTATTCCTGAAGCCTACGTTACAGAGAGGTTGGCCCTGCAGGGAGAACCAGTACCTTTCACTGAGGGTTCAGAATATAGGAGACAGAAAAGGCAGACCTCTTACACTCCTTTTCTGCTCCAGTTCTGCAGAGCTAATAAGAGGAGTTCAGTGTTACCTGGGGATTTACTCTAGTCATAAGACCTAAAAGGATAGGAACATAACATCAAGATATCTTTTGTAATAAGGACTATGTTGAAAGATGTGGTAATATATTTGGGCCTCACAACAATTGTGCTTGTCTGACTTCAATTAGTAAATACATCAGGCTTATTTCAAGGTCAGCAGTGATTCAGGCTGGGGGTCGTGGATTCAAAGGTAGATTCACTTGTGGACTACAGTAAGTCCATTCCAGCAACAAGAGGAAAGAAAATACAAACTAAGTCAGAGTTCCAGGCAAGACGTCTGGGCAGCATTTTAAGGCAAGAATCAATGAACATCATAAAAAAATGGTTTCTTGTTTTAGGCAAAAAGTCCATAATGGGGTTTCCAGTCAACAATAAATGTAGATGTTACTGTTTCTCTCATCAAAAAAGTCAATTTAGCCATCACAGCAAGTTCCATTGTCTTTACCACTCATCATCCAATGTGGGCAGGGCAGAATCTTTCCATCTTTGGGCATGCAATAAGGTATGCAATACAATAATCAAACTGCAGTTGTCATGTATAAAAACAAAGTTCTATGACTTTTTTCCAAATGTTTGTTCATCAATCCTTCCAATTTTTTTTTATAATGTTCACCAAACTTGATAAAATATCCTTTCTTGTTTAAATTTGAAGTATTTTTATATATTCTACATAATAGATTATAACATAATGTAAATTTCAGCCACCTATTTTCCATTGTTTCATGTGTATATTACAACCTAAATTTTTAGTCTATTATACATTCTCTTGCTTGTTCTTCTTCTGTTTCAAATTTCAGTAGAAGCTTATACATTTTAGCAATTACATGTTTATAATCTGTACACAAGTTTGTTTCTTTTTATAATGTTCTCTCCAAATTTGTATCTTTCAAAACCTGAAACAAGAAAGCCAAGTTCAAACTGTCAAAAGTCTTCTCTAGATCTACAAAAATCAGTGGGGCTTGTTTTTCATTATGCTGCTCCAAATATTCCAAAATGTTTAACACATTTCTAAGATTGTCTTTTAACTATCTTTTAGGTAAATATCAAAAATGATTCTCTGATGGCACTGTAGTTACAGTGAGCATTACAATCTGACTTACATTGCCTTTATCATTTGTTTTGTAAAATCCATCAATTGTCTGTACTGTTTAATAGTAATAGTAATAGCTGTTTAATAGAAGATCTGATCTATTTGTCTAATCCAACTCCAATTTATTCAAAATGAGTCTTTCTCATTGTCTTTTAAAAATCTCCTTTTTATGACTGATGTTTGCATTGATAATGAAGAATTTTTCAGTGGTTATTTATCAAAACATCTCCTGAATCCTCATCAGACTGAGATATAATAACTAGGTACAATAACTGCAATAGAATAGAACAGAACAGAACAGAACAGAACAGCTTTAATGGCCAAGTGTGATGGGACACACAAGGAATTTGTCTTTGATGCATAAGTTCTGACTTTATTTATATTTATTTGTATTTATTGATATATTACTTGCAATATGTACCACACAGTAACTTATACATAATAACGAGGTACAATAACTACAATACTTACCACACAGTAACTTAACTTTGTTGGACTTCAGTAAGAGAAAAATTCTGCACTTCTAGTTTTTACCTTTAGATCTCATTTAAAAGTATTGTTCAGAATTGCAAATGCATAAACATATTAACAAAGTTAGATGCTATCTAAATAGGTAGTGTGGTCAGACCCTTCACTCTATATTTCTTATGGCTTCAATTTCAGCTGTAGCATGAATCATAGAATTTAACTGGACATTAAACATCACATTGTACCATCATTTGCTATTGAAGGACCTGACCAGTGTATGGAGTGGAGAAGATGCCACCATTTCTAAAACCATCGAGAAAGAAGTTTCCTGAGGATGGGCATCAGTATAAGTCTAAAAGCTTGGAAGACTAAATTTCTGGTCCTGGTGACCGAGGCAGTTTGGATCCAGCAACATTATCCTGGGACACGCATATTTGCCTTCATTCGTGATTTATGTGATCAAAAAGATTATTACCGTATTTTTTGGAGTATAAGACACACTTCCTCTCCCCAAAAGAAGGTGAAATTTTGGGTGCGTCTTATACACTGGATGTAGCCCCACCTACCAACTGGCTCCAACCTTTGGCCTCTGTCTCCCAGCAAATCATTTGCTGCAATGATTTACCTCATTGCAGCAGAGGGGGGCTTGTGGAACCTGCAATAGGTTATAGCAATCCCTGCAACCTGAAACAGCTGATGATCGGAAGAACCTGAAAATGAAACTTGCTGTTTGCTCCTCAGGCAAATTGCCGGGAGGCAGAGGCAGATTTGTGTGTGTGTGTGCTAATCAGGCTGTTTGCTGAAAGTCAATAACTATAAATGTCTACAGAATGTTCAAATTATTAGACATTTTTTAAAATGCTGCTTTATTATTGTTCTAGACAGCTTAATAAAATGAAGAAACTTTTTAAAATAAATGCTTGTTCTAAAGAGGCCCAGTGCTATTGTATCTTCTTTTAAATAGCAGAAAATAACTATACTAACTAACTAAAGCACATCAATTTTAACAGCATCTGTACAAGTATAGTCTGAAATGTAACACTACAAACAGTGTATATTGTCTGCGCTATTTGCTGTTTGTTGCAAGGAGGCAAATTGCTGGAAGGTAGAGGCAGATGTTTCTTTCCCAAAAGCTAGGTGCGTCTTATACTTTGGAGCATCTTATACTCTGAAAAATATGGTAAATCTTTAAAAAAAATTAAGTAAATATTCAGTTTGATTTTTCCATCATCTAATACCTCATTGCATGTTCCTGTGTATAGATTTTTTCTTCCTTTAATGATTTTAAATGTCTATTTTCCTTTTAATCTTTTTGTTCATATTTTATATTTATTTATTTATTTTATTTTATTTTTCGAATTTATACCCCGCCCTTCTCCTTGTTAGGACTCAGGGTGGCGCACAGGCATTATTAAAAACCATTACAAAACAATACAAACTCTTAAAAACATATTAAATTAACCTAAAACCCATGCTAAAACCCTTTAAAACCCTAAAAAATTAAAATTTATAAATATAGTCAGAAACGGGGGGCTACGCTAGGCCGGCTTGTTGGAATAGGTACGTCTTAAGGCGCTGGCGGAAGAGGCGGAGGTCCGAGATAGTGCGAAGGTCAGGGGATAGGTCGTTCCAGAGGGTCGGGCCCGCCACAGAGAAGGCCTTCCTCTGGGTGTCGCCAGGCGGCATTGCCCGGCCGACGGCACCCTGAGAAGGCCCTCTCTGTGGGAGCGGATCGGACGAAGGGATGTATGGGGCAGGAGGCGGTCTCGTATCTTTGATTTCTTCACACAGTTGAGCCTCAAATTTGTGTTACTAACAGACATTTATTAAGTAAGTTTTGCCTCATTTTACAACCTTTCTTACCATAGTTGTTAAGTGAATCACTACAATTAGCAGTAAGTAACACTATTGTTACCAGTTAGTAACACTCTTGTTAAGTGAATGTGGCTTCCCCATTGATTTTGATTGTCCGAAGGTCACAAAAGGTGGTCACATGATCTCGGGACACTATGTAGCCATCATTAATACGAGTCAGTTGCCAATCATTTGAATTTTGATGATGTGGCCGAAGGGATGCTGCAATGGTTGTAAGTGTCAAAAATAGTCATAAGTCACTTTTCCAGTGATGTAACTCTGAATAGTCATCAGATGAATTGTTGTAAGTTGAGGACTACCTGTATTAATATTCCTAGGCTTCATCAATTGCCAAGCATCATGCTACCCTGAAAGTTTTCCCTGAAAATAAGACCTCCCGGATAATAAGTCCAATCAGGCTTTTGAGTTGCATTGGCTAAAATAAGCCCTCTCCAAAAATATTGCAACACAGTAGCAGCCACGAGATGACCACGCTCACTGCCTTCTGCACCTCAAAAATAATGAGACCTCCCCGAAAATAAGATTAAAAGAAAAAAAAATCCTGTCTTATTTTCAGGGGAACACGATAATTATGTGATTTTTACAACTGACAGCTTGGAGACATAGCAGCTAGCTGGTGTCTGACATTGCCGAGGGTGAAAATGGTCTGCGTATTCAAAAGCCAGGACGGAAATCCTTCCTATTGACATCCATGGGCAGGGAAGCCAATTCAAATACAGCTTTCCTTTCTTTTTCCTGGAAGTTTCTCAGAGGGGCTTATTGGCAGAGCAATCATATGCAAGGGAAAGGAAATCTATAACTTCCATCGGCCACTGTGAGAGAACGCAAGGACTCTGTCAAATGGTAATTTACCTGGCGATATTTTATGAGCCAGCAAGCACTTTTTCCACCAGGCAAGAAATGCAGAGCTTGATATCTCAGGGTCACTCTTACAAATCCAAATCTAGTTAGGAGTTATTGAAAACTGTCACTGACATCTGTGTCCAATTTAATTGGTGGCTTTGAACAGCAGGATGGGCATCCTCTGGTGATGATTGGCAGCCTGTTTTTTCTTAACGTTGATAAACCCTGGGGTTCAGATAGACAGGGTGCAGCTTAAATTAGGGCAAAAGGAGGGTTGTAGCACAAGCAGACAAGATAAGATCATATTCCCAACTCCAGAAGTTATCTGATCATTGGCTTGGTCGTCTTTTTTTTTTAACTCCTACCCTTCAATGCCATTTCCTATGGCCTCTACAGGCCCTTGAATGCAATCTTAATAGTTTATGTGAGTAAGCGAACATTTTTATAAGATGCATAATATTTGCATGCCAAATTTGCATGCCAAAGTGTGTGCTTTAATAATGGAAGACCCCTACGCTTCCTTTTTTATCATCTAGTTATGCCAGCCAAGACCATAATTTTAATATTAGACAAAGATACTCTGAATGCAAATGATCAGACCTTGGCTAATATTTTAGAAAATATCCTAATGGAAGAACATTTGATAAACTGTTTAGTCTCTTCTCAGGGAAGGAATAAGAAGTGGTTATAAATATGCTGTAGCAGCTAAAAAATTAATTTTCTGTATATTCTGTTGCAAAAAAATTTTCACTAGACATTTTGGGGAGGTCATCAAACAACAGCAACAATACAAGGGAAATGTTCCAACAATACAGAGTGTCCAACTTTACCCTTTATCGTATGGCTCGGGGCCTAGTTATATGCGAGACCGTCTCCTGCCCCATACATCCCTTAGACCGATACGCTCCCACAGAGAGGGCCTTCTCAGGGTGCCATCGGCCAGACAATGCCGGCTGGCGACACCCAGGGGAAGGGCCTTCTCTGTGGCGGGCCCTACCCTCTGGAACGACCTACCCCCTGAACTCCGCACTATCACCGACCTCCGCCTCTTCCACCGGTGTTTAAAAACACACTTATTTCATCAAGCCGGCCTAACATAGCCTCCGCTGGGACAAATATTAGACAGTTTTAAATGGGGGATTTTAATCTGGTTTTAGCGCAGGTTTCTGTCATTTAATAGGTTTTTTAAATTATATTTGGTACTATTTTGTATATTGTTTTAAATTCCTGTGCGCCGCCCTGGGTCCTCTCGGAGAAGGGCGGGATATAAATTGAATAAAATAAAAATAAAATAAAATTTTCTATCAAGAAAGGGAAATTCCAAGTCATCAGCCCTAATTATAGTTAATTAACAGATTAACAGAGTTGGAAGGGACCTTGCAGGTGATCTTTTAGGAGAAGGGCGGGGTATAAATTTTAATAAAATAAATCTAGTCCAATCCCCTGCTCAAGCAGGAGACCCTACATCTGCCTCTACCTAGGATTGAACTCACAACCTCCTGATTGGGAGGCGAGAGCTCTACCGCTATCATAATCTTGGGGACAATAATGTGTTCAAAATATTGACCATTTGCCAATTCAGCTCATTCAAAATACATACTTTCCATTAGAATCTTTTTAAAAACCCACAACTATATTAATAGTCATAAATTGAAAAAAATATAATTATGAACAGGAGCAATCTCAAAATTCCATACCAAAAGATCTAGGCAGTGTTTCTCAACCTTGTCAACTTGAAGATGTCTGGACTTCAACTCGCAGAATTCCCCAGCCAGCAAATGCGAGTTGAAGTCCAGACATCTTCAAGTTGACAAGGTTGAGAAACACTGATCTAGGCAAACCTCCCAATTTCGGTAAAGTAAACAGAAGATACAAATACTGTGATTGTTCAACTTGATGAGGAAAGACCACAGGTGGGTCTTTAATAAGATTAATTATTCCCATGGTCTTGATCACAGGAAAAATGACCAATAGATTTCTGTGGTGCCCTTTTCAGTGGTTGTTCTGTGGTGTTCTACTATCTCAGAAAGGGGGTAAACACATTTTTGGATCTACCATTAAACCAGCTTTAACCAATGTTGCCTCTCCCAGAAAGAGTTGCTCTGTTTATGAAGGCAGAGAATTGACCAAAAGGAACTTCCAGAAGGATTGAAGGGAAAGGGGAGGTTATAAGACCAGAAGATGAAGGGTAGTGAACCCACCTGTCAAGTCTGGGGCTCAGTTTAGTCATGAAGCAAGGAGGAAGTTGTGGGCAAAAAAAGGCACAGTGCCTACTATTCAGGAAGGAAAGGTACTCAGACAAAGGTGAAAAAAAATGCTTAAAATGGTTGTCCAACCTTGGCGACTTTTAGGCTTCAACTGCCAGAATTCTCTAGCCAGCATGACCGGTTGGGAATTCTGGAAGTTGAAGTCCACAAGTCTTAAAGGTGCCAAGGTTGGATACCTCTAATTAAAAGATCCCCACTGCTTTACTTTTGTTTTTTATTCCTCACCTACATGGCTTGCTGGCCAGCACCACTGTCACTTTCAATAGCACAATCAGCAGCTATTCACTCTGTCGTTTCAGGATAGCAATTTTCCTAGCCTTGGTTTTGAGATACAGTAGAAGGTAGATTGCAGGGGAGCAGGGATAGGAGACAAACACATTAATATGGATGCATGGATGAGCTCCAAGATAGAGGGAAAATAAGCAAAAGATAAAGTAACATGTTAGGGAATGTTTATGACCCAAGTTATTTTGAGACTTAGCTGTGATGCAACAGTTGTGAAAAGCCACAATTCCAAGACTTGCTTTTGTTAAAGTTATTATGGGAAAACAAAAGTGTTGTTCACTTATTTGGAACAAACCAAAACTGAAACTAGAAATATGTAAATGTGTGTTGGTAGAAACTGTTACTGGTAGTAACCTTCTCACAGATGTCAGAGAAGAAGAAAAAAGTGCTGTTAAGATGAGAGGAGAAGCTGTAATGTGGATTGGGAATAATGAGGTGGATTAGTTATAATAAACTGAGAGTTGAGTTCTATTAGGCAGTTGGTGTAATTGGTACTGTGGTTTTATTTACAGCAGGATAAGAACGCTCATGCAATTAAAGGTGCATATCAGGCTAGTTCTGTAGAAGTTACCACTTTGCTAACCCCTCTTGAGTGAAATTTAAGATTTCAGACTGGAGGAGGGGGAGAGGAACACATTTTTTTGGAACAACTATTGGGCAAGTTAGGTTAGACGTGAGTATTATGAGAAGTTGGAATAACCAAAATGTGGTAATTAGGATGAGTAAGGTTCCCTCCCTTGAGTGCCACGTACTAACATGGGGTAAAGTCTATCTTAACTAAAATCTCAAATGGGAGCGTATAACTTTGCTTTTTGACATTTCAAGCAAATATACTTCCACTAATTAAATTATCACTGTTACTTAGACAGCTGAAAGCTGTCATGAAACTCTCAACTTCATTTCTGCAACCCACAATGCCTGATGCAGGGTTATGCTACTAAAATTGACAGCACAACTCTTTGAATAAGGTTTTAATTTTAAATATTTTAATTTAAAAAAAACCATACTAGGTTTTAACATGGTTTTATCTTATCAAAAACACCAAGAGACCTCGATAGCTGGTGAAATGGGATGGAAGATAGGATTTCTTTCTAGGACTTCTGATTTTTAGCAGATATTTAGCAGATGTCACAGTAATGGAAATTTCCCACAGTCACTGTATTGTGACTTTATGAAAGTTCATCATCTGACAAAAACTCATCCATTTCTATTTTCTGTCCAGATATATAAATTCCCATAACAATAGCACAACTGATTGTCTCTCCTTTTATTGTTAGTTACCCTCAATAGGATTTCCATGCTATGATCCTTTAATGTCTGGGCAGTTATATGTTATTTTATAATTTTGAGTTTTGAGTTTTATTTGATTTATATCCCGCCCTTCTTCAAAAGGACCCAGGGCGGCGCACAGGAATTTAAAATAACATATAAATATACAAAATACAAAATTTAAAAAGCTATTAAATATTTCAAACCTGCGCTAAAACCAATTAAAATCTCCATTTTAAAACTATCTAATTCTAGTCACAGTGGAGGCTATGTTAGGCCGGCTTGATGAAACAAGTGTGTTTTTAAGCACTGGCGGAAGAGGCGGAGGTCGGTGATGGTGCGGAGTTCAGGGGGTAGGTCGTTCCACAGGGCAGGGCCCGCCACAGAGAAGGCCCTTCCCCTGGGTGTCGCCAGTCGGCATTGTCCGGCCGACGGCACCCTGAGAAGGCCCTCTCTGTGGGAGCGGATCGGTCTAAGGGATGTATGGGGCAGGAGACGGTCTCGCATGTAACTAGGTCCCGAGCCATGGAGCGCTTTGAAGATGGTCGTCAACACCTTGAAGTGCACCCAAAAGACCACAGGAAGCCAGTGCAGCTCGCGCAGGATCGGTGTTATATGGGAGCATCTAGAGGCTCCCGTAATCACCCGCGCGGCTGCATTCTGCACTAACTGTAGCTTTCGAGTGCACCTCAAGCGGAGCCCCATGTAGAGAGCATTGCAGTAGTCGAGTCGGGATGTCACGAGGGCCTATGTGACTGTGCGAAGGGCAGCCCGGTCCAGTAAGGGGCGCAATTGGTGCATCAGGGGTACATGATGAAACGCCCCCCTGGCCACGGACGCCACATGGTCTTCCATGGACAGCCGGGAATCCAGGAGGACACCCAAATTGCGCGCCCTCTCCACAGGGGCCGGTGTTTCGCCCCCAATGGCCAAAGTTGGAGTGATCTGGCTGAACCAGGGTGCCGGAAACCACAGCCACTCAGTCTTGGACGGGTTGAGCTTGAGTTTGTTACTACCCATCCAGATCCGTACGGCTTACAAACACCGGGACATCACCTCAACGGCATCGTTGGGGTGGTCTGGGGTGGATATGTACAGCTGAGTATCATCAGCGTACAGATGATATCCCACCCCAAAACCATGGATGATCTCACCCAGCGGCTTCATATATGTGTTGAATAGGAGGAGCGAGAGGACCGACCCCTGAGGAACCCCCCATAAGAGGGGCCTCGAGGCCGACCTCTGCCCCCCTGCCAACACATATTGTGACCAACCAGAGAGGTAGGACAAGAACCACCGTAAAACGGTGCCCCCCGGCCCCAACCCCCCCAGTCGGTGCAATAAGACACCATGGTCGATGGTATCAAAAGCCGCTGAGAGGTCTAACAGGACTAGGATAGAGGAATATCCTCTATCCCGCACCCTCCAGAGATCATCAACCAACGCGACCAATGCCGTCTCAGTGCTGTGTCCGGGTCGGAAGCCGGACTGGCGTGGGTCTAGATAATCAACTTCCTCCAGGTGTCGAGGGAACTGTTGGGCCACCACACTCTCAACAACCTTCACTAAAAAGTGAAGGTTGGAGACGGGACGAAAGTTCTCTAATAATGCTGGGTCCATGGATGGCTTCTTGAGGAGGGGCCTTACTACCGCCTCTTTCAAGATGGTAGGCAAGGACCCCTCACTCAAAGATGCGTTGACAATGCCCTGGAGCCAGCCTCGTGTCGTCTCCCAGGATGCCAGTAAAGCCAGGAGAGACACAGGTCCAATAAACATGTGGTAGCCTTAAGTCTCTTTGACAACCTGTCCATATCCTCGGTAGTAACAAAGTCAAACTCCTCCCAGAATGGTGCCTCAAGACCAACCTTGGACAGACCGACTGGACCATTCTCGATCGAGGGCAGCTCATTCCGAATCCGAGTGATTTTCTCCTGCAGGTAAATCCCAAATTCCTCTGCTCGACCCTGTAAAGGGGCTTCCCGCGGCCTCTGGTAAAGGAGGGAGTGGGCGGTTATCTGTGGATGCAATAAGGGTGGCACAATACTCAAGTTTGGCCACCCTTATCGCCACTAAGTAAGCCCTAATATGGGTTCTCACAAGTGTTCGGTCGGCTTCGGAGCGAGAGGATCTCCATCTGCTCTCTAGGCGTCTCTTGTGGCGTTTCATCTCCCTCAGCTCCTCAGTGAAGCCAGGGTGACTCGTCGCCGCAAGAGAGGCCGCAAGGGCGTGACTCGGTCCAAGGCCGCCGTGGCCGCACTTAACCATGCGGCCACCAGGTCCTCAGTCGAGTCACAGGGCAAGTCCACAGGCATTGGCCCAAGCTCCCTCTGGAACCTTACCGGGTCCATCAGGAGCCTGGGGCGGAACCATATGGGAATATTCGGCTCCGCCTCCTTGCGGTGGGGTGCAGCAATTGGAAAGTCCAGCCGAAGGAGAGCGTGATCTGTCCATGACAGGGGTGTGATGACTAAATTCCCTATTCCCAGATCACTACTCCACTGTCCCGAGACGAAGATCAAGTCAGGGTGTGTCCACCCTCATGGGTAGGGCCTAAAACTACCTGGGTCAGGTCCATGGCTGTCATGGAAGCCATGAACTCCCGAGCTACTCCAGAGGTCTCGCCTACTGACGGCAGGTTGAAGTCCCCCATGACCAAAAGTCTGGGGGTCTCAACCGCCGCCTCGGCTATCACCTCTAGGAGCTCGGGCAGGGCTGTTGTTGTATAGTGAGGAGCCAGGTATACAACTAACACGCCCAACTGCCTCCCTAGGCCCCATTTCATGAGGAGGGACTCACACCCGGTCGTCTGAGGGATCGTGGTCTCCTTCGGCTCAAGACCTTCCCTAATCATAATCGTCACCCCCCCACCCCTACCCAGGGCCCTAGGCTGATGGAAGGCTCGGTAGCCTGGTGGGCACATATCTACGAGGGGTAAACCCCCCTCGAGGCCCAACCAGGTTTCCGTTATACCCACCAGGTATAACCAGGTAAAGTTCCACATTCATTGCCTTTCCGTAGAATTTATGCTTTTGAATAACTTCTAGCCTTCCATAACTATTTTCCAATTGTGTATGTCATCCCACCAAGTTTGAGGGATGATTAGGGCATCATATTTTTTCATCCTGTGTTGATATTTAAGTTTGTTTCCCTTACCCTATGCAATGGTGTAGAAATACGAGAACATGAGTGCTAATCTTTATAGTGTTTCTCAAGCTCAGCCATTTTAAGATGTGTGGACTTCAAGTAGACATGCTGGTTGAGGAATTCTGGGAGTTGAAGTCCACACATCTTAAATTGGCTGAGGTTGTGAACACTGTTCTAGTAACTGACTCTCTCCAATACTCTCAATCCTATTCCCAGCAATGCCTAGCAGTCTCCTAAAGCAGGGGTCTCCAACCTTTGCAACTTTAAGTCTGAAGGACTTCAGCTCCCAGAGCTTTGCTGGCTGGAGAAGTCTGGGAACTGAAGTCCTTCAGACTTAAAGTTGCAAAGGTTGGAGACCCCTGTCCTAAGGAGCTTCCTGCTCACCTTGTGTACTAGCTGCCCCTCAGAACTGTTATCACAGCCATAACTTGTTGTATTTTTTTTTAACATTTACAACAGAAATGAATTTGGCTACATAATAAACTGGGAAAAAATATGTTGTTTAAATGAAGACCTGAAGTAGAAGTACTGCTTGCTCCATTTTCCTTTCCTTACTCCTTAATGCCAGCTTTCTAAAATATGGCAGTCAGTTACATTAAGGAAAACTTTTATAAAAATGGGGGAAGGAAAAAAAACCCTTAACTGCCTTCTCAATCACTTTAAAGACTAAATGTTCACTGATTGAAAAACCAGGAATAAGCCTTTCTTACAAACCAGTTAGAAGAGTGACTATGAGGGTTGCTTTATATCTTAGACTATATAGAAGGGCCTCGAGTTATCTCCTGTTTTAAAATAGCTTCACTATAATAAAATTCCACTGTAGACAATAAACGGGATGATGAAAAAGTTATTTTGTGACCTCCACACTAGGAGGCCTCAGAGAAATAGCAGCAAAATAGACATTAGTTCATCTAAACTCATAATTGTAAATTGGCTTTCTTTGCCTGCTTAGCCGTCTTTATTATAATTGCCTTTGCTAGTTATGTGGCTGGCATGCTTTATCCATTCATTCTTGATTTTCTAAACTGGCTCACGAGAGCAAATTGTTACATTTTCTGGAGTTTTGTGAATCAGTTGAGACCAGAGTCACTACAGCTGGCCCATCAATCAGCTGTTTGGTGGCTAGCAGTATGGCCTCACCAACAAAGATTGTCTGGTTTAGGTCTAGTTCAGTGACATTAGGTTATGAGCAAAGTACATCATATTGAGCTGTGGTATAGCTGTTGAGCAACTCAGCCTTGCCTAACTGTATTCCTGGCTTGACGTCCCCACCCCAACTGCAACTTGACCAACATAAGTGTTTTTAAAAAGAGTTTTAGCTACTTCACTCACTAGCAAATTATATATCTCGACACAGGTAGAAAGAAAACAGAAATTGCGCTGAAGGCTGGCACATATCCACCCAGGCATACTGTTCATGTGAACTTATTGGGTAGCTGGGCTTAAGTGACAGGCTGGATTCCTGGACTGGCTCTCTGTCATGCTGAGATCACTAAGTTAGAACCAGTTAAAAGACAAGAGAAAACAATCTTGATATAAAGGCAGTCTCCTAGCAAGTATGTTTATACTTACAGGTTTTCAGTTCCACCTTCCATTAAGTTAGCTGCATCCAATATACATGCAATATGGGACTCCAAAATTTAATTTAGTTTAACTGTTGGCTGCAGCCTGCAAATAATGGTTAGTAGGACGAATTTACTTAGAAGAATGTAATGAACCTAAGAAGAAAAAGATGACCACTAGCAAGTTGGATGGGCTCAGTTGCTGTGGCGTTGAGTGCACAGCTGGAAGATTTGAAGGACCAGTTTAGAACAAGATTGTCATGGAGAAAAATCTATCCATGTGATCACTAAGAGTCGATAATGATTTGATGGCACATACTCAAATCAAAAAAGTAAAACAAAGCAAAGGTTGAAAGCTATTCTTTACTGCCATCTATTGATCATTTAGATTTTTACAGCCCAGATCTTGTAGTCCTTCCAATAGCGCAAGGGTCAGCAACCCACGGCTCTGGAGGCTCCACAATTGATAGGGCTTTAGCTTAGGACAGGTAAAGGAAAAAAGTAGGACACACTAGGAGGAGAGTCTATGGTAGGGGAACTGGACTTCCGATCGGCTCCCAAATTGAACAGGGGGCTTCCGTTTAGGACCTTTGTGGCTCTTTGAGTGTTTAAGGTTGCTGACCCCTGTAATAGCCTCATAAAACAAATCTCACAATTGGGAAAAACAACCTGCATTTACTCAAATCCTACTTTGTAAAATGGATGAAAAGTTTTGTACAGAGTGAGAGAGAGAAAAAAACCCATCACTGATTAATGACAGGAAAGGTAATGGGAGAAATGTGGTATCAGGAAAAATGAGGCCAAGGAGTTTGCACATCGAAACACAGAGAACATTGGAATGGAACAGGCATGATGTAGTAAACTGAGTTTCCCCAATACTTCCAGCCAGAATGGTTGGTGGTAGGACTACAGAGGAAATTGCAGCACTTTTGTCCAGTATCACTAGAGAACAGCAGTTATGGAAAGCTATAAACTACTGCTTCCTCGCTTAGTCTTCTTTTTGACACCAGAAGTGATTTGTGAAGGGGCAGGGCATAATAGTGGTAGTGGTAGGTAAGCATAAGAAGCTGTCCAGTATTGCTGCAAAATTATTAGATATTCTAGCAATTGCCTTCCCTTGATTTCCCCCCTCTAGTCTGGAATTTGAAGCAGCAACCAAAGGTTTGGGAGTAGCTTTCATACAGTGCCTCTGAAATAGCTTAGTCTTGGAGCATTTGAGGAATAAGACAGGAAGCAGTTGTCCTCACTGCTTGGAATTGACCCTTCTTTTGTTCCTACTAATCTCAATTAGGCTGTGCACCTTAGGCAGGCTTTTCAAAACTACAGAATAACCTTCATTTTCAGAAGTCTTCCCTCATGCTGGGTGAATTACACTGGAGATGTTCAGAAACCCTGGGCCTGTAATTAGCTGATCTTAGAAGAAAGGGATTCTGTATATTAACACTGGGACATTTCAGCTACTTTGATGGAGAATGTAATTGCTCTGGGGTATCCAGATAATGAAAAAATCTAAGCGGAAAATGGAATACCTCTTTGTGGGCCAATTTCTACTGGAGACCTTGAACAAGCAGTTAAGTAAAGCTTAGTGGATGTCTTCATAAACGATCATCCACTGGCTGATAAAAGCATGAAAAATAAAATGAGATTTTTGTGCCAGGTTTCATTCAGGCCAGAAGAGGCAGATTGGCTAAGGCTGATCATATGCCTTACCAAATATTAATACACACAGGCACAGTCCTAGGGGATGGAGGTTGACCAACGAATAAAGTCTCAAGGAAGGTCACACAGTGCGCTAAGCTACACTAGTCTAAGTCTAGTAATTGTCGTCTATAACCCATATCATGGTTTAATTTGTTGTCTGAACCTGGCCATTGTGGCTTATTCAGCAAAAAAGCTGCATGGGAAGCCATAGTTCCCTCGGGTCTTAATAGAATAGAATAGAATAGAATAGAATAGAATAAGAGAGGTGGAAGGGAAGAACTGCCTCTGAGATATTGGAACACTGCTATCATGTCTCCCCTAATTCTTCTTTTTATTAAACTAGACATACCCAGTTCCTGCAACCGTTCTTCATATGTTTTAGTCTCCAGTTCCCTAATCCTCTTTGTTGCTCTTCTCTGTACTCTTTCTAGAGTCTCCATATCTTTTCTACATCGTGGTGACCAAAACTGACCAAAACCATTAACATTCATGTGTGACAGAAATAGCATAAAACAGATTCACACGCTCCCGTTTAATAGATGCAGCTTTATACAGAGCTTGATGCATGCAAACCTCTTCATTTACACTTTAAACTTTATAGCTTGGCTGAATTTAAGATTTACTTGGTAAAGCTAATCTGACAGATTTCAGTGGACATATTTCCAAATTAGTAGACATGCCATTTCAGCCTCTAACACAGCTTATCCTAATCAGTCCACCTACATCACAAGAACAAGAATTGATTGTCAAGATAGTTTTAAGTCCAGAATACAGCAATATTGTAGAGGAGAGCTGTGTTAATCTACGGTGGCAAAAGGTCAGGACCCTGATAGCACCTTTCCTTTTCATTAAAAGGCATAAGCTTTCATGAGCTTATCACTTTTAATAATATTTTTTTTAAAATCCAATTTATATCCCGCCCTTCTCCAAAAGGACCCAGGGCGGCGCACAGGAATTTAAAAACAGCATACAAAGATAATACAAAACATATAAATTTAAAAATCTATTAAATGGTAACCTGCGCTAAAACCAATTAAAATCCCCCAATTAAAACTATCTAAAATTCGTCACAGTAGAGGCTATCCTAGGCCGGCTTGGTGAAATAAGTGTGTTTTTAAACACTGGCGGAAGAGGCGGAGGTCGGTGATGGTGCGGAGTTCAGGGGGTAGGTCGTTCCACAGGGTAGGACCTGCCACAGAGAAGGCCCTTCCCCTGGGTGTCGCCAGCCGGCACTGTCCGGCCGACGGCACCCTGAGAAGGCCCTCTCTGTGGGAGCGTATCGGTCTAAGGGATGTATGGGGCAGAAGACGGTCTCGCATATAACTAGGTCCCGAGCCATGGAGCGCTTTGAAGATGGTCGTCAAAACCTTGAAGCGCACCCGAAAGACCACAGGAAACCAGTGCAGCTCGCGCAGGATTGGTGTTATGTGGGAGCATCTAGGAGCTCCCGTAATCACCCGCGCGGCTGCGTTCTGCACTAACTGTAGCTTTCGAGTGCACCTCAAGGGAAGCCCCATGTAGAGAGCATTGCAGTAGTCCAGTCGAGACTACTGCATGCTAATATGCTAATATGTGTTGTACCCTGAAAAGATCCTATCAGATTCCTCCTGATTTAGTTCAACAACCAGAAATCCACAAATGCCCAAACATTCTTGAATGACCATCCCCAAATTAAATCACGTTTAAAACCAAAACGTTATCACTGCATCATATTGCTAATCCTAACAGGTTGTCTGAAGATTTCTGCTGGAGGACAACATTAATTTTTGGTTCTCTCACATCAGATAAATCGAGCAATGGTGCCTATTAACTGATAAGATTGCTGGCCCCTTCTGTACGAGAGGCCAATCACACCATAAGTGTTGTGCCTACAAAGTAGAGCTATACTTTATTATACCTCTGTAGATATAACTCTGTGTACGGAATAATGGGCTGAATTCTTATTTCACTCATCTTATATCCTTCCCTCTTAGCCAAGATGAATGATTTATGTTGACTGGTTCACCTTGTTGCTTCCCATAAATTAAAAAGCAGGAGATATGGGTCAGGTTCTGAAGCCATATTTTATGCTGCTGGAGAAAAGTTAGTCTCCATCTGTTCTCTTCTGCGTTCCCTTCTGGTTCCTTTTTTTTTTTTTTTTTGCTTCTCTCCCTTCTATAGAATTTGTAATCTGTTCAGAAGCTTTCTTCCTTCATGATTCCATCTTTATCTCTGGAATGTTTGTCCTAAAAGGAAACTTGGTGGATTTAAAAAAAAAACCACAAACATGTCAGAATATGAAAAATCATATCTAACACAAACAATACAACACATTTCCATTTCATCCGTCCTGGGAGTCATAGAAGCAAATCTGCCAAAGTACTGAAAAGCATCAGAAAATCCCTATCAACGGATGCAGAGACAAGGAGATATTAAATAAGCTGCAGGCTGAAGTGTTGCTGAAGTGTTGTTCTCTCTAGTAACCTCCTCAATTGTCTGACAAATTTGCTGTTGAGACAATCTGGGTCACAAAGAAAAGAGAGTGAAGGAGAAGGGGCATCCTTTCTGGATAGATTTTGTTGGGCAAGGATAGAAATCATCCAAAGATCCTGATGCAACCCTAACCATTTCTTTCATGTCTCCCTGTTCTATGTATTTTGCTTGTCAAGACGCAAGATGATAGATACCCTGTATATGCAAAAATATGTATTATTTCACCGTTCGGGTATCTTTTTGCAGTTGAATTGCAGCTGTCTGAAAAAATCTCAAATGATTTCCCATTAGAACCTGAATGTTAAATCAGCCCCATTTTTGGAGTTGGATACAGAGGAAAAATCCATATGTAATGGCAGAATAAAACAGCATCGTGTTACCAGAACTGGATTGCAGAAATCCTGATGCAGACAGAGTGGGATGGGGAGGGATCTTGAAGAATTATTTCTGACCAGCCATCTTGTGGCTCCCCCATCGGTTCCTTCCCTAGATTCCCATACAGTCCTGTGGGAGCCCAAAATGTATTAGCTTCTTGACACAAAGTATTTGAAGATAGATAATTAGTTGCTGTGGCCTTGAAAGCCCCCTTAAAATTGATTTAAGTGTATATTTTGGTTCTCTCTCCTCCCTTTTCATTCAGCAGTAGGTGCTTCCAGAATTTGTATGCTTCGTTTAGTGAATCACCTATTTCAGGGGTAGGCAGCATTTAGTATAAGGGTGACCTGTGACCCTTATTCTACCTCCCAGTCTGATTTTTTAGAATTAAAACACTGGAATAAAAACCTGGCATTTGGCAATGCGAAGTGGCAACCCTACTCAATTACTGTCTTCTTGTTGCTTATGGTTGCTTGCTAGCTTTGAACTCCAAGACTGAATTTCCATGCCAATAATTTTCCTTTCTATTAGTCCACTTCTTTTATATCTTCCTTTAAGAGACGGGAAGAGGGAATGCATCTTTTCAAAACCTTATTTTCTTTCTAGTTTAGTTTCTCCCCTGAAAACTGCTGCAGAAAACTTCACATCTTCTTGAAACCTTTTTTCTCCATATTGTCTTGCTACCAAAAGAAACTTCCAATTTTGTCTAGCAACACCCTTCTGAAGGTGTTGCACTGTGTAAACCATACCAATACATGTTACTCTGCTTTTTCTGTATCTCTTTTCTGCCATCTAGTGACTGTCCAGATGTCTGTGGCCTGGATATGATAGCCCTAATTATGTAATGATTTCCTACATAGTTGATTAACTGGGACAGTTATAGTCTTATTGGGTGACCTTATTAGGTGACCTACCTAAATCAACAGCTTTGTGGAATCCTATTTGAGTGTGCAAAATGGCACTGTATAAGTGGTATATCCCCAACGGGAGCAGGTACATTAGGGTTTTTGAGATAAAAGTGATAGAGATTATTAAAGATTTAAAATAGCACACATTAATTTGCATATACTATACGATTTACCCAATGCATTATTCCAAAATCACAATGAAAGCCTTCCTTGCACATGATTCTAATTTGGCAGTTTATGTTGGTCTTATGTAAATTAAGGTTAGACGTAAGAATAGAATAGAATAGAATAGAATAGAATAGAATAGAATTCTTTATTGGCCAAGTGGACACACAAGGAATTTGTCTTTGGTACATATGCTCTCAGTGTGCATAAGGAGAATAAAAATACATTCATAAAGAATAAAAAGATACAACACTTAGTGATAGTCAAGGTTGCTGATAAGTTATCAAATCGTATTAGAAAACAATAAAAACAATATAAATTGAAAGATACAAGCAACGTGGTTATAGTCATAAATGGAGAGAGATTACTAGGAAGGAAGAGAAGAATAATAGTAATACATTCTTGGTAAATTATTGACAGTGTTGTGGGAATTAGTTGTTAAGCAGAATGATGGCATTCGGGAAAAAGATGTCCTTGTGTGTAGTTGTTCTGGTGTTCAGAAATAATTTATGTCCAGAATGTGAGGGGGGTATGTAGATATTTTCACAACGCTCTTTTTGACTCGTGCAGTATACAGATTCTCAGATTGGTAGCAATTGTTTTTTCTGCTGTTGTAATTATCATTGAAGTCTGTGTTTCTATCTTGTTTGGTTGCAGAGCCAAACCAGAGAGTTATGGAGGTGCAGATGACAGACTCAATAATTCCTCTGTAGAACTGAATCAGCAGCTCTTTGGGCAGTTTGAGCTTTCTGAGTTGGTGCAGAAAGAACATTCTTTGTTGTGCTTTTTTGATGACATTTTTGATGTTAGGTGTCCATTTTAACTCTTGAGATATGATAGAACCATGAGATTAAGGTAAGAGCCGTGGTAGTGCAGTGGTTAGAATGCAATATTGCAGGCTAATTCTTCTGGCTACCAGCAATTTGATTCTCACCAGGCTCAAGATTGACTCAGCCTTCCATCCTTCCAAGGTTGGTAAAATGAGGACCCAAATTGTTGGGGAAAACATAACTGACTTTGTAAATGACTCAGAGAGAGCTATGAAGCGGTATATAAGTCTAAGTGCTATTGCTATTGCTGTTGGTCCTTGTTCAAATTGATGGAAGGCTAATTAAATATGGAACCCTCCCCACTTTGGGACGTGAGTAGAACCAGTATAAAGAGATGAGTTTGATTCTCTTTTTAGCCTTAGTTTATAATCCATAAAATGGGAATATTGTCAGTGTTCATAGGGATGGAAGGAGAATGAGAGCTGTCACTGGGCATTTATTGACAAAGTTAATTTATTGGTAAATGAGAGTAATAAGGGACAAGTCAACTCTCTTTTCTTTTTATGTTGTTATAAGTCTTAGAACATTAGGTTCTACAGTATATGAAATATGTATTATTTCTATACATTGATGTTTGTATAATCGGTTTAAAATTATTAGCATTCTATTATTTAAATAACTTTATTGAGGAGAGAAAAGAGAAAAAATATTCCATCAACGTTAATTAATATTTACGATGGCAATATTATTTAGCTTTTCCATCCATTGAAAAATAACCATTAAGGAACCAATTAATTTATATATTAGATATTCTGATCTTAAGCTGATTACTTATTAAAGTTTCCTTTGTATTGTTACTTAGTGTGTGTTTCTGTGCTTCCTATTAATAAAAGGGAAAAAATAGTCTAAACAGAGCAAATCTAACAAGAATTAATTACAAAAAAGAGAGAAAAAGATAAAAGGGAAAGGAAATTATAAGAAGAACTATTGGTGTTTTTTTTTAAAAAAAAGTTCCTCCTCTTTTTTATATATCTGGTGATCTGTCATATAGATCTTTCATCCCTCTTAAAACCAGACTGCAAGTGATTGCATTTGCACTTGCCTGCTACATGATGTGTTGACATATGGGAACTTCTTAAATTGAGTTGAATTTCTTAGTCAAACCCCTTCTCTCATCAAGAGGCAACTCTCTTGGCAGAGCAGGTGTACCAAGTTAGGACATTTTCCTACCACCAGTGAATTAAAATAAAATTGACTCATATTTGAATCAGTGTGACACCACTGCAAATCCCTATGCTCAATATGTGGCATCTGTTCTTAGTTGCTGCTAAATGGAGTTGTCCTGATTGCTGGGACATTATAGGCAAGGTGACTGGTTTTCTTATCTCTTTCCTCTGCCGTCCCCTGTGAGCAAGCCACCAGCCAGGTGTTAAACATCTGCTAATCCAGATATTGTAATAGAAAATGGGCATCCCCCAAGTACAGCATGGTGCTTGACGTTTTGGTTTTTTGTCCTCCTGCCACATTCCATTTCAGCATCTCTCAAGTAAAATTGATAAGAAATGAAGGAAGAGGTGAAAACAGAAATAGCCAAAGAGAGGAAAGAGATAGCTGGCTAACCTTTTCCAGACTGAGTGCTCAAAGCGCGCACACAGGTGTGTGAATGCGCACACCCCAAATCTCCAAAATACAATGCATGCATGGCCGCCTGCATGCACACCACCCCTTTATATGCGCCCTGTCCAGGGGTGGGTTGCTGCTGGTTCGGTGCCTCAAAATTCTTGCCTGTGTGCTCTTGCTTTGCTCGCACGTATGCCAAATGCATTTAATCAACCTTTTAACTGTTCTGGGGACAGTATTGTATTAAAGAGTATCCTTTATGGCACCCTTCAAGGGGTACAACTAATGACAACTTCAGAGTGTTTCACTCACAGCTTGGGAAAAGATGAACAAAATAGAACAGTGATGTTCTCAAAGCAATATTACGCTGGGGATAATATCGAACTATTTGTTATTAGTTGCAAAGTCATGTCCGACCCATCACAACCCTGTGGACAACATTCCTCCGGGCCTTCCTGTCCTCTGAAGTCCATTTAAGCTCATGCCTACTGCTTCAGTGACTCCATCCAGCCACCTCATTCTCTGTCATCCCCTTCTTCTTTTTCCCCTCAATCTGTCCCCACATGAGGCTCTTCTCCAGGGAGTCCTTCCTTCTCATTAGGTGGCCAAAATATTTGAGTTTCATCTTCAGGATCTGGCCTTCTAAAGAGCAGACAGGGTTGATCTCCTCTAGGACTGACCAGCTTGATTGCCTTGCAGTCCAAGGGATTCACCGGAGTCTTCTCCAGCACCATAGTTCAAAGGTGACCTATAGTTTAAAATTGAACTATAGCTTAGAAGAAATGCAACACATCACAAGGATGGTGTGTGGCTTCGTTACATTCACAATTCCAACAAAAATGAATACCAGCTTCATGGTCTCTCCTCATGCATACATATAGCATAAGTAGATGTTTAAAATAGCCATTAAATTAGTAGAAGTAGATTTTATGCTGCTCTGTAATATCCTTACACTATTACCAAAGTAATATTCCCCATCACTTCCTTCTCTTTTCTCTTGAATATTCATGCTCCAGAGCAAGATTGCTTTTGCTTAGCAGTGAGAGCAGTAGATTCAAGATACATCATTTCTAGTTTACCCTCTATGATCACATACTTTTATGTGATTCTGTTTCTAGTAAATGGAGGAATAAACCACTGGATTATTATTTATATAGATCACTGGATTGTGTTTCTTCTCTCTGATTTTCCTATGAAATGCATGCCCTGATCTCCTTTTCAAACACAGTAGTCATGCTTTGGGTTTCTCTGGGCATTTCCTAGTCTGCAGTTGTACAGAAGTAAGGCTCCCCTTGATCTGCAATGGTGCTCTATAAACCATACCCTTGAATAACTTGCAGAGAAGAGGAAGAAGACAGATGAGGTGAAAACCCGTCTCTGTTGCAGAGCTACCTGGCCCTCTTACCACCCAATCTGTTTTGTAGAAATAACCACAATAGTTTACTTTAAGACAGTATTGTCCGCTTTTATTCAGTACTGCATACGTTGCTTGTCAGCTGCCTTGGGAGACTGTGGTTCTGAAAAGCAAATGATCAATAAACAAATAAGTAAACAAAGAAAACTAAACGCTTCAAGGGTGATGTGAGGATTCGGAATGTGGCACATAAAACTGAAACTCGGTGGAAAATTCCTTTCAGCTGTAACTTGTCCTCATGGGCTTTCCCTTAAGGGAAAGGCATTTTTGACAAGGCACGTTTGTCATGCCTTATAGTCTGTTTCAAAAGGTTGCTTTCAGTTGCACTTCCTCAAATGGCCAAGGGTGGAGAGAACGAAGAAAAAGCATATTTCCGGAAAGTTAGAAATAAACTACTAGGCAGAGATTGCTGAAGCCTTGCAGTGTAGTTACAGTGCATTAACCAAGGTAGAGAGCTTGGGTAGAACACCCCCCTTCTCTTGCCCACCTCCACCCTGCTTGAAGTGCAGAGGAAATACCTTTAATTTATTGGCTCTTTTGGGGTCTTGGAAGGCAAAGGCCTGGAGGAATGTCTCATCCAAAGCAGCTACGAGATGAGAGGTGAGTCATTTTCATTCTTTCTCTAAAGGGCTTCTTAATGTGCCTTTGCCTCAGGCTCAATACCTTTTCAAAGTTGGCGTAAGCTGTTCAGATTTTTTAAAAAAATATGTGATGCAGCTTCAGTTGCGCTATGAGAAGAACGACTGTGTATTGGTGTTCTCTTTGTTCGGATTGTATCCTATTGCTGCTGCTTCTTTTTTCTTTTTCAAATGCACATATGCCAGCCCAGCCCAAGATATTTTCCTCTCTGAGATAGAGTTGCAAATAGAAAGTCTCCTGTAAAGTACCTTTGGCACAGGGGTGGGTTGCTGCTGGTTTACTACCGGTTCGCAATGCGCCCCAGACTGTGCGTGCACATGCTGTTCAATGTAAATTATTCTTCGCGCATGCGCAGAACAATTTACAGTGAACTGTGCACGTGCAGTAACTGAAATCCAAAATGGCTTCGGCCCAGAGTCAGTGAGGGAACCAGTTCAGGGGCATAGCAGGCCTGGGTCTCTGTCGGTTCTGAGACCCAGGGCTGAATTCCACTACCAGTTTGGCCGAGCTGGGCTGAACCAGGAGCGACCCACCTCTGCTTTGGCACCTGTAACAGGAAATCCCCACAGCCCTGCCTCCTTGCTATTAAAAGGATGAAAACAATACATTAATACCTCATCGTTGCTACCTTTGGCTGCTTTCAGAATTCCTTAAATCAGGGCTGGCTGGAGAATTCTGGGAGATGAAGTCCTTCAGACTTAAAGTTGCAAAGGTTGGAGACCCCTGCCTTAAATGATACATCCTATCATGCAGAAATGCGCGCGCGCGCGCACACACACACACACACACACACACACACACCACCCAAGAAAAATATTGGCAGGACATTGTAAGCAGTCATTCCGACCTGATGTGCTAGGCTCCTTTTCCCATAATTCCTAACCAGAATGGCCAGCAGGGGAATATAACTGAAGGACCCCTATATTTCAAGGGTGGTGAATTGCCTGGGTTTTAATGGAAATGTATGATCATCACCTGCTGCTATAATCGTTTTCATGTATATTTTAGTGACTTTGACCAGCTTCCAGATGATGTACCTGTTTCTGCAAATATTGCAGATGTTGAAGAGAAGAGAGGTTTCTCCAGTTATTATGTAAGGAAATATTTTCCTTGTGTATGTTGATCTATGCTATACCAGGGATGGGGTGAGTGAAAGTAGGGAAAACCCACTATTTCATAAAAGGGCTCTTAAGGTGACATGACTAATTTTATTGGATTTGTTTCACTTGTTTCGCTGCTTTCAGCATCAATTACTGATATTTATCACACCATAAATATGAGAAACTTTGGAGCTCCCAAAGGTACTTTTTCAAAAGGCAACTGGACTTTCTATGTTTTTGCTTGAAGATGTTTCGCTTCTTCAAAAGTTTTGAAAAAGCACCTTTGGGATAACCATGGCTTGGATGACTGAGAATTTCCATAGAAACTGTAGAGATGTAGAAAACTCTCACAAATCTGCAATTGGAGGTAATATCAAAACAAGATTCACTATTGCTTAAACAAGCTCATAGGTTTCTTCCTCCCCATTGGGATGGGAAAGTTTAGAAATGTTTTCCTTCATTATCAGCATTTAGCCTGAACATTCTGTGATCAATGTATGTTTAAAATGATATAGGAAAAATGGCCCATTTAAAGGATGGTTAAGATTGTTCACTTAAATCAACTTTCTTCAGTTCTATGTTCCAGATATGTTGGATTCCACTTCATTAACTTTCAGTCAACATGTCCAGAGAACACAACTGAAGGGTGCTAAGTTAGGAAAGATTTTCCTTAGTTAACATTAATAATAGTTTATTAAGAATGGAAGCAAAAGCACTAGATGGATATGTACATCACACTCAACAAAGACCCTTACTATCAAGACTACCCTTTGGGAATAAAAGGAAAAACTTTCCCTGACAATCTTGTTTTACTTCCTCTACCCTGGTCTTCAAATTATTTACTGGGAAGCAGGAGACATGGTGAAGGTCCAGATTATCCTGCCGTACAGTTGAAACTCGAAAAATTAGAACATCATGCAAAAGTTTATTTATTTCAGTAATGCAACTTAAAAGGTGAAACTAATATATGAGATAAGACTCATTACATGCAAAGCAAGATAGTTCAAGCCGTGATTTGTCATTATTGTGATGATTATGGTGTACAGCTCATGAAAACCCCAAATCCACAATCTCAGAAAATTAGAATATTACGTGCAATCAAGAAAACAAGGATTGTACATAGAACAATATCGGACTTCTGAAAAGAATAAGCATGCATATGTACTCAGTACTTGGTTTGGGCCCCTTTTGCAGCAATTACTGCCTCAATGCGGCGTGGCATGGAAGCTATCAGCCTGTGGCACTGCTGAGGTGTTATGGAAGACCAGGATGCTTCAATAGCGGCCTTCAGCTGTTCTGCATTGTTCGGTCTCATGTCTCTCATCTTTCCCTTGGCATTGCCTGCTATTGCTGCTGTGGGGATAAAAAATAAAGGAAAATCCTCATGAAAGCTGACATTTTGAATACATCTAAGGAAGAAATTAGTAGAAAATCAAATTTCTGGAATATTT
This sequence comes from Rhabdophis nuchalis, assembly GCA_039707465.1. NCBI lineage: Eukaryota > Metazoa > Chordata > Lepidosauria > Squamata > Natricidae > Rhabdophis > Rhabdophis nuchalis. The sequence goes on along the minus strand of CM077648.1, from coordinate 94,406,074 downwards.
GTCTGCCTGTAACAAGGTTCCAAGCAAGTTCCAAGCAATTCTGTTAAGGTGACATGATTATCTTTAGGAGCAGACATACTGTAGATATTCACTACATAACATTTGCTTTTTTATGAGATAGCATGGGTCACTCAACTATTCTGATTTGTAAACCACAGTCAATGGCTTAGAATAGTCAATTTCAGTCTTGACATCCAGCAGATATGTTAGGTATACAAGGCTTCTAGCCAGGAACTGATATTTGAGAATTGGAATGCAATGATAATTTCTAGCCCAAAATATCTGGAAGGCTAGAAATCAACCCATTATGGTTTCAACAAATAATCTTAGTATGATATGTGATTCCATCTACAATCAATCTTGTTTATATTTTATCAAGAAAAGATAGGAGAGAAGATGTATGACTAAGATTTATTAATTCAATTGAACATTATTTAAAACTAAACCAAGCATTAATGGTCATAGTATATAATTAGTATCTTCCACAGTGGACGACACATATAGAAAACGACACATATAGAAAAGATACTTAAATATTTCTGTTTTCCTGAATTCCTTTGCTTGTATTAAAGAGTTAGGAGGCTTATATGAAGGCTAAACCAATTCTTCAGTATTTTAGGTAGAAATTTATTTGTGTTGTCTAAAATCCTTTTAACTGGAGATGTCAGGGATTTTGAATTCTTCTATTCTAGGTATTTGTGATTGAGGTGAAAACAAAAGGCAAGAACAGATACATGATATTTCGGCGTTACCGCCAGTTCTATAGCTTGCATGCCAAACTGGAAGAAAGATATGGTGCAGAAAGTAAAAATAGCAGCTTTACCTGCATACTTCCTACTCTTCCAGGTAAACCACAAAACCTTTCTGATCCTGCAGCTAGATTTTCTTCCTTGATTTTCTGGAAATGGATCGTTCACTTAATGGTCATATAGTAAAAAATTTATCAATGCTTAAAATCAACGATTTTAAGATTATGATAATACAGTGATTCAAATGATGGATTCCTTTGCTTTTGCAGTTTCTTCTGAACTCCCAAGTGCCCTTGCCATCTGGGATGCTCCCCTAATTTGAATATCACTTTTGAAATCATCATGATGGTGTAATTACTGTATTTTGTAATTCTTTTGGGAGTAATATTTATTGTATTTTTATCATTGTGTTTAGTTCTTTTATACTTTGTGAGCTGCCTACAGTCAGTTGGAGTCTGGGACAAAACATTAAATGAATGAATAAATATATAAAATTTAGGCTAATCTGGGAATGCTTAGGTTTGTTATATGTTATTAAATGGCTTTTCCAATAGATGTATCTTATTATTTTTGGTAGCCATTCCCCCCCTTCAATTCTAAATGAAAAGCCATGTTAAAAAAAATCTGACTCAACCTACACTTTTATTTGCAGCAGCCAAATTTATACATTTCCACAGGAGGTCCTCCTCTAAGTAGCACATCTCCAGCCCCCACATACTAGCCCCAAATTATCCCAATCTGGAGTATGTAAACCTCATATGTTTTCCAAGCTGTCTTAGCCTGTTAAGTTATTTTTGCATATGGGAGCACTCCAGATCCCAACAACTAAATATTGTAATTTTATGGGACTAAGGAAGCAAGCCTTCTTCGGTTGCAGTCCTTGCCCTCTGGAAGAGCATCCCCCAACCCCTAAAAATGGTGGGCCTGTTGAGATTTTGCATGTTAGGGAGTGTGTTCAGGTAGCTTTTTATATGCTTTTATTCTATGTATTAATCCTAGTGGTGGGATTCAGAATTTTCTACTACTGGTTCTGTGGGCGTGGCTTGGTGGGCATGGTATGGTTTGGTGGGTGTGGCAGGAGAAGGATACTGCAAAATCCCCATTCCCTCCTGATCAGCTGGAACTCAGGAGGCAGAGAATAGATGGGGTGGGGCCGGTCAGAGGTGGTATTTACTGGTTCTCTGAACTACTCAAAATTTCCACTACTGGTTCTCCAGAACTGGTCAGAACCTGCTGAATACCACCTCTGTAGTGTACACTGTCCTGGAGTTGGGTGGGTTTAACAACTCCGTTTATTTGCCTGCCTGCCTGCCTGCCTGCCTGCCTGCCTGCCTGCCTGCCTGCCTGCCTGCCTGCCTGCCTGCCTGCCTGCCTCCCTCTCCAGGATATGAATATTACATTAGCTAAAACCTCAAGGAAGAATCTAATTCTTCACCTCTCCTCTATACCCCATAGTTTAAAATATCTCTTTTCGCCATTTATTTTTCAACTTCTGCCTTTGTCTCTCCTGTTACTAAGAAAAATTCTTTCTGTTGCATGACAGAGCCTGTACTGTATTTCACATTATCAGTTCCTGTTCTTTAAAACAGTCCCTCCCTTGTTTTATAAAACACATACAATAAGGCATTCTTATGCCAAATAAAGCCCCCAATTCTTTCAGTTATTGCTGTCAAACATAAAGACCCTTTGTTGCTCTTCAACTTTAGCTTTTGTTTATAGAGAATTGGTTTTCCTTCCCCATGTGTTCTATTTGAAAGTACGCTGGTCTTTACCATCCTATTAAAACCGTTGTCAATATTGTGAATTTAAAATGGGCAGTTTGTGATCCCAGCACCGTAGAAATCATTAGTTCCTTTCACAGAATCATTGACTGCAGGATTCTCAGAAGGGAGAGATTTTGCATTCTCACTGAACTGCAGGTTGCATGAGACAGAGCATAAGTGTTGCATTAGTACAGAAACAATGAGAGTTTATAATGGCATTTGCAATTGGCAAACACCTCCCAAAGGGGGGGGAGGAAAGCCCTATACAGATAGTCCTCGATTTACGGCTACAATTGAGCCCAACATTGAAGTTGCTAAGTGAGACATTTGTTAAGTGAGTTTTGCCCCATTTTACGACTTTTCTTGTCACCTTTGTTAAATGAATCCCTGCAGTTATTAATTTAGTAATATAGTTGTTAAGTGAGTCTGGGTGCCCCATTGATTTTGCATGTCAGAAGATCGCAAGAAGGGATCCCATGACCCCAGGACACGGCAACCCTCATAAATATGAAGCAGTTGCCATTCGTCTGAATTTTGATCACATGACCATGCTGATGCTGCAATGGTTGTAATTTTGAATGATCACTACATGAAGTGTTGTAAGGACTACCTGTGCAATCAAACTTTCTAATTTCTCTCTCTCTACGCATCCCATTCATCTTTCATTCTCTTTATTTACATCAGTGCTTTTCAGGAAAAGTTTACAGATAGTCCTCAACTTACAACTTATGCTCTGCTCATGCAACCTGCAGTTCAGTGAAAACGCAAAATCTCTTCCTTCTGAGAATCCTGCAGTCTATGATTCTGTGAAAGGAACTAATGATTTCTACAGTGCTGGGATCATAAACTGCCCATTTTAACTTGGAATGGTCACTAAATGAAGTGTTGTAAGGACTACTTGTGCAATCAAATGTTCTAATGCTTTTTCCTCTCTACACATCCCTTTTACGAGATCTTTCATTCTCTTTATTTACATCGATGCTTTTCAGGAAAAGTTTATGTTGGTGCAAAGAAGGAGATTGCAGACAGCCGAATCCCAATACTCAACATATACATGAAAGTAAGTATTAATTTTAAGAAATATTTGTTGCTTTGATCATGGAGTTACTTAGTGTAAAATATTGTTATAGAAAGAACAATTGTTGTACCATGGCGAGCTACGTTATTCAGGCATGCAATTCAAACTTATTTGTGCTTATATTTGTCTGCAATATGAATGTGAAATGTGCATCTGGGTAGTAAGGTTTGATTTTCCATTCATTTTCTTATTCATGTCAACTCAAAAGTATATCTAAATTACTGAACTGTTTCTGTTTTATATTACTTTTTAATTGTTACGGTTGCCTTCAGAGATTTGTGGGCTTCATTTGGCCCAAATCCTTAAACGTTGGATCAGAGATTACTGCCTTCTTTTACACAGTTGTATATGTTATCATTGAGCTTGTAAGCCAAGGTAGTGGAGCTTGCTGTGTGATTAACTTTTGTTGCAGTATTAATTAGCCAAGTTCAGCGGAAACACTAATACACGAGAGAAGCTTTTGGATTAGAAGCTTTAGGATAGCACGTGAGATACTGCCACTTGTTCTATAGAAATTGGGAAACTTTCCAAATTAATAGATGCAGTTTTATATTTCCTTCTTTCATTTGCATCATTCTACTAAACTCAAAAACATTTGAATCTTCATGGATTTTTGCATTATTTCCTCTCGTATATAACATTAAGTAATTTGCTGCTGGGTTATCTTGATAACTTTAGTCTACTCGCAACCTATAGCATGGCAGGAGAAGAGAAAAACATATAAGAAACATTTATTTTTTGAATCCTCCATTCCTCTTTGTGGTTGTTTGTTTTCTCTGAGCCATTTCACAATTTCTTGCCAGCTACTAATCCAGTTAGAAACCAGTTGACTGAATTCTGCAACCACTAAGAGCAGAAACCATAGCTAGAATACTTGCAGATCTGCACTTTAAATCAGAAACAGCCACCCAATATTTGTGCAGGAGTTGGCATCATAAAGATTGAGGCTATTAAAGTATCCATTAGCACTCCAAATGATGTTTAGCACCCCCAACAAACTGAAAGTAGCCATTTTGAAAAAAAATGTTGAAATGTATTGGTGTTGTTAAAGAGTTTTGAATGCCTGGGACATTATGCAAGATTACACAATTGTCCAGACATGGTTAGACACTTCTAGCATGCTATGCAGCCTTTCATAGTCCAAACTTAATTTCGTAAGATATTAAAGACACTTCTAAGTCTCACCCCCACCACCAAGATATCTGGTGACCTGAGACAGGACATTATAACCAAAGCAGTTAATCCCATCTACAATGTCAACATAACTATAGACCAGTGATGGCGAACCTCTTCTGGACCGAGTGCTGAAAGCTCAGGCATGTGTGCACAACTGCCCTGCATTTACCCTGCCCCCTGTGCATGCACACACAGCCCCTGGACATGCCCCATGCATGCACACGTGTGCCCTGAATATGCCCCGCCCCTGCACATGCAAGCATGCCCCCCACATGTACCCCACGCCCTGTGCATGTGCAGCAGAGACCCGAAGACCAGATGGCCAGCAGAAGGCATGCTCACATGGAGGGCGGAGCTGAACTGGGGTGATGACTTGCATGCCATCAGGGAGGGTACAGCATGCCACCTCTGGCATGTGTGCCATAGGTTCACCATCACAGCTATAGACTATTCCAAGCTCCCCACAAATCCTGATGTATATCTGGGAGAAGTTGTAAAAAAAGAGGTGGGGATTTGTAAAAAAATAAAATAAAAAGTGATGGAGGTTTGATATGAAGAAACAGGACTTCAATTGCACAATCATGGTTGTCATTTCAATTTTTAAAAAACTGTTCCAGCAGATTCTCCAAGCTTCTTACAGTGTTGATAATAAAGAGCCCCCATTACTGATGAGCATGGGTCAGGGCTTAAGGAATAGGGATATTGGGCACTTCCCTCTTGCATGGGGTGTAGATGGAACAGGAGGGGAGTGTTTCCACCCCTTCCCCAGAAAGATTTCCTCTACTTATAAAATGCCAAGGCAGAAACTGCCCGTTTCTCAATTTGATTTTTTTTAATTCATTGACACAGAAGCTGCTTAGCTTGCTACCCTGTGTGTTGCTAGATGAAGATATCCGCTTATTTTTCTGTCAGTCAGAGTTTGACAGTGAACAGATACCTCAAGGACTGAGAAGGCTACGCCCCCGCACTCGCCGTGTGTGAGTATGCAACAAACATAGGAGACAGTTCTTACTAAGTTCCTAGTCTAGTTAATAAACATTCAGCTGGTTGAAATGCTAATTCTGTATTGATCCCCAGTGGAGCTGGTGAAATACTTGTTCTCTCTTCTTTATGATAGAAAGAGTGTGAGTCCTCAAGAACCAGGGTTTGACAGATTAGCAGCTCCACGAGTGGAGGTGAGTGCCTCACTCGCTATGTCATCTAACATTATTGTTAGAATATACTGTATGGTTTTTATGTATTTTGTGTAACAACTATAGCCAACCAGTAGATGGCAGTGTTTATATGTTTGCATCTTTGGTATACACTCTATGCATTTTATCTGTATAAAAGTTTCTTGTTTCCTATGGTACTTAAGCAGTAAAGCACATGGTGACTGTGCACTTTGTTTGTTTGGTACGCTATATAAACAGAATTTCTAACAGCTATAAATACATTTCTCTGAATGTGTCACTTTTCACCCAGCCAGAGGATCCTCTTTCAATAATAGAGGCAAAGTTTGTGGGCAAGAAGGAAGAATACATACTTCTTCCTTTCCACTTAACTTAGAAAGAATGGAGAAGGAGGGCGAGAGGAAGGAAGAAATTTAATATTATTGTATTAAATAGCATTGGATTAACATTCCCAAATTATTTGTAACAAAATCCACATATAAATAGTATTACTGAACATATTTCATCATAAGATATAGATTTTTATAGATAATTTATGTCAAAATTGAAACTTCCCTGAATTTCAAGGAGGAAAGATAACATAACAATGATTGATGAGCACTTTATAATTTACTCTTTTGAAATACCATTGGAATTTCAGTTCCAAAAGTTCTCAAACAGCAGTTCCAGTTCCACCATATCTGAAAAATGCCAAATTGGTGTTATACCCAAATAGGTGGATAGAGCAGTGATAGATAAGTACAGGCAGATTCTTTTTTCCTTCCTTCCTTCCTTCCTTCCTTCCTTCCTTCCTTCCTTCCTTCCTTCCTTCCTTCCTTCCTTCCTTCCTTCTTCCCTCCCTCCCTCCCTCCCTCCCTCCCTCCCTGTCTTTTTCTTCTTTCTAAAACAGTTGAGTGCATATTCCCGCCTTATGACAACTTAAATGTATTATATAGAAGGTTAGAGTTCTTAAAATTAGTTTTGCTAAAACTATAATTTACTGGTCATTTTCTTTTAGAGCCATGAAATCTATAAATCAGTGTTATCATGGTATGGTATAATTCTGCAGAAGGAAAATATTGGCAGAAGCCTGTAAGAGGGCAAAGTTGTGATGCAATGCTTCCTTTCTTGGAATATAGATTATACTCAATTTTTGTAATTTTGTAATCTGATCTCCTACAATTGAAATCTTTCCCATAGGCACTGTTTGATTTTACTGCCTCCAATAAACCAGAATTGAGCTTCAAGAAAGGAGACTTGATCTATTTACTCAGCAGGATCAATAAAGATTGGTTTGAGGTAAATATTGTTGGGTCCTCATGTGGCCATTGCTTACTGATCTGAATTGATCGGAACCACAGTATCTCCTAGTGTGGCGTTGTGGAATTCAAGTAGATAGAAATTAAGGACTTTCAACAACTCCAGTTCAGTCAGGGATTCTTTAATCCAGGGGTGTCAAACTCAAGACCCAGGGGCCAAATGCGGCCCATGGGGTGCTTAGTTCCGGCCTGCGGGGTCGCCATGTAAATAGTGAAGGACCAGCCTGCAGTGCCTCTACCTGTGAAAGCAGATTTTGCAAGGGCCACACATGTCTTCCCGAGCTCAGTTTTTGCTGGCAGAGGGTTGCAGAAGGCTGTCCCAGCTGAAAACAGAGCTTGCAAGGGCTGTGCGTGCCCACCCCCCAATCTCCATTTTTGCCGGCAGAGGGTTGCAGGGGGCCATCACAGCCAAAAATGGAGCTTGGAAGCCTGTTTTCGCTGGCAGAGTGCTCGGGCCACCAAAGTCGTCCCTGACACAAGTGACATCATGCTGGCTCACCTGGCCACCTCCCCCCCAAAGTCAAACACAACCCTGATGCGAAATCGAGTTTGACACCCCTGCTTTAATCCTTCTCATCATTGCATGGTAAACGGAGCACAAGTCATCATGGATTATCTTCCAGGGATTACACTTTGGAGGAGTAGGCATATAGCAGTGTATGTGGAGGTCAATGAAAGCATCAAGAAGGCATATCCTGACACCGTTTCTTCACTGGAAGATCCCCACCCCCACCCAAAAAGCTCTCTGTGATGTGGCTGGTGAATTAACATGGCTACATTGTCATACTTAGAGCTAGAACATTTGCCAATTGGCATCATATATGTAAGGCATGTATACCTACCTGCTATCTTTGGGTTCTTCTATTGCTGTTCATTCTTTTAGTGGCTTGTTGACCCATATTGATGTCTTTTGAGTTTAATTGGGAAGACTATCCTGGGCTATATCCATGGTCAATAACACTCTCCTCTACCGGTCTCATATAGTCAATAAGAGGGAGTCGTCTTTTTAAAAAACTGCCCTGTTTTCTTCCAGGGAACTCTCCGAGATGCTACTGGAATTTTTCCATGTGACTTTGTGTCAGTCATTAAAGATCTCCCTCAGGAAGAGGATCCAATCAACTGGCTACGCTGCTATTACCATGATGACAATGTTAGCTCTATCAGGTAGTGTGACAAAGCAACTTTCTGGGCCTTGTCCTTTCCATAGCAGTCACTGCTTTGAGGTTCAACATCAGTCCCACTCCGTGAATTGTTCTCCTGTTCCCACGAAGAGCAGGAGATTGTGGAGTAATATTTTTGTTTTACATTTACTGCATTTATGTAGCACTAGGGGCCAGCATTATATCTTACAGACTACAAGACAACAGGTCTCTGACTTATAGTGGCTGTGTCATGAACCAAATTGAAATCTTCCCTCTGCTAAAATCAGTTATTTCTTTAGGGTAATCTCCTAAATTTGCCCCTTGCTATATCTAGACTGATGATACTATCCGGTCTTGTAGAATAGTTCTTAAGCAATGGATGTGATATAATTTGAACATTTGATATTATTAATGATAGTTAATTAAAATTATCACGGAAACCTCTCTATTTATGTTAGTTTGGTTATATTTCATGGGCCTGTTTGGTGTAGAGATACATTTCAACCCTCCCTGTTGGTAAAGGACATACTACATGTTACAAGCTCATATGTATGCCTAAAAATCAAGGAAATACTGTTTTTGTGATGGGGAAGCAGGGGTGGGTTCTGGCTTCTTTTACTGGAGGTTCACTCGGAGACGTGCTTCGGGCGTGTGTGTGCTTTATGTGCATGCTTAATGCACGCTAAGCACTCATGTGCAGAAGTAAAAAAATTTAAGCAAAATATAAGATGGCTGCACTGTAGAAGCCACCGATAGAACTGGTTCAGGCGAGTGCAGGGCCGAGTTATTACCTACTCAGTTGAAATCTGATGCTGTCAAACATTTCCATCCCAAAAGTTTCTAACAGCTGAAAAAGCAGTTAAGCATAAACTTCTGAAAAATAATTAGGATGGGAAGTGTCATGCCTCCTTCCGTGGATGATCTGGAACTGAGGATGCTGCAGGTCCAGGGACGGCCTCATTGGCTTTTGAGGAATGCCGGGAGGAGCAGGATGAGGCAGGCCCAGGCCCCTTGGGCTTGGGACGGCTTGCTAGCAGGGAGAAATGGGGGCAGGAAGACTGAGGGAGGGCAGGCAGAGGTGATGAGCAAGGACTGCTACTTCCTGATCCCCAAGCTGGAGAGTGGAGAGGAGATAGAACAGTGCAGGCTGATCAGACAACTTGGGGGGAGAGCGCCCTCCACTCTTCACAAGGCACACCTGGGGACTAAGTCTTAAGGAGACACTCTGTGGGGGAGGGGGCATTTGTCAGGAACAAATGCCTAATTTGTGAAATTTTGTGTGCCATTGCCGACATCTGGAACTCACTGTACTTCTTTTTCCTTTGCTTCATGGACTTTTTGCTTTGTTGGACTGATTACTCCTTTTCCCTTTTTTGTATTTATATTCTAAATGTAGTATGTTTTTTGACTGCCAAATTTCCTGTATGACATTTCTGCAAAAAAATTATTCCCTCCCCCCCCCCCCACTTTAGGGATATATCAGTGGAAGAGGACTTGAGCAGCATCCCGATGTTCAAGGACCTAATGGAGTTAATCAGGTAAAGATATAATAATAACAATAATAACAATAATAACAATAATAACAATAATAACAATAATAACAATAATAACAATAATAACAATAATAACAATAATAACAATAATAACAATAATAATAATAATAATAATAATAATTTTATAGACTGCCTCCTCTCCCCAGAGGGACTCGGAGCGGTGCACAGGGAAGTTAAAAAATACAAATATAAAAATACATAAATAGCTAAAATAGAAAATTAAACAAATTATCCCTGTGCTAAAACCCACTATACTAAAACTAACCCCCCCTAAAAACCCAATTAAAAAACGGAAGACTAACCTAGGCCGGCCAAGCAGAAAAAGTGTGTTTTCAGTTTTTGACGGAAGGAGCGGAGGTGCGTCGTCGTTCTAATTTCGGGGGGAAGGTCATTCCAGAGGGCTGGGCCTGCCACAGAGAAGGCCCTTCCCCGGGGCGCCGCCCACTGGCATAGCCTAGTGGACGGCACCCGGAGAAGTCCCTCTCTCTGTGGGAGCGAATCGGCCACAGGGATGTATGGGGCAGAATCCGATCCCGGATATAAGCGATCAACTTTTAGTCTGGATATCTCCAAATATTTACATCCATATATATGAAATTTATATGCTGCCCATCTCGCTGCCCAAAACAACCCCAAAATTAGCTAAGAACTCAGGTTTTTACATGAGCATCCCTGAGCCTTATAGACCAGTGGTCCCCAACCTTTAGGCTTGGCAGCCCGGGGGTGGGGGGGGATGGTTCCATGTGAGTAGTTGGTGTGCCTACAAGTGCTCACAACTCCATTTGCACAAGTGGCAGGCCTTCACCTAGTTCGGTTGGATAAAGGAAGGGCTAAAATGATTCCGATTCTTTGATTGAGCAGCAGACTTTTAGCTCTAATGTATTTCTCAGCTCAGATTCCTGGATCTGAGTTTATTCCTCACATCTACCTTAAAGCAGAAAAGTATGTTGGCAATTGCCAATCTCTATTTTGCCTCAAAACTATAGCCATCCTCCTAGTCTTAATGTTGAACAAATAATCAAAGTATTGGTAAACCATAGGGCATTCGTTTGTTCCCCCGCCAAATGTCATCAGCTGATGGGAAATATCTGCCAACTGCTCTCCTAATTGTGGAAAGAAATGCTTTTTGTCAAACATAGCTTTGGTCTTGTGCAGATTGTTTGGATTGTTGTGTTCAGCTGAGAGTTAGGCTCCTTTTGGATATGGGTTTAATATTATTCCAGAGTAGTGCCATTCCAAAATAATACCAGTTTGGAATAGTGCTAATTTGGAATAATAGGATATGGGAACAGTGCTAAAATTAGTTTTTTAAACTGTCCCATACTAGAGAAGACATCTCTGCCTCTCCCTCTTTCCTCACTTTTGGATCAGAACTTTTGGGGAAACTGGATTAGTCAACATTTTCTCCTCCATCCAGCGGTGGGATTCTACCAATTTGGACCAATTCGGGTGAACCGGTAGCTCCGACTATCAGCTGGGAGTGAACTGGTTCGCTCTGACCTTCAGCTGGGCCCACCTGCCCGTCCCTGTCCTATACTCACCTATATTCCCTTTTCTGAAGCCCAGCTGATAGGCACTGCAGAGTGGATTGCCGCACCTCAGTTGTTTTCCTCCCCAGCAGTAATGCAGAAGGTTATTTCTCGGTAAACTGCATACATGTGTACAAAGCTCACGCTCAGTGAACCGGTTGTTAAACTGTTAGGATCCCACTTCTGCCTCCATCTATGCTTACTCAATCTACTTAGGGTGGTTGGAGAGGGTGAATCAACAAATGAGTGCAGGAAGGGGGCGTAAGAGAATCTGCAATAAGATCTCAGCCAGAGATATCCCTCACTCAGATTTGTTTCCAATTTCCAGAGGGTGATAAGATTTAACTCTCCTATCTAGTCAATTTCTTGGCAGACTCTTTTAATAGCTTGCTAAAGGAATTGGGGGGAGAGACAGAAGTGACCAGACCAGTTATTCCTTGCCTTTCCTCTCAACTTTCACTCTCCCCTCTTCCCTTGTACACAAACATGTTCAAGAATTAGGACTTTATGAAACAAATATTTGCCCTGGTTTAAAGAAAACAAAAAGCGAAAGAGTCCCTCCCCCATTCTTTATTTAAAACATTTATATAGTCACATAACTGAACCAAAGTGACTTTGTGCAGCCTCCAGAAAAGTCAACCGAACCTAACAAAAGCGATACAAAGCCACAATGTGTAAACTGATTGTTGTTGTTAGTTGTGAAGACATGTCTGATCCATCACGACTCCATGGACAATGTTCCTCCAGGCCTCCCTGTTCTCTATCATCCTCTAGAGCAGGGGTCCCCAACCTTTGCAACTTTAAGTCTGAAGGACTTCAGCTCCCAGACTTCTCCAGTCAGCTTTGCTGGGAGCTGAAGTCCTTCAGACTTAAAGTTGCAAAGGTTGGAGACCCCTGCTCTAGAGTCCATTTAAGCTCACGCCTACTGCTTCATCCAACCACCTCATTCTCTGTCATCCCATTCTTCTTTTGCCCTCAATCTTTCCCAGAATTAGGATCTTTTCCAGTGAGTCCTTCCTTCTCATTAGGTGGCCAAAGTATTTGAGTTTTATCTTCAGGATTTGGCTTCTAAAGAGCAGTCGGGGTTGATCTCCTCTAGGACTGACTAGTTTGATCACCTTGCAGTCCAAGGGAACTCAGAGGAGTCTTCTCCAACATAGTTCAAAGGCCTCAATTTGTTGGTGCTCAGCCTTTTTTATGGCCCAACTTTCATAGCCATACATTGCAACTGGGAAAACCATAGCCTTGACTATATGCACTTTTGTTGTCAGGGTGATGTCTCTGCTTTTTATTACTTGCTGTCAAGATTTCCTCTCCAAGAGCAAGTGTCATTTAATTTCTTGGCTGCAGTCCCCATCTGCGGTGATCTTGGAGCCCAGGAAAATAAAATCTGTCACTACCTCCATTTCTTCCCATCTATTTGCCAGCTTCCAGATGGTCTTCAAGAGAAACTTCATGTAAAGTTCACTGTAATAATCCAATTGGGAGTTGAGTAAGGAATAGATCCAGGAAGGGGCACAATTGGTACAGAGGCTAAAGTCCCTCTCGACACAGGTGCGCATGTTATTCAGGCAGGGTCTGTGAATCCGGGAGAACTCCCAAGTTGTGCAATTTAGGCTGAGCAGTGCAATACTGTCCTGCTAAGAATTGAGAAATACTAATTCTGAGACCCAAAAAGTCCAACATTCAGAATCACTCAGACTTGGTATCACTGACCTGAAAACTTATTCTTCCTCACCCAGGCTTCCACAATCTCCACTCTCCTGACAGTTTCACCAGGATGGGTGGAGCAGAGATGTACAATAGAATATCATTGGTATATTGATAATACTGCACCCCATGGCAATAGATGATGTCTCCTGATATGTTGAAAAAAAGGGAGACAAGGTGGAGCACTAAAACACCCTCCAAAGTAGAGATCTCCAGCTAGACTATTTCACCCACTAATACCAACTGGAATTAGTCATGGAGGAAGGAGAAGAACCATTGCAAAATAATGTTTCTGAAGGGAGCTCAGAGACCAAGGAAGGCCAAGATGGATGCACTACCTTATTCTAAGTCCTTCAAAGGTCATCCACCAGTCAGACCAAACCCAGTACTGACTGAAAGAGGTCTAGATAATCCACTCCCTCTAGAATCTTCTGGACCTGTAGGATGCCACCTTCTAACAACTTTCCCTAGAAAGGGCCTCTAATTCCTTTATTGTATTGGAAAATAATTTATTTCTGCCCCCACTAGAATATGTTTCCTCTTTTTTCTACACATCGTTTATTCAAAATCATTCTGTTTAAAAAAAAAATTAATTTCTAAGTGATCCAGCTTGGTTGGATTTCCCTGTGTGCAAGAAGAGTGATAGATGAAATTGGATGTGAGCTCACATTTTCTCTTAAAACTTGTTCTATGTTGGTCTGTCAGCTTTCTTGCTGGGACAATCATATACTCTTGGCATTGTTGGTATTGGCTTCCAGCAAGTGGATTGGTTTCTTGCTCCTTTACAATGGAAAGCTACCCTAGTTGGTTGAATATAGCCTTTATACACACACACACACACACACACACACTGCTCATAGTGTATTTGTCTGTAAATCATTCCCTGATTTGCCTTTTGAGATTGTGAAGTTCTGTGACAGATTCAAGTCAACTCAGCATCTAAATGTTTGAAGAGCATATCTGATAATGTCATTTTCTTGCCTGTCTAACTTGGCATTTCAACATTAACCAAGAAAGCATCCGCAGACAAGATCAGGTTTCTTGAATGATATTGCAGTGGCTAAGCTGATAATTGTTTATCTGCTGCTAACGGAGTCTATCTTTGGCACCGACCACAAAGAAACAGGTGAGAGACTGTGTATATGTCAGCACGGGATGGGACACACTTCCAGGCCAGAAAGTGGAAATTTGTTTTGGCGCATTCTTCTTGGTGTGATTCTGATCCTATAATGAAATATCTTGTTTTTTTCCCCCCTCAGGCGTGAATTTAGGAATGATATCGCTTTAAATTACCGTGATGCTGAGGGGGATCTGATCCGTCTGCTTTCTGATGAAGATGTTGCGCTTATGGTGATGCAGGGCAGAAGTTGGCCTTCTGAGAAAAATATCTTCCCGTGGAAATTGCATGTTACCAGAGAAGCTGATTACAGCATTTACCACTCAACAAAACCTGCCGTTTCCAAATAAAAACCACTAAAAAACATTCATAAGGGAACTTAATGTTTTGACAGAAAGCAGTAATAATTAACTGATTAGACCAGCGTGGAGTTGACAGTAAAAAAAAATATTTCTATACTACTTCATAGAATGCTTCCCCCCCCTTAAAATTATGAAGCATGGCTAGAGGTCCTTATGATTTATAGGCATTACTAGATTTTATTGTACCAGATTACCAGTTTTAGTAGTTTGCATATTAAAAACTTGATTTAGAAAAAAATGCTTATTTTTATTTAATATTGAGCTATTACAGAACTAACGTATACTATTAGAAATACAGAAAAAAATATATTAAGAGACATTCCTAGCCCCGATGCTTTTGTCTTCCGTCACTCCTGTTTTGACAAGCTGCTAATAATTTTGTAATGTTTCATTGTCATTGAAGTTCGTTTTTGTTGTTGTTATTAATATTCTGACCAGAGATGGGTTCCTACCGGTTTGGCCTGGTTCAGCTGAATCAGTAGTGGTATGCTGGCCTGGGTCACAGAACCAGCAGGGACCCAGGCTGGATACGCCTAGTTCTGAGCATGCTCAGAACAGTTTCCACACGAGTGAACTTAATAATTTAATAATTTATTACATTTATAAACCGCCCCCTTTCCCCAAAAGGACTTGGGGCCTTGCAGTAAGGCTGGCCAGAACCCACCCCTGATTCATTTCCCATAAATACATTTCCTTACACAAGTATGTTTTAGAAAAAGCAATTATACTGAACGCAGCGTTCATATCTTGCAGAGTTATCTCCGTTTTACAGAGAGAGGATCCAGAGAATATGTGATCTTGACATTTAGACTTGGAGAAAGAAATTGTGGGGTGAATCACTTTCCTTTCCGTTCCTTTTCCAGTTCATCTTCATGTATACAGCCCAGGCATGTATTAGTCTATGTCAAGATTTCTTTTTTTAGAAATATGCAAGTAGACATTTTTCCAACAAACTATGCATTTTAGCATACTTTCCTGTAATATCTATTAAGAACAACTTGTGCTTTGATTACAGTTATGAGACCAAATTTCATGACATCAGCTCATGTATTTGAGGAGAGGCTACAGCAGGGGTTCCCAAACTTGGCAACTTTAAGACTTGTGGACTTCAACTCCCAGAATTCTCCAGCCAGCTATGCTTGGCAACTTTAAGACTTGTGGACTTCAACTCCCAGAATTCTCCAGCCAGCTATGCTGACTGGAGAATTCTGGGAGTTGAAATCCACAAGTCTTAAAGTTGCCAAGTTTGGGAACCCCTCGTCTACAGGATAGCAAACATCTGCAGAAATTTGCACTTTTTGTGGAAGATTTTTTTTTTTTAAAGTAGATACCTTACAGAAAATATATGTAAAGTCATGGTAGTGAACTATATACAGTAGTTCTCGGCTTACAAGAGTTCATTTAGCGACCTTTTAAGGTTACAACAGCACTGAAAAAAGTGACTTATGACCATTTTTCACACTTATGACCATTGCAGCCTCTCCATGGTCCTGTGATGTACCGTACATTCCAATGCTTGACAACTGATTCATATTTGTGTCCGTTGCAGTGTCCTGGGATCGTGTGATCACCTTTTGCAAACTTCTGACAAGTAAAGTCAGTGGGGAAGCCAGATTCACTTAACAATTGTGTTACTAACTTAATAACTGCAGTGATTCACTTTACAAATTGGCAAGAAAAGTCGTAAAATGAGGCAAAACTCACTAACAAATTTCTCACTCAGCAACATAAATTTTGGGCTCAATTGTATTCATAAGTTGAGGACTACTTTTACAAAAATGTATTTTTTTCTATGCAAATATATATATATGCAGTTTTTGCATTCAATCGCAAATAGAACTTGTGGTTGGCATGTTGGAAAATCAAGGACAAGCATAATTGGCCAAATCACCCCCTTTTTATACAATAAATATATTTCTGAGGTGAGCATAAGAAAAGCATTTTTAATTCTGGTTTTTAAACATTCTGAGTTACTGTTTTCGTTCTCGCTCCAGTTGGTAGATCTTGAAGTTCTTCTACAATTTCATTCTGGGACTAGAAGGAATGGTTGAATCCCTGTTGTAGTGCATAGTTAACTGGGGGCGTGTCTGTAACTCTTATCATCCCTGATGATAAGCCTTTTTTAAAACCATTTTTCGCCCTCCCCAGGCTCCAGAGGCTTTATAGGAGCCTGGGGAGGTTGAAAAGAGCCTCCCCCCCCCCACCAGAGGCCCTCCAGAGGCTTCATGAGCTTCTCTGAAGCCTCCGGAGCACAAAAAACCAGCTCGATGGGCAAACCGGAAGTTTGGGAACAAACTTGCTGTTTGCTCATAGGGTCCTTTTAAGCCCTCCGGAGGCTTAAGGGACCTTCAGGAGTCTTCCCTGAAGACTAAAAAGGGCCCTATGAGCAAACCAGAAGTCACTACTGGTTTGATCGTAGAGTCTTTTTTTGCCCTCCAGAGACGTCAGGGAAGCCTTCTGAAGTCTCGGAGGGCCTCTGGGGGGTGGGGGGAGAAGGTCCCTTAAGCCTCTGGAGGGCCTCCGGGGGGGAGCAGGCTGTTTTCGCCCTCCCCAGGCTCCTATGAAGCCTTTTTTCATCCTGGGGAGGGCAAAAAAAAGCATGCAAAAAATGGGGGAGTAGCACCTGCCTTGTGCGCATGTGCACTGGGGGGGGGTGTCGCAGATTGTATTATGGTTGCGGCATGCCCGTGCACAACTTCCGCTGCGCTCCCTCCACTTATGGCACACAAGCCAGAAAAGGTTCGCCATTGCTCTATTGGAAGCCCTGAACCTCTCTGTGATTTCTCCCCTTTGGACTAGAGGAGAGGGAGGTAGAAACTAATTGGAAATACCCCAATACTGTATAAAAATCCCTTTTCCAAATTCCTCAAAAATGTATTCTTAACAAAAGAAGCTTCTGCTTTTTAGTTCTCCCTCAAGTTGATTTAGAATTTCTTTGCACTTGGGTGGCAGTGGTTAGTTTCTGTGGAAATGTAGTAGGTTTCTTCTCCATAGTTGGGGAGATGGGTAGCATAGGAGTCTAATAATACAGTATATACATGCCTATGTAAACAAATAAATAAACAAAAGTCCTCCTTGGTTACAGCATTTCCTCTTCTAAAAAACCCCTCTTGATCTTTAGGGATTCAATGAAAGCGTGGGGAGCTAGGGAAGTTGCAGACTGCTGTAATTGTTTAAGGCCAGACCAAACCTATGTTTATAGGGCCAGCTGTCTCTTGGCCACCTTGTAAATAAGATAAACCCAAAATGAGGATTTCAACTTTCATTCTTTGCTCTCTTTGGAGTAATCAAGATGATATGGCAGGAGAAGCAGCATACAAGGAAAAGAGAAGTCATAATTAGCACATAATTGTGGATGGTACAAAATCTTCCCATATGGGAAACAAAGCCTCCCCACCTTCTATTAGCTTTAAGGAATGGGGAAACCACACAAAATGCTTTAGACCAGGGGTCTCCAACCTTTGCAACTTTAAGTCTGAAGGACTTCAGCTCCCAGAACACTCCAGCCAGCTTTGCTGGCTGGAGAATTCTGGGAACTGAAGTCCTTCAGACTTAAAGTTGCAAAGGTTGGAGACCCCTGCTTTAGACTATAGGAGAACTTCATTTTGTAACTTTCAAGTCTGGAACTCTCTATTCCCTATCCGACATCACGTGCAAGGTATAAATCTATTCCATATTTTTCTTATGAATAACAAGTTTGCTACTTTGGGTGTTTGTCTCAAAAATTAGTGCCCCTCAAGAGCCTTTGGGGAAATTTTACCAGCTGGCATGTCTGAATGCCACATTGCTGCTAAAAGCAAAGGAAACCTACCAGAAATAGGGTATGTATGTAATAGCTGATAATTCTAATTATGTGCCTTTTTTTTGCATTGACTTTCTTCTGAGCCCATAATTACTTTAAGGTTTTAACCTGCTTTTCTTAGATGGGTTTCAGTCTCTACTTCCTCTCTCATTTCTTCTGCCTTACTTCTTTCAATCTCTTAGAAATAACTCTAGTGTTTTTTTTCTTGAATGAATAGGGAATGAGCTTTATTGTTCTGTCTGTTGCCTTGCAAATTTTGCAGCTAATCCCTATATTCTGCTATTTAAGGGGAGGAGGGACCCAATGGTATAAATTACTTTTCCTTAGAAAAGAAGTTCTTAACCTGTCATTTTTCCTGGGGCATATTGAGAACTTGCTCCAAACCAAGAGTATGGGATGAAAGAAGAAATGTGATTTCAGCTTCTCTTGGGGAACATATTTCTCTCAAACCACTGGGCAAAGGAAGACACATTAAGCTGTCTGATTGTGAGATGCACAGGCATGAACTTCTTGAACTTCTTAAATGTAGGATGGCCTTGATACTGGGATTAGATCAGTTGGCATTCAACATTATACTGGAGAAAGAATGATAGAAATAATTAAGGGAATAGATGAGGCAGTGCTATGGTTTCTATGAAGGGCAGCAAGACAACTCTTCTAGAACTGAGATGACAGATAAATGCTGTCCAGTTTTGAAAGGATCATTTTTCTGTTGGGATGGATGGATGCATGGGAAGGAAGGAAGGAAGGAAGGAAGGAAGGAAGGAAGGAAGGAAGGAAGGAAGGTTTGATGAAAGGGAAGGAGAGTTCTGGTGCAGGGAAAATAGGATTGAGTGTCATTAATGCAAGCATTGCCAAAAAATGTTAAAGGAAATTAAGGGCATACATTAATATACTAAGATAGATTATAAGAGCTGTGATGGCACAGTGGTTCTGCTTACTGCCAGCTGTTCAGAAGTTTGATTCTTACTGGCTCAAGGTTGACTCAGCCTTCCATCCATCCTCCGTTGGTAAAATGAGGACCCAGATTTTTGGGGGCAATATGCTGGCGCTACACTACATTATAATGTACACTACAGTGGGTAGACTGAGATCTTGCTCCATCTCTATCCAGATACTCAAAATTGATGGGCTACCTCCAAGCAACTCCACTTAGAATTCTTTACTTTTAAATCTGTTAAGAGAGTCATTTAAAGAGTCGGAAAAAAGGACAACCCTGCCACACCATACATCCTGCACATCCCCACCTTTGAGATTGCAGGGAGGAAAGATATAATTTTAGATAACTACATCTTTTAAATGAAGCACTCAGGATTTATTTTCCTAATCACATCATGCTCTGCTCAAGTTGCAGTATAAGGAGGATAGAGAGCAAAAAATATCCCCATTATTACTTTTTGTGCTGGCCCTTTTAGCAACTAGAAAATTACCAGGAGATGTAAGGGTTTTTGGTGTTTTATTTGTTTTTCTTTTAGTTGCATGAATAATCTTTGGCCAGCAACACTGACATTTTGTATTGGCTGAAACTTTTCTCTCTTAATTGCAAAAGCTCTGGAATTTAATGGAATTAAATCTATGCAAATTTAATTCCCCAACCAATTAGCATTTCTTTCTGGCAAGGGGATGGATTAGATTTTCTGTTTTCCATTAAACTCTGCGAAAGCAGATGTGTTCTTTTATACAATCAAATGCACACAGTAGTATAGAAAGATAGAAAACTGATGGCAACATGTAACAGCTGAATATCATAATGAAATGTTGAATCCACTGTTGCATAAAATAAGTCAGAAAGACAATTTCATGTGAAACTTCATTCCTGAATATTTGAAGCTGGCTGCCAGTAGGCAACCGGTCCATGTCGACTAATGCTATTAAATTGCATTAGTGTAATTTTTGAGTGATTGATTTCTCAGCATCACTTAGCCTTTGCTGAAGCTGGTCCACATTACTTGTTGAATGTCGTTGGCTGGTGTATAGTGCAAACTCAGGCTTTATTGATAGTTTATTGTTCCATATAACTTGTGAGGCTAAAAAAAATTCACATCAGAAAACCATTGTTAACTTGGGGATAGGGTGCTGAATTTTAAACGGCCTCAGGTAGCACCATAATTTGTATCTGTCTGTCTGTGTGTGTAAGTTTTGACTCTATCTTTTCCATTTTGTACATTTTGATTATCTGCCTCCCCTGTAGATACCTGTGAGCAGAGGGCTATCTAAATAGCCACCATACAAAAGGCTGGAAGATAATAGTGGATAGAATGGAATTTTCTGTATATGAAACAAACAGCTCCTTACATAAGTCAACAACAGAAGGACTAGGGGAGGCATGATAGCAGTGTTCCAATATCTCAGGGGTTGCCACAAAGAAGAGGCAGTCAAATTATTCTCTAAAGCACCTGAGGGTAGTACAAGAAGCAATGGGTGAAAACTAATCAAGGAGAGAACCAACTTAGAACTGAGGAGAAATTTCCTGACAGTTAGAACAATTAAACAGTGGAACAATTTGAATGAATGAATGAATGATTTAATTTTGCCTCCAGAAGGAACAATTTGCCTCCAGAAGGAACAATTTGCCTCCAGAAGCAGTGAATGCCTCAACACTGGCAGTCTTTAAGATGATGCTGGATAGCCATTTGTCTGAAATGGTGTAGGGTTTCCTGCCTTGGCAGGGAGTTGGACTAGAAGACCTCCAAAATCCTTTCCAACTCTGCTATTGTATTGTATTATAGCTTCTTACATAAGTCAAATAATAATGACCCACAATTTAATTTAAGATGATGTCTTAATTTGGGAGTCTTAAATATGGGGCCCACAATCACTAATATGCCTCACAATCTTTCTTCGGCATCTACCCAACCACATTCTTTCTCAGATCTGTTCAAAAAAGTATTTCATTTAAAATAAATGAATGAACAGCTGGCAAGCTAATATTCAGTGTTGCCCTCCCCCACCCCCTGCATGTGGAGGTTTGGTGTGTTTGTTTCCCCTATGGATGTTGGTATGTTTTTCCATCAACACTTCGCCTTTCGTGAAATTTGTATTTTCATATATTTTGTGGGGGGGAAATGGGATTTGGCATTTAGAGTCCATATTCTACCTCTGGTTTTTGGTTCCCTAGAATAGATTTGAGAGGGGGCTTTAGGCCAGTGTTTCTCAACCTTGGCAACTTTAAGTCTTGTGGACTTCAATTCCTAGAATCCCCCAGCCAGCAAAGCTGGCTGGGGAATTCTGGGAGTTGAAGTCCACAGGACTTAAAGTTGCCAAGGTTGAGAAACACTGTTTTAGGCCATCTAGCCCTACTTAGGACTGGTATTCAAATTAAAGTGTTCAAAACATCTGATTGTGCTATTCTTCTTGGACACATCTGGCCCAAAGGTAACACTCAGTGCAGAATAACAAGATTACAGTATGTGTCTCATGGCCATTGTTGAGTTAGGGCCATCAACAAGAATGTCAGGTAATGATTTTTTTGGGGAAAATAACAGATAATTACACCAATGCCAGATGGATCTTGGAGGAGAATTAGCTTGGAGGCCATAAGTATTTTGTTGCCTTAAATTATTTTTCAAGAGACCTTGATATGGCAAACATGAATGATGTTAAGATTTGCCATTACTAATTGTTTAAAATGCATATAGGGAATATAGGGAATTTAGTTTTAATGGGGGTTTTAGCGCAGGGACAATCAATTTAATCTGCTTTTATTTATTGTATTTATTGTTTGTATATATTTTTATATGTTTTAACTTCCCTGTGCACCGCTCCGAGTCCCCTTGGGGAGAGGACGCGGTATACAAAATTAAATATTATTATATTATTATTATTATTATTATATCCTAGTGTCCCATAATTTATTGAAAAAGAGCTATTTATAAAGAAGTATAATTTTAGACACATTACAGTCAGTTCCAGCCATTCACAAGGCAATAATGGAACAGAAACAGTAGTTCAAATGATGAAGTAAGTTCTAGCATTACAAGCTTTGTTAAGTTATAACTTATGAATCCTATTTTCAACCTTGGAAATAAACATACACCCTAACTCAATCAATGTCAAGAAGGTCTATGCATCAGATGCAAAAGCAGCCTACAAATTCCACTTTGAAGACATCACAAAGAGTATTCTTTGTCAAAGGCACAGTCTTAACAAACAACTGTGTAGAAATTTCAATGTTATTTTCTCAAGATGAAGCAAGTCAACATTAAGAAATGCAGAAGACATTTACAGTTTAGCACGGAAACAAGGTTAAGCAAAGTAAACTTGGTAACAGATGGAAATACTGAATTAATGTAGTACTAGGAGATAACAATAGCAATCTAACCACACCATCAGATTTGAGCATCTCATCTTTAGGCATAAAACCAACAACTTCCAGATGAAGCCTGGTTTGAAAGTTTGCATGGAGCTAAATTATGCAGGGACATGGTGGCTCAGTAGCTAAGATGCTGAGCTTGTCGATCAGAAAGGTCAGTAGTTCGGCAGTTTGAATCCCTAGCACCACGTAACTGAGTGAGCTCCCATTATGTGTCCCACCTTCTGCCAACCTAGCAGTTTGAAAGCATGTAAAAATGCAAGTAGAAAAATAGGAATCACCTTTGGTGGGAAGGTAACAGCGTTCCATGCACCTTCAGCATTTAGTCATGCCGGCCACATGACCATGGAGATACCTTCCAACAGCACTGGCTCCTCAGCTTTGAAACGGAGATGAGCACCACCTCCTAGAATCAGGAACAACTAGCACATATGTGCGAGGAGAACATTTACCTTTACCTAATTTATGCAGATAAAAATAGCACTGCTTATTCTGGCAGAATGACCTTCAAATTTATTAGATGTGATTGCCAGCCTATTCATCACCTCAGAGTTAGGACACTGAAAACATGCATGCTATTTACTGGGTTTTTGAAGGTTACATAAAGTTCATGATTGAATGGAAAAGAAATGTAATGAACTTTAATGCTAGTTAGTGAACAGGGAAAGAAGGAGAAGCCAGGTCTATACAATATTTGACAAGGAAGAAACCTGGAAGAAAATAAGCTGCTGGAGAGAGTTTTCCTACTAAGAAAAGCAAATTCAGATATGTAAGCAATTGTACAATTTGGTTCTTGTAAATGAATGAAATTGTTGTTTAATGGAATCAGGTCATTTTATAAAACCCAAACAGATGTTTTATTTTGTAGTATGCCAGCTTTCTGATTCAGTTTTTTAAATTAAAAGAAATGTTTTAAAAGTTCACTAGGGAAGAGAATATAGTAGGGCTCTAAGGAGATGTTCAGCATTGAATTTATACAAAACTACTCAATGAAATCAGGGTAACATTTGTTTGATTCACAGTTGCTAACAAAGCTTATATCTCTCCCCCTCCCTCCCTCCCTCCCATGAATGATTATGCAATAACTTTTTTATTTAGTTAAAACATGTTTACCCAACCAAGATAATGAACTTCACCAGTCTTTAAACAACTTATCATTTAACTCAGAATTGTTGTTTGAAAGTGTAACCTTAAATTAATATCTTGGTAAAAAACTGGCAGATTCTGAATGAATATGTACATAGCAGCTAAATATTCAAATTCACTTCAAAGAAAAACTGGATATTCTATATGGATTTTGGTTTTTTTGTAAAAACCGATATACTTTGAAACCTCATTGTAATAGACAATTGTGGAAAAAAGCACTGCCCAAAATCTCTCTAACCTATTTCATTTTAGTGACTCTAATGTTGCAACTTTTGTCACTTGAATGTTGATATCATTAAGAAATGGTATAAACAATACAATCTGTGTTATCTATGTAGGGATATTATTATGTAAATATTGTGATTCCCGGTGTTGTCCCGGTGTTTGGAGGCCGTACGGATCTGGATGTGTAGTAACAAACTCAAACTCAACCCGTCCAAGACTGAGTGGCTGTGGTTTCTGGCACGCCAGTTCAGCCAGGTAACTCCAACTCTGGCCATTGGGGGCGAAACACTGGCCCCCGTGGAGAGGGCGCGCAATTTGGGTGTCC
This sequence comes from Rhabdophis nuchalis, assembly GCA_039707465.1. NCBI lineage: Eukaryota > Metazoa > Chordata > Lepidosauria > Squamata > Natricidae > Rhabdophis > Rhabdophis nuchalis. The sequence goes on along the minus strand of CM077648.1, from coordinate 94,381,615 downwards.
TCCTGGATTCCCGGCTGTCCATGGAGGACCATGTGGCGGCCGTGGCCAGGGGGGCGTTCTATCAGGTACGCCTGATGCGCCAATTGCGCCCCTTACTGGACCGGGCTGCCCTTCGCACAGTCACTCAATAATAATAATAATAATAATAATTTATTATTTCTATACCGCCCCCTCTCCCCACGGGGACTCGGGGCGGTGCACAGGTAGCATAAAAACAATAAATAACAACAACAATAAATAAACAACAAAATTTAAAAACCAATTAAATAAACCCTGTGCTAAAATCCCGATTAAACTAAAACCTATTCTATAAAATCCCAAGGCAAGGAGGCTATCCCAGGCCGGCCAGACGGAAAAAGTAAGTTTTCAATTTAAGACGGAAGGAGCGGAGGTCCGTAGTTGTCCTAATGTCGGGGGGAAGGTCGTTCCAGAGGGCCGGGCCCGCCACAGAGAGCGCCCTTCCCCTGGGTGTCGCCCGCTGACACAGTCTAGTGGACGGCACCCGGAGAAGCCCCTCTCTGTGGGAGCGAATCGGCCATGAGGACGTATGAGGCAGGATCCGATCCTGCAGATAGCTAGGTCCCGAGCCATGGAGCGCTTTGAAGATGATGACTAGCACCTTGAAGCGCACCCGGAAGACGACAGGCAGCCAGTGCAGCTCGCGCAGGAGCGGTGTTACATGGGTAGACCTTGCGGTCCCCATAATTGCCCGCGCGGCTGCATTCTGGACTAGCTGAAGCCTCCGGGTGCACCTCAGGGGCAGCCCCATGTAGAGAGAGTTGCAATAGTCCAGTCGGGATGTCACGAGAGCATGAGTGACTGTGCGAAGGGCGTCCCGATCCAATAGGGGGCGCAATTGGCGAACCTGGCGAACCTGGTAAAACGCCCTCCTGGCCACGGCTGTCACCTGATCTTCCATGGACAGCCGGGCATCCAGGAGGACACCCAAATTGCGCGCCCCATCCACAGGGGCAAGATGTTCGCCCCCTATGGCCAGCGATGGAGTAAGCTGGTTGAATCGGGCAGCCGGAAACCACAGCCACTCGGTCTTGGTCGGGTTGAGCTTGAGTCCGTTACTTCCCATCCAGATCCGTACAGCTTCCAGGCACTGGCACATCACCGCTACGGCATCGTTGGGGTGGTTTGGGGTAGAAATGTACAGCTGGGTGTCATCAGCGTACAGATGGTATTCTACCCCAAAACCACGGATGATCTCACCCAGCGGCTTCATGTATGTGTTGAACAGGAGGGGCGAGAGGACCGACCCCTGAGGCACCCCACATGTGAGGGGTCTCGCGGTCGACCTCTGCCCCCCTGTCAACACAAATTGTGATCGGCCAGAGAGGTAGGAGGAGAACCACCGTAAAACGGTGCCTCCCACCCCCAACCCCCCCAGCCGATGCAATAGGATACCATGGTCGATGGTATCGAAAGCCGCCGAGAGGTCTAATAGGACCAGGATGGAGGAACAACCCCCATCTCTGGCCCTCCAGAGATCATCTACCAACGCGACCAATGCCGTCTCGGTGCTATGCCCGGGCCGGAAGCCGGACTGGCGCGGATCTAGATAGTCTACTTCCTCCAGGTGACGGGGAAACTGTTGTGCCACCACACTCTCGACAACCTTCGCCAAAAAGGGAAGGTTGGAGACGGGACGGTAGTTGTTCAAAGAAGCTGGATCCAAGGAGGGCTTCTTAAGGAGGGGCCTCACCATCGCTTCTTTAAGGGAAGCAGGCAAGACACCCTCACTCAAGGAAGCGTTGACCACCTCCTGGAGCCAGCCTCGTGTCACCTCCCAGGATGCCAGTACAAGCCAGGAGGGACACGGGTCCAATAAACATGTGGTGGCTCGCAGTCGCCCACGTAACCTGTCCATATCCTCGGAAGTAACGGAGTCAAACTCCTCCCAAACAAGATCTCTCTCGTGGCATCCCACTGGGCCATGAATGGGGGCTAACTCGTTCTGTATCTGAGCGATTTTCTCCTGCAGAAAAGTCACAAATTCCTCTGCTCTACCCTGTAGCGGGGCTTCCCGCACCCTCTGTTGAAGGAGGGAGCGGGTCACCCTAAACAGGGCGGCAGGGCGGTTTTCTGCGGATGCTATGAGAGTAGCGCAATGATGACGTTTGGCTACTCTCAGCACCACAATGTAAGTCCGTAAATGGGCTCTTACCTGTGTCCGGTCAGATTCAGAACGAGAAGACCTCCATCTACTCTCTAGGCATCTCTTGCGGCGTTTCATCACCCCCAGCTCCTCGGTAAACCAAGGAGCCAGGGTGTTCCGCCGCCGCAAGAGAGGCCGCAAGGGCGCGACCCGATCCAAGGCTCCCGTGGTCGCACTATTCCATGCGGCCACGAGGTCCTCCATCGGGGCGCGGGTCAGGGGTACAGGAACTGGCCCAAGCGCCGTTTGGAACCCATCCGGGTCCATCAGGCGCCTGGGGCGGAACCAGATTGGTAATTCAGGTCCCGCCTCCCCGCGGAGGGGAGCAGCGGTCGGAAAGTCGAGCCGGAGAAGTGAGTGGTCTGTCCATGACAAGGGTGTGATGACTATGTCCCCTATACCCAGATCACTCGTCCATTGGCCTGAGACAAAGATGAGATCCGGTGTATGTCCACCCTCGTGAGTGGGGCCTTGAATTAGTTGGGTCAGGTCCATGGCCGTCATGGAAGCCATGAACTCCCGAGCTACCTCGGATGATTCGCCCAACGATGGCAGATTAAAGTCCCCCATGACTAAAAGTCTGGGGGTCTCCACTGCCACCGTAGCGATCACCTCGAGGAGCTCGGGCAGGGCTGCTGCTACATAGCGGGGAGCCAGGTATACAACCAGCAAGCCCAACTGCCTCCCTAGGCCCCACTTCACACAAAGGGACTCACAACCGGTAGTCTGTGGCACAATGGTCTCTCTCAGCTCAAGACCTTCCTTTACAATGACCGCTACCCCACCACCCCTACCCAGGGCCCGAGGCTGATGAAAAGCGTGTCAAGCACTCGTGACATCCCGACTTGACTACTGTAACGCTCTCTACATGGGGCTTCCCTTGAGGTGCACCCGAAAGCTACAGCTAGTCCAGAATGCGGCCGTGCGGGTGATTATGGAAGCCTCTAGGTACTCCCACATAACACCTCTCCTGCGCGAGCTGCACTGGCTTCCTGTGGCCTTTCGGGTGCGCTTCAAGGTTTTGACGACCATCTTCAAAGCGCTCCATGGCTCGGGGCCTAGTTATATGCGAGACCGTCTTCTGCCCCATACATCCCTTCGTCCGATCCGCTCCCACAGAGAGGGCCTTTTCAGGGTGCCGTCGGCTGGGCAATGCCGGTTGGCGACACCCAGGGGAAGGGCCTTCTCTGTGGCGGGCCCTACCCTTTGGAACGACTTACCCTCCGAACTATGTACTATCTCAGACCTCTGCCTCTTCTTTTTTTTATTAATTATTTTTTATTATAATTTCCCACAAGTTATACATATAAACATAAAATTTACTTTTTTTTTTTTTAACAATAATCCACCCAGTGCTATACAAAACGAAAGGAAGAGTTGGTTCTTTGGATATCTTCAATTGTCTTTAAGATCTCCAAAATCCGCGTTCTCTGGGTACAGATGTCGAGGCATCCAAAGTTCCAAGTGCATAGTCCACAAATGGGTTCCAAATCTTCCAGAAAATGTCTTTTTTATAGACCCCCTCTCTAAATTTAATATGACCTCTGCCTCTTCTGCCAGCATCTTAAGACACATCTTTTCCAACAAGCCGGCCTAACATAACCTCCCGTTTTGACCGTTTTTTAGATAGTTTTAATTTGGGGGATTTTATACAATTTTAGCACAGGATATATTTAATATTTAATAGTTTTTAAAATTTTGTACCTTTTGTTATATTTGTTATGTTTTTAAATTTCCTGTGCGCCCCCCTGGGTCCTTTTTGGAGAAGGTGCGGGGTATAAATCTGAATAAATAAAATCAAATTATGTAAATATTGTGATTCGCATCACATTTTTGTCCAATCATTTTGTCCAATAAAATTGTGCTTTGATTATAATAGACAGTCTTCATCAGGCACGTCCAACCTTTTGGCTTGCCTAGGCCACATGGAGCGAAGAAAAATTATCTTGGGCAGCCTATAAAATATGCCATATAGTGTAAATATGCCATGTAATGTGTAGGAAAAACAAACCTTTATTTCTTGAAGTCTTCTGGGGTCACATGACCAGCTGCAATGCGGCCCATGGGGCATAGGTTGGGCACCCTGCTGTAGATTGTTCAATGAAATACAATGCTGTCTTTAAAATGTTATGCAACTTTTAAAAACATGAAACATTTAGTTTCTCTTCCGTAAGCAAAAGAGATGTTGAAAGACTACTTTGAAAAAAGGAAACTACTTTGAGAAAAGGAAAACAGAAAGGAACAAATGAAAGTTCACCAGAAACGGATCAACATGCAAACTGTATGGTTATACGATCAACGTTTCATTCATCTTTGGAACATTGTATTTGAAGATTCCTGCAGTTATGTAAAGTTTTAATTGGCAGTGGTAGTAACATGGAGGAAAAACCTTAATCCTTCATTACTAATTGTATAGTTTTAAACTATCAGCAAAAAGAAGAGAAAAAGTAAATTAGAAGGTGAGTGTTTATTTTTGTTACCAAATATCGTTATATTTTTAAAGGTTTTCCTTAACATTTTTTTCTCTCTGAGAGAAATCATAAATACATACAAATTGCTTTTATTGCTGTTTTGTGTATGTTTTCATGAATCTCTTTGAGTCAGTGTTGATTCCTGGCAACTGCTTGGACAAGTCTTTGCAAAACTACAGATGTGGCTTGCTATTGCCTGCTTCCTAGGACTGAGAATGAATGACTGGTCCAAAGTCACGCAGTTGGCTTTGTGTTTACGGTGGAACTACAACTTATGGTCTCCTTGGACTTGTCTGAAATGGTATAGGGTTTCCTGCTTGAGCAGGAGGTTGGACTAGAAGAACCCCAAGGTCCCTTCCAACGCTGTTATTCTGAGAGGTGAGTAAAAAGGTCAAATCCAATCTAATCATTTAGCTGACTTTGTGACCAATTTAATAGTTTTAAATTTATTTGCTACCCATCTCCAGTGAATTCTGGTCAGCATTCAAAAATAAAATATATTAAAAACAAAAAAAATACATCAAAAGACAGATCACTTTATTATTGGCTCCAATAACAAAATCCACAAAACAAGAGTCATTAGACAAATTTATTTATTTATTTATTTATTAGATTTATAAAACCGCGCCTCTCTTCCCGAAGGGACTCGGGGCGGTGCACAGGAAGTTAAAAAATATAAAACTAAATAAATAGTAATAAATAAATGCTAAAAACAAATTAAATACACTTTTCCCTGTGCTAAAATCCCTTAAAACTTTACCCATTAAAATCCAATATAAAAACAATTTAGCGTTCAGTCTTCAACTTAGTATAAATAAATATTAACTCCACTGGTGGGGAAGTGAACACAAGTACGTTCCTTATTCAGATCTGACAGCTAATGGAGGTTGAGGGTCAGCCTTACAGAATCAGGGTCTTTAGTGTCATGTCTTACTGGCCTGATCTGGAATTCTAAGATACATGTATGGAGAATTTCTCTGAGGAAGAGATATGGTAAGTCTACTGTTTCTGTTTCTTCTATCTTTTCTTGCTTCACTCTATAAAAGTTTATACTGGTCTATGATATACTGTAAAGAGAAACCAGGACACTTCTCTCTGATGATAGATAATTAATCTTGGAATTGTGATTCTACATTTCATCTGTGTTGATCTGGTTGGAGGTTTTAAGGCTAACTATCTTTGAAGAAACCCTGGGAAGTTGAAGGGAACTTGAGAGTCCATAGAAGTCTTGTTTTATTTTTGTTTTCTTGTTTCTTTTAATGAATGGATCTAATGGCAAACTTTCTTGGCAAACAGGTAGCTCAATCTCCCAGTCTTGGGGATTTTGTGGCGAAAAATGTAATTTGTTAAGAAGCAGCAAGGGAGTGTGGGCAAGCGAAACGAAAAAGAATAATTTGGGAATTAATCAAGTGGAGCATTAATAATTGCACTGAATGTTTTAATCTCATATTCAGCAAGGGAAAGAGCAGCAATAGAAAAGTAGCCATCACTCAATGGTACCTTGTTCAGGTAGAAAAAGAAATGGAAAACCAAACTCAATGGGGCAATACTAGTGAGATTTATAGAGGCACAAATAGAGTAGAAAGGAAAAAAAAGGAAAATGGCATTTGAAAAAGAAATTAGCCAAAAATAAAGAGAGAAATAATGGGAGATGGGAAAGAGAAATTTGGGGGAGAAATATCCAAACAATCTATTGAAAAGTGATAGAAAAAATTCAGAAGAAATGATATAAGACATATAAAAAGAAGAAAAAGAGAAAAGGAAATTTAGGAATAGGAGATTAGTAGAATGATAATGTCTAGTAGAATGAAATGAAATATTGTAAACAATATAATAATATTTTTTTTAATTGGGATGTGTGTGAGCTATATTAATACTTCTAAATGTGTAAAGTAATTACATTCAATGCTGACCATATAAAAATTGAATTTGAAGACATATGTTGCTAATAGAAAATAGATGGAAAAGAAATGATAAGATGATTTATTTTTAAAGAGAAGGAAAAATTGATTTTGTTTATAAATTTTAAAAATTAGAAATAGGCAAATATGAGAAGAAAAGCAATACGGTTACAATTGGAAATAATGTAGAATGAATTATGTGTTTGTGGAAATGTTAAAAGGGGAACCCGGACAACACTCTGTTCACAAAAGAATTTTTTTTATTATGTAACAAAAATAAAATAAAAAACCTTTTTTTAAAAAATAGTACCTTGTTCAAAAAAAAATTTCTATCTTGCCCACAGGTGAGTTCTTCAGGCAACAAAAAGTATTTAATGAACATGAAGGTCTACAGCATTGCTCTGATTTTAAGCCTCACTGTTGTCATTGTTGAAGCTCGAGGTAGGTTTTCTATTCATATATTTTACTCTTCACGTCCATCTTTGCTCCTTCTCATCTTTCTTTTCTTGATAAAGAATCAGGAGGCTCTTAAGATTAACAGTCAGTTGCAAGCCTGCCCATTATCAGTGAAAAACTGTGCCCTTATTTGATAACAGGAAAGCCATTAGGAGAAAAAACAAAGCCATTATGTACATGGGGTAAATTGATGCCAAATACATTATAATTCAATCAGTGGAATTCTTACAATTCTATTCTTCTTAATAAATCTTTCCATGAAGAACTATGTGAGATTCATGTTTGGAAAGAGTCTCATTCAGTTTGAAGTCAGACCAATGATGACTAATGTCGCCTCATAAATCACTGGAAGTTAGATCTAATAGACTTTCTGAAATCCTAGCATTGTTGAGCTACCTTGATCTCTGAGATATTGTTGTTTCAAAAAAGGTGGCTGAATAGAGAAGACTCTCCATCATAGTTCTTCATAGTACCATTCCTGAGAATGTTGGCAACTTCCTTCTGAGGTGGCGATTACACTGAGATTATTTTGTGCAGATTTTTGCTGATAAACTGATTAACAAAAATATGTTTGTGGGTGGAAGTCAATGTGGTAACTGAAGTAATGTCTTGCCATGTCAGCTGGGATTCTGACTCTTATGGATGATGCTCGTTAATACATCCTCAGCCATTTATGGGCTGGAACCATGTCCCACCTAGCTCTTATGTGGAGATGGAGAAAGTATGACAAGCTGAAGATGGGAAATTATCAAAACTTCACTCCAGCAAAGAATGGTGCCAGCCAGAATAAGATTATAATGTTCCTTTTCCTTAAGAGCCTCTCCTTGAATTAACAACTATTGTCTAGTGAAGAGATTTGGAAAAGACTGGAAAGAGGATAGATGTAAATTATCAAGAGAAAAGCATGAGTTGGTTGACAGTTTAGCTCATAAATGGCTATTTAGCCCAGTTAGAAAGAAACTTGGGGAAAAAATCTTTAAATAATTCAGAGAAATTCCACCTTAATTAACACACCATAAACAAAGTGGGAGGATTCTTTTATAATTTGCAATATTCTTACCTATCTTAAAGATACCTTACTGAACTCTGGGTAGTTCTTGCTTCCTTGATAGTATCATCAAGTCCCTCAACCTGCATGGGGCTTGACACTATGCAACAATAGATGACTTTAGTTGGGATATGAATGAGATTAATGAGCAGATTCTACCATGAATATAATATTCTTCTGGACCAACTGCAAAGGTTCAAGTTCCTGCTTTAATGGGTAGTTTTAAATGGTGGTTTTATGGGACAGAGATTGGCCTTAGTAATCATTTCTTTGTGGGATACTGAAAGATCTCCCCCACCCCCCCTCCCGAAACACCAATCTTCAACATTAATATGAATGTACTTATAATATCATCTGGAAGTTCAGGATATAATACCATTAGTATACAGGTGATACTACACATTTGTGTACACATTTGTCCTTGGAAATTGCCAGAATTGAATGGGACAAAACAGGCTAAATCTGGATCCAAATAGATTAGCTTTGTTGCTTTATGCAGTGATGTGCTTTGCCAATTCCAGTACTGTCTCTTGATAAGGAAGCTCTGCCCTTTAAGAAGCTAGACTGTAACTTGAAGGTTCTCCTAAATTTGTGGCTGCTATTGGATGGGCAGGTAGACTTTCACAAACATCTTTGTCTAGCTTTGGATGGCTTACCAGTTGTAGCCCTACTTGGACAAAGAGAGACCTTTGATGACAACTCACTCCATTGCAATGACTGGCTGGCTGGGGAATTCTGGGAGTTGAAGTTCACCAGTCTTAAAAGAGCCAACTTTGCAGACCCCTGGTATAGACTACTGCAAGATTCTCTACACAGGGCTGCCTTTGAAAACCATCCAGAGCATTAAATTAGGGCAGAATTTGATGGCCGATTTGTTAGCTGGCACTCCTCACTATGAGCATATTACATCAGTGTTATGAGCTCTGTATTGGATGTCAATTGGTTTCTGGATATAATTCAATATGTAATTCAATAAAGTCTACAAAGTTTGGCAGCTGGATACTTCCAGGGCTGTCTTTTTCGGTCAGAATCAAACTGATATAATCTAGTTCCCCACTTTTGTGAAGTAATGGATAAAACTGCAGCAATGCGCTCAGAAACATTGTTTCTCAGTAGGAGTACCTGTGCTTTGGAATAGTCTCCCAATAGAAACTTGAATTGCCTCTACTATTATATTTTGGGGAAGTTATTGAAATGGACCTCTTGCAAAGGGTGTATGGAAATTTAGATGCTTCTGCCTGTGTTCAGTCATTGGAAATTATATGGCCCACCATATTATATGACACGGTCATTTTGATTCTTAAAGATTCTTTTAATGTATTTACTTTGAGTGTTTTAGCTTTATAACATGGATGTTTTAGTTACATTATTGTACATGAATGTTAATTATTGGGAATCTGTCTAGATTACAGTGGTATTAAAATATGATAAATAAATTGAAACACATGCCTTATTTTTATGGAAATAAAAAAATGAAGCAAGTTCTCAACTTCAGGGGACAAAATATTTTTGACCAGCCTTACTTTCCTAGTTTCCCCCCAGCAGAGCTCCTATCCAAAACATCATATAAGGTAGAGGGACACCTTCTTCTCCAAAGGGCTGTTTTGCCATTTACACTGTCTGTGAGAAACCTTTTACTGTAACATTTATGCCTATAGTCATCGGCAATCTGTCCAATTTGTGTCCCTTCTTTTGGGACGTTGTTATCTCCAGTTACTTGTACTGATCACATTATTTAGGTCACAATGAAATAAGAGAGTTAACATGCATGTATCCAAACATGGGCATTGGCTTTTCAATTTTTGCAGAAAGAAGCTCATATAATTTGAAAGATGCAAACTCTTCCTCACTGTTGCATTGATCAAAGGTTCATGGCTACACAAGGCTGGAGAAGAACAACTATTTTTGACTTCACTAGTGGCTTTTTTGGGTTAAAAGATGTATTTGTATGTTCAGAGCTGGAGAAAAGGTTCACATTCTAGACATCGTATAAGTATAATCTTTATTGTCATTGTACTTAAATACAAAGAAATTGGTTGTATCTTCTATCAGTTAAGAGATTGGTTCATATAGAGCCCTTAGTCAACCATTGGAAAATATTAATCAGATGAGGGATGAATTGGATTCTAAAAGTGAATGCTGCACGAGCACTTAGATCATTCTCTAAGGTTCTGCTCCACATGCTCCCTCATGCTTAAATATGGGCAGGGACAGCTAGGAGCAAGGCTTCTCAGTCCATCTCCTTCTGTGGCATACATGTTTATTTTCCCCTTTTGATACATTCAACTTACTTTTCTTATCAGTCTTTCTGGTTATATTACCCTGGATCTTTCTAATTTTTCTTTCTGTTCCATTTGAATTTTAAAGGGCAATTTTAGAGTGGAAAACCTTTGTAGAATGGTATAAAATTAAACAAAATTTCTGTATATGTGTTTGTGTGTATATCTGGACAAGCCATCTAAATTAACAAAAGCTTTCCTTCTTTCTCAAAATGGGGCGCTTGAAAAAAACAGGCAATTGGTATTCCTTAATAGTGTTTAATAAATAACAACCAAATAAATAACATTAAAAAGTACATTTATTCCCATGTCTTGTCATTGCTGTTTTTGCTCTTGCTGAGGAAAACCCGAGACAGCACTTTAATGTCTTTAGGAATATTCTCTTTTTCTTTTTAGAGAGCCGGCTGAAGGAAACCTTGAGCTGTTCCAATGACTATGAATCACAAATCGACTGCACCTGGTCTGAGCCTCGGGAGGGAAATGCCTTTGTCAAGATGCACCTTTTTCACAAGATGAACGATTTGTGAGTGGCTGAACTCTGATTCATTTACAGGAATTTGGGGGCATGAAAAAGGGGCAAAAGAGGACTTCTAGAGGGGTGTAGTGCTAAGAGACAGGAGCTCAAGGAACAGGTGCAATTCGCAAAAGGGCAAGTTAGAACTGTATCTCCACGGGTGCTTCCCTTGTTTTTAATGTTCCAATGTCATTCCTATTTCAAGGAAATAATTCATTCAAGTAAATAATTAACAATAAAAAATTAAACATTCTGTACTTTGGGAGAAAAGAAATAGAAAATAAATGTTAAGAGAAGTACCATTTAAACATAAATTATGCATTTTTAAAAGAAATGTGCCATTTCAGAGAGCATCAAGAGGGAATAGATTTGTGGGTGAAAGCTTAGAAAATTACCACTGTGTCAAATTGGCTTTCTGAAATTTATATTTTGCCCGAGAAAGAGGAAAGAACTCCCCTAGGAAGGTTTTTCTTAGTAATCTTCCTGTAGGGTTTAATTGATGCATAAGAAGACTAGAAGACATCAGACTGCAAGCGAAAGAATTAAGAAAGGAAAGATGGGATACTAAAAAAGGGAAGATGGACTCACTAGGACATGCTTTTCACATGGTCCACTTTATCTCTGGAAACTTTGCTGAAATTTTCTTCTCCCCAAACAAGAAATATAATTCCTTTTAAAATATACTGAATGAGAAATATAGAGAGAGGAGGAGGAGGAAGAGGAGAAAGAGAAGGAGGAAGACAAGAAGGGGGAGAAGGAGGAGAAGGAGGAGGAATAATAATATTATTAATTTTGACACAGAATTATGTGTATCATAAGCACAAATATGGTACTGTAGATTGATTGATCTATTGTAGTTTAAGGGTTTTTCCTTATGACTAACTTAAAGCACATCAATATTAGACAATATATACTTTTCTGCCCTCACTAGTGACCAATATACGGCCACAACTGTAATATTGGCAAATGGTTTGTGCTATTTTTTAAAATACCTACAAGAACTTTCAAAGAAGGATTGTTGGATTTGTTCAGTTTAGTTTTTCTCTCTCTAAATGTCACCAGTTGCTCAGAAAATATCTACTAATTATTAGCAGAAAATATCTACTAACTATTAGCAGAAAATATCTACTAATAATAGCTGATCCTCTTCCTTGGGTTTACCTCACTATGCTATCAACAGTGGGATTGCACGAGGCGGATCTTGGTTGGGAGGAGTTTGACTCCGTTACTTCCGAGGATATGGACAGGTTACGTGGGCGACTGCGAGCCACCACATGTTTATTGGACCCGTGTCTTTCCTGGCTTGTACTGGCATCCTGGGAGGTGACACGAGGCTGGCTCCAGGAGGTTGTCAACGCTTCTCTGAGTGAGGGTTTCTTGCCTGCCTCCCTAAAAGAGGCCATGGTGAGGCCCCTCCTGAAGAAGCCCTCTCTGGGCCCAGCTTTATTAGTCAACTATCGTCCCGTCTCCAACCTTCCCTTCCTGGCGAAGGTTGTAGAGAGTGTGGTGGCACAACAGTTTCCCCGTCACCTGGAGGAAGTTGATTATCTAGACCCGCGCCAGTCCGGCTTCCGGCCCGGGCATAGCACCGAGACGGCATTGGTCGCGTTGGTAGATGATCTCTGGAGGGCCAGAGATGGGGGTTGTTCCTCCATCCTGGTCCTATTAGACCTCTCAGCGGCTTTCGATACCATCGACCATGGTATCCTATTGCATCGGCTGGGGGGGTTGGGGGTGGGAGGCACCGTTTTACGGTGGTTCTCCTCCTACCTCTCCGGTCGATCGCAATTTGTGTTGGCAGGAGAGCAGAGGTCGACCTTGAGACCCCTCACATGTGGGGTGCCTCAGGGGTCGGTCCTCTCACCTCTCCTGTTCAACACATATATGAAGCCGCTGGGTGAGATCATCCGTGGTTTTGCGGTAGAGTACCACTTCTACGCTGACGACACGCAGTTGTATATATCTACCCCAAACCACCCCAACGATGCCGTAGCGGTGATGTGCCAGTGCCTGGAAGCCGTGCGGGCCTGGATGGGAAGTAACAGACTCAGACTCAACCCATCCAAGACCGAGTGGCTGTGATTTCCGGCCGCCCGATTCAACCAGTTGACTCCATCACTGGCCATAGGGGGCAAACACCTTACCCCTGTGGATGGGGCGCGCAACTTGGGTGTCCTCCTGGATACCCAGCTGTCCATGGAAGATCAAGTGACAGCTGTGGCCAGGAGGGCGTTTTACCAGGTTCGCCTGGTACGACAGTTGCGCCCCTTATTGGATCGGGATGCCCTTTGCACAGTCACTCATGCCCTCATGACATCCCGACTGGACTATTGTAACTCTCTCTACATGGGGCTCCCCCTGAGGTGCACCCGAAGACTTCAGCTGGTCCAGAATGCAGCCGCGCGAGCAATAATGGGGACCTCTAGGTTCACTCATATAACACCACTCTTGCGCGAGCTGCACTGGCTGCCTGTTGTCTTTCGGGTGCGCTTCAAGGTGCTAGTTGTCATCTTTAAAGCGCTCTATGGCACGGGACCTAGCTATCTGCGGGATCTGCGGGATCGGATCCTGCCCCACACATCCTCCCGGCCGATTCGCTCCCACAGAGAGGGACTTCTCCGGGTGCCGTCCACTAGACTTTGTCAGCGGGCGACGCCCAGGGGAAGGGCCTTCTCTGTGGCGGGCCCAGCCCTCTGGAACGACCTTCCCCCCGACATCAGAACAACTACGGACCTCCGCTCCTTCCGCCAAAAACTCAAAACATACTTTTTCTGCTTGGCCGGCCTAGGTTAGTCTCTACCTTTGGGGTGTTAGGGAATTTTAGTGTTATAACTTGGGGATTTTAGCGCAGGGATAATCCTAATTTAATTTGTTTTTATTCACTGTATTTATTCTATGTATGTATTTTTTTTATAGTATTTTAATTTTTTCCCTGTGCACCGCTCCGAGTCCCCTTGGGGAGAGGATGCGGTATACAAAATAAATTTATTATTATTATTATTATTATGGTGAGGAAGGAGATGTGGTGGCACAGTGGTTAGAACGCAGTACTGCGGCCTAACACTGCCCACAGCCTAACAGGACACGAGGTTGACTCACCCCTCTAAGGTTGGTAAAATGAGGAATCAGATTGTTGGATCAATATGCTAACATTGTAAACCACTCACAGAGTGCCCCAAAGGTGCCAGTGGTGGGATTCAAATTTTTTTACTACTGGTTCTGTGAGCGTGGCTTGGTGGGCATGGCAGGGGAAGGATACTGTAAAATCCCCATTTCCTTTTGATCCGCTGGGACTCAGGAGGCAGAGAATATATGGGGTTGGGCCCAATCAGAGGTGGTATTTACTGGTTCTCTGAACTACTCAAAATTTTGGCTATCGGTTCTCCAGAACTGGTCAGAACCTGTTGAATACCACCTCTGAATGTTGCTGAGAAATCTGACTTATGACCCTTTTTCACACTTACAACCATTGAAGCATCTCCATGGTCATGTGATCAAAATTCAGATGCTTGGTGACTGACTCGTACTTATGATGGTGGCAGTGTCCCGGGGATCATGTGGATCACCTTTTGTGATCTTCTGAAAGCAAAGTCAACAGGGAAGCTGAATTCCCTTAGCAATCTTGTTGCTAACTTAACAACTGCAGTGATTCACTGAACAGCTGTGGCAAGAAAGGTCGCAAAATGGGGCAAAGCTCAGTGAACAAATGTCTCCCTTAACAACAGAAATTCTGGGCTCAATTGTGGCCATAGGTCAAGGAGTACCTGCACTGTAAAACGGTACAATTCACGATGACTGAAGGCAAGGGCTGGGAGTCGGTTGAAGAGAACACCATGAGGAAAAGAGATTGTTTGGAAATGTTTGTGCTGCAGTGAGATGAAAGTAAAGAAAGCTCTACGGCTGATTTCAGACAAAGTGCTTCTTTCTCATTGCTCTCCCCTTAATGGGTAATCTATATTGGGAGACATCTTTGAACTAAGGAGTGCTATCGATTTTGAAGGAGCTGACGGTAGGAAGTACTTCTCCTCTCTCTCTAGTAGCTACCAAAAAGAAGTATGTAAGAACACGAGATCCAGGCTTGCTGAATTAGGGCAGGGTTCATGGATGCAGCTTTTTCTTTTTCTCAATAGTTAGTCAGAGGTCTCGGGGGTGTTTTCAAGAAGGAGAAGGAGACATAGCTGTCTCCCAAGACTAAGAGCCCTCGATAGAACTTTCTGTCACAAATTTATCTGATACCATTTCAAAGCCATTACTGGCTATCATCTCATTTTGTGGTAATGAATTCCATCATTTTATTTATGCGCTGCATAATTTTTTTCTTATTTATTCTAAATCTCTTCACTGGTTAATCCTAATCATCCCTATTCACTTTCTCTAAATCATGCATCATTTAATAGAGCCCAATAATTCTCCAGCCTAATCATTCCACACACCCCCAAGCTAAGGAGTCCCATTTTTTTAAAAAAGCAAACATTTTTACTATTTTTTTTCTTAATGTAAAATGCAAATAGGAATAAAGGCAATGGGACAAATGGAAAAGGGGGAAAGGAAAGAGGAAGAGTGAATAAACTGAGGGGGAAAAAAGAAAAGAAGGAAACAAAAGGCAATGGTTTCCAATTTATTTTGGTGCATTAAGATACATAATACAGTTATAACATCACGTTTTTACTTATCTAAAATAGTAAATGCTAGCCATTTCTATAACCATGACCTACTTAATTATCAAAACCCAAAATCAAAGTTTCATTTTTTTTGTTCTTTCAAACATAAAGTCCAGAAGCAAGTGGAAACAAAACTATTTACATTCGTATCAGGGGTGGGTTCTGGCAGACACCACTGCCGGTTCGCTCGTGTGCCTGCTGTGCGTGCATGTGCAGTGCAATAAAACATGCAGAAAAACAAGATGGCGGCACCTATGGTGGCACCCAGAGAACTGATTCAGGGGCGTGGCAAGTCTGGGTCACTGCCGGTTCCAGCGACCCAGCTTGCCAAACCACTACCAGTTGGTCCAAACCAGTCCGAACCAGTAGGAACCCACCAATGATTCTTATCCCTAATGAATGCAATTAACTTTGCCATCTCCAGTTATACTATCTTTTCAATCCATTCTTTTAATCTAGAAATCTATACCTCTTTCCATTTTTGAGCATATAGGATTCTTGCTGCTTTCAATAGATAGATAGATAGATAGATAGATAGATAGATAGATAGATAGATAGATAGATAGATAGATAGATAGATATAGATATAGATATATAGATAGCGATAGCGATAGCGATAGCGATATCTATCTATCTATCTATCTATCTATCTATCTATCTATCTATCTATCTATCTATCTATCTATCTCTGTATTGCTATTGCTATCTGTATCTATATATCTATATATCTATGCTTTCGTAGATTTTCACGGGTGTAGGTATGCTGGCATTGCTTGCTTCGGGTATTTTCCCGTGTATAAGGGGATATACACGGGATATATCTATATATCTATATAGATATATCTATATATCTATATCTATATCTATATCTATATCTATATCTATATCTATATCTATATCTATATCTATATCTATATCTATATCTATATCTATATCTATCTATCTATCTATCTATCTATCTATCTATCTATCTATCTATCTATCTATCTATCTATCTATCTATCTATCTATCTATCTATCTATCTTAGTATGTATGTATATATGTATAAACAAAATTCCATTTCTCCCCATGTCTTTATCTAATAATCCCAAAAAGAAAATCTTTTAGTTTCCATTGTAAATCCATTTTAAGAATTTTAAATCTTCAAAAACTTTCCCCTTTCCAATATTTCCTTGAGAGAGCGAGTCTTCAGATGAGAGGTTTTGCTGTTTTCAATGACAGGCATGATCCTTTGATCCCTTGAAGACACGATGGGCTAACTCTACCAGGTGAAGAGAAATAAAAGGCTGTGACACCAGTTGCACAAGGAAGAGATAATGTCGGAATGCTGTACAACAGTTAAAAATATTTAAAGTTGGGTGGTGGTAGTAAAACCAGTGGTTGTATTGAAAATTGTGTTGAATAGATAGATTGTTGTCCAATCAAAGCATTCAGCTAACCTGAAGTGTTGTGTTAAATTCTTTCTGCATGATTAGAAATCTTGATCATCTAGCTCTCTCTACATCACGGGTGTCAAACTCGATCGTGTCACTGGCCAGATCGTGATATATCGTGATGTTTTTTGCCGAGGTGGGCGTGGCCCGCATGTTACATATCCAGCCTGTGGGCCTGCTCTACATGATTGGAAATCATTGTCAGCAGTAGCTTGAGAATTATATTCAGATTCAGTTATACATGTGTGGGTTTTCCAATGAATATGTACGTGTGATCATGAGAATGTATGTAATCATGCTTCCTTCGCCATCTATTATTTATAGTTTGAGGAAATACAAGTTGAAGTTCCCTATTGTGGAGAGGAGAAAATATAGTGCATTAGCAATGGAGAAGTGGACACCATCTGTCCTTTTGTTCTCTTTCAGAAAATGAAGAAGTGGTGTTTCAACTATTGTGTGCTACCTCTGAAAGAGGAACTGTTTTTCAATCTACCCGGGAAGGGAGGAAAAGCAGGGTGACAAAGAGGAGTGGGTGGTTATGTAACATTTCACATATGAAAACCAGGAGTATCTGTGACAGTTTTCCTAGAAGTGGTAAAAACCAAACTGTAAGGGATTGATTGTTCCACATCAATAATTGTTTTCTTGTTTAATTGTTTTCTTTATTATTACCTGTGTTTTCCCCAAAATAAGACCCAGTTTTATTTTCTTTTGGGCTCCGAAATAAATACCAGGGCTTATTTTTGGTGGTGCCTTCCCTCCTCCCCCCATGTATGGGAGGCGCACTTCTTTTGTTTCCTTGTGGTGGGGAAGGAGGTCGCGTAACATGCCTTTGCTGCCACCCTGAGGCAAGGGTGGAGCTGGCCTCATGTGCTTACCTCAGGGCCCCCACAGTCATGCCACCCACACCCCAACACCTGCCTCACCTTGTGGTTGTGGGTCCAGCAGCCCCATCCAGCAGGATCCCAAATGGCTGACAGACCACTTCTTTTGCTTGCTTGTGGCCACAATGGAGCAGGAAGCTGAGTGACACACCGATGATGAAATTATAAAGCAGTTGTCAGGGCCTGGATAGCCTGGCTGTGAGGACCCTGAGGTAAGGCGGTGCAGGGCATCTTGGACACTTCCACCTCCCATGCACCTCATCTAATGTTGGTGGCACCGTGAGCAAACAGATGGAATGGGTGGGCAGTCAGCTGCACAGGCCCTTAAGTAAGGTTTATTTTGGGAGTAGGGCTTATATTAGGCCCAGGCATAAAACATGCTATGGCTTATTTTCGGGATAGGTCTGATTTTGGGGAAAACAGGGTTACATTGCTTATCCCATGGTCTGAACACCAACCATTTTATACTGTCTGGCTTGATGGAAGAATTTTGGAGAATTTGAAAGCACGCACAGTTCTTTATTAACTTTGTTAGTATAATAAAGGTGTTAATTGAATTTTGGAATTATTCACATTGCTAATGTAATGTAAGAAACCATTGCTTTTTTCTGTTGCTTACAGAAACCTCACAAAGATGATCTGCAATAGCCAAAAAATTGACTCTGAGATACATTGGCACTGTCGGAGGAATGATACCTATTTCAATGCTGCACAGACTAATATGTTCATTTTCAAACCTGATCAGAAGTTGGAAATCCAACTCAATGTTGACCTCTTCAAGAACAGTATGTATCTGCATATTTGTGTGAAAATATTCAGCATCCACCTTTCTCTAACCAAGTAGAGAATACCTGACCCAGTGTTCTGCCTCAAGCAATTTGAAACAATTTAAAAAGGGGACTATCATGAACAGCTGCTGGAAAGGTAGTTTCTGTGATCACTTTGAAGTGCTGCAACTTCAGAATGATCACCAACTAAAACATCACAATTCAAGGGACTTTTTCTTGCCAGCTTAGTTGTTAGGCAACTTGGTGGAGAAATCACAAATAGAACCCAAATCTTATATTCCAAGAATTAGGTACAGATAGTCCTCGACTTATGACCACAATTGAGCCCAAAGGTTCTGTTGCTAAGTGAGACATTTGTTAAGTGAGTTTTGTCCCATTTTATGATCTTTCTTGCCACAGTTGTTAAGTGATCCATTGACTTTGCTTGTGAGCCAGGTCGCAAAAGGGATCATATGACTCCAGGTAACCCTGCAACCATTATAAATATGAATCAGTTGCCAAGCCTCTGAGTTTTTATCACATGACCATGGGGATGCTGCAATGGTTGTAAATGCGAAAAATGATCACAACTTTTTTCAGTGCCATTGTAACTTCAAATGGCCACTAAATGAATTATTGTAAGTTGTAAGTTGAGGACTAGTTGTGTAGACACTTAAAACTGACTGCTAAGCACAATGGTGCTCTATCCAGAAGATGAATTGTAGACCAAAGCTTCTTCACTCGCTTCTTTCAGATCTACCTTGGTGTTGTGCAATATAATGTTGGGAAATTCCCAGCTAGGCAAGGAGAAGGGATCACGTGGGAGTTAGCCTTGAGTCATTGGACAGCCACAAGAGACTTAGGACTGGCCCACCCCCTAAGCTCCATGGAACCGTAACTGTTTCTAAGGGAAGACGAGCAGCCTAGAGAGATTCTTCTACTATAGGTAAAACACAATGAAAGTCACCTTGAACCTTTCATGTGTGGATCTGGTGTCTTGGGCCTGACAATAATCTCCCAACTCACATCTCTCATTCCTGAGGAAAGGAGAAAATTTACCAGCATGGTCTTCGACTCACAAGCAGTTGCTGGGTTGGCTCCCAATGTGATGAATGCCTTGCTACAGCCTCCAAAGACAATGGAGATGAGGTCAAGAATTTAGTGACCATGGTGCTTCGGTTGAGCACCAAGTCCAGAATGCCCCGCTGCTGGCAGCACCAGCTACTCCTCTGCAGTTCCAGTCACGTAGCCAATTTTGCTGGGTTACCATGGAGGTTAGTCAGAGAAATCTGTGGGAGAAGCAGACAAGATAAGAACCTTCATTGCTCAGTGTGAGTTGCTTATGGGAACCCAACCTGCAGTATTCCCCATAGAGCCCACAAGACTAGCTTGTGTTAAGCTAGTTAAAGGAATTGGCAGCTAAGCAAGCCCTGCCAATCATAGAATGAAACAACCGAGTCATGGCCAATCACCAGAACTTAATGGACAGATTCAGGGGTCATTTTAGAGACCTGATAAAGAGTCGTAAGACCCAACTGCAACATTTGGCAGCTCAGACAAGGCAACAGAAGGGTGAGGCTTTACATAGCGGATTTCAAGTTCTTGGCAGCAGATGCAGATTAGAATGAAGCAGCCTTGATAGACCAGTTCAGGCAGGGATTGCACAACACCATCTGAACTAAGTCGGTTGGACAAGGAGTTCCCTGGAATCTGGAATAGTTGTACCAACTTGGCTTGCTTCCATTTGGAGGAAATGCAAGTGGAACTAGGACAATGAAATGAGCCCAGTCCTAGGTCTTACTTTGTGAAGTTTCTCTCCTCATGCCACTCACGGCTAATTTGGAAGAGGGCTCTTGTGGCTGGGGAAGAGGGAATCAAGAAGGTAGTTAGCTTTGAGTCATTGTGCAGCTGCAAGAGAACTAGAACTAAACCCCTTCTCTTTCCCCTCCTCCCCAATTTCCATGAAACCTTACTGTTTGCTCCAAGGGAAGGTGAGCAGTCTGGGGCAATTTTTATACTATAAGTGGATGAGCTTGAACCTTTCACATGCATATCTGGTTGCTAGGGACTGACAGTATTTGTGAGAGGCTTACTATCCATTTTATTTAACTAGATGTTTTCTTATGAGCAAGTTGGAGACTGACCCCATTCTTTTCATCACTGGATCCATGGGATTAGATGGCATTCTGAGTTTGCATTGTTAGATTCCGAATACTTTTTTTCTTTCTCCATATATATATAGAACATGCAGAAAAGTTACCAATGACCTGACAATCAAAGATTTTGACTGTTCCATCTAGTTGCTTATCTCATTTTTTTGGCTCTGACAGTGATATTTTTATTGCATTAAATATGTCATGCAGCCTTCCCTGAGTAATGCCTTCCAGATATATTTAATTGACACTCCCATAAATATCACCAAGCATGACTATTCGTCACATTGTAATTAGTACTGAAATCAAACACACCTGGGGAGGAATCAGGTTAGATAAAATATATTTATATATTATATTTATTCAATTTATACCCCACCCTTCTCCAAACGGACCCAGGGCGGCGCACAGGAAAATTAAAAATACATACAAAACATCATATAAAATTTAAAAAACTAATTCAGTGGATCCTGTGCTAAAACCAGATTAAAATCCCCAAATTTAAAAACTATCTAAAAGTCAGATTAGGGGGCTACGCTAGGCCGGCTAGATGGAACAAATGTGTCTTTAGACACTTGCGGAAGAGGCGGAGGTCAGAGATGGTGCGAAGTTCAGGGGGTAAGTCGTTCCAAAGGGCTGGACCTGCCACAGAGAAGGCTCTTCCCCTGGGTGTCGCCAGTCGGCATTGTCCAGCCGACGGCACCCTGAGAAGGCCCTCTCTGTGGGAGCGTATTGGTCTGAGGGATGTATGGGGCATTTACTGTTGTAAATGTACAGAGAACTGATATTTGATGACAGCATCCTATGTTTACAGATAAGAACATTTTCCTACTAACATTTGTTTTTCATACATTTCATTTTCATACATTTCATTCATTTAAGGGCAGAACTATTGGCCTTCTATATTTCTGGACAGTATTAATAAATATGTGACTTTCATATGGGCGGGAATTAACCTATTTTTTTCTTTAGTTCAGCTTCTGCCACCTGAGAAATTAAATGTCACTGCCACTGAAGAATGTGATTTCCTACTAGAGTGGAAAGCAGGTGGAGGAACAAACAGAAATCACTTATTAGAGAGCCTTGCCCTGGATTTTGAAATAAGCTATAAAAGGACTTGGGAACTTTGGGAGGTATCTATAGCAATCATTATAATCACATAGTTACAGTGGTTCTGTTTATATTGACAATATATTAGGAAACTAGAAGTAAGCAGTGGATGTCTTCCACATCAAAAACAAATTAATTTTGAATGGAGTCTATAGAATGGAATATCCATCTGTAGCTCAAAAATAAACCAACAAACCCTGATGTTGTGATACCTGGAGCTTCCTTCCTTCCCTCCCTTCCCTCCCTTCCCTTCTTTCCCTTCCTTCCTTCCTGATACCCCAGAAACCCTAACCTCTTTGAACATTGATCTTTTAAAAGTTTGCCAAATAAATAATCTAGCTGATAAGGCTATGAGCAGGCATGAACCCTAAAACAATCTCAAATGAACTTTCACTCCATGAGTAGATTAATCAGATACTGAAGCTGACTATGTTTATGAAAGTTTATTCTGAATATAGACAAGCCACAATCTGTTGTTTGTAGGTAGTATTTGGCTCCCAAATTAAGTTCTGTAGACCCCAGACCACTAAAACTGAGCTATCAGCATTCAATAATGTCAGGATGAACTATAATGCATAACATTTTATTTTTTAAAAGAAGCCAACCATAAATTGGTATAGAAAATCTCCAGTATATTTAAATACAAGCATTTTTAACACCCCCCCCAATTTGTCCAAATTCCCAAAAATAATGGGAATGGGAAATAATGTTCATTTATTTATTAAATGTTTATAATCATCCATTTCCAAACATGAATCTGAGCAGCACAGCACACCCATAAAAATAGTTAAGAAGAGAAATAAATCTTTCCACCCAATATTATTACGGTTTCCCATAATTTTCCATCAGATAAATTACTGTAGATGTTCTGAATTATATAATACCCAATATTTAAGCAAGGGAACTCATTGCATTAAATAAAAAATAAGTTTAGAATGTTTCTTTTCCTGGCACACATACATGCGTTTATTTTTTTCCCATATTTTCATACCAATCTCTCTCCTTATACTCTCTAGGAATCTTCCTCTGTATTGGTCTCAAATAAGTCTCATTATTGTCTCCGACACAGTAACCTTGTGCCTGGCAGCAGGTATGTTGCCAGGGTTAGAAGCAAGCCAAGTCCAGATAGTGGATTTGCTGGCCGTTACAGCGACTGGAGTCCAGTGGTTACTTGGCAAACACCAGAAAGTAAGTTGAAAAACAAGAGAACTTTGTGTGATTACTGGTGAGGGGGGAAAAAAATGAAAGTTTGATGTTTGCAGATGCTTTACATTTCTGGAAAGAATCCCCACCAGCTGGATAAAATTTAGGCACCCACTGCAATATATGATGATTATGAGTTGAATTTTTTTTTACAGCATGAGCATCTTTAGTGACTCTTCTCAAAGCAGCTTCTGTGTCAGCAATAGAATGCACCGTTTCAGTGAAGGAAGTTGTCTGGAAAAACGGACATACAAGAGAGTAAGACTTAAGTAATAACTTAAGCAACATAAAACTTTATGTGAAAAAAAAAACATTTAATGCAAGAAACTGATGTCACATACCGGCAGTGAGTTACTCCAGATACTTTGTCAATCAAAGGAAGTGGTTGAATACAGTAAATGTTGCTAATCCCTCCCCCCTCCACTTACACTTTTCAACTTTCCTTTTCTGTTGTTGTGTTTATCTCTTTTCAACTGGTGTATTTTCAGGATGGTATTCCCGCAAACCCCTTTATAATTTTGTACTTATCCTTCCCTATTCCCTTTTCTTCAAATGGGAAAGGAGAGAGAAGGAAGAAAGAAAAGGAGAGGAAGGAGAGAAGGAATAGAAAGAGACAGGGTAGGAGGGGGAAGGGGAAGAGAGGAGTAGGGGAGAGGTAAGGGAAGTAGGAAAAGGAAAAGGAGAAGAGGAAGGAAAAAAGTAGAGAAGGGAGGGAGGGTGAAAAGAAAAGAAAAATATGGTGGTGACAATATATAGTGGGTGTAAGAAAAGCAACCTGGGATGTATATTGTCAACTCACCTTGTTGACATTCTATGCATGCCATCGGGGGAGCTGGATCTCAGATTAAAGTAGCTGGTTTGAGATGGGTGTTACTTCTTATATGGAAAAACAAAGTTGTAAAAGTGATAAAGATAAATAAGAACAATAACTATGTGAATATATACCTGTAACTATACATAAGAGAATAAAAATAAAAAACGTTTCATAAAAAAAGTTTTTACATTCTGGTTTTCAAGAGAGTTTCAAGTCAGTTTATTTTAGATAAGGAAAAGAGGTAAAGGCAATGGTTGACAATAATTTCCTTATTGCTTTGGTTTGTAAACAATTAATTCTATTACACTTAGAACTAATCCAAAATAAACTCTTTTAAGATTTTCCAAATGAGTAGTGAATCTTAAAAGGCCGTTTCAAGATACCTTTTGGAACTTCAAACCTTTAAGCATAGGTAGAAGAATTTACCAACTTATAAAACTATTGTCTTTGTACTTTCCCATTCTCTTTCCCTCTCTTTTAACTAACTGGCCCTTCTAATCAATAAAGCTTTCCCTAGCTACGTGTAGCTTTTTCTTGAAATGGTACTTATCCATTACATGCAGCTGTTCATTCTCTTCTTCTCCAGGGCATGATACACAAAGCATCTATGGACTCTGTCTCACAAGTAGTAGGGATAGTTGTTCGTTTTGTATATGTTCAGATGGCTTTAAATGTGGATTAGGGACATTTACCAAGGCTAAGTTTAGCAGTGACTTTTAAATCACAATGACTACAGAAAGCCAGCTACAGATGCAATAGGCCATTGGAGAGACCTTCCAAAAAGCTTCAGTTCCACACCAGCAATGAGATGAGGTCCTTTGTGTTTAGGCAACATCATTACTGGTGGCTTGTCAGTGAAGAATGTTCCAATATATTTTTATTTTTAACTAATAGTGAACAGCCACTTCAAGTTTGCCTCTCAAATAACTCTGATGGGTGTTTTGTCTGTCCACGGGAGAGGAATTGGCTCCTTTGTCAAGGGGCACTGAAACAAAACTGCTATTGCATTAGAATCAGATCAGTTGGCAGAGGAGCTTTGCAACCCTGAGAAGTACAGAAACAACTACAAAAAACATTTTCCTTTCTTTTTGTGAAAGGACGAATATTTGTAGGATAAAAAAAGATGGGCAATAGGGTAGTGGAATAGGATAGCTGTCAGGGTTCCAAGTAACACCCCCAACGAAAGAAGACTCAAAGTTCCATTTTATTAGAGATATCATATTGACACATCTGGGAAAACCCAAATCTGAAAGCTTCCAGGTTTTCCCCACCCAAATGAAAGTCCAAATCTCTGCCCAGCACCCACATGTCCATCACATGGCCCAATCAGGCACCCTCCCAACTGGAGATGCCTCCTAGTCATACCCCTCCAGGTGCAGGACAAGATATCCTTGACTCTCTGAGAAAGTAATGTTATTTTGACTGTATATCTCCCATTCTCCATATAACCCCCCTTCCAATTTCCCCACAGCATTGAATGTGCAGGCTGGAAGGCCCAATGCAAAAGATGGCTTCCAGGCATGAATGAAGTTCCTTGGCAACCAATTATAGATTGGCTGACAAATTTGTGTTCAATTATTAACCAGAAACAGCACCCAAACTAAATAATCAAGTATTCTGAGAATAAGGAGACAAAACAGAAGCCTCTCTTACTGAGGAAACAGCCCATGAGAGGGAAATGTTCACTGCTGGACACTTGAAACAGGCCCATGCTGAGAGAGCCCTGAGGCCAGGTTAGATCAGAAAATGGTCCGAGTAACCCAGGTGAATAACCCAGTTGAACTTTGAGGTGAGCATGGAAGAACCACAAGAAAAAGATTCTCCGCTTTGTATAAATTATTAGGCAGCAACAGTTACTAGTGTGGTTTTGTTCTTGTGTGTCAATGTTATGTTGAAAGCTTGCTGTTTCTCAAAGGACTGTTTCCTCAGGGCTTCCGTTTTTCCTCCTTATTCTCAGAGTACTCGACTATTTAGTTTGGGTGCTGTTCTTGAACTTCATTCATGGTTGAAATTGGCAAACATTTCATTGCTGGTATTGAACATCTTTTTACACATTTCTCTGAATTTCTTTGTCTGTACTGTAAAAGAGATCCCTCATAGTATCTTCCCTTGGGTTTTGGTTGTGCGAAACCGAAAACCCTACAGACTGCCAGAGAAAGAAGCCCCATTCATATATGCACAGAAATATCTTTTATCCATCTTTATCCAACTAGATGCAAGAGCACCAGATACCACCTGTGATCATTTCATTGAAATTTTTCTCTTCTTTGAAAAAAAGAAATCCTTGAAAGCACATTATCCTCGCGGTGGCTCAGTGGTTAAGACGCTGAGCTTGTCGATCAGAAAGGTCGGCAGTTCGGTGGTTTGATTCCCTAGTGCCTTGTAACAGAGTGAGCTCCCGTTACTTGTCCCAGCTTCTGCCAACCTAGCAGTTTGAAAGCATGTAAAAATGCAAGCAAAAAAATAGGGACCATCTTTGGTGGGAAGGTATCAGCGTTTAGTCATGCTGATCACATAACCACAGAGACGTCTTCAGACAGCGTTGGCTCTTCAGCTTTGAAACAGAGATGAGCACATATGTATGAGGGGAACCTTTACTAATCAAGTGAGAACTGCTACGGGATAACTTTTCAACACAAGAGTGATTGTGTTTTATACTACTGTATATTATATATACTGTATACATTGTACTGAATACATTCTTTAAAAAATCCTGACATTAATGGATAGTTATTTTTGTATGCCTCAGCGTATAGTCATGCTGGCCACATGACCACAGAAGCTTCTTTGGACAATGTTGGCTCCCTTGGATAAGAAGCTGAGATGAGTACCATCCCCTAGAGTTGGGCACAACTGGACAGAGAAAACCTTTACCTTTTTTTCATTTTCATTTTAGCAATGCTCTTTATCAAATTCTTCCTTCTTATTGTTGTCACATTTTGCACAATTTCAATTAATATATTTCCGATTTCTCTGTCAGATGATGCTGTGCACAAGAATCTTCAATGTTATTTTAATGGAATTGATCGACTAAAATGCAGTTGGGAGGTGAGACAAGAAGTCAGCAATTCTGTCTTGTTCACACTCTTCTACAAAGACAAACCTGGATCAGAGTAAGAAACTATCTTTAAATAAAATATTTTCCCAAATGATTTACTTTAAAAAAATTTTTTTATTTAATATATATATAAATATATTTACAAGTTTTCTCTGTTGTGTTCATTTATATGCAGAGAGATGGAATGCTCTGAAGTCCATCAAGTACCCCTTTTAGGCAATAATGCCACTTATTATGTATTACAAAGCTGCGAGATTAATGTCACTAACCCCAAAAAGCAAAGTCAATATTTTGTACGCGTGATACCAAAAGAAGAAGCAAAGGAGATCGAGATGTATCTGAACAGTAAGTCCCTTTAGAGAATGTCTATCTATTTCACAGAAACATGTGCTGACTACTGTAGTTCTTGATTCTCTTATTTGGATTATAACCAATACAGAGTATTAAAAAAGCAAACATGCAGATAAAATGGATTGATTCTATGATCTTCCCTAGGATATGTCTGGCAGATTAAGGAGGATTTAGGTATGGCCTGAAGACACACAATCTCACAACTTCATTGAAATTAAAAAACCCTAGATTTTACAGTCCCTAAATGACTATTCTTTAAAAATCTCACATACTTTGAGTTGAATTCCATAATAAAGATGGGATTTAATGTAATCAAAACAATAATCATCTAACTAACCACTGTGGCATGTATAGAGAGACTAGATTAAGACTGTGAACAATCCATGTTCAAGTTTGTCCTCAGAAGTTACCTGGCAGCTTCTAATGTCACCATTGCAGTGTTTAACTGCACTTTGTAGGCTCAACTGTAGCAGCCTTTTATAAACCTCAGCTGTAAGATGTTTGTCGTTAGTACTGTTGGAAGAAATGTCCTTCTGGGTTCAGTTCCAAGTGGGGAACAAGACACTGGAAACTTGGAGGCTGCTTAGAAAGATGGTTTAATGATGAACAGGATCACATGGCTTGAGTTCCTGAACAGAAAAGGGGGATCACATGCTTCAAGATGTTGGGTGAAGAAGAAAAAGGGACAGAGATGCTGAAAGTTCCTGATTTTATGCCTTCTGTTGGGTCCCACCCTGGGATCTCCCGCTTCTGTACAAGAAATGTACTCTGATTGGCTGTCAGACTCCCATGGGGCCGTGTAGGGACAACTCTGTAGGCTGTGTTTTGAGTCCAAATTTGGTTGAGCATTGCTTCTTCCTAGGTGCCATGTGTGACATGGGTAGATGTCCAATCCTACCTTTGTTATGTAGAACAGACTGGCCAGGCCCCTAATGGCCCATTGAAAAAGGTGGGGGCAGCTGAGTTTCTGCTTCTCTTGAGTTTCTACTTCTCTTTCTAGGGGAAATATTCTGCTTTTTAAACATTTCCTAGATATTTCATTCTTCTAGGAGAGGGGTGGGGGCTAACTTCCTACAGTGCACAGTACAAGACAAAACCTTTTAATAAAAATATAATGAATAAAAGAATGCAGGCATCCTGTTGTTTTTGATTTCATGTTTTAGCATCAAAACAATAATAATTCAATGGGGGCACAAAAGAAAGGGTCTAATGGGAGTATTAAAAGAGAGAATGTGGCAAATGGATGATAACACATTTATGGATACAAACATCTGGGAGGGAAAAGACAAAGGAAGCAATTACTAAAAGAAAAGTGTCTGCCAATGGCATTTGTATGGAAGGGAGACTTAACCATATAAGGGTAAGCCACTGAGACTTGCTTTCTTAGTCTGTCATGTGGAATTGTCCAAAACAGAATTTCTTAATCTTGGCAAAAGTGAAGATGGGTGGTTTTTAACTTAGCTTAATAAAATTGTCTAAAGCTCAGAATTAATTTCTTTTGCACATGATAGAGGGCAGCAAAGGATGTTTCATTGGTGATTGTTGGTCCATCTGACTAAGGCATTTACTTGGTTTTCTATCAATATGAATTTACTAGTATTTGCATATTTCTGCTAAAAAAACCACACACACACACACACACACACACACACACACACACTGGTCTTGTTATATTCGGGTCTTTTCCCGTGTAAGAATGAGATTGTCTTGGCAACATTTTGGCAAGGTCTCACTCGACATCTTCTGAAGATGGCGAATGAGACCTTGCCGAAACGTTGCCAAGACAGGAAGAGAACCTTGTGGCATAATGGCTAAGGCTTCTGCCTAACATGTAATACAGCCCCGGTTTAAATCCCAATAGGATATGGCTAGCTGATGAGAGCTAAAAAGCTTGAAATAGATCTATACTAGTCTCCCTGATTTATTTATTGATCAGCTCAAAAACCTAACACACACACATATATATAAAGTACACAATGGAACTCATAGCTTTCTGTCTAGATGGTCTCTGGTGATGAGCCGAAAAGCAGAAAAGGAAAGCAGTATGCTTCCTCTCTTAATTGGGGCTTAACAGGGTGTTGTGACACAAATGTATATATGTACAATGCTGAATTAAAATTGCCAGTTTGTTTTCCTAGCACGTTACTCTTCCCAGATAGTTAAAATTATATACTGGGATGTTATGAAACACTAATTCTTTGAATCTGACCTAGGCAGATGTACAAGCATATCATCTGGATCAGGTGGTTTTTAAAAAAAAATGATCTTACTAATATTAGGAATACTCCTCTTCAATGTGAAATTAAGAAAAAAATCTAATGAGGGAAAGAAAGAGAGGATGTAATGTATTTAGAGCCTGAAAGAGAGTTAGAATCTTATAATAATTAAATTGACGAATCTCTTGATGCATTCTTTTGTTTCTTCTAGTCAAGCCAGATCCACCTTATAACCTGTCCATGTCAGTAATTGATGGTCCTAAGTATATTCTCCGCTGGCACTCCAGAAAGATCAATGATAATTTTA
Organism: Rhabdophis nuchalis; assembly: GCA_039707465.1. Taxonomy (NCBI): domain Eukaryota; kingdom Metazoa; phylum Chordata; class Lepidosauria; order Squamata; family Natricidae; genus Rhabdophis; species Rhabdophis nuchalis. Next base: position 94,351,824 of record CM077648.1, on the reverse strand, counting down.
ATTTGCAAAAGAAATATGAGATTTCATACTGGGAAGCTGGGAAACCTTTAGAGGTAAGAGAGAATAATTGCTTCATACAGCAAACAGATTATGGTTCAGTTTGCCCTCATGTAATTTTATTTTTCCCCCACTTATCTTTTTCCCCTTCCTCTCAGGCCCAAGTACAGAATAGTACAAACAAGGAATTTACCTTCACTTCAAAGTTCCTGGAACTGGGCAAAAATTACATAGCAAAGGTGCGAACAATAGTAAACGATCCTTATTACAAAGGTTATTGGAGCGAATGGAGTGAGGAATTTCGCTGGCAAACCACCAGTGGTAAGTTAAGAGTGCACACTAATCTTCTTTTGGTCTTTATCAGCAAATAGTTTATGTTATCTTCATAAGGCAAAATATAATACGTAATGCATGCATTTGCCTTAGGTTGTGACCCAGAGTCACTCTGATTGTGATGAACCACATATGTAGCAAATTAATTTATTTTTTCCAAAACAATATCACAGTGGGATCTTTTGTGGATGGAGTGGTGTGTGCATGTGCACACACACATCTTATTTATTCATTCATTCATTCATTCATTCATTCATTCATTCATTCATTCATTCATTCATTTATTTATTTATTTATTTATTTATTTATTTATTTATTTATTTATTTATTTATTTATTTCAAAACATAGATTAGATACTACTTTTCATCAAAAGTACTGAAACAATTTAAAAATAAATGCTCTGAATTAAGGAACAGAAATAATAAAAACAGTGAAATAAGCTGCAGTTATGTATGCAACTATTTAAAAAATAAATACAATCTGTGCAAATTATGTGATTGCATACAAAAGACTATAGGTTCTGTCCCTGAGATCTCCAGGTAGAGCAGTGGTGGGATTTAGCCGGTCCTCACAGGTCGTACACTTCAGCGAACTGGCTGAATAGCATGCTTGGCCCCACTTCACCCTTCTCCTCCCACTCACTCCTCGCCTCGCTGTCCAGCCACTGACCCAGCCACCTGGCCACTCACCCGGCTGGGCGGCGAGGCTAATAGCTGGGCGTGACAAAAGTGGCTGGGACGGGAGAAGTGCAGCATGGCCAGGCATCGCGAGGAGAGGCTGGGCGAGGCGAGGTGCCCCTCAATGTGTGTGATGCTGAGTTGGCCATGCCCACCCAGTCACATGACCACCCAACACACGCTTACCCAGCTGCTCATTAGGGCAGAGAACCAGTAGTTAAATTATTTGAATCCCACCACTGAGGTAGAGCTGTGAAAATTCCTGTCTAACTCATGAGATATCTTCTCTTTGCCAGGTTGTAGTAGAAGTGGAACAATATCCTGGATGACAAATAGTTTCCCAAGCATCTTCAAAGGCCGCCCACTCAGATATAATTCCACACTGTACTGTGGTCTGATCTGGTTGTTGTTTTTCTTTTCTTCCTAAAACTTGCTTTAATAGTTCATTTAATTGATTTTTAAAAATCCTCTATTCTGTTTTAGGTTTTCCTCTCTGGGGTATATTGCTAATAACAGTGGTCTGTATCATCCTGATGATGGGAGGAATCTGCTTTTGCCAAAAATATCTTCTCAGGTATGCCTGATGTACATTTAAAAATATTGGCATAACAGAGGTGGGAAAGTTAAAAGAAAGTATGGAGGTCGAAATCAGACCAGATCATCCAAAGAACAGACAGGATAGGTCAGTTGGAGCAGAGGCATAGTTGATTTGGGAGCTTACACAAAGTACAGTAATCGAAAGTTGCAACAAAGTTATAGCTGTCGAGTGATTATCTTTCTATCTTGTCCTTTATTCCTCACAGAAACAGAGCCCACCCACTAGAAATTATTGGAAACTATGATTATCTGGATGACCAAAAGGGAGGCTTGGTAGTTAGGCACCCTGCTGATTTTGTGTGGGTTTTCCACTTATTTACCATATCAGCTGGCTTCTTGCTTAATTAACAGTTGCAGCTGGAGGTGGCAAACACAGAAGAAGGGATCTTTGGTCTATTGTGAAAGAATGTCTAGCTCCATCTCTTTGTCAAGTTCTTTATCTTTTGTTTCAGTGTAATTTCTTGCGTTTTGCCCTGGAAAAAGCTGTGAGGTTGGGATTTTAGGAACAGGGGAAGGTTGAATGGGAGATTCCTCCCCACAATAAGCAAGCAGATATGCTAAGAGTACTCGGTTCATCTCTCTTAACTGAAGTCTTATGGTGACCTTCCCCAATTTGTTACATTCAGATATGCCGAGATGACAAGCGACAAAATTCTAGCTAGCTATTCCAGGCATTGTAGTCACAATGCATCTAGAAAGCACTAGGTTGGAGTTAGCTGTTTCAAATCTTGAAGACAGTTTCAAGCATTATATGAAAGCTGCTTCGCTATGTAGCCAAAGATCTCAGGGCTCCTTGAATTGCTGGTATCAGAAATCTGTAAAGTAAACAATTGACTGAATTTTGGGATCACGGTTTGTAACTAAGTATAAGGTTTCCAATAAAATTACTCTATTGCCATTATCTCATCACTGTCCCCTTGTGTGAACCCAGCAAATTTTGTTTAGCGAAAACCTAAGAATTTCTGCTAGCTCAATAATGCAATGTCTGTTTTTTATAGCATTATTTTTTTGAACATGACATAATTGGGTTAAACTAAGCTGTCTTTGCCTCACTGACTTTATCTACAATTGTCCCAAGCCGCTGTGAAGTTTTTGCAGACTTCACTTCCATTATACGGCCTCAGGTCTGAATAGTTCTCTGTACCCTTGTTCCAGTAGCTGTACTCTTTGGGAATAAATACGTGTACACCGCTATCTACATGTTTTCCAGTGAAAATTCCAAGAAACACAAAGCACATCCTTTTTCAATGTGCTGTATTCTAATCAGTTTGTACAAGGCTGTATTTAAACCTTACCTTGATTTGCCTTTTTTTTTGTTGAGAATTATTTTCGACGCTGAGCTTGTTGATCAGTAAGATCGGAAGTTCAGCGGTTCAAATCCCTAGTGCCTGCGTAACAGAGTGAGCTCCCATTACTTGTCCCAGATTCTGTCAACTTAGCAATTCGAAAGCACATAAAAAACGCAAGTAGAAAAATAGGGACCACCTCTGGTGGGAAGGTAACAGCGTTCCATGTGCCTTTGGCATTTAGTCATACCAGCCACATGACCACGGAGATGTTTTCAGAGAGTGCTGGCTCTTCAGCTTTGAAGCGGAGATGAGCACTGCCCCCTAGGGTTGGGAATGACTAGCGCATATGTGTAAGGGAAATCTTTACCTTTATCTTTATTTATATAAGACTGTTTTGTTTTGTGCAATGTCACTTAGCCCAGATAACCTTTTTGTATAAGTAGATACATAACATCTTGGGCAATAAGCTATTTACATGACACCCAGGATCATTTTCTTCATTCCATTCATCCTCACAAATATCAGATCCACTAGTATTGCACAATTTCTCTGCACAATTTCTCCTCCCAACGAATGCTGGCTTCATTCAACCTCTCTGTCAAAAGTTGTCAGAGTTCTGAGAAACTCAGTCAAAATTTAACTGTAGCTGGGAGACTACATGTAAGATTAATCTTAAAATCCTTTACAAGAATATGTGTGGTCAAAGTCTTATTTTTGTCACTTGTTGCTGTTTATTTTATTTTATTTTTTTAAAGTCTTAAGTTTATGATTAAGGACTGAAGGGAAATTTACATGGTGTTTTCAGATATGTTGATCTGAAAGTCTCTAATAGCTTACAAATTAGTTAACAAGCAATTTCTGAAAGTGGTTAGAAAATGAACTTTGTGAGTCTTTAAAAGGCCCAACTGTAGTTGCAAGCAAGATGGCTATTCCCATTGTCTCCCAGTTCTAAAAAAACATCTGGAACCAAGAAAAAGCAAATATATAAAGCAGGGGTCTCCAACCTTTGCAACTTTAAGTCTGAAGGACTTCAGCTCCCAGAATTGTCCAGCCAGCAAAGCTGGCTGGAGAAGTCTGGAAGCTGAAGTCCTTCAGACTTAAAGTTGCAAAGGTTGGAGACCCCTGATATAGAGCACATTGGGCAATCTTCCTTTTCTTCCTTATCTGGAGAGGTCCCAGACCTCTCTTCATTCTTTGCTACAGTCATCAACTCCATGTTTCATGGAGCCATCCAGAGGTGGTATTCAGCAGGCTCTGACCAGTTCTGGAAAACTAGTAGCGGAATTTTTGAGTAGTTCAGAGAACCGGTAAATACCACCTCTGACTGGCCCCATCTCATCTATTTTCTGCCTCCCGAGTTCCAGCTGATTGGGAGGGAATGGGGATTTTGCAGTAACCTTCCCCTGGAGTAGGGAGGGAATGGAGGGAATGGAGATTCTACATATCCTTCCTCTGCCATTTCCCACCAAGTCACGCCCACTAAGCCATGCCACACCATTACACACATGAGTAAATTTTTTTGAATCCCATCACTGTTGTCATCTTCAGTCTGCAATTTCTACCTCCAAACCAATTCAATCAGTTCTTTGTTCTATCCTTACTCATTTTTTGGAGGGAGGTCCTCAAAGGTCATGGGTAACTATAACATGGAAACAGATAAAGTACAGTGCAATCAACTGGAGCCCGTTCCTCATTGGAGATTTTGAAGTGAAACTATCTGATGGGGTTAAGGATTTTAGAGCCTAGGCCAAATATTGCCCTTTTCCATTTTGAAACTGGCTCCTGCTTCTTTGGTTCATATCACTCTTTTCTGCTGACATCAGTGCCAGGATTTGGAACAGGTCCTAAGTCCTTCAGATTTTATTGGATTCATATTTTAGCAGCTCAGCCAATAAGGTGATTTGAAAGAATGATAGGAGATATCTTGTAACATCCAGATTTAAAGCAAAGGAAATTACCTAAGATAAGTAGAATCGCAGCAAAAGCTGGACTGGCTATCAGGTGAATATGGAGTGGTGACTTGACAGCCCACTCACTATTTCCTTTGTCTGGCAGCTGCCAAAGTAAAAGTGAGGATTTGGTGGTTGAACATAAACAAGTATAATCTTGGGGAATTCTCTGAATTAAATATATGCTTTTACTGCAGCAAGAAAAAGAAATGGGAAGCAAACATTCCAAGTCCTCCGAAGACATTTCTTCTTCCCAATTTTTTTCCGGTAAGAAAGATTTTTCTAAAAACATGACTTATTAACATATCGAAACTCGATTGCAGAAAATACGACTTCAGCAACAGAGTGGTCAATGCCTGGAATGCTCTACCTGACCCCATTGTTACTTCCTCTAACCCCCACAGCTTGAACCTTAAACTGTCTATGGTGGACCTCACCCCATTCCTAAGAGGTCTGTAAGGGGGCGTGCATAAGCGCACCAGCGTGCCCACCGTCCCTGTCCTACTGTTCCCATTTATTTGTACTCATTTCATGTGCTCATGTCCATGTTTATACATACCTGTTATCTTGTGCATGTTTGACAAACTAAATAAATAAAAATAAATAAATATAATACACTTTTAAGCCAAAATAACAGGGTCGTAAAAAGAAAAGAAATGAAAGAAATATGAAATTATCTAAAACAGATTCTTTAGCACAGGGATGTCCAAACTTGGGAACTTTAAGACTTGTGGACTTCAACTCCCAGAATTCCCCAAGTCTTAAAGTTCCCAAGTTTGGACATCCCTGCTTTAGCAGATGAACAGAATCTAGGCTTAATGTTAAATCACACCGTGGCTAAGGGCTAGCCCCCTGCTAGGGAATGATATCTTGGGAGCCAAACTTGGGAAAGGGTGTTCTTAGGACACATCCAAATAACTGATGGAATTTGCTGCCCTTCTTCAGTCTACAAGGCTGTGGAATCTAAATCTAGAAGGACATAAGCGTATGGCCCATATGATGATGTAAAAGAAGAAACAAACCCAAACTGAAAAAAGTCACCTGGAGCCTCCTAAAGCTGCACAATGGGAGTTTGCGCATGGATGAAAAGAGAGTCATTATTCTATTGTATCACAAATAGGCTGGGTCTTTGCACCATTGCTAGCCCTAATTTGAGCCAGTCTCGTGTGTTGCCATATAATGTCTTATAATTTCACAAACAACCTTCCCTGTTTTTTAAACATGGCCAGAGAGTTAATCTTTTAAAATCACCTCCTTAAAGATCAACACGGTTAACTACTTAAGTCAATAAGGAGACAATATACTAGCATAGCTAATGTTGCACCATCTCGCCGTCTGCAGTCTGTACCCTTTGATTGCTGGCTTCTGCAGAACTTCTAGTATTGTAGACAACATGCAGCAGCAAATAGAAGGAGAACCGGTGGCCCATAAATCCAAAAAAGATAATCTCTTAATTTAGTGTTTAGTTAAAAGTTTGTCTATTCTGTTTGGGTTTTTGGATTACTAAGGATTTTTTAGCAATTGGGGGGAATCAAATTGCATGTTTTACATCCCTGAATATTGTGGTCCTCCCCAACATTCACTTATAAAAAATGTAAAACGATGGGTTAGGGGAATCTGGGTAAGAAGGATAAATCAACCTAGGAAATAGGCAAAAGCATGCCTAAACCTGCTTAGCTTGAAACTGCTGTTGTAGCCACTTTCTATTCAAAATAGTAAGTCTTAGATTTACCTTGCTTTATGTGAATTCTAAAGAAGCCGTGAAGCGTAGGAGAGAAGAATTCTATGTGTGTGAAGTCAGTTGCATATGAATATCAAGTCTTTAGATACAGAACTGCTGTAGGACATTACTAGATATGAAAAGCATGTCGAGATGGTTAGGTTTACAGAATACAAAATAACAGAATTGGAAGGGACCTTGGAGGTCTTCTAGTCCAACCCCCTGCTGAAACATGAGACCCTATACCATTCCAAACAAATGGCTGTCTGATTTCTTCATAAAAACCTCTTGTGATAGAGTCAAGCCATTCCGCTGATTAATTGTTCTGTCATGAAATTTATCTTTAAGTCTAGTTGGGTCTTGCTTTGATAAATTTTTATCGGTTACTTCTTTTCCTGCCCTCTGGTGCTTCAGAGAATGGTGGCTTTTCCATGTGACAGCCCTTCAAATATTGGACGATTGCAATCATATCACCCCCTAAACCTTTTCTTCATCATACCCAGTTCTTGCGATTGTTTGTCATGTGTTTTAGTCTTTAGCCACCTAATCATCTTAGTTGCCCTTCTCTGCAGCCTTTAAAAAGTCTCAACGTCTTTTTTGTATTTTGGTGATCAAAACTGGGTGCAGTATTACAAATGTGTTGTATGTACAGGTCTTTTGCAACATCTCTTTATTTTAGCATATTAATTGAGATTGGGCTGTAATCTATTCTTATTTCATTTTAGAAAGTGCAGTTGGCAAGCCATTCAGAAGACACCAGTGCTTTAGCAAAGGAGGAAATCCGCCATTCCAGTAAACTGGAGAAGTGAGTATACAAAGCTGAGAAACACACTACTGGAAGCCCAGTTCAAAGCATTTTCACAAAACTATAAAGGAAGTGAACGATTAACTCAGAAACTCCTAGTATTGTGTTTGGTGTGGAGCTAATTAATGTTCAGTACACCATGAGTCCAAAGAGGAAATTAGAGCTCAGATTAATCTATGAAAGCCTACATTCATTTATTTAAAGAGCAATTGTGGTGCAGTGGTTAGAATCAAGTATTGCAGGCTAACTCTGCCCACTGCCAGCAGTTCGATCCTGACGAGCTCAAGGTTGACTCAGTCTTCCATCCTTCTGAGGTTGGTAAAATGAAGACCCAAATTATTGGAGGCAATATGCTGTTTCTGTAAACTGCTTACAGAGGGCTCTAAAGCACTATGAAGCAGTATATAAGTCTAAATGCTATTGCTATCTACAACTAGGATTTAAGCAGGATGTATGCTAGGATCTATGCTAGGCAGGATCTATGCTTTATATGTGGAAGGAACTACACTCTCAGTATTTCCTCAAAATTCAATTACCTTTTAGAAGACACACACAATAAATATACAGTAGTTCTAATTATTACTGTATATAAAAATCTGAAACAGAGGCAAACCCCAAAATATTAGGAAGGCCAAATGCTTTTTAATCATATCAGAACATATCCTTTGTGAATTCTAATTGCTACCATTTTTAAAAAGTCCAGTTAATTTTCTTTAGTGTTTAGATTTGTGAAAAAGTGAAAATGAAAATTGAAATGTATAGACAGGCTTATATTTTTGTATTTGCACTTCTCAAGTAACTTTTCAGTAAAAAGTCAATACTTTCTTGCCTGCTGAGATATCTGACCAAGTGAGTTTTGAGTACTCTGTTTGTAGATTCATAGAGTTAGCAATTAACCCTTTTCTGGCCCTCTGTAGCTGGTTGCTGGTTTGCACTTTACACTTGCAAGCAGGCAGTTGGACTCTGAAACCAATCTATTAAGGAATACTTCAAGACTCAGAGTTTACTTAGCAACCCATAGAACCTGCAGTCCTTTGGAAAAAAAAGTTGTACATGTTTATATAGAAGCATAAAATATTAAAAGAAAAATATAACCAGGAGAATGAATTAGGCCTGTGATGGCAAACCAATGGCACGCGTGCCAGAGGTGGCATACAGAGACCTCTCTGTGGGCATGTGTGCCATCGCCAGCTGCTCTTCAGGTTTCCAGCATGCGCATGTGCACCGGCCAGCCAGTATTCATAGACACAGAGCACCAGAAACCCGAAGACCAGCTGAGCACCTAGTCTTTGGGTTTCTGGCACTCCGGCGTGTACGTTCCGATTTGGACACTCGGTGCCGAAAACGTTCGCCATTACTGAATTAGGCAGTTTGCTTATGGAGGAGCCAGAGATTACAATAATGAGTTTAAAAAAAGCAAAAACACTGTAGATTGGGTCTTAAACTCAGTGAATGAGAAAGGTTGTAAAAAAAAAATTGATCATAAATTCATGAAACTGATTTCTGAAGAAACACTATACAGTAATGCAATGAGTCCATCCAGCACAGCAACTTTGTATTTCTTTAGGAAGAGGTCCCCAAAAGTCTTGATAATGGTGCATCAGTTTGAGATTTTGGAATGGCTGGGTAACATCACAAACTTAGGAAGTTTTGGGAGGAAGTTCTAGTCCATGAGAGAGAAGTAAAAATCGACTGTTACTATAGCAATGAATGTTAGATGGTCATATACAGGTAGTCCTTAACTTATGACTGGACACTAAATGACTGTTCGAAATTATGATGGACCCTCCTCCAAAACTTAGTTATGACTTAAGTTTGACAGCCACACCTGCCTGCAGTCAGGGGCTACTTTTTGGCCATTTGGCAAACTGCTCAACTTCATGGACATTTGCAGCATCCCAGGGTAGAGTGATGTTTTTTTGCTGGTTTCTAGCATTTGCTTCCAGTTTGTGGCAAAAAAAAAGCCCATTGGATAACATGGATTTGCTTAACAACTGTAGAGTTTACTTAATGACTGCTGCAGAAAAAGTCATAAAATTGGGTCCAATCACATGGTGACCCAGTTAATGACAACTTATGGTTATAATTCTAGGCTCAATTAGAGGTCTAAGTCAATGATGCCCAGTAGAGACTGTTTTAATGGTTTTAAACACTTGCTGATTTGATCAACGTCTGTGTAACTATTAAACGAGCAGAGCAGGTATTATTTTCAAATCGTTTTTTGCCTTATATCTGGGACCATGAAAAAGAGTCTTGGTGCAGAACATTTCTTCTACCATTTGAAAATACTTTAAAAAATGGAATGTTATGGCTGTTTGTGTTATTTCATTTGCCTCTATCAGTCTGCACGGGCCTGGCTTCCCATACTTTACATTTGTAAAATACTGCTCTAAAACATCCTGCGAATGAGGTTGAAATATAAAATCCTATTTTGCAAAGAAAAAGCAAACTTCCAGGAAACGGGAAGACTTTGGTGCAGTTTTAAACACAGGTGCTCCTTGACTTATGACCACAATTGAGCCCAAAATTTCTGTTGCTAAGCGAGATGTTTGTTGAGTGAGTTTTGCCTCATTTTACTACCTTTCTTGCCACAGTTGTTAAGTGAATCAGTGCAGTTGTTCAGTGAATAGTACTGTTGTGATGTGAATTTGGCTTCCCCATTGACTTTGCTTGTCAGAAGATCGGAAAAAGTGATCACATGACCCTGGGACACTGCAACCATCATAAATATGATTCCGTTGCCAAGCTTCTGAATTTTAATCACGTGACCATGGGGATGCCCCAACGGTCGTAAGTGTGAAAAATAGTCATGTCACTTTTTTCAGTGCTGTTGTAACTTTGAACGGTCACTAAACTGTTGTAAGTCGAGGACTACCTGTACGAATTATCATTTAGTTTTCTCTTTTAAAAAACATTTTCTTCTGTCCCACCTGCCATTTCTTTCTCATCCAAGCCTTGATGTGTTCTATTTGAGGCTCCCTTTATAAATGACTAGCTGATAACCTGCCGTTGCCCGGGTATTTATTTATAGGGGGGAAATGTTCAGGCCGAATGTAATTTCCAATGTTGGATTTTCCCCCTTATCAGACAGAGCCCCCTTGTGAAGTACTGTGAAGCCATTACCATGATAACTCCACTGCGCTGTACAGTAGAATCCAGTATGGCAGTATGGCACAACAGGCAGTATCTTAACAGGACGCGTACCCTGAGGGTATTTCGGGTGTCTTATTCCCACAGTATTTGTCTCCAGGGAGTTAAGTCATCTGTGTACCAAGTTTGGTTAAAATTGCTTGAGGCGTTCCAGAGTTATGCTGCAACATACACACCCCCAGCCATTTTTATATATATAGATAATAATTGTCCTTTGGTTACTTTCTTCCTTGATACAGGGAATTACTGATTGGCAGCACAGCAATTATTGAAGATGGGTTAAAGAAAACACCACAGAATATGAAAAAGACAGTGTTTCTCAACAAAGCCAATGCTGTCCAGATTTGTTCTAATCCCAATACAGAAATATTTGATTTTAATGGCCCATACATATATTCTTCTGAAGAGTCGGTTGCAGATACCGTTCATCAGGATTTGAAAGTGACTCCTTCAGAACTGAAGGAAACCCCAGCATCTTTGCAGTCTATGGAATTACAGCCGCCTTTGTCTCTTCAGCAACAGCCAGGAGGGGGAATGGAAAATACTTTATTGTCTAATGTACATCAGCAGGTGGAGGAGAAGCTGCCACTTCCTACAGGACAAGAACTGACTCAAATCCAAGAGACAAATGGACAGTTGAAGAATGAGAAAACTACAGGATGTCTTCCCAGCTCAAATAGCCACTGTCAAAATTTGCCACTAGATTACATTGCTGCAGTAGATCTATCAATAAGCAAAGAAAATGGTTGTTTATTGCCTTTATCTGAGTTGGCCTCAGAGGAAAGGATGCTTCATTGTGCTAATACAGCAACAGTTTCTGCACACATGCCCAAAACTAATGGAAATCTCTCAAATTCAGAGTTATGTCAAAATACATCAAAACCGACCCTCCCAGTTATGGATCAAGGTATTGGTGATCCCTCAGCAAAATGCCAGGAAGAATCTAGTGACTATCTCATGAGCTTTTCTGCTACCTCATGTTCTGTGCCAAAGGATGAATTAGCTTTTGCCATGGATGAATCTAAACAGGACATTCTTATATTCAGTGTTGGAGGCAGAAGTCCTGTTTTCTTATATCAAGAAGGTGAATACTGTTTCTTTCCTGGCTCTAAGACCAAGGGAGGCTGTAAAGGTCAAGAAGCACCTGTGGGCCATCAGCCTCCAGAAAGCTTTCAAAAAGTCACCAAATCGCCTTTGGAGACAAAATTTGCTGACAATAAGCAACAGGTCATCTCCCAGATCTGCCAAGACGTTTGAAACATGTTCCTCAATAAACACTCCCTAGCCCTTGAATACATAATCTCATTCTCTTTTGTGCTACGGAAGGATTGTTTTTACACAATCAGAAGAAAACAAACTGATGTCAACTATATACACTGCCAAAGTTGGAGAGAGAAGGAAACTAGGCCTCCTGCCCAAAAGGGAAGGCCATCCAATCTACTGCATAGAAGAAACAGAAGTGCAAATATGAATTTTTAAGATAGATACAAATATGACAATATGACCTTGCTTTTGATATATAACAATCACTGGATTTCTTTCATATTATTCTCAACACAAACTCTTATTAGAAGGGAAATGCCTGCTGGGAAGAAATCAATAATTATTGTCTTGTGCAATGAATTTTGTTAATAAAAACTTTACCCTGCAAAAACATGCTTCACTATGGAAAATGTCCTCATTGCAGAGGCAATATTTTGGGCACTACTGCATTGTTTTCATACTACATCCACTTCTACCAATAAAGGTTGGACTTCCCTATGCAGATATCAGGCTGCATTTGGACTGATAATTTAGGATATCAACCACCCCAGAACTATCCAATCCTTTTTTGATTTTTTTTTCATGTGCAATTAAAAAGAAGTCTATACCTTTGGTATAATGTTTTTTCAAAGCTTTCATCTGTTTCATGACTAATGAAGAGTCACCAACTTTTAAACTGGATCCAGGAACAGTACATTTGGTTGCCTCTTGGATGTAATTCTGTACTTTGAAAACTTTATATGCTGATTTGTGTGATCAAGTATCTATAAAATGTCAGTAGTAAGACAAACAGGCTTTCCCCATTCATCTGAACTGAACTTACTTGTAGTGTTATCAATATAGATAAGTACATTGAAGGACAGAGACTGCAATGAGATTTATTTCACTGCGTGGGAGAGGCAGATAACTTTCACCAAGGGCTCATATGCCTCTTTTATGGCTTTTTTTTAGGATTTGCTGCCTTTGTTCTTTTCCCCATATTTTTGCTCCAAAGCTTTCTGCAGGTTAAGATTGAGGGCATTTTTCTGGAACCATCTCCCTGATGAGACACAAAACAACAACAACAACAACAACCATCATCATCAACATAATCATCGTCATCATCATCAAAAGTTATTGGACAAGCTACAAATTCAAGAATTGTCTATTCAATAATTTTTTGATGCTAAACAAAGTCCCTAAGCTAATTCAGAATCATTGCTGGACTGGATTGTGTTTATTATTATTATTGAGCCCTACATCTTGAAGTTTTTGGAGAAGCTGGAAAAGAGCCACCAATGAAAAAGCAACAGCAAAACTGCTTCATTGTAGTGAAATTATGTAAGGATTACTGAAAGGGAATACTGTACCGAAATTCATATAATTTTTAAAAAATCTGTTCTTGAGCATATAGTTTGAGATTTGTAAACTACCAGTAGGACATGGATGAAACCTACATAGTTGGATTATAGTAATACAGAAGATGTATTCATAATCTACTCATAACTTTGACAGGAAGAAAAGCTAAGCATGTCTCCATCTATTTGTCCTTAGTAGTTCCTAGATTTCCTTACCTAGATCATCAGTCTTCCTTCCATGCCAACGTTTGGGGTCCCGTACTGCCCTCTTTATTACATCAGGAGTATAAGAATCCTTCATCAAGCTTTTGGTTTCTAATGGTCCACCTAAAGAAAGAATATTTGGACATTGTTCACTTCTGCTAAAATAATTTTTGCCCTGAACCACTGGAATCGACAGAGACTGTGGACAAACAGGAAAAAGTTAGTGATACTGTATTGACTTTTCAACAGTGACAGGTTTTTATATTGATACTGACTATAATTTGGGGTTGGGTTCAAAACTTTTCCTGGCAGAAATGCTGTACTTTTTTATATGATCATTTGTATATTAAGCAAAACAAACAAACAAACAACCCCCCCAAAGCAACTTTAGTGTTTTAAATAACAATGGTCAGTGCCCCTTGCCACTGAGATAGTGACTAGTGCAAACAGAAGCCTGTGGGTTGCCACATTAATAACTCCCAGGCTACATTGAAGACAATTTGATCCCACAAATATTAAAAGCAAATATTAAAAGCAAAACTACTCTTTATTTGTGAAAAGGATTCCTCTGAAGGAAGAAGGGGTCTCTTAAATCAGGGGTCTCCAACCTTTGCAACTTTAAGTCAGAAGGATTTCAGCTCCCAGAATTGTCCAGCCAGCAAAGCTGGCTGGAGAAGTCTGGGAGCTGAAGTCCTTCAGACTTAAAGTTGCAAAGGTTGGAGACCCCTGTCTTAAATTACCAGCACCAAAACCATGCTATTATTACAGGTAGTCCTCAACCTGCAACCGTTCATATAATGACTGTTCAAAGTTACAATAGCCTCAGAAAAGTGATTTATGAACTGTACTCTTGATTTATGTTGTACTGTTGTATCCCCCTCACAGTCAGGTGGTTGCAATTTGGGTGCTTGGCATTTACATCTGGTTGCAATGTGTCTTGCACGAACCACGAACTGCAACCTTTTTGCCAATTTCCAGCAAAAAGCACCCATTGGAAAAGTTGGATTTGCAAAGCAGCCACCCAATTTGCTTCATAATTATGTGGTTTTCTTCACACAGCTACCATAAAAATTGTCCTAAAGTTGGTTCTGACTCTATTTATGACCAAAATGATTTACAATGGAAATTATGGTCCCAGTTGTGGTCATAAGCCGAGGACTACCGGTAAGACCAAAACAGGAAGCATCAAGATCTGTCTACTTACCTTGGAAAATGTTGGATCTCAGATTATAACCCAGTTCATAATAATCAGCATAAGGTGAAGCTGTCATAGGATTCTCAATAGTTTTGAATGGCCAGTCACTGAGTCTTTTCTGTCCTTGGATCAGTCCAGCTTCGCAAAGAGCACGTCGAGCCTGGAAAATATATATATATATGTGCATGTGATACGATGAAATTTAATCTCTACTTTGCATTCCAAGTTGCATACCTAGAGGATAGTGACCATTTCCACTCCCAGATGTGGGAAGACTGTTCATTAGAGCAAAATATTTCAGTCTTTTTACACTATATGGTGAGCACTTTCTAAAAACTATCAATGGATTTTAGAGTACAAGGGGACAGTAGTGGTTTTATTTTAAAGCACTACATGACTTGGTTCTAATAGGACCATCTTCCCCAGCTGGGGATCTTATTTCTGGTGTGAAAATTTAGGTTTCTGGATGCCTGGGGCTGGTACTTCTCTGTCACGGCCCTTTCCCTATAGAATGGTCACCCCATGGAAACTAGACTGCTGCAGAATTAGACATTGTTCCATAAAACGATTAAAGCTGAACTCTTAAAGCTCAATTTGAATGATTTGAATGACTCTGAAAGCTTTTGAGAGCAAACGGCACTTCATATGGATGGGATAATATGATTGCTGTGATCTGAAATGGATGTTTTTATTGAACCGTATTGCCTAGTTGATTGTTGAATATTTATTTATTCTTTCTATTTTATTATGTATTTTTGTGCTTTTATTGTTGCAAAGGACTGTGAATTGTAAAAAAAAATGGTGGTATAGTTTTAATAAATATAAATCAATGCTGTAAATATATGTGACATTGGTTTTGTGTCTTTTCAGTTATATACAGTAACTGAACATTTCTTAAAGCATTTCTTATACTGTACAAATATACATTTTTTAAAAAACTATATTGCTCTTAAGGTTCTGCTGTCCAACTCCCTGGTTAATTATTCAGCTGATATTTAGCATTATACTATAGTTACATAAATTCCTTACAATATATGTCTCCTCAAAAGACAGAGCTATAAAGGTCAAGAGGTGTTTGTATTCTTCAGATAAGCATCACTAAAGTAACCATAATTGTCCAGGGGAAAATAAAAAAGCCTAGCACCATTTTTCTCAGCTTGATACCATTATCTATATTGGTTGGAGGTGATGGACAATATGGGTAACATATTTGGAAAGCACCTGGAAGGCTGCCCTAACTGGAGAATGTGTTTCTAAAGTGAATTTCTAAGCTCTAGACCAGTAGTAGTCAACCTGGTCCCTACCGCCCACTAGTGGGCATTCCAGCTTTCATGGTTGGTGGTAGGGGTTTTGTCCGATACTGAAGCACTTTCCTTTTTTTAATTTAATTGACTTCCCTACTTTATAAATCACCATTACTGTGGAGCCAGTGGGCGGTTAAAAATGTTTACTACTAACAGCGATACAAAAGTGGGCGGTAGGTATAAAAAGGTTGACTACTCCTGCTCTAGATTAACATTTTTAATCTACATTTTAAAATATATTATACAAACTACAGTATTATTATAAATAGAATGTAATGCATATGGATCTCAAAATTAGCCTTGCAAAGAAATATGTCAGCACTGAAGTCTCCAAATGGCTTCACTCAACTCTGACATATAATGTGTAAAGCACAGGAACAGGAATATAGCTATCCTATTTTGCTTTTTCTGCAAATAATTTCTGGTCTAACATAACAAATACCATATGCTAATTTCAGGGGAGTGATTGTTGAACCTGTAAAGCCTCAGAAATATATCAAAACTTTTCTGTATCATGCAGTTTTATGGGCCAGTCTGAGAGTTTCCAAAAGTAAGTCTTCCGAATGGGAAACTATTTGGAGGGTTTTGAACTGCTTTCTGGATGAAACATGTCAGGTGGCAGTAGAAGGGGCTGAATCACGCTCCAAATCCGTTCCAGTTCAGAGTATTTATTTTTACAAACTACAAGACCAGAAACCATGCCATTCTCACACAGCACGGTCTGGATCCAGAAGGAAATGGGATATTTCACAGTTGTCTGTCAGATTAACACATTTTACATATATGTTAGCCACATTTAGTTGCAAGAATGTCTGTACCACATTTAACTTCCTTAACTTGCTTTCTTTATATCTGCGTATAACTGACAATAGCTTATTCTGACTTTTACCTCTCCTTTCACCATTTTCTCCTGTTTTTTCACCCTTGTCAACAGCTGTGTGTAGATATATAATACTCCATTATCTGCGCTACAAAGGTAGTCCTCAACTTACAACAGTTCATTTAGTGACTGTTCGAAGTTACAACAGCACTAAAAAAAAAAAGACCTATGACCATTTTTCACAATTTATAACCATTGTCCCATCCCTGTGATCCCATGATTTACATTCGGATGATTGGCCACTGGTTCTTGTTTATGACAGTTGCAGTGTCTTGGGGTCGTGATCATATTTTGGGACCTGCTGACAAGCAAAGTCAATGGGGAAGCCAGATTCATTTAATAATAACTAACTTAACAAATGCAGTGATTCCCTTAAGAAATGTGGCAAGAAAAGTTGTAAAATGGAACTCACTTAACAAATGTCTCATTTAGTGACATAAATTCCAGGCTCAATTGTGGTTGGAAGTCAAGGATTATCTGTATTCTGTGCATCTGATGGCAGCAATGGGCCACAAAAGCTTGTGTGATAATAGATTTATTCTTCTTAAGGTGACCCAAGATTTTATCTCTTTGAGGCTATTTCCACATGAGGCTTATGCGAATTGAAGTTCAAAATATTTAAGGCAGGTATGTCAAACTCAAGGCCCAGGAGCTGGATCTCTGCCCACAGGGTGCTTAGATCTGGCCTGGGGGGCTGCCCTGGAAACTGCGAAGAATCAGCTCACAGTGTCTCTGCCAGCAAAAACAGAGCTCCGGAGGATCACAGGTGCCCCCCACCCCCGAGCTCTTTTTTGTTGGTAGAGGATTGCAGAAGGCCATTGCAGCTGAAAATGGAGCATGCGAGGGCCTCGGGCAGCCCTCCCAAGCTCCATTTTCACTGGCAGGGGGTTACAGGAGGCTGTCTCAGCCAAAAACAGCATTCAGGAGCCCGTTTTCACTGGTAGAGTGCTCAGGCCACCACAGGTGCCCCCAATATGAGTGATGTTGAGTGGCCATGCCCCCCTGGCTACCCCCCCCCCCAGGTCAAACACAACCCTGATGCAATCCTCAATGAAATTGAGTTCGACACCCCTGATCTAAGGCTATGAGTGTTATTAATGATCATGGCCTCAATTGAAATTATTTTGTTTACCTGTTCCTCTGAAATCAGCTTCTCCACTACTGCGGTACCATATTTGGCTTTGATATTGGCAGGCAGCAGACTGTTTTTCTTTTCCTGAAGGCACTTCCCTTCCATTTTAACATTTTGTATACCTGAAGCCAAGGAGTCTTTGGCTTTCAAAACAGTCTTGACTTCTTCGGTGTCTTCATATCTGCTCTTTATATTTTTTGTGGGGGAGCTGAGCAACTCAGTTCGTACAGAATGATGTAACTTGCCAGTTGTGTCATCTGAATTAAAACTGATGGATTCTTCTTTTTCTTGGAGAGACTTGGCATGTTCTTGGGACCTTGCAGCCTTTCCCTTTGGGTGATTTCCAAGAGAAATTTTGCTGTCAAAGCTATCCTTTCTTCCAACACATATTTTAGGTGATTCGTGGTGAATATATTGGACAGCAGGAGTTTTGGAATTGTGGTTCTGCTTATTGTGGCTTTTTGCTGGGAAGTGCTGTGTGGACGAAGGTGTTGGGCAGAGGAATTCGTCTGTTTTATCCCCTTCCAGATTCTTGGAGCTGTCCCAAGAGTTTGCACTGGAGGTCCTTGAGGAAAGTCCTTTGCTGGATGGCACCCCAGCCTTGTTATATGTGCCCTGTTCCTTGCTTTTATAACCAGGCTTTTCTGGAAGACAGAGAATAAAATATTGGAGGTCTTTATATATTACATGTCCTCCAATTCCAGATGATACTACCAGCCTGCTAGTTATGACCTCTTCTCTGATATTTACTTCTATCCTCCAATCAATATTCTTTTCCCAAATCACTTTATATTTTAACATTCCCCAATCTGACCTCTTTCTAAGTGGTTACATTGATTGTGATACTAACTGAAGAGTATTAAAATTATAGTCTCTAACGCAGGAAAAGTATACCAGGCTTGAATAAACTTTATTGCCTTTTTTTCCTACGAAAAGGCATTAAATATCATATCTGCTAAGTGACATATAGAGTAGTAAACAAGAAAATCATTTCAATAATTCCATCTTTGTGTATGATGTTCAACGATCAAGGATCTTCCAGAGATGTATTTTGGGGAATTGCAGGGTCCACTTTTTATGAATTATGCAAAACATTTTACAAAACAATGCAAAAGAAAAAAAAATCTCATGGAACCCGTTGACTGGAATTGCTTGGATAACAACAGACAGTAAAACCATCAATATGGTATAATGCTATTATATACATTTCTGGTAAAATCAGACTTGAATAATATTAACATTTATTGTTCAATATATTATAGAACTTTGAAAGGTACCTAAAACAAAACTGAACTAGTTACCTGAAATAATGGAGTGAAATGTGAAGAAAAACTAAAGCATTTAGATTTCTTAGCTTCAAAAAAATATGGACAAGGCAAGAAATGATGGAGAAATTGTAAAATCATGCATGATTTTGAAAAAAATAAGTTTCTCTTCCCCTTTCATATTAGCACTTGAGTTCACCTAAATGAAATGTTCCACATTGATGAACATTAAGGTATCAATTACTTCTCCTAGTTTCTTGTGGGACTATTTCTTCTGCACCCTATGGCTCTCTTTGGCAGTGAAGTTGACCAGACGCCCAGCTCCCATAGCCATTTCCTCTGTTCTTTAATGAAAAGAAGATTTATCAGACATTGAAGGTGCATTCCAGATTCTACTGCACAAACATTTATGGAGATTGTAGCACCATAGATGAGAGAAAATCCCCTCAAGCCTGCAACATGGTGATTGGTATCTTCACATGGATGGCATTATCAGTAAATAGCGGTGCACAGCAAACACACACTTGTACTGCAATCAGTACACGCATTTGTACTGCAATATCAGTGCCTTGGTAAGGCCACACTTGGAATACTGCATACAGTTTTGGTCGCCATGATGTAGAAAAGACGTGGAGACTCTGGAAAGAGTGCAGAGAAGAGCAACCAAGATGATTAGGGGACTGGAGACTAAAACATATGAAGAACGTTTGCAGGAGCTGGGTATGTCTAGTTTGATGAAGAGAAGGACCAGGGGAGACATGATAGCAGTGTTCCGATATCTCAAAGGGTGCCACAAAGAAGACGGAGTCAAACTATTCTCCAAGGCACCTGGGGGCAGGACAAGAAGCAATGGGTGGAAACTAATCAAGGAGAGAAGCAACTTAGAACTAAGGAGAAATTTCCTGACAGTTAGAACAATTAACCTCTGGAACAGCTTGCCTCCAGAAGTTGTGAATGCCCCAACCCTGGAAGTCTTTAAGAAGATGTTAGATAGCCATTTGTCTGAAATGGTATAAGGTTCCTGCCCACGCAGGGGGTTGGACAAGAAGACCTACAAGGTTCCTTCCAACTCTGCTATTTTATTATTGTATCAAGTTATAAGGTGCAAGATCAAACCTAAAGCTTATAAAAATGTCACCATTTAAATTGGATTCAAGCCTTAAGTCTCTCTATATATCACCATTTAGTCTTGGTGAAAGTATGGATTGCCAGGTTTGAACTAAGCCATTCTCCATATTAATGGGAACATAACTTTCAGAATTCCTGCTTGGGAAGAAATTCTGAAAATTACAATCCAGCATCTCTTTGGGATAGTGTATTATTGGGATAATAGTCATGTATTTTGCTTTTCCTTATAGTTTCACAAAAGATGAATCAGCCATCAGCAAATAGCTCATAGAATCTAGGAATCTATATCAGTCTTGACTAAACAGTAAAGAAAATGGAAACTTCCCATCCATTATATATGTCTTACCTGTTGTTGGACGATAGGTCACTTTGTTTACATGATATGGGGTGGCAGGCATTGGGAAGGCTGTGTCCATGGGCACCTGTTATGCCCCCCACCAAAAAGAAATAAAGTATGGATTATTTACATGTGAAATACTTGTAAGTTCCAGCACAAACAAGGATCTGAGAATTTGTATGCCTTGTTTAAGCTCAAGTAGTAAAATCATTGTTTACTATTTAGAATCAATTAAATCTGCAATTCACTCTGAATATATTACCTGGTTTTTCTATAGACATTTGAACATCAGCTTTTATTGGATGCAACTATTGTATTTTATAATTGTATGCATTGCATTAAATTATGCAGTATTTTATTATCCCTATAAAAGTAGTACTATGTACTAAATACATAGTACTGCTTTTAAAAGGGTAATGAAATACTGCATAATTACTAAATGCAAGGGACATGGTGGCTCAATGACTAAGACGCTGAGCTTGTCAATCAGAAAGGTCAGCAGTTCAACGGTTCGAATCCCTAGCGCCATGTAACAGGGTGACTTGTCCCAGATTCTGCCAACCTAGCAGTTCAAAAACCCATTAAAAATGCATGTAGAAAAATAGGAACCACCTTTGATGGGAAGGTAACTGTGTTCCGTGCACCTTCGACACTTAGTCATGCCGGCTACATGACCATGAAGACACCTTCAGACAGTGCTGGCTCTTCGGCTTTGAAATGCCCCCTAGCGTCGGGAATGACTAGCACATATGTGCGAGGGAAACCTTTACCTTATGTACTAAATACACTAAATGCATTGTATTTTGGTTTAAATAAAAGGGGGGGAAACACTTTAGCATTGAATCTCCTTTAATGTCCCAGGTAAAGAGAGAATAGAAGGGCAGGTCTTGAAAATACATCCCATAACCGTTATGCTTACTGATGCTGAACTAAAGAAAACATTGTCATAAAGTAAATCTAATAAGCTTTCTGAAGTTGACTCCTTTTTCCAAACCATTATGTCAAGACTCTGGGGACAAAGGAGGAAACTGCTCCAATTATATTCTGCATGACAATTGCCAATATTTTCAACTTATTATTTTTCAGGAGAGGGTAAAAAGGATCCAATGTTAAAAGAGGTATAATAAATATCTATCTCCCATTCAGGGGTGGGTTTCAAAATTTTTGGAACAGGTTCTGTGGGTGTGGCCTGCTTTGTGGGAGTGGCTCTGCAGTCATGTGACCGGGTGGGCGTGGCCAACTAGGAAAATGTGGTGGAATTCACTTAACAACGGTCTTGCTTAGCAACCAAACTTTTGGCCTTAATTGTGGTCATAATTTCTCTTTCATCTCTGTCCCACTTTCTTTTTCTTTCTTTTCTTTCTTCCCTTCTTTCTCTTTCTCTCTGTCTCTCTCTCTGAGTCTGTCTATCTCTCACTGTGGCTCTTTATCTCTCCCTCCCTCCCTCTCTGTCTCTTTCTATCATTCTCTGTGTCTGTCTGACTCTCTCTCTCTGTGGCTCTTTATCTCTCTCTCCCTCCCTCCTTCCCTTTCTGTCTCTTTCTGTCATTCTCTGTGTCTGTCTGACTCTCTCTCTCTGTGGCTCTTTATCTCTCTCTCCCTCCCTCCCTCCTTCCCTTTCTGTCTCTTTCTGTCATTCTCTGTGTCTGTCTGACTCTCTCTCTCTGTGGCTCTTTATCTCTCTCTCCCTCCCTCCCTCCTTCCCTTTCTGTCTCTTTCTGTCATTCTCTGTGTCTGTCTGACTCTCTCTCTCTGTGGCTCTTTCTCTCCCTCCTCCCCTCCCGCCCGCCGTCTCAGGCAGCCCAGCTCCCGCGCCTCCCAGTCCTCCGCCTGCATCGCCCCGCTTCACCGGCTCACCTCGGCCCCCGAGGTTGCCCGGTTTCCGGATGCAGCCGCCCCCTCGGCGCTTCGCTCTGCCGCTCTGCGGCTTCTGCTGCTTCGGCAGGCCGGTAGGTTTGGCCGGCGGGGGCGGGGTGAGCCCCGTAGTCCCTGTTCCCCTCCCCTCCCCCGCTTCCAGCGCCGGAAGGCCGCGCCCGGCGGGAACCTGCAGCGGCCGAAGCAGCTCGGGCAGCTGCGCACGCCGGCCAATGGCGAGCCACGGTCCGGGGGCGGGGTTGGCCACCCGCAGGCGGGGCAGGGGGCTGGCCCGCCGGGGAGGGGCGCCCCAGGTCGGCTCCCGGGTCAGCACCTCCACCGGCCGGCGGCGGGGTCGGATGGACAGGTACCGCGAGGGCGGCCCGAGGGAAGGAGGAGTAGGCAGGCAGGCAGGCGCCGAGCCGCCTCCCGCCTGCCCCGTGGCTTCAGGACAGGTCCTGGGCAGGCTGAGTCGGGCCTCACCATCCCCGCCCCAACGGCACACGGAGGGCAGCGGGGAACGGAGGGGAGCGGCCCAGGAGTTTCTGCACGGCCCGATCACTCCAGACGCCATCGGGGAAGACGGGGGGGGGGGGGATGGTGAGGCCCGACTCAGCCTGCCCAGGACCTGTCCTGAAGCCACGGGGCAGGCGGGAGGCGGCTCGGCGCCTGCCTGCCTGCCTGCTCCTCATTCCCTCGGGCTGCTCTCGCGGTACCTGTCCGTCCGACCCCGCCGCCGGCCGGTGGAGGTGCTGACCCGGGAGCCGACCTGGGGCGCCCCTCCCCGGCGGGCCAGCCCCCTGCCCCGCCTGCGGGTGGCCAACCCCGCCCCCGGACCGCGGCTCGCCATTGGCCGGCGTGGGCAGCTGCCCGAGCTGCTTCGGCCGCTGCAGGTTCCCGCTGGGCGCGGCCTTCCGGCGCTGGGAGAGGGGAGGGGAACGGGGACTACTTACTTCCGGGTCCACCGGTCCAAGCGGATCGCTTGGGATCGGGAATTTTCACGAAAGGGTTCGCGCGATCCCACCCGAACCCTGAGAAACCCACCCCTGCTCCCATTCATAAAAATTCTATGATAGCATAGTAATACCAACTAGTAACACAAAAGGGAAAAAAACCATCAGAATTGAAACATGCCTCGATTCTCAAGTAAAATCTATATAACTCCATTCATTTAAAATTGTAACGCTATGGATGTAAAAAAAATGACAAAAATGTAGCCCAATACTGCCATTACTATCTGAACAGAGGTGGGTTGCCAATTTTTTTTACTACCGGTTCGCATGCACCCCCATGCGTGCTTGTGCAGGATGCTTTTGCACATGTGCAGAAGCATCTGGCAGGTGAGCAGAGCCTCCCACCGCTGCTACTACTGGTTCGCCTGATCTGGACTGAATTGGGGGCAACCCCCCTCTGTACCTGAACCCCCAAGACAGGATCATTATATGACTAAAAGGGAGCAGTCAAGAGGCTGAAAGCAACCTGAAAGTAAGTAATACTGGGAAGCGTCTCTGAGGAGGCCCTCTGCGCCCTTACCCTTCTTGATCTCTCATGAAGTGGGGACCTGAAGCATCCCCCTGGCCTCTAGATGATTATGTGGCTTGGGAAAATTCTATTCAGGAAACATAAATGCAAACTGAACCATCTAAGACTTTGTTGGTTAACACCAGGTCTTGGAATTTGACTCAGAAATTTGCAACCTCTACCATGACACGGGTATTTTATTATTAAAATGGCTTCCCTCTATTAGCAGCTGCATAGTCTTTAAAGGTAACCCCATGCAGAGTATATTACAATAGAGCACATAAACTGCAGCCAGAAGAATACTGGAATCAGAGCTGAAGCTGAAACACATGTTTGTGGCTTTTAACACCAATTGGCAAAAGGACCACTGCATTTAATGCCAACTTTAATTTCATCTTGTTTGGGTTGTTCAGTTTCAGCCTGTTTCTTCCCCACTACACACTGGGATAGAACCTCATCACCACAGCTTCTTAGAATGAAGATGTATAATAAGTTATAGTTGGTACATTAATGCTAACAAATCTTGAACTGTAAATGTGAAAACAAAATGGAGGAAAGAGGATCAAATCTTGCACTTTTCACAGGTAAGAGGCCAATGGTTGACCTTTCCTCTCCTATAACCATTGATTATGGTTTCAAAAGTAACCATCCTTATTCTTCAGCCTAACCAGTTCTTCCCAAATACATCAAGCCTACGGTATTTATTTGTTCCTTCTCCAGTAGTTAAAGAAAATAGATGTCTTCCAGTTATGGATTTGTAGACAAGCAGTAACAGAAAACTAAACAATCAATCCTGGACCAAATAAACATTGTTCTCTCCGATGTCATAATGAGAAATCATCCTATAAGCAGATAATGGACTAGAAAAAACAGTGAAGTTTAACAGATTTGATGGAAATGGAAGGAGAAGGCAATGAGTAAGACAGATTGATGGGATCACATAATTACAGGAATGTCCTGTAAGAGCTGCAAGTTATTAGGGACTAGTGACGGCAAGTATTTCTTCATGCATTCATGAAGATTCAAGCAAGATTGTGGCACATACTAATTCTGTTGGTTGGGATTTGGAAGTAGAAATAAGCCAATTGTCCAGAAAAGACTAGGAGTATTATTAGGAAATCAGAGGAATAATGAGTGAGGAAGACATAGACGTCTTGCAAAGTATCTGCCAGCACATAGCATAATAGGAGTGATAGAAATCTGACGTTGTTCTGCTATTGACTAAAAAGCTTTTCCATAAACCTCATTTTCAAAATGATATGTGTATGGAACTTGAGTTTGCTTATACAATTTTTGAAAATGGAGGTAAGAATTAACTTTTTATTTCTACAAAGTTATACCCAACCCACCCAAATCAATTTGTCATTTTCAAAAAGGATAAGACTTGTATACTACATAAAACTATTTTATAGTCTAGGCATTTTATAAAGTTAATCAAGTTCCTATTTACACTAAATAGCAAAAATAATCTAAGCATAATACAAAAGGATTTTAGATGTAAAACAAAATATGAAAAGAGCATAGAGGATATTTTCATCAGGAGCATCTAAGAATAAATTGGGATAACTGCTTGATAAAAAATCTACTCAGAAAGGAAGGATTTTAATTCAGGAATAGAAACAGAAGTAGAATGGTGGAAAAACAGAATAGATTAAAAAAAAAATCTTAACCGCATTACAAAGGATACATCTGCCAAATATTTAGACTTCTATTTACAGAGGGATATGAGGGAGAAATTATAAAGATCAGGCAAGCAAGATCAAATGACACAACAATTCCAACTCTAATATGTATGATTTCTATAATTATATTGGTGATTGAAGTGGCTTATAAATTCAATTTTTTTTTAAAAGACACTTTAGTTGATTACACAGGAAATGACTTACCACAATTCCCAGTCTAGTTATTACCTTCATAATTATGACAAATAGACTGGCAAATTAAGTTTGCATCGCCACATCCTGACCATTTTATAATACAGACAGGAATATTACCCTTGTACTTCACTTAATATACGTATTAATGTGTGTATATGTCTCTGTGTGTATACACACATAGACACTATATATTTAGACGATGCTTACTGAACTAATGTAACATATTAAACATGATCTGAAAACTGCATCATACACAATGTTGAGAACGATTTTCAGGACCAACAAAAT
This sequence comes from Rhabdophis nuchalis, assembly GCA_039707465.1. Lineage (NCBI taxonomy): Eukaryota > Metazoa > Chordata > Lepidosauria > Squamata > Natricidae > Rhabdophis > Rhabdophis nuchalis. The sequence continues at coordinate 94,325,721 of CM077648.1, read as the reverse complement.
CCTTCATTATTTCAGTGCTGAAAACTAAGGCCTTTTAAGATTTAACTCATGGATCCTTGCTGAATATAGATCTTTATTGCCTTTCCTTATTTCCTTGCTTCCAAATCAGCACTATAGGTACAATGTTTTCTTTGCTTCCCCCTGAAAAAGTTGCAAAGATAGACTTGGCCAGTCCCCAAGTATTTCACCTGAGTCACAGTCTCCAGTTTGTTGACAATTCTTGGGCAGGAAGATATGTGGCAGCTGTCCCGTTGAAGCAGGTTGCTGCCAATTTCCTCCAGCTGTTGTAGATACTGGAGCATAGGACTGATTTCCTCTGACTGCTGGATTGCAGTATCAATCTCTGCCTCAGACTGTGGTGGTTGTTGGTACAAGACAGTAAATTCTTCAGGATGTTGTAGGTATCGGAGCACAGGGCTAATCTCCTCAGGGTCATGTCCATAATGGAGAAAGGGGCTAGCCATCTCTGGTGTCTGCTGGTACTCAAGTAAGGGACTAATTTCCTCAAGCCCCTTATGACCCTGAAACAAGCCACTGGTCTTTTTAGGCTCATACAGATGCCTGGCCAGGTTGACAAAACCTCTGGCTGGGAAAAGCACAATTATGATGATAAACGAGCTATACACATGCCAGGCATGTCCCAGAGTTGCCATCCAGATGTGGCTCCAAATCAATTGCCAGAGGGGGCCAAGGAGAGCCCCACATGCCTGCCACATGTGGCCTGGACTGGCAGCAAGAGCAACACAGCAAGGCTTACTGTTGTGACCTGGGCCTAAAAATCAAGTGGCTTTGTGTAGGTCATAGAGCATCAGCACCTTTGTGTGTAATTGCCTGGTTGGGAAGGGTTACTTTTTTTCTAAGCTGCACAAAGTTAAGCCCTCCTCACAAACATGTGTCTCACCTCTGCTGCCATGGTCTCAACTGAGGTGCCAGTGGAGTTCTCATGAATCAGGCAGGTCCTTGCCAAGTCCAGGGAGACAAAGAAGTGGAACTATGTGTAATTACCAAGGATGGTTGCTAAGAAACACATTCTCATCTGTGAGCTAGAGTTGCTATGGGGACTCAAGTAAACAAAGGGATGTTCAGTAGTGAAGTTTGCCTATCAAAGTGTCTGAGCTTTGGTTTTCCATATACTGTCATAATATAAGAATTGTTTTTTTTAAAGTGTTTTGAATATTAAATTTCATACAAATATATTTCTCAGGAAGGAAACATTTCACTTGCATAGTTTTGAGGACAACTCAACTAGGTGACTACACAGACATAATTACTGACACCAATCTAAAAGTGGCTTTCTGCTTTTTTTTTCTAGCATGTTTCTTTTCATCTCCTGGTATAGCTTACTGTCCTAAAAAGACTGAGATTGGCTAGAGCAGGGGTCTGCAAAGTTGGCTCTTTGAAGACTGGGGGACTTCAACTCCCAGAATTCCCCAGCCAGCCTTGCTGGCTGGGGAATTCTGGGAGTTGAAGTCCCCCAGTCTTCAAAGAGACAACTTTGCAGACCCCTGAACTAGGGTAACAATTTTCAAATATTTGAAAGCATTTTTCATAAGGACCTTTTTTGTCTTTATTCTTAGTGCTGACTGCCATCTATAGAGCTCCCCATTGCCAAAGTATCTATTTCTGATGTTTTCTTTCTGATTACATGAGATCGAATGGGGTAGGCATGTTTTGGATCCCTTCTACAAAACTACCAGTGGTTGGGACAAGGGGCAAGCCTACTCTATTGTGATATTTGGAACAGCATACCCCCAAAGTTCAGATAATCTCAATTTTATTGGTCTTCCAAAGATCTTGACGCTTGGTTCTTTCCCTATGCATTGTACCCGGATGTTGCATAAGCCTCTCTTGCAATGATTTGGGACCATATCATCTTTTAAAGCCTAAATGACAGGGCCTAAAATACATCCAACATCATAATCTTCTGCCTGAACATGCCTCTCAGAAGAATATTCTTTGCACCTTACCACTGTTAGAAATTCAGTGTGTGAATTCACAGGAAACAAACCTTTGAAACAGTACCAAGGTTACTTGGCATCGGAATCCAATTCCATGAAATCTATTGGTCCTTTCCCTAATAATACTTCAGCTCATTAAAATGATTTGTTTCAGTGAGTTAATGGTCTTGATTGAGTTTTATATGCAGTTTTTAAAACTATTACAATATAACATTGTTGTTCTACTTATGTCAACATTAAGATTCAAGTTAGTCTTTAGTTTTTGCTAGCTTTCCTCGACAACTTGAATAATGAGTCATATAACATGATTAATTTCTATCATTGACCACTATTATGCTAGATAGACTAGGGACAGTAAGAATTGAAATCTACATGCATTACATTTCAAGGGTGGCAGCAGGGTGCTGAACATAATGGAAAGTCATGATATAAATATTAACACTTATAATAACAGTGGATAGTTTCTCTTCTCTTATTAGCTGTGGACAATAAAAAAGGACACAGAATTGGAAAAAAAATACTTGACCCAAGATTCAATTTTATTTAATTACCAGTTTGCAAAAGAAAGCAACACCATGGATTAAAAAATGATTAAAATGATAAAACAATAGGAACTTAATTTATTTTCCTATCTTTTCATTATGCTTAGCATTAGGAACTATGCTTCCCAGAAAATTGAGTTATTATGCCTTATGGCGATTCCATTCAGACATTTTATACTCAGATGGGGCACGACGAAACCACTCTGACCAGGATCCATCATAGATGGCCACATCTGGTTTACCACAGAGATATGCTCCCAAGGCAATATGGCAGGCTGTAATTCCCTTGCGGCATGTGGCAATCAGTGGCTTTGAAAGATCCACTTTCTTCTCCTGGAACATGCTCCTAATTTCTTCTTGAGGTTTCTCAAATCCTTCCCCAGTCAAAAAGTTGAAGAAAGGAATGTTTATGGAACCTGGAATGTGACCTGGTTCTATCCCTGGAATGAGAAAAATAGTAATCACTCAACCATCATAAAAAGTACTTCCTGTAACTATTATGGGCACATTCAATTCAATTTTATTAGAACCCTAAGGCCAGATACAAAAAAAACTATTGAATAAAAGAAGAATTACATTCTTCTATATATATGTGTACATACATAAGAGAAGAACAATAAGCATAACAACATAAGAACATAATAATAGCCTTGCTGGAACAGGCCACAGCCCATCCAGTTCAGCATTCTGTCTCACACAGTGGCTCCCCATTTGCTTCAGGGTCTTCCCAAGCAGATGTCTTCACCTGCTTATGATTCCCTGCAAATGGCATTGAGAGATATCCTGCCTATCTCTCCAACCTGGAGGGTGTCCTTAGGCATCCATAATGATAGCCATGGGATACCCTTGTTCTCCATGAACTTGTCTAATCCTTTCTTAAAGGTGTCGAGGCTGACAGCTGTCACCACTTCTTCTGGCAGGGAGTTCCATAGACCAGTGATCCTCTGGGTGAAAAAGTACTTCCTCTTATTTGTTTGAGATCTAGTTATCAAAAGTTTCATGGAGTGCCCCCTAGTTCTAGTGTTGTGCGATAGGAAAAACAGTTTTTCCTTTTCTACTTTGTCCACACCGTGCATGATTTTATAGACTTCAATCAGGTCACCTCTCAGGCGCCGTCGTTCTAGAGTGAAGAGGCCCAGCCGTTGCAGCCTCAGATGGTAAGGAAGGTGTTCCAGTCCCCTAATCATTCTGGTTGCCCTCCTCTGCACCTTTTCCATTTCCATAATATCCTTCTGAAGGTATGGTGACCAGAACGGTACACAATACTCCAGATGGGGCCTCACCATAGATTTATAAAGAGGCAAAATGACACTTGCTGACTTATTTTCTATACCCTTCCTAATGATCCCTAGCAATGAGTTTGCATAATAGAGTTTAAAATAATTAAGAACATGGTTACTAAAATAAATGCAAGTAAAATAGTATTATAAGAAAAATAGTATGGCATATAAATGGTAGAACATAATTGGGGTACAAATAGTAGCACAAAACTGGGATTGTCAAATAATTTGAAATTATCAATTATATCTAATGCAAATAGGTTGAATAAAAGGTAAGAGATAATGTTGGTTATATGGGTGATCATTAAATGTAAATTAAAACAGCTTTACAAACATCTGTTTCTAATAAATCACAACACCAGAATTTACTGCATTTAAATATAGATCAAAATAATATAGATTTTTGGAAAAGATGGATGAGAAGTCAAAATGATGGGAAAAGTAGAAGTAAAAGCAAGATCATAAGTCATTTTTTCAGTACTGTTGTAACTTCGGGTGGTCATTAAATGAACTGTTGTAACCCAAGGACTACCTGTAGTGAGAAGTATTTGCATACATACTTTTAGGCAAATCTCTTTATTTTAATGGCCTGAATGCTATGGGAAAGAAAGTATTATGTCCAGTTTACAAATATGGGCATCTTACACCCTCTCTACATTCATTGTAAGAATGGACATAAGAGAAGATAACACTTTTCCAATAATTTGAGATGCAGGAAATAAAAAAGATTATGCAATGGAATAGTTAGCTATGGCTCTTCTAAGCTGAAAACTTTCTACAAACAGTTTTAAAACTTCCTTCTGCTATTGTGTTCTTTCTGCTGGATCTTCCATGAATACAATTAAACTAGTTTACTCAGATAAGTGCTATGCAAAGCTTATTGCATACTTAGCTACTTCACCAGAAGTCTCAAGGACAATTCCTGCCTAACAACAAAATCTTGTTGCACTCCTATCTGGCAGCTGAATACACAATCCTCTCAGAGCTATTTTATAGAATGAGGTGAAATTCCTTTCTGCCAGTTTTATGCTAATATATTCCTGGAGGTTCAGTGTCCGCCACTTGTGTGCTAGAAACCAGTGCTGCCAGACTGACGTTCCCTGGGAAAATCTCAAACTAGAAACAACATTGTGAAGGTTGTCGCATTAGACATCAAGCTTGCTTCAGCCCAACCATTCCATAATGAGTCTGACTCTGTGACTTAGAGGCCAGTTACTTTCCAAAGAAACTTTGGATCTAGCTTACATTATGGGGATTGGACTAATTGTGTAATGTTTGCAAAATTATCTTGTGTCTATAATCACAGTGTTCTGTTATTTGGTGTATCCTTCCCAAACTCTCTTTGTCTGGATCCTCATAATGTCTGCATTTAGGGCTCTAGACACCCATTTTCCTTATCTAGTTTTTACTTGACAGTAAGTGCTTATGAGTCCCTTGATCCTAAATATCGAAACAAGGATAACAGAGCAATAATATTGAAATAAGGCACAGAAGCAATGGTGGGATTCAAATAATTTAACAACTAGTTCTCTGCCCTAATGATTTCTTCCAATAGCCAGTTCACCAAACTGCTCAGAAACTTAACAACCGGTTCTCCTGAAGTGGTGGAACTGGCAGAATCCCACCACTGCACAGAAGCTATCAAGATATAATACAATATGCACTCCTCCCCATTTCTTTACAGAAAAATACTTATTGGAAAAACATTCCAACAGATGAAAAGTATTCAATCGGTGATATTTTTATGCTGACAGATCCTGGACTTGCTGGGTGTGGGACCTGGAAAATCATTAACTGGAATGGATCAATCAGGGTTTTGCTCCAGAAGGCTGTAATTCTTCTCTGACACATGCACACGTGCACATTTTCCACCAATTTTCATGGCTGTGGTTCCTGCCCTTTGTCCGGGGGCTCAAAGGTTTTAGCTTAACATTCTCTTATACATTATTGGGATGGGGAAGACAATATAATAAAGTGAAAAATGTCTTGGATGTTTTGTGTAATTGTTGGGAAGATTGATTTTTAGGCAAAGACTAGTCAAACAGACTCCATTTACTCTAAAAAAAACATTTTGGAAAGAGCAACAGACATATCAAGATAGAATAGAATAGAATAGAATAGAATAACAGAGTTGGAAGGGATATTGGAGGTCTTCTAGTCCAACCCCCTGCCTGGGCAGGAAACCCTACACCACTTCAGACAAATGGTTATCCCACATCTTCTTAAAAACTTAGTGTTGGAGCTTTCACAACTTCTGGAGGCAAGTTGTTTCACTGATTAATTGTTCTAACTTTCAGGAAATTTCTCCTCAGTTTTAAGTTGTTTCTCTCCTTGATTAGTTTCTACCCATTGCTTCGTGTTCTACCCTCAGGTATTTTGGAGAATAGTTTGACTCCCTCTTCTTTGTGGCAGCCCCTGAGATAACCCCTGAGTTACCGGAGATCTATTTTGAACAGGGTCCTCAGTTTCTGGGGCAGTGTGTCTGGAAAACTGGTGCTGATAGCAGATCCTATCAGTATGGAATCCCAAACAAACAAACATAAATAGATCTTCTGTGTGTGTGTGTGTGTGTGTGTTTGGGTGTGCATGTGTATATTTCTCACCACATGAGAAAAAGGAAAAGGCGAGGAAAATAGTAAAAGTTCTCCCAATGCTAGAATTCTTAAGATTCCCTTATTTGTCTATTCAGGAGTAGTTTATCTACATGTATCAGTTTTGGAGACCTATGGATTTCTTCTTAGGCACAGTAATATCAAACTGTTATGAAAGTGTATTTAGAAAGTGTTCCACTTTGTTTAGTGGAGGTTGCTCACAAATAAGCAAACTTAAAAGTATGCAAGGGGGATGTAAAGACTGAAATATCATTAGCAGGTAAAGAATATGGAAAGTGGGCCGCTTATCTCAGGGCGCACTCCTACCTGTCTTTCCTGGCTCAGGTTCTGTTCCTCGGAATCGCCCTTCAGATCTGGCATCCACTACCTGGAACCGCTTGGATTCCAGGTTCTCCACCATCTCTTCATAGGTCTTCAGGAGAGACGTGTTAAGACTGGCTTTAAAGGCAGATGGCTCTGGCCGGGTGATCTCTGATGTTACTGGGTGACCTTCCTTCAGCCAGTTTTTAAATCCCCCATTCATCACCGAAACCGTTCGATGCCCAAAGACTCGGAACATCCACCATGCGCGTGGTGCGTAGAAGGTGCCCAGGTTGTCTCCATCATACACAACTACATGTGTATCATTCCCAATGCCCAAGTGGCCAACGTAATCGGCAAAATGTTTCTCACTGGGCAGCATAAGCTCGTAAGGCGATGATTTGTCTTTGCATTCTTCAATATCAAAAAAAGAGGCTCCAGGCACATGTTTTTCTTGGAATTCTTTCTGGGCATTTCTCGTTCCAGGTTCATACCAGGAAGCATCCAGCACCCGCAACTCAGGACCAATCTTTTTGGCTCGGACAGCTTCTGCTAGCCATTTGGTGGAGACCAAACCTCTGTATAAAGCTTGCTGCACCATGTTAAGGAAAGCTTTCTTGATGGGTGGACTCAAAAGTGGAAAATGGTATGTGCAGAAAAGGGAGGTACTCTGTCCAGGCTCCAATGTCTTGTTCCCTACCAATCAACTAAGAACGGGCGGAGAAAGAAGCCCTGGCCAATTTCGTTCCTATTCAAGTCTGCACTTTGGACTGGCACAGGGATATCCACAATCAGCTGCAAAATCACTCCCTCCCTCTAGTTACTTCTAGACGAGAAGCTGCAGTAATTGTTCAGAGAAAACTTCTAGGGCTTTTTGTAAGAATGTCCTTCTCGTTCTTGCACAAGAACTAGAGGGTCAAAAAAAAAGCTTGCTTTCCGGGATCTGCTGTAACAAGAAATGCATTAGTGTTCAACGTTAATGACGGTGCAAAAGTAAACTGGCTCGGTTAGAAGTGGGGCAAAGGGCAGATCTGAAAGAGGAAACCAGCACTGAGACACTCAGTAAGGTTGAGAATATGGGGTCCCAAAGAGCAAAGTGTAAACACTGCAAGAAAAGCTGATATACTAACCCCAAATATCCAGCTGTTCCCTAATATAGCCAGCTTTGCAAGTGCAGCAATGTGATTACACAGAAATGACACATATAGCAAACCTGCATTACATGCACATTTTTCAGCAGTTTGTTTGGTGAAGAGGGACCCAAAAGTTAAGAGGAAGAGGAAGAGCTAGCAAGAGACTGTTGAGTCCTAAACTGTGCAAGTTCTGAAGTAAAAGCTATAATTCCCCTATCCTGAACATGCTTATGAGGAGGTGGCCAAAGTAGTGGCCTTTATTTTTAAAGGCAAATGAGAGACAAATTCTACAGGTTTGTGGGAATACAGCAGCCTGCAACGACCTGGAGCTGGTATGGGTTGAATCACAATTCATATTGCATGGAATTGTAACAACACTCTTTTGGAGAAGAGATGCACCTTGGATAAAAGGTGTTTGGTTGGAAGATACACCTTGGATAAAAGGTGAGTTGGAAGGGGTGTGTGGTTAAATGATTCACTCGAGGTCGTGAGAGAAATCCTTGCAGAATGAAAATTCTACAGCAAGTAATAAGTATGAAAGTAATTAGGGTCCAGATGATCTCGCCCCGTCCATAGTTGTCTGCAACACCCCTTCTCCAGGTTCTCCCCCCTCCTGAGAGAGCAAAGGACTAAAGAGTTTATCGCAACCGGATCCAATGCACCGTTTGGCTTTTCCAACATCATTGCTGGCGGAGAAGACAACCCACCTTCCGTAACGCCCCTTCTCTAGGAAACTCAGGCAAGGCATCGACTGGAAAACGTCCCAAGAAACGCGCCTCGCCTCTAAGTGACCCGCGGGGAAGCCAAGCGCTTCTCCACGCCGCCTTCGCAGTCTCCGCAACCCGCTGTTCTAGGAAGTGGCTGGTAAGAGGGGGGGGGACAAATCAAATATTTATATTCTCTCCAAAAATGAGCGGACCGTGGGGCGAGTGGTCAGTCAGATGTCGCGAAGATAAAAGAAGAAAGTCGTGAGCGATTCCAGTTAGATGAGGGACCTTGGGCGAGTTAATGGATTTTCTGCTAATTTTCTCCCCCCCCTTTTTTTTGCCCCAGTTGGTTCGCCCCGACAAGCCTTCCTTTCACTGGATATCCAAGTGGGACGTGGTCCTTTTCTCCGCCCTGGAGATAGAACAAGGAAGGGGGAAATAAGCTGGTGGGCGAGACGCGGCTTGGGCGCAAGGCTTTGAAGGTTCAGCAGCCAGCGAGCCATCCGAGGTAAGAGAAGAGGAGGCAGAGAGGAGGAGGTAGATGGGTCTTGTTGAAGGTTTAAAGGAAAAAGCATGAGATGAAAGCTCACCCATGTGCCCAGGGGCCACTAACCCCGCTAGTTCTCCTCTGGTGGCTTCAGCATTTACCTATGGATTGCTCTCCTCCTTAGCCAACCCTGGAAACCTTTGGCCGTTGGGTTATAACTCTCCAATCCTTCCTGGCAGGGATGAGGTCTAATACTTCCTTCTCTATATAGAGGATGGGAGCTGCACTGCAACACCTGTTGAGGTTGCCAGATTGGGTTGGCTCACTAGAACTGTCTTTCTTGGAGAAGGAAATACATTGTTTATTATACTCTAGTTGGGTGCTTGGTGTAGTGTTTCTACTGCCTTCAATTGGGGAATTTGGTGATTTTGCAGATGGAGAACTCTTGGGGGAAGAGACATGGAATCTCGCCCCCCTTCTTTTTTCCTGTTCCTGACAAAGAAACTGTGTAATTTAGCAAATAACCCACTGATATGAACAAATCTGCTCCAAATAAAATGGGAGTGCCTCTGAATATTTGCACAGCATCTTCCTGCTTAGCTTTAACAAAGAGACTCCAGTTCTGTAAAGCTGCAAGGTGTGATAAAAAGAAAACTGTATTATCAGGCAGACTGTTGTCCAGGGCTTGTTCAGAGAAATCTCTGTTTAGCTGATTAATCAAGCAAAAACAAGAAACCTCTGTTTGGCTGATTAATCAAGCAACAGGTATTACAAACAAACAAGCTTCTTTTTAAACTACAAGAACTTGCAAAGAAAATGATGGAAGACGCACACGGCTTCTTTTTTTCTCTCCCTGTGCATGGGATGAGAATTATTTTTATTTCCTTATTTCATCTATGAACTCTATATTTCCATATCAGGGTTCAAGAAAGATTGTGTTAAAAAGCAATTAAATGCAACATAATCCTATAAACGGCATTTAATCACGACAAAATAAAAATGACGGAATGAGGTGCATTTAAAAAAAAAGAATAAATTAAAAAGAAGATAAATAACAAATGTGGTGTCAATACTGAGAAAGCCCAGCCTACTTAGCTGCTCTTATAGAAGTGATGACTTAAATCATCATGGAGAATGTGCAGGACTTGACTTCACTCCAAAATCTACCTTTATTTTTGTAAATCCTGGCTACTCTTGCTTTTTTCTTATCTGCTATTGAATATAGACTTCATGGATGTTTTGGACTAGGTGAAGAAGAGAACTTGGACGTTACTGCTATGAAAGGATGGGTTTTAAATACAATCCTATGCCAATCTAAATAGCCTTTTCAGAGATGCGTCCAAAACATGAGAAAGTCAAGCATCTGTAAGGGCCCTTTTCACTTTGCATGGATTATTTATTTCACCCATGGTGAGGTGGACTGCTGAAGATTCCTGGAGCTTTTCCCAAGAGAATGGCTATTTTATTAGAGTTCATTTTTATTATACACAGAAATAAGTGGTTTTTTTTAGTGAAGATATGTATGATGGTGATATCTTACCTTCACTAATTAAACTGTGTTGTTAGAACAATTTTTATTTTATCTCTGTGTTTGTGCCCAAAACTTTGTTTACATAATCCTGTTGATGCTTGGATTTATACATGGTTTTATATTTTGATAGCATAATAGTGTAGAAGCGTTTATTGTTTCTCCCTGGAAAAAACAAACAAAAATGTTGCCACTGCTATATTTTGTCAAGGGACCTTGTTAGCATTGTTTAACTGTAGTGTTCTTTGAACTGTAATAAATCATATTCATTTATTATTTATTTGATAGATCTGTATAGCAATAGCAATAGCACTTAGACTTGTATACCATTTCATAGTGGTTTACAGCCCTACGTAAGCAGTTTATAGAGTCAAGCATATTACCCCCAACAATTTGGGTCCTCATTTTACTAATCTCAGAAGGATGGAAGTCTGAGTCAAACCTTGAGCTGGTGAGGATTGAGTTCTTGGCAGTCAGCAGAATTATCCTGCAATATTGCATTCTAACCACTCTGCCACCATGGCATTCTACTTTTCTTCCAGGAGCTCAAGATAATGTACTCTGGCTTCTGACTTTTCCCCCACATCAATCACTTTATGAAGTCGGGCTGAGCAAGAATGACCAGCCAAAGTCTACACACACACACACACACACACACACACACACACACACACACACACCACACTCTTTATCTCAAGGGAGCAAGAGGACTTAGAACCTAAGTATCTATGGTTTTCTATAATGGCCTCCCCAAATGCCTACCTCAGATTACAACAGTTGTGAGATACCACCAATGGGAGTGAGGCTTTTTCCAGCATAGATGGAGATTTGACAGTAGATTCCCATCCTCCTGGCAATTTTTTTCCCTCCAACCAACAAAGCAATATTGTATTGTTTATAACAAGAACATTGCATCTATATACGTATAGGCATATGTCCAATAAACAGAAACAGAATCTTAATTTAGCCGCAGAATTGGCTGAACTTGCTGTTTCATTCAGGTGTAAACTACCTGTTATAATGTTCTTTTCTCTTGTGAGGATGATCCTAATTTGCTGTATTGTCGTCTTTCACCTCAGTGCCAGCAGAAATCCCAGGTGACATCCAAACCCAAAAGTGCCATGTCTCAGCAGCTTCTCTACCGGGCATTGGTAACTGCTAAATGGGTGTCAGAAGTTATCAAGACTCCTCAAACTGGATCGGCTGTGAAGTTCTTGGATGCCTCTTGGTACCTCCCCAAAATGAAACGTAATCCCCAGAAAGAGTTTGAAGATCGCCATATTCCAGGAGCCGCTTTCTTCGACATTGATCATTGCAGTGACCGCACATCACCTTATGATCATATGCTTCCCAGTGCAACAGATTTTGCAGAGTACGTGGGCAAACTAGGAGTGAGTAGTGATTGTCATGTTGTGGTGTATGATGCAAGTGACCAGGGCCTGTTCTCAGCTCCTCGGGTCTGGTGGATGTTCCGAGCTTTTGGCCATGATGCGGTTTCTCTTCTAAATGGTGGGCTGAAGAACTGGATGAAAGAGGGGTATCCTGTCAACTCTGGAAAGAGTCATCCTGCTTCTGCTGAATTTCATGCTTCTCTGGATAAATCAATGGTGAAGACCTATGAGCAGGTGAAGGAAAACATTGACTCACGCCAGTTCCAGGTTGTAGATGCACGATCTGCTGGAAGGTATGCTGGGATGGAACCAGAGCCCAGAGAAGGTAAAGGTTTCTTTAAGTTTGGGGGGGGGTGGTGGAATATAGTCTAGGCCAGGAGTCTCCAACCTTGACAACCTTAAGACTTGTGGACTTCAATTCTCAGTATTCCTCAGCCAGCTTTGCTGAGGAGTTGAAGTTCATATGTCTTAAAGTTGCCAAGGTTGGAGACCCCTGGTCTAGATTCCCAGGAGGAAGGGTTCCAGAGGAGCAAGAGACAGTGAAGTTTATATAGTTTGGATAGTTTGAAGAGATAGAGGCTCAAGACAATTCCTCCCTTGATGTCCTCAGAGTATTGGTACAAATAGCTTCCTTTAGTTTAGCAAGATAAAATAAAGAACAATAAAGGTGATTGCTTTGGAGTAACTCAGTGTGTCTTTTTTGATTTTGGAGCCTGATAAGAATTGTTGGGCTGGTTTAGCTCTGAGATTAAAACCTCTGATTTTAAAACTTCATATTAAAAAAAAGGAAGTTGCAAATTATCAGCACTTCAAGATAAAAGAGATTAGGAAACCAACGACAAGTAGGTCAATACGACTTTTACTGTCAAACTATAGTAACAGAATCTTGCAAGTCTGATTATGCTTCCCCCCTTCCTTCCCTTATCTATATGTGAAGTAAGGAGGGCGTCTGAGGCGTTCACCCATTTCAGTTTTTGCCTGGAATCAGGCTCCCTTTCATCTGACTGTTAACTTGGTAGCGGCTCTTCCTGCTGTCTTTCAAGGCCATTTTCTCTGATTTATCCACAAGTCAAGAGGAGATGTCTATATACCAGTTCTTCCTTTTAATAAGGTTGTTGTTGAAAGGAGTGGGTGGGCCATTACAGGGGTGGGCTTCAAAAATTTTAGCAAGGGGTTCACTGCCTGGTTGCTGGGTGGGCATGGCCATGGTGGGCGTGGCCTAGTCAATCTCCTGCACCATGGGGGGGGGGGGGCTTTTCCCGGCCTCTGGCATTCGTGGAAAGCCGAAAACGGCCTCCCAGAGTCCGGAGGTCCTCTGGAGGGCCTTCCCAAACTTTTGGTAGGCCCATTTTTCACCCTCCCCAAGCCTCTGTGCACACCTGCACTTACCTGCATCCAAAACGGACTGTGTGGGGATTCCTGGGAGGGGAGGGGCAGGCACAGAATCTTAGCTAGAGGTTCTCCCGAACCCCTGCAAACCCCCAGCAGCCCACCCCTGCATTGTTTATTTATATAGTATATCAAATGGCAGTAATTTATACATTACTACTTTGTATAATAAAATGTATATGGGATTAACAGAACAGGCAGATGTTGGGCTGTCATTATTCCTAATAGCGTACTAACCACATTTGATTTTCATCTTTGCTGCATCTTTCACTCCTTGCAGAAGAAAGATGAATTAGAAGGTGATAGGACTGCCAAAAATTGTCAAAAGCCACCCCAGATTGGAGACGGTATAGCCTGGCTTCTGATTTTTACCACTATATTAGGTATCCTTTCCTCATTGGGGAAGATGTGGATCAAATAAAGTTTCTGCACACTAGAGCAGCCCACCTTGGCAATTTTAAGCCTGGAGGACTTCAACTTTCAGAATTCCTCAGCCAGCTTTGCTGGCTGGTGGATTCTCAGAGTTGAAGTCCTCTACACTTAAAATTGCCAAGGTGGGAGACCTCTGCACTAAGAGAAGTAGGAACAGTCATTCCTCATGTTCTCCAGCAGATGGATGATATCAGTTAATCTCAGTTTATATTCTGGCTGACTGGGGCAAATGGGAAAGGAGGGGGTATTCATCCTTTACCATTAGTATAAACAGTAGTGGGTTGCAGGCGGTACGCCCCGGTACCGGCATACCAGAGCCTGCCTGGAGCACCAGATACCATTCTGGTATGGTGCTCTGGAGGGCCCACCGGTCCGCCCGTGCTCCTTACCTGTCTTTTAAGGCTTCAATGTTTCCACATGCGCGCATGGCATGTACAGCACCTGTGCTTTAATAATAATTTTTATTTATAGACCGCCTCCTCTCCCCAAAGGGACTTGGAGCGGTGCACAGGGAAATTAAAAAAGCAAATATAAAATACATAAATAGTTAAAATAAGAATTAAACAAATTGTCCCTGCGCTAAAATCCACTATACTAAAACTAAACTATACCCCCCTAAAAAACCCAGTTAAAAACGGAAGACTAACCTAGGCTGGCCAAGCAGAAAAAGTATGTTTTCAATTTTTGACGGAAGGAGCGGAGGTCCGTGGTTGTTCTAATTTCGGGGGGATGGTCGTTCCAGAGGGCTGGGCCCGCCACAGAGAAGGCCCTTCCCCTGGGCGTCGCCCGCTGGCATTGCCTAGTGGACGGCACCCGGAGAAGTCCCTCTCTGTGGGAACGAATCGGCCGCAGGGATGTATGGGGCAGAATCCGATCCCGCAGATAGCTAGGTCCCGTGCCATGGAGCGCTTTAAAGATGATGACTAACACCTTGAAGCGCACCCGAAAGACGACAGGCAGCCAATGCAGCTCGCGCAAGAGCGGTGTTACGTGGGCAAACCTCGAGGTTCCCATAATTGCTCGCGCGGCTGCATTCTGGACAAGCTGAAGTCTTCGGGTGCACCTCAAGGGGAGCCCCATGTAGAGAGAATTGCAGTAGTCCAGTCGGGATGTCACGAGGGCATGAGTGACTGTGCAAAGGGCATCCCGATCCAATAGAGGGCGCAACTGGGCTGAGCAGCTGAGCACCGGTTGGAATGGGATCCAAAACCCACCACTGAGTATAAACCAGTCTTTTTCAAAATGACAAGTTTCAGATACATGGATTCAGCTCCCAGAATTTCCCAGCAATTATGCCTACTTAGAAACTTAGTGCCATGTACAGGATTTCAAGGCTTATTACATACAGAATGCATGTGTGTGTGTGTGCACATTATTTCTAAATTGTGCTGCTCATTTTGCAATTTTGTTGAATGAACTTTAATGGTAATTCCTTTTTTTCAAACTTTCTCCAGGAATCGAACCTGGTCACATGCCTGGCTCTGTGAACTTTCCTTTCACAGAATTCCTCACTGAGGCAGGCTTGGAGAAAAGTCCAGAAACTATCCAAAGTTTGTTTCAGGAGAAGAAAGTAGACCTCTCCAAACCTCTTGTGGCTACTTGTGGCTCAGGAGTCACCGCTTGTCACGTGGCATTAGGAGCGTATCTGTGTGGGAAGCCAGATGTGGCCATTTATGATGGTGCTTGGGTAGAGTGGTTCATGCGTGCACAGCCTGAAGACATCATCTCAGAGAGGATGAGGAAGAACCTCTGAAGCACTTGGCCTTCTGCAAAGACAGAAACATTAGAGAAGGGGATGTCCTTCCAGATGTTCTACCTGTGGAGTGAAATTTTTTGATAATGAATTGGAAGAGTTTGCCATTCTTTTACTCGTCACCATTGCCATGTATAGATAATGTCCATTTTTCATATCAGAGAAAGAGCACTAATTATGAGAAGATCAAATTAGAGGTCCAGGTAGAACACAAGATCTCTGGAGATTTACAACCACAAAAAAGGAAGTTGCTTTTTAAGGAGATTAATTTTGCACTGTAACTATGGCAAATTGTGTCATGCTTCTGGCTATTTAGTATTAATTGTTCCTCCACTGAGTCCTGTAATTTGGTTTCTATTCATTTTCATGAAAATGCCACAGTACTAACATTTTTTAAAACAAAAGCATTTTAGCATCCTTAATGATTCATTGCTTTATTTTGTGTTCTTATCCTGAAGTGGGTCAGATTCTGAAAACTTCTGTCCGTGCCAGTTTGTGAAGTGAACTGCAGTTTGAATTCAGCTAGTTCTAATCTAGACTATGCCAAATAGAAAATGTTTGTTCAGCTACCTAGTTCCTTTAGCCATTCTTCATAGGATTTAGTCTCCAGACTCCATATCATCTTTGATATTATCTGTTGTTAGGCCAATTTTTTTCTCATCTTGTCCCATAAAAGCTTTCCGCCATCAGAAACCAATATCTGAAGGAATACGATGACATACCCCACCACAAATCAAATTCTTTATCTCTTTTCTCTTTCTTCCAAATCTCCACTGTCTAACAAAAGCACCATCTCACTCTGAAATCCAACCGCACAGAAGCTAAAACATCATTTTACTGGCTCCGAAAATTCCACCCCAATAATACTAATTCTGCCTCACTTCCAGCTGCATTAAGTCTTAATCCAGACATTCCTGCCAAATCCTAAACCATGCTACAGAATAACTCCACTGTAGAAGTACTGATCTTTCAATACTAACCGCTAACTCCAGCTTTTATTGAGATAGGTCACCTGGTAGTGAACCAAATGTAGGTAAATTGGAGAGATAAGTTGTGATGAGGGAAAAATGCAAGTGATGACATATACTGTATTGGCCTCTGAGAATTACCTCAGTACATAGGAGAAAGATTTCAGTCTAGACAATCTGAAAGAGAAATATGAGCCCAAAGCTGGAGCCAGCTCTGGAGAAAGCCTATCAGAACTGACCACCCCCATCCACGTCTCTGCAACTAAAGGCAGGAGAGTGGAGCTTTCAGATTTGCAAGATTCTATTACTTTAACTTTACAATAGGGGTAATTAGGAGAATGAGGTAGTTGGATGGAGTCATAGAAGCAGTAGGCATGAGCTTAATTGGACTCCAGAGGATGGTAGAGGAAGGCCTGCAGGAATGTTGTCCTTGGGGTCGTGATGGGCCAGACACGACTTTGCAACTAACAAGAACAATTGGTTTTGGTTGTCTGGTCTGCATTTGAAAAGCTGACATATTCTTAATTAAGCGCCATGCTTTTGAAAGGAGAAATTAAAGCAGTGGTGTTTTACAGTACAAATCTAGGGAACTGGGTTTTTTTTAGAAAACCAATTACATGTGTAGGACATTCCTGAACTGCAGATATTAATTTCCAGTTTACCGAATGGGGCTTAGGAACTTATGACATTCTTGTTTTAGAAATGACCCAATACAGATATCTCTAGAAAGAAAAGAGATACTGAATCTTTCAACCTTCTTTGCAAAATAGAATACTGATATATTGATGCTATAAATAAGATTTAGCCCTAGATATGTTTGTCCAGTAGACTATCAAAAGATTATTAAATAATCCAGGGGTAGTCAACCATTTATATCTGCTGCCCACTTTTGTATCTCTGTTAGTAGTAAACTTTTCTAACCGCCCACCGGTTCCACAGTAGGTGATTTATAAAGTAGGGAAGTCAATTAAATTTTAAAAAAGGAAAGTGCTTCAATATGGACAAAACCCCTACCGCCCACCATGAAAGCTGGAATGCCCACTAGTGGGCGGTAGGGACCAGGTTGACTACCACTGAAATCTATCCACCAGTTCCCTAAGTGGCACTCAAGGAGCTTTATGATTAAGTTAAAAATTTTGGAGTGTCATCCTAAAAAGTTGGAATATCATCCAATTCCCAGATCTAGTGAAAATTCGTTCACCTTCTCTGCCATTAAAATGTTTTTTTTAAAAAAAGCCTTTTTCAACCTTGGCAACTTAAGATGGGTGGACTTTTATTCAAATATGCTGACTGGGAAAATCTGAGAATCGACATCCCCTCATCTTAAAAGTTGGCAGGACCGAGAAAAACAGGTTTTGAATTGTTTTTACACTTTCTGCTTAAAAAGGTCGTTGAAAGGTCGTCATCCAAAAGGAAACTCAGCCAAGAACGCGGTCACTCAAGTACCACAACATCGGGCAAAATAATCCGCACGCTTGAGTTCTTGGGTCCCCGCTTAAGTGTGGAACGCGCGCTAGCCTCGAAACGAACTACAAGCCCCAGAATCCTCCGGGGCGCAACACCTGCAAGCCGCGTCCCGCCTCTCTGTGAAAGTAGGAGGGGACGCGGCCAGAGAAAGAGATGAGAATGGAACGAGGGGAGGACGCGCCGGCTGCACAGAAGGCGACTTCGTACGCGTGGGCTTGCTCGCAGCAGCCGCTTCCCCCCAGCAGCCGAGGCAAATGGGTTCGGCTGAATGTCGGGGGCACCGTTTTCTTAACCACCAAGCAGACCTTGTGCCGCGAGCAGAAATCCTTCCTCTGCCGCCTGTGCCAGGGAGAGGAGCTGCAGTCGGATCGGGTAAGCGCCCGCGCTCCGCCGACCCTCCCAAAGAGCGCGGCTGTTTTGCGAACACGCGAGGGTTTCCCCCTTCGCTTCCATCGCTGGGCGTGGAGAGCGCCGAGGCGCCCGCTGTGGCAAGCGAGGAAGGGACGGAGGGGAGGGTGAGTGGGTCGGTTGCTCCCTTTGTTTCGGAAGATCGGAGCCCACTTGGGAGCGATCTCGCTAAGCTTCCTCCCCCCTCGCTTCACCCACTTTTCGAGTCTCGCCCCATAAGCAGAAGTCATTTGTTGTTGTTGTTTTTGCACAGTCACACTCGCATGTTTACTTCGTGAACATGCAAAGTTGTCTCTTTCACTCCCCCCCACCCCACCCATGCCTCAGGGGTTTTGGAGTTTTCTTGTTCCCGGTACTCTTCGGCTACACCAGTGATTCACAAGATGGGGGGGGGGGGGGGGAATTTGATTTTGAATGGGTTCAATTTGAACTTTGTTTAAACCAAGTGAATGGCCTTTTGGGCTTCCTCCGGGTGAGTAGAGTTCACTTTTGGAGTAAAGTGAGAGTTTTTGGGAGGGGGTGGGGGATCAGGATTTTAGAGATGCTTAGGTGGGGCATGGCCAAAAAAAGAAAGATTGGGAACCACTAGGCTACACTGCTTAAAAAGCGAGCCAAGTCCTATAGAGAAGCACCCGCTTTCCGACGGGGGCGTTTCTGCCCTGCCTGAGCAGCCAAAGTGTAAGCGATGAAACTTGTTTTTAAATGCCCGCAGGCCAATCGCTCTGCTGGTTGAAAAATGCGGACGCGGAGAAAGTCTTCCTGCTTCTGCTTTTTGCACGCGAGGGTGCCGATTAAATGGCTTGGCGGAGATCATGTGGATTGCCGCTTATCTCCGGAGCACGCTGATTTCCGTTAAAAGCCTCGATAAAGATCGCGAAAACTCCCCTTGCCCACCCACAAAGGGCCTCGAAGAAATTTTGCCCAGTACTCAAAATAACCGCGAATTTAAGAGTCGTTTTCCTTCCTCTTCCTCACCGTAACATCCCTTGCGTTAATGTGGCTCTTTTATAGCCAGTGGTTCCAAGAGTTGATCTTGGCGCTCGATGCAGCTTTTGCTAAGGCTAATGTAGTCTTGGGCAGCCGTTCAAAAACCTCATCCGCAGGATGTTTTTTGGAGTTGTTGTTTTTTTTAAATAGAGTAAAGCATATGCTCAGTCAGGCCAAGGGCAGTTGACTTGGGTGTTTATTCTCCAAGGATATGCGTAAAGAATACAGCCCTGAAATAAATATGATGATAGGATCAAAAAGTTGCTAACTTTGGACAGCATGTTAAGCTAAAATGTGTTTTGTAGTGGGATGGCTGGATTTACACACAACTAGGCTAGGCTAAGAGGGGCTTTAGCATATTGAAGGGATCCAACTACTGTGATAATGTATTTTGTGAGCCAGATTATCAACTAAAGCCATAATATAAGGATAGTTCATTTAGATGCAGCATGTTAGATTTCGGCAAATGCCCTTTAGCCCCTCTGATTTACACTTCCATTACAAACTGAATAGAATTTATATAAAGAGTAATTTGTTGGGTGAACCCAGTCAGTTTGATTAATTCAGATCAAATCTTAATCTGTTTCCTGAACACTGTATAGTCTTCGTGAAGGCATTGTTTAAAATTGGCCAATATTATTTGGAGGAAGTAAACAGTTGTGCCTGCGTACACATGCACAAACACACAAAGTATGGGGGCCTTGCAAAATCCCTCTCTTCCTATTTTTCTTGGCAGCTTTGCTTTTTTCTCCCTCTGATCCTGCAGATACATGCAATTGGTTTTGACTTTGTTTTGCAAACTTAGCTATTATGTTACATAAATAATAGTTTATGCCACAGCACAAGGCTTGAATGAGTATTTAAATACTTCACAGCTTAAATATCTTTATAATTATTTGCTCTGAGTCTCCTACTACTCAACTACTTTGGGTTCCCATAAATATGACAGAGACAAAAACCTCTTTTGCTGAGTGTGCATAGTTTTATATAGACTTCCTTTTTTTGTCCATTGTTGCCCAGTTAAAAAAACCAAACCATCTCTGTCAGATGTTTTCTCTTTGGAGAGTTGTTCCAGATTGATTTTTTTTTAAAGCAGTTTTGAGATACAACAATTTTTGAGATATAGCAGTCATAGGTGAACAGTATATCCGTGTAACACATTTAATGTTGGCAGTAAAATTTGTTTTATTTTTTTCCTAATGGATACTATCCTGGGATGTGTCTCTTGTGGGTTAAGGCACTAGGCTAGAGATTAGGAAACCAAATTTTCTGGCCTTAGGCATGAAAGCTGACTGGGAGTTTTCTGGCCTTAGGCATGAAAGCTGGTTGGGAGTTTTCCAGCCTTAGGCATGAAAACTGGCTGGATGACCTTGGGCCAGTCCCTTTCCCTTGCCTTCAGAAGTTGTGGGAGCTTCATCACTGGAAGTTTTCAAGAAGAGACTGGATTGTCCTTTGTCAGAAATGGTGTAGGGCAGTGATGGCGAACCTTTTTAGGCTTGTGTGCCATAAGGGGGGGAGCGCAGGGGAGTCGTGCACTGGTGTGCCACACCCATAATGCTTTTTTTGCCCTCCCCAGGCTCCAGAGGCTTTATACAAGCCTCTGGAGCTGTTTTAGTCCTCTGGAGCCTTCAGGGAAGCCTCCTGAAGGCCCCTGAAGCCTCCGGAGGACTAAAAAAGGCCCCACATGCAAACCGGAAGTCACTGGCCAGCTGTCAGGGCAACCCCTTGTGTGCCCGGCCAAATGGCTCTGCGTGCCACAGGTTCGCCATCACTGGTGTAGGGTCTCCTGCCTGGGAGGTGTGGGGGGTTGGACTAGATTACCAACAAGCCCCCTTCCAATTCTATTAATCTGTTAAAGGTGGCTGTTGTGGAGAAAATAGGACCAGGAAGGAGAATTGTAGGTGTTCATCACATTGATTATTTATAAAAAAATGATAAAGGTAAGATATAAATAATAAATACCTTCACACTTTATAGCTTTGTCAAGATCTGTTTCTGATCAGTCATTGCCTCTTTATTCCTATCAATATAGTATGTATGAATCTCTCTTATTCTCTCTCTCCCTCCCCCCCCCCTCTGTGTGTGTGTGTGTGTACATGTGTATAAAACATTTCAAAAAGTTTTGCCCCATTTTGTATCAGTTTATTTATAAGAGTATGTTAAGGCCTATTCAACGTTTTTGAGAAGAATCCTTGAGCTCATTTTCTTTTACCACTCTTGAGTAATGAAGGGTAAACAAAATTGGTTACCAGACTGCTGATTTCTAAATGATTCTTACTGGTTTAACTTCAGGCCTTACATAAGAAGCACATGTCCTAACTGGTGTTTATACCCCTTTTATTATGAAAGCTGACCTGTTAATTCTTTCTCTCGGCTCTGTTTTTAAGAAGTTAATGATCCATCAGCATATTTCATTTCTTATCCCTGAAAACTAAATTTATTTAGAGGTTTGGGTGAGGGATTGTATTCAAAAAACTTTTGAAGATCCAGGTAAACAAAGAACTCAGAAAAGTTAGTGATACATGGCTTGTTTGGTTCTTTGCTTTTGGTTTAGGATGAGACCGGCGCATATCTCATAGATCGAGATCCAACCTATTTTGGACCTATTCTGAATTTCCTCCGGCATGGGAAACTGGTACTGGATAAAGATATGGCGGAGGAAGGTAAGTCTTTAGGTTTATATGTTCTGGAACTCAGGTATATAAATGCCAGTATAGGTACTCTTTGACTTAGAACCATTTGTTTGGTGACCATTTGAAGCACTGAAAAAAATGAATTACAACCATTTATGCCCAAGGGCAGGGGTCTCCAACCTTGCAACTTTAAGCCTGAAGGATTCAGCTCCCAGACTTCTCCAGCCAGCTTTGCTGGCTGGAGAATTCTGCAAGCTGAAGTCCTTCAAGCTTAAAGTTGCAAAGGTTGGAGACCCCTGCCCAAGGGTGTATGTGATCATTTATGACCATTGCACTATCCTGGTGTCATGTGATCCTTGTTGGAAACCTTTCCAGCCAGCTTATGACAAGCAAAGTCAATGGGAGAAGCCAGATTCACTTAATGACCACACGATCCACTTCACAACTGCAGTGATTCGCATAACTGTGGCAAAAAAGGTCATAAAGTGGGGCAAAACTCAACAACTGCCTCACTTGTCAATGAAATTTTGGGCCCAATGATGGTCATAAGTTGAGGACTAGCTGTATTGTTTATGGTGGGCAATGAACATAATAGATTGCTAAGGGCTATTTATTTATTTTTTTTATTTTTTTATTTTTATTGAAAAAGTTTTATTGGTTTTACATTTTTTAACAGGATAGGGTAATGGTTAGAAAGAAATTTTGAGAGCATTCACGTCAGAGTCGTCGGACCTTCCGAGACCTCAAAATACACATTAAAAAAAAGTTAACATAGAAAACATTTTCCATACCACTACAAGATGAAAGCAAGTACATTTACCTAAATTCTCCCTTCCATGCTGTCAGACATTTACAAAAAGTCCGGATAGAAATATTATACAAAATTGTTCAAGAAAAATCAAGGCAAAGTTATTTTTTTGACCTAAGTCTTTTGGCTATTGTATCTTCTTTCTCTCCCCCCTGGCCCCCCGCGGGCGGGGCCGTGACCCCCTCCGTCCCCCCTGGATCTTCCCCCAGGGCAGAGGAATGTTTTTTAAGAAAGGCTTCCGCCTCAGCAACTGTTTTAATCCTCACTCTTCCTCCTTCCCAGAACACCAGCATCCCTTCGGGTGTCACCCACTTGAACCAAATCCCGTGATCAAACAATGTTTTAGACAAGAAGGAAAATTTCCGTCTTGCATCTCGAATCTTTCTAGGAATCTGCTTCAAGATAGTGACCGTTTTTAGTTGGTAAATTAATGGACTTTCTCTCTGCAATTTCAGGATTTCCTCTCTGGTTGACCTTCTAACAAATTTCACATGTATCTCTCTAGGCACTTCATTCATCCTGGCATATGCAGAATTAATTCTATAGGCTAGGTCAATGTCCCCCCTGATCTCATCCTTAGGTTTTTGTAAATAGTCTGCTAAAATTGTACTCATAAGATCAGGTAGGCATTCACCAGATTCCTCAAGAACATTCTGAAATCTCAAAAAATATGTCATTCTTTCCATATCTATCCTAGACACATGCCCATTTATTTCCCTCACCTCATTAGAAACATTTTTAATCTCTCCCTTAGCCCCCTCCAGCCCTCCTTCCAATTCTTCATTCTTCTGTGTATTCTCCAACACTTGCTTCCGGGTATCCAATAGTTCCTTTTTAAAAGTACTATTTTCAGCCCTCTGGTCCTTTATTTCTAATATCAAAGTTTGCATAGAAGTTTCAAGAGAAGCCATCCTTTGTTCCAAATTTACAAGTGCTGCTTCTTGTGCCATGGTTAAAAGTTAGAGTCACTGCCACCAAGATGGCGTTTTCCGGGTGGGGCTGGTGGGGCAAACCAGGAGCTCAGTTCAGTTCAGGGCTGTGAAGTTGCAAACAATTCAGAAACCAAAAGAGACACAATTTCCCAAATCAGCAAATAATAATAACGAAGGTATTCCAGAGAAGAAGTCACAAATCCATCAAAAGAAAAAAAAATTCAAAAATCCAGAGAGAGTCCTGCTTTCAAAGAGACGCTGGAAATTTTCCTTAGTTGAAATAGTCAGGCAAGGGACAAAGTGAAGCCACTTCCACCGCCCATCTCGCAGCCAGAGGGAGAGAGTAGCAAAAAAAAAGAAATTTTTTAAGCTCAGCCAGACCTAGAAACAATGTTGCAGAAAGTCACAATCCACTTTCCCTTGTTAAAGACCGTCCGGAGTGAAAGTTTCCGCTTTCTCTTTGCAGAGAAGCCATTTTAACGTGCCGCTTAAATCCGAGGGGGTTTTTTTTAAAATTAAACACCCCCCTCCCAGTCCGTTCAGCCTGGCTGGCAGCAAGGAAAAAAAGGTGTTCTTTTAAACTCACTCTCTCTCGCAGCTGAAGCCTCGGCGATCCGCCCGATCTCTCCGTTCAGCCCTCTCCATTAAAGCGAATGGCACCGACAGCCGTTGGGGAAGGAAAAAACCCCCGCTAGCATGTTCCTCTCCTCCTAGGTCGCAGAGAGGAGCGCCCTCCCCACCGCCGTGACGAGGGCCGCTCCCTCTGAGCCGACCCTGCGGGAAACCTCCGGTAACCGGAGAGTTTCGCCCCCCTGGGGGGGCAGAAAAGGCAACAAAGCGGCGAGCGAGCCCTAGGCTCGCCCGTCTCCGCTGGAGCCGGATACCGGAAGTCCTAAGGGCTATTTATTGAAGTGCCTCTGAAATACACTTGGAAATACTCTTGCCTTTGCGTCTGTTGTCTAAAATCGTATTTCGTGACAGTAATATAGCAGGACCTTAAGAACATGTTAAATATTTTCTGGCAATGTGATCTTTTTCATGAGAGTGAACGCTCCACATATTTTTTCAGGAAATGATTCCCCATGTTCTACCACAAGAACATAGAATGACGCATTATACCAAATTATGCCACTTGTCTGACACAGAAATAAATATATATGTAGTAATAGGGTACCAAAGGGACGTGGTGGCTCAGTGCTAAGACGCTGAGTTTGTTGAACAGAAAGGTTGGCAGTTTGAATCATTTTCACTCTCTGAAATCCAACCTAACAGAAGCTAAAACATCATTTGATTGGTTCCAGAAAATTCCACCCCAATAACACTAATTCTGCCTCACTTCCAGCTCCATTAAGTCTTAGTCCAGGCATTCCTGCCAAATGCTAAACCATGCTACAGAATAACCCCATGTAGAAATACTGATCTTTCAATACTAACTGCTAACTCCAGCTTTTATTCAGATAAGTCACCTGGTAGTGAACCAAATGTAAGTAAATTGGAGAGGTAAGTTGCGTAATGTGGCATTTGCTGTGAGGGAAAAATGCAAGTGATGACATATACTACACTGGCCTCTGAGAATTACCTCAGTACATAGGAAAAAGATTTCAGTCTAGACCCTAGTGCTGCGTAATGGAGTGAGCTCCCATAACTTGTCCCAGCTTCTGCCAACCTAGCACTTCAAAAGCATATAAAAATGCAAGTAGAAAAAATAGGTACCACTTTGGTGGGAAGATAGCAGCATTCCGTGCACCTTCAGCGTTTAGTCATGCTGGCCACATGACTACAGAGACATCTTTGGACAACACTGGCTCTTTGGCTTAGAAATGGATATGAGCACCGCCTCCTAGATTTGAGAACGACTAACACATATGTGTGAGGGGAATCTTTACCTTTACCTAATAGGGTACCCTCAAGCTTCTTTTTACTGACCAAAGGCCCATTCTTTCCACTACTCTTCTTAAAATGGGTAAAATGGTTTTCTAAAGTATTGAACATGAAAAACACAAATGTAACATAGCATAGTTAAAAGACAAACATCCCCTAAACCAGTGGTCCCCAACCCCCAGGCTGCGGCCCACTATCGGGCCATCGCCCATTTGAAAGCGGCTCGCGTAAGCAGGGGGGGGGGGCTCGCGTAAGCAGGGGGGGGGTTGAGCAGCTCTACTCATGCAAATGGTGGACTCGGGCGCAAAGCTCCGCTTGCACAAATGGAGATGTACGCCTGTGCATGCACCTACCATTTGTTTTGCTCACATCTGAGATTCAGCCCTATCTGCCATATTTTTTACCCTATCTGCCCTTTATGGTCCACAGCCACCCTGCATAAAAATATTAACGGTAGCTCTGGTTGCTAAGAATTTCTTAGCTCTGGTTTATGATGACTTATAGCCAAGAGTCTCTGGGGTTCAGAATAGAATCTGTCTTAGTCTTGACGTAGAGCCAGGATATTAACCCAGGGGACTTCTGGATGAAAAACAAAAGATTTTACTACTAAGTAAATTACTCCTTTATTTCTTAATCAGTTCTTTCTCTTGCTCTTCTTCTAGTTACATAGAGATATGCTCATTCAAATTAGCATTTATTCTGGTTATGTACCTTTTTCTTCCTATATAGTAGCTGCTTTTGATTGATTTATGCATAATTGTTGTTTTATCTTTATTTTTATAATATAAGTAAGGCCATTTTGGTGAAGAAGGCTGGATAACAAAAATTAAAAAATAGGCACTGCTTAGTTATTTTACCTATCTAGTGGCGTATAACTTGGTAACTACTTGCTCGGCTGTACTTTCTAGATAGCTCTGCTAAGAAGTAGATATCTTCAGAAGATTTTCTCAGGAGAAAACTTGAATTTCTGGCATACTGCCTGAACTAGCAAACTGCCTTAGTTTAGCACTAATATCTGCCCTAGTGCAGAAGGGTGAGCTTATGTTTAAGAGGAAAGAAAAAGGGCAGATTTATGGAATAATTTCCATAGACACAAATCTGTCTCGTCATAACAATTCGTAATCTTTATAATCAATTTCAACAACTCTATGTTTAGGTAGTCCTCAAGATGTGACAATGGAGCCCAAAATTTCTCTGGCTAAGTAAGATAGTTGTCAGGTGAATTTTGCCCCAATTTCCAACCTTATGGCTACCGTTGTTAAGTGATTCACAGCAGTTGTTAAGTTAGTAACATGGTTGTTAAGTGAGTCTGCCTTCCCCATTAAGTTTGCTTGTCAAGGTGGCAAAGGTGATCACATGACCGCAGGACATTGCAACTGTCACAAATACATGCCAGTTGCCAAGTTTCCGAATTTTGATCACAAGCTCATGAGAATGCTTCAATATGTTGTAAGTGTAGAAAACGATCATGTCACTTTTTTCAATGCTCTTGTCATTTTGAACGATCACTAAACGAATGTTTATAAATTGTACTACGTTCCCCTTAAAAACGTTACATCAGTAGGACATATAAGCATACTATACTAAACCTACAGCTAACATACTTATTTCGCTGCTAAGACCCAGTTCGGTGTAGGGATTAAGGCACCAGGCTAGAAATCAGGGGACTCTGAGTTCTAATCCCACTTTAGGCATGACGTGAGTTGGTTGAGAGCAGCGGTGGCACAGTGGTTAGAGTGCAGTACTGTAGGCTACTTCTGCTGAACACCGGCTGCCAGCAGTTTGGTAGTTCAAATCTCACCAGGCTCAAGGTTGACTCAGCCTTTCATCCTTCTGAGGTGGGTAAAGTGAGGACCCAGATTGTTGGGGGCAATAAGCTGACTCTGTGACCCATTTAGAGAAGGCTTTAAACACTGTAAAGCGGTATATAAATGTAAATGCGATTGCTATTGACCTTGGCCAGTTGTTCACTTTCAGACTGAGGAAGAGGGAACTTGCATGTCACTTCTGAAAAATGCTGCAGGGGGTAGTTGCTGGGAGACAATACTGACTTGAAGGCACATTTTCCCCTCCCATCACTGCTGTGCCACATCAACCAGCTGATTACTGTGCACCTGCTGCTAGCTGCCTTCTGATCTTCAGTCTCGTCTCCTTGTTGCTTGCACCCAAGGTGGATGCCCTTTCTCTCCCCCCACCTCCCTTTGGTATGCTACTGGACATTAATCTAGCAGCTGAAGTGAGGAGAAGAAAGGAGAAGGCAGGCCAGGCTAGTTTCTTACAAAATAAACGGGAGGAATTATAGTTGCATACTTCACCTTAATCTGGGTCAGGGACTGACGTCTTTTTATAATAAAAGTTGGCATTTCCTACTACCCCACTTGGGAATGCCCACATGGATATCGTCGTCACCTACCACAACCATGTTGAGTGGGGTTGAGACTCTGAACTTGAAAATAAATAGCAGTTGTATTTATTTACTTCTGTACTGTGGTCCTTGCTTTGCTTTGGCTCTATCGTTTATTTTTCGTGGCCTGCAACCCCTTAGTGCAGTCCTGTGTTGGGAAAATGAGAAACAAGCCAAATAGTGCATCCCAAGGGTGATGGTTTGTACCCTTGTAAATACACTGAGGCTTGCTTTTCTAAATATTTAGATTTTGACTTCGTAAGAAGCAGTGTCTTTCCTTCAAAAAAAATTTATCGTTCTGTTGAATACTGTTTATTACTCTGTGTTCAGAAATCCTAACAACCAGCTGCCAGTGACATATTTTGGTGGCACTCTTGTTTGTGATAACAATCAGCTAATTAAACAGTAGAGCAAACCATCCAAATATATACAAGCTATAATTTCCAGGGGTCAAGGAAAAGAGTATAAATGCTTTAATTCAATTTCAACCTTTATTGTCAGTGCACAAGATATGTACAATGAGGTTGGATGAGCCTGTCTTAGTGCACCCCTACCCAACATAAATACATATTACAGTGAAAGAAAGAAAATCCCATATCCAATAAATCATACTAACAACACACAATCCTCTATATCTATATGTGCAAAACTAATATATTGCACTGATATGAACATGTTCTGCTGGCCCTACAAGTCTATCGTACTCCATACTTAGGATGTTACGTTGCATTTGGGAGTCTGACAGTAGCAGTAAGAGATAGAAGACAGTGGGAAAGAAGGAGGAAGTCTAATGCTGAAAGCTACATCTTAATGTTGTTTTTATGTTGTTGTTTTTACTTTGCTTTTAGTATTTCATTCTCTTGTGTCTTTTCTAATTTTTAACATCAGCTTGAAAAGTGTAAAGTGATTATGTACTTATAATAAAAAAAAATTTTTCCAATTTAAAAAGAAAGAAGTTGATGAGCTAATTCACAGTGTTACGCCATTTTCATCTTCTCTGCTCTGACAGTTTCCTTTCCTTGTGGGAGTAGTTGGCAGTGGTGAGAGTACTTGTCTGAATTATTCAAAGCACAATTTTCTTATGGCACAAAAAAAGAGGAGTAAGAATAGGGAGAAGAACTGAGTTTAGACAACAGTACATGAGATTAAAGGTGCAGTATGTGTTATAAGAATTCAGCTACATGTTATGGGAACCAATGTCTGGCTTATTTGGGGACATGTTATGTGCAAACAAAAATCATGTCTTGGTAACCTAAGTGTAGAATTTAGCATGTTACAAGAAGCCAACTGATCACTCTTGAAGAATCTGAAATTACATCTTTTTAAAAAAACTTTTGTACATATAAGAATTTATTTAGGAACAATTACATTCAGATTGACTTTACCGGGAATTTTGGAATTGCAAATAAGTTTAAGGCTATGTCCAGGCTAAATAAACTCTGACTGTGGTGAATTACATTTGAGAAAAGTAAGATACAATACAATGATAGCAAAGCATGTGAAGAATATATTGTTTAGTACAGAAAAGAATTAATTCTGCACTCCTACATATATTCAAGAATGATCAAGAATGAGTGTTATTGATCTCAAAAGGGGTTGAGTAGATATTTATAGGATCTCACAATAAGAACATAGTCTTGTGCACACTTATTTGGAATCACTGTTGCGCATAGAAATTTATAGATAAATGTGCACTGGTAGAATTTTAAAAGGCAAGAAATAACTACCATAACATGCTAAATATTTAGCTTGGTCTCAGTTTTTCTAATGTTAAATCTCATAGTAATCAAAACATGTAGTATTGTAATGATACTACATCTCCCCTTCGGGGAGAGGGGGCGGTCTAGAAATCAAATTAAATAAATAAACATTGTTGTCATGATGATGACAGTAATTCTCTGTGGTCATTGAAAAAGAAACTGCTTCTTCGTTTCTCTCCCCACAACTTTCAGGCTCAGAGTGGCTGCATTTTTTGCTTTGTTTATTAATATATTCCCCTAGTTTGCTGAGGAAGGAAAGTGACATATTGTGAGGTTCCTAATAAGGCTTCAGGTCCAAATAGATTGTTCTGGTGAATAACAGAATGCTAGTTCCTAAGTGTAACTTTAGTTCCTCAGTGGTTTCATTGCCTGGATCCCACATGCCTGCTGCTGAAATGCATCACGTGGGTCCCTCTAGGGAAGAGACGTGGGGATGCAAATGATGACAGATGAACACAATGGAAGTCAACATTTTATTTGCTTATGTAGCAGTAATTTCATGCCAATTTCCCTTAGGCTAATATTTCTCAACCTCAGAAACTTTGAAATATATGGACCTCAAAACCTCCAGAATTCCCCCAGTCACCAGTTGCAACCTAGTCTCTGATATTTTGGGCTAGAAATTCCCAATTCTTTAATACTGCTCTTCTGTCTGGCTGATAATTCTGGTTAGTAGATATTGATATCCACTGTGATAAAAATAACAAGAGCAAAATAGATCCAACAAGTTTTTATTTGGCTATCATTGGATTAGAGCTAGATAGTGGATATGGTTGAAGATTAAATTTTGAGCGTTTCTTCATGAATCAAATATCTCTATGCTTGGTTATATAATCTGGTTAGTTAGTTAAGGCTAATTAGAGCATATGTGTTGATTCCAAGTAGTGATTCATCCTTAAAATGGGGTGGTCCAACCCATGCTTAAGAAGACACCCCTCCCTCCCAAGAAATCATGCTGGATCTGACTGTGTTAGTTAATTTCTGGATTGCTTCCTTTTTAATGAAAGTTGCTAAGAAAGTAGGTTGCAGTTTCAAAGGTCTCTAGATGAGGTGGATTTCTGGATCTCTCTGAGTAGGGTTATAAAGCTGGGTACAGTGTAGATATGGTATTGATTTTATTTGTTGACTTGTGGCAGGACTACTGTGGAGGTGGCATTTCCATTGATACCATTATTATTATATCCTTTTGGACTGACTTAAGTGTTGGAAGTTATGGAGTTGTTGTGGTTCTCTTTCCTCTTAGGCCATTTCAAGCTGGTGATGATGAGGAGAGAGGTCTAACTCAAGGTTCCTGCTTTGTAGGATAGCTCAAGGCTTGATTCTTCTCTAAGTCCTGTTTATATAAGATTGCTGGATGGGGTCATCCATAGGCGTGGAGGTGGATGCACATCTCAGTTGATACCATCAATATTCTGTCTTGATGTCTAGAGGCTATAGGGACCTGACTGGTGGGAACAGGCTCAGTCTTAACCCTTATAATACAAGTAGCTGTGGGTTTGGGGACCATCTGATCTAGAGACTTTCCATATTCTTTCTGGATAGAGTAGCACTGCTCTAAATCTACCCAATGTGCAGTTTGGGAGATGTACAGCTCTTGTTCTAAGAGGAACAACACCAGTTATGCCTATGTCTGAATCAGGAGGCTCTCCTCATAGTCATTCATGCCTTAGTCACCTCACAGTTGGATTACTGCAATAGCTCCATATGGGCTGTGCTCAACGACCTCTCAGAAGCTGCTTCTGCTGGCCCAGAATGCAAGGATGTGAATAGGGTACCTCTCTACGAGCTACATTGATTACCAGAACTTTTGAACATAGTTTAGGATCCTGGTTCTCATTATGAAGTTTTTCATGACACAGGGCTGGGTTATTTGCACGACTGGAAAATAAGTTTTGATTATTTTTGCTCTTTGGGTTCGATCTGGCCAGACAAAGTTTGATCAGACATGGTTGACAATATTGTGTCACTTAGACAGTGTCATGAGGCAAGACACTGGAGTTATGCCTTCTCTGTTACTTTCCTGCCCTTTGGAACACAATTTCTCCTTGAGATTTGATTGGCCCCAACCTTTCCTGCCTTTCAGAGGGCATAAAAATCTGAACCTTTACTTTACTTTATTTCGATTTATATACCGCGCCTTCTCCATTGAAATGGACCCAGGGCGGTGAACCTTTTCCCAAGCGGTGGGGAAATTAAGCCAACGGAATAATTCTGTTGGTTTAATTTTTCCCAGCACTGAATGTCCTTATGTTTTGAATTTTGTTTTTATTTTTGTCATTTTATATGGACTTAATTGTTGTTTACAAATGATGTACACTGCCCCGAGTTATGTGCTGAGTGGGAGGCTTTATAAATCAAGCTAACTAAATAGATGAAAATTTATTCTGAAACCATCTGTCGGGTTGGTTAAGTTATTTTTCTGATAGGAACGATTTTGTTACATTTCCATATGGGAAATCAGTTGGGTTTAGTGGCTGAAAAGATTTAACTCACTGGATAGATTTATACATCAAACTAAGTCAGGATATTTTTTTTAAAAAGCTATATATATATTGAATAAACCAGAATAGCTTAGGTTCTCCTCACATACACATGCAAGTCATTCCTGTCTTTAGGGGGTGGTGCTCATCTCCGTTTCAAAGCTGAAGAGCCAGCGCTGTCCGAAGACGTCTCTGTGGTCATGTGGCCATCATAACTAAATGCCAAAGGCGCATGTAAATGCTGCTACCTTCCCACCAAATGTGGTTCCTATTTTTTCTATTTGCATTTTTACATGCTTTCGAACTGCTGGGTTTGCAGAAGCTGGGACAAGTAACAGGATCTTTATTTTATTTATTTTTATTTTATTAAATTTATACCCCGCCCTTCTCCAAAAGGACCCAGGGCGGCGCACAGGAATTTAAAATACAATACAAAAAGTAAAAAAAAAATTAAAAACTTATTTGATACCCATCCTGCGCTAAAAACAAATTAAAATCCCCAAATTTAAAACTGCCTAAAATAGTCATTTGTGGAGGTTATGCTAGGCCGGCTAAATGGAACAAATGTGTCTTTAAACACTGGCAGAAGAGGCGGAGGTCGGAGAAGAGGCGGAGGTCGGAGATGGTGCGAAGTTCAGGGGGTAGGTCGTTCCCAACTCCATTATGCGGTGCTAGAGATTTGAACCGCTGAACTGCTGACCTTTCTGAACAACAAGCTCAGCATCTTAGCCACTGAGCCACTGCATCCCTCAGAATAGCTTAGTTAGCATATAATGCTTGGTTCTAAACAAGCCATTGGTATGCTCTATTATGGACACCTTAATGACCAACTAGCATTTACTATATTTACCCCAAAAGAATAGGTTTCTTCTCAAAGAATTACTTATGGGTGTAGTACATTTTCTACTCGCTCTCCGGCCCTGGATCACATGGCTGTAGTTTGAGGATGCCTGTTTTAAAGCTAATGAAGATATCTGGAATTTTTAAAATGTGGTTACAATTTTGTGTTGGAGAACTGGAGTGTGTATTTAAACCTCTTACTGTGTAAGAATGTTATGAATAAGCTGTCAAGTATCTTATTTTGTTCCTCTTTTAATTTTTGTTTTCCCTTTTCCAATTGGAGGCAACTAGGAAGACCAAAGCCCTTCCCTTCTCGTCTCGTCCCTTTCCCATCTCCCCTCTCCCTTTCCTCCCCTATCTTCATGGAAGTAGAAAACTCAAGAGAAGCAAACTTCTTATTTAAGCATGGTATTTCTGTAATAAAAACGTCCTTTTGAATCTGAAGCATCTCTTTCTCGATTGTTTTAACAGGCTTGGTTCTATTCACATGCATATATTCTACTAAATATAGACTCACTGAGCTGGAAAAACTGAAATATTTCCCCTACACTTCGTTGCATAACAGTAATCATTTATACACTATTAAGTGCGATGCTACTGAGAATGGTTCTGAAAAGACCATTCCAGCATTCTACTCATATGCTTAGAAATATTTTTCTCTGGGTTTTTTTTTTTTTTTGGTCTTATTTCTTGTCAAGCCAATAACAATTTATTGAGATAACTGATCGACTTTCAAATTAGGTAGAAGGGCTCATATAGAAATGGTGATTAATTTATTTTCTCTTTGCAAAATTCATTCTAACTTCTTTATGGAAGAAAATCACCCCTCTTTTATTAAATTCTTTATTCAGAAATAGGGCATATTTATTATAATGAAATGAATCTATTGCATTAGAAAATGAGGAAATTGGATCTTTGAGAATAAATGTATTGAAATATGAATAATATTGTTTTGAAATGATGAATTTCAATGCAACTATTCTTGCTTGTTTGCTTGCTTTCATTAAGATTCAGTGTGATCTGTAGTGATTTCATAAGTACTATTTCTTTTTTTGCATTTGTATGACAATTTTGTTATCCAGGTTTATATACCAAAGTAAACAAAAGTGGTGAGGTTTTCTGCCACCTTTACTAATACATATCTGTTTAGGATGGTTACTTCTTAGTTGAGTATTGGCCTCAGTGCTTCTTCTCTTTTATCCTTCTGAAATCTGTATTCTTTCATGTCTATTAAACATACTGTCTTTCCATTTCTTTCTCCTCTTTTGAGGTCAATTTTTTTTAGGGGAGGGCTCTATGCAGTGTTGGGATTCATAATTTTTTACTACTGGTTCTGTGGGTATGGCGTGGCTTGGTGGCCGTGGCAGGGGAAGGACACTGTAAAATCTCCATTCCCTCCCCACTTCAGGGGAAGGTTACTACAAAATCCCCATTCCTTCCTGATCACCTGGGACTCGGGAGGCAGAGAATAGATGGGGACGGGGCCAGTCAGAGGTGGCATTTACCGGTTCTCTGAACTACTAAAAATTTCTGGTACTGGTTCTCCAGAATTGGTCAGAACCTGCTGAATACCACCTCTGGCTCCATGTTTTATCTGATCACCTTAAACTTCCTTGTCAGTTTGCATGACCTAGTAGGGGGGGGGGGAAGAGAAACTCGTGTTATGTGAATGAACAGTATATTAATTACAAGCTGTTCAATATTTGTCAGGTCATTTCTCTCTTATTTTGTCTTCTCAGAGTCTTTTTTCTCTTTAACTTTCTGACTGGTACTTGGATTCAATATTCCCCTAAAATATCATTTGGTCTAGTCCAGTCATTGCTTTGTTTCAATCAAAAATTAGCATATGATAACTTTACATATGCAAAACATAGCATCTGCAAAAAACAGCAGGTGCAACTTTGTAGGGAAATATTAGAATTAAGCTATAAATGGGCTGTCAAGCTATTTTCCTAAAATATAGAATTTGCCATTTTATGAAGATCTTGGTTTTATCAAGCCTGGGGCATGGCAAAGAGGATAATCTTATGTAAATGGAAAGGAATATATTTTCCTGATGAATTTAGATAAGAGCCTTATCTATTTTTGAAAAGATTTTTGCTCTAAAAATAAGAACATAAAGCAATAGATTTCCATATGATCCAGATGGAATAATAAGATTGAGGATTGAATTTGTTCTGTATTGATGCTAAATGAAAATTATATGGATATTTCTTCTTTTTTTTCTGTTACTAGTTCTCCCACATTTTCTTTTTATTGTGTTTAATCACCCCCATGTACATTTTTTTATTACAAACCACTATATTTTTACCAGTATTGTAATGGCATGTATTCTACTGTTAATAATAATTAGAAAATCAAAACAAATGAAAGAAAAATGTGTTTATGTGAAACTACAAGAAAGAATGTAATTGTAATAGATCTGATTGAAGGTGGATTAATCTTATTGAGTGGAATGTGGAAAAGTGAAATTAAGTTTAATTATTAAGGAAAGGATTAAAGTGCATGTCAGAAAGTATAAATTGGTATCATTAGGTAGTTGTGAATGCCCATGAAAGTAGGTATCTGGAGTAATCTTGAACGGAAGGATATTAAAAATCTAATATATTAATTTTGATTTGATTTGGTTAATGTTACACTTAAATGACAAAGGAAGAACCAGGCTTAATTGACGTGATTCTAGAGAAAAATGACTTGGTCAGATGACTTGAATGAATGAATGGGAATGAGGTAAACGTTGGGACTGTTCAGAGTTGAATGAAAATGATGTTTGTTTATCGCATAGTTGCTAAGAAATATGCATTTTTAATTAATTCAGGGTTTATGTTTTAGCCTGTTCATATGTACACATGGAAAAGGAAGGAATACGGGTAGTCCTCAACATATGACCACAATTGAGCCCAAAATTTATCTTGTTAAGTGAGAAATTTGTTGTTAGTTTTGCCCTATTTTACAACTTTTTGTTAAGTGAATTGCTGCAGCTGTTATACTAGTAACATATAACTAGATAGAGTGCTCCTGGAGGCTGGGGGGGGTGCAAAAACCAGCCCATTTTTTGCTTGTTTTTGCCCTCCCCAGCCCCCAGGAGCACTTGGCAGGCCTCCCAAAGTCTATGCACGTCCATTTTTGAGAAGGGGGGCAAAAATGCTATATTCGCTGTATAAGACGCACCCAGATTTTTCACCCTCCTTTTTAGGGGAAAAAGGTGCATCTTATACTCCGAAAAATACAGTAGATAGAAGAAGATAGATTTGTATTCCAACTTTATTATTTTTTGTTCTGTCGATGGCCTCCAAATAAACAATAACCCAAACTTGGCTGTTGGCCACTGTTAATTAAGCAAGATAACAAGTCCTTTGGCTGTGAGCCCAGAAAACTCATGGCACAAGCTTAGCTTTTGCAGCGACCTTTCACACAGACATTCAAAACTCCTTAACAGAATAGGCACGGGCTTGAACTCACAGACGGACATTCATGGCTCCTTTCAGAACGGTTATTTTCTGCAAATGTCCCCTCCCATTGCCTCACCTATAAGCTCTCTTTGGAGGGGCCAATCAACAACCACCCGGTGCTTAATCATCGTCTGTGAGCCTGCCTACAGAGTTGCTGCCTCCGCCTCTCAGCTCTTCTCACTCTAGCGTCAGGGACAAACTGCCTTTGATCCTCTCCACTGCTCCATGACTCAGGTGCCTCCTGGTGGCCAACCAGCCTCTCTGGTCCCTGCTCTGAGTCCGAACACCCCCCAGGGCCTTCCTCAGCTTCCAGGGCAGACTCAGATTGTGCCTCACTATCAGAGTCCATCAGGGCCATAACATTTTTACAAATAACTCAAGGCAGCGAATATATTCAACATACCTTCCTATTCCTATTTTCCTCACAACAACAGCACTGTGAGATGATTTGGGATGACATAGACATTGAGCTATAATATACATTTAGTATTAAATATGTCCCAGTATTAGAAATATTCCCTTATGTAATTTTTCATTGTAGCCTTGCCTGCCCCCCCCCCGATTTTGATTGCATTTCCAGATTTGATGTCTGTGAAAGACATTACACTCTTGTCATATTAGCATATGATTCTGATGTGAGTTAAGTTTTAAGAACTGCCAAATCTTTTCTGTTTAATACCCAAATGTTTATATTTTAATTAATATTACTTGATAGTGAGATTGTTCAGTGCTTACTGTTTTATTGATACGCTCTCCGCTATTATTACTAGGAGTTCTGGAAGAAGCAGAATTCTACAACATTGGGTCTCTAATCAGATTAATAAAAGACAGACTGGAGGAAAAGGATTACACCATAACCCAGGTGGGTTGGGAAATGGCAGAATTATATTTAAGAGAAATTGAAAAGAAAAGTGCCCAGAATGTTAAGCTTCATTTTACAAAAAAAATTGAACAACGATAAATGTTACAAGACTGGGAATAAACAAGCCAGCATTTAATTGTTAATTGTTAAATTAATTGTTTAATTCAGTTAATTTTGGGGTATTTATTAGACATAATTAGTGTTAATTATGCAATTGGAAAGAATGATTCTTGATTTTTTGGGGAAAAGATCATATGTGGGAGCTGTGAAAAGGCAGCACTCTTGGCACTTGGTCTTTGATTGTTGTTATAAGAGAAGTGAGAAGCTGGAAAACCACCTAGGATTTCACATATTAAGTTACTTGTCCATCTATTTTCCGTTCTGACTGGCAGCAATTCTCATACAGTACTGCAGCTTTTCCCAACCAGGTGCCTTCCAGATGTGTTGGCACAATTTCAGTTTCAACCTCCAATGATCAAAGCAATATGGGCTGGGAATTCTGGAAATGAAATCCCAACCCATCTGGAGGTTGCTGAAATGAGGAAATCTGTACTTTTAGATCTTTTTTCACTGGAGATACTAAGTTTTTCAAGGCGGGTTGCACTTTTTCTTCTCATGTGTGGTCTTGCTCTGAATCTCCATGTGAGAATAGTGCAAAACGTTTCATTTCAAGGCAATGAAATTTTTCAGGCATGACATTTGATGTCCCTCTCCTCCTTCGGAGTTCAGAACAGCTCACTCCTTTTGCCTTATAATGAACCATATCATTCATATAACACCACTACTTATTTTGATTGCCAGAAAACTCTGGATCCTTAGCCCAGCCCTGCCAGAAGATGCTCACTTGGTGAACTCTAGCTCTTCTCCTTGCTCATCTAAAATTTTTCAGTCTGATGCACATGTGCAGATGTTCCAACAACTATCAATTGCTTCTGTCTTTTCTGTAGCAAAGAGCAGTGATGGCTAACCTTTTTCTCCTTGCGTGCCAAAATTGCATGCACGTGATAGCACATGTGCACGTGTGACAGCATGCGTGCATGAGCCCACGCCGATAATGCAATGCACCCCTTGCCCATGTGCGCATGCATGCGACGCCCATGGTCCCCCTCACATGCATGTGACCCCTCCATGCATGCGTGTGAAACCCCCCTGCACCCCGTTTTGTGTCTAGCAGACCTCCCTGAAGCCTCCTGAAACCAAAAATGGGGCATGCGTAGGGGGGTGTTTCAACACACACACGTGTGTGTGTGTGGGGGGGGGGTCACATGCATGCGAGGGGGGCCACGGGGCATGTGCACATGTGCAAGGGGTCGCCATCTCCGTGCGATCCCCCCTGTGCATGTGCGCACATCTCCCACATTTATGCAGCAGAGACCCGAAAATCAGCTGGCCGGTGGGAGGCTCATGCACATGCACAGTGGAGTTCAGCTCGGCGATGGCTTGCGTGCCCACAGAGAGGGCTCCATGTGCCACCTGTGGCACACATTCCATAGGTTCGCCATCACAGGCATAGAGTTCTCTTCCCTACAACCCAGAACTCAGGATGGGAAGCAACTGCCTAGCTTTCTTTATTAATAGATAATCTGGACAGGTAGACAGGAAAGTCCTTTCTGACATGGTCTGTTGTTCCTTGTTCTGTTTCTTCTAGGTGCCACCAAAGCACGTCTACAGAGTACTGCAATGTCAGGAGGAAGAGCTCACACAAATGGTTTCTACAATGTCAGATGGGTGGCGCTTTGAACAGGTATGCAAGATTATTTCATTTATTTATTACATTTATTAAAAGTTTACGAATATAGGTTTCCCAGTGTAGAATTTGATAGAGATTTCAGAATCTTCAATTTTTTAAAAATAGAATATGCAGTCATGCTTCACATATTCATCTTTCTTGGCTCTTAAAAGTAATTCATGAACCAAATTCAAAGATGGAAAAAAAACATGCTATCGACCTAATAAAAATTATTAGCCACTTCTGACTCCATGCTTGGGAATAAGTTCCACTAAACTGTGCGGTGCTTAACTTTTTAATAAACCTGTGTTGTTGTGCAAGACATTTCATGCAATCCTGTGCCCAATTATCACTGTTTTCAGTGCTTTTTAATAACCACAGATGAGACTGCAGACATATATTGTGAATTGGCAATACTTCCAATTCTTAGACTAAGCTTAAGATTTATAGATTTTTCAGATCCTAGAACATTCCAAACTTAATTGGAGATCGAGGGGAAATATTCTTTAGTTCTTTCTGGCATGATAAAAAAATATTTTGGCATATTGAATTTTTTCTGGCTCTATTGAAAAACGTGGTCAAGCTTCTTTTGTTTCTTGTCATATGAAGACCACTGTGGAGGACAATGCGCTCACATTAAGTCTTCTGCACTAATCCTAACATTTGCCCTCTTATGTTCCTTTTCAGA
The DNA here is from genome assembly GCA_039707465.1 of Rhabdophis nuchalis. Lineage (NCBI taxonomy): Eukaryota > Metazoa > Chordata > Lepidosauria > Squamata > Natricidae > Rhabdophis > Rhabdophis nuchalis. Next base: position 94,285,910 of record CM077648.1, on the reverse strand, counting down.
CCAGAAATGCTCCCACATTTTGCATCATTTGGCCTAACAAACATTCATTCATCTCTTTCTACAGTTGGTGAATATTGGGTCATCCTATAACTATGGGAATGAGGATCAATCAGAATTCCTGTGTGTTGTCTCGAAGGAACTGTGCAGCTCACCCAGTGGCCTCTGTTCTGAGTCCAGCCGAAAACTGAAGGTTAGAGCAGTCCTTAAAATGTAAATGGCTACGTTCTAAACTCTCTTTTCAGCTATCAAACGGCAAATGTGTTAAGACTTGCTCTTTGTTGTTCCCTATCATGTCCAACCTACTGTAGTTTTAGAAATGTTTATTTCTAAGCCAATGGTCCATGTTTTCTGCCTTTCAAAAATATTATTTCTGGAATGAGTGAAGACTCTTTTTACAAGGAGAGATGGAACAGAATTACATTTTGATACCTATTTCCTTTCATAGATACGATAATCAAAATTTAAATAAATGTGTAGTTCTTCAGAATTGTAAGCATCTTGCTTACATCTGCCTGGTATTGTCCGGCTTGGTTTTCTGTTACCTGAAATTCCAGAGTGAGGGATTTTCTGAAGTGAGGTGGTTAATCCCAAGTTCTTCATTGACGAAATATTAATCACATAATGTGTTTATGTATTTACATGTAAGTACATGATCTAGTTCAGCAAAGGTAACATGATGCCTTTGAGAGAGATTGTGTCCACTAGTCTCCCTATTCCATCTCACTTTTTAATAGATTTTTTAAATTAAAAAGTAAAACAGGTGAACAGAAGGTGACATATATGACAAAGATGACAAAGCACATATATTTTCAGGAATGGGGAACTAATCAGATCTGTAGATAACATCAAGCTAACAGGAATAGCCCATACTCCAGAAGAAAGGTTTAAGATGCAGAAGGATCTTGACTTGAACATTGAGGCCTATCTGATGAAATGAAATTCAAGAATGTGAATAGTAAAGTTCTACTTTCTAGGCAGGAAAAACCAAATGCAAAGGTACAGAATAGGTGGTACCTGGCTCAAGAGAGTAACTGTGAGATGGATCTTGGAGTCCTAGTGGACAATCAGTTAAATATGACCCAGCAGTATGCGGCTACTGCCAAAAAAGCCAACATAGTCCTAGGCTGCATTAACAGAGGGATAGAATCAAGATCATTTGGAGTGTTGATTCCATTTTATAATGACTTGATAAGGCCACACTTGGAATACTGCACCCAGTTTTGGTTGACACAATGTAAAAAAGATGTGGAGACTCTAGAAAGAGTGCAGAGAAGAGCAACCAAGATGATTAGGGGACTGGAGGCTAAAACATATAAAGAACAGTTGCTTGAATTGGGTGTGTCTAGTTTGATGAAAAGAAGGACTAGGGATGACATGATAGCAGTGTTTCAATATGTTTTGGGGGTTGCCACAAAGAAGAGGGAGTCAAGCTATTCTCCAAAGCACCTGAAGGCACAAGAAACAACCAATAGAAACTAATCAAGGAGAGAAGCAACCTAGAACTAAGAAGAAATTTCTGACAGTTACAATTATTCAGTGGAACAACTTGCCTCCATAAGTTGTGAAGGCACCAGCCAAGAAGAGATTGGAGAACCATTTGTCTGGACAACTTCTTGCCTGAACAGGGGGTTGGACTAGAAGACCTCCAAGATCCCTTCTAACTCTATTATTCTGTTATTCCCTAGTCTTAAAATTATTCTCTCAGGCTTTGGGCTATCCCAATTAACTAAATCCAAAGCTGAAGCTCTGTTCCAGAACCTTTTACAAAAGAGGTAGAATCACCAGGCCCCTACTAGGGATATTCCTATTTCTGTTGTTCCTTCCTTAGGTGCCGCCTGCTGCAACACAGAATCCTGAGGAACAACAAGAACCAGAACCAGAACAGCAGAATGATGATGAGCTGCAGCTGCAAGACGTTGAGGGGCAGGAGGAGGCACCAGTGCAAGCTGATGGGGGAGGTGCTTCAAAAGAGGGTGCATGGAATGCATGTGTGGGCATCAAGCAATACACAGAAGCTTAAGGCTGGTGAGAGGTGGGGGCAAAAACTGTGCATTTGGCAGCTGTTGCACTTTGGTCTAAACCAGGGGTCTGCAAAGTTGGCTCTTTTAAGACTGGTAGACTTCAACTCCCAGAATCCCCCAGCCAGCCTAGCTGGCTGGGGAATTCTGGGAGTTGAAGTCCACCAGTCTTAAAAGAGCCAACTTTGCAGACCCCTGGTCTAAACTGTTTATTTTAATACTAAATTTGTAGCAAGCTCCATCAACCCAAAATTCCACCGATTCTTTTTCTTCTTGTGACCTTTTAGAGGCCTTTTCCTTTCTGCTCTTTCCATTTTGCACTCCTTTCCCTTTTCTTGTTATTTTTTTTTCTTTGATCCCTCTTCCCATCCCGTCTTTTCCTCCATGAGCCAAGAATCCTGCATTGTAGACTAGTTTAGATTTTTTCCCTTTGGGCCTCTCTTTTCCATTCTGTTTCCATAAACACAACACATCGTCTGCACCGTCACACCTTTTATCCTTGACTCACCCGGCACCTTCCTTTTCATTGGATTTTTTTTTATTTTTATAAGGTGTAGATATCTGGGAGGGACGCGGTGGCTCAGTGGCTAAGACGTTGAGCTTGTCAATCAGAAAGGTCGACAGTTTGGAGGTTCGAATCCCTAGTGCCGCATAACAGAGTGAGCTCCCGTTACTTGTCCCAGCTTCTGCCAACCTAGCAGCTCAAAAGCATGTAAAAATGCAAGTAGAAAAATAGGACCAACCTTTGGTGGGAAGGTAACAGCGTTCCGTGAGCTTTTGGCGTTTAGTCATGCGGGCCTCATGAACACAGAGACGTCTTTACAGCACTGGCTCTTCGGCTTTGAAATGGAGATGAGCACTGCCCTCTAGAGTCAGGAACGACTAGCATATATGTCCAAGGGGAACCTTTACTTTTAGATATCTGGACTGAGACCATTCTGAATTGGTCTTCCAGAATAAGCCTCATTATTGGAGTATCACAGTAGAAGATTAAAGGCAGGAGAAGAGGGGCTGTTAAATGATCTCTGAACATACAAAGCAGCCTTTAAAAAAAATGAAATGGAGAATGACCTTTTTGACTTGGCTGTATCTTTTCTTATGGGTAGGATTTTTCCAGGGTCTCATACGAAAGTTTTTCTACCTCTGTTCTTTGAGATATCATTAACTGGAGAAGCCAGAGACCGGGTTTGCTTCTTCTGCATGCCAATTGTGTGCTATGCTTTTGGCAATCATGCATCCTCCCATCAATCAACAATATATTGTTACTTATATTGTGAATCTAAAAGAAAAACCAAAGTTTCGTATTGCAAAAAAACAAAACCAGCCTGTTTTTTGCGGAGGGTAAATTTTGCAACTTGTATTTTCTTACTATCTTCGTTACTCAACTGTATCAAGGCACCTCCTGTTTCTTGCCAATCTTCCTTTTACTTGGAAACCAGAATGTTTTGTAATGTAGTATCTTCTTCCTGGACAGAGAAAGGTTTTGCTATTGCTTCTGCTGGGAAGACCGTCTCCTTTCCTGCTTGAGTCATGCCTGCCTCAGAGAGTACATTGCCTGTCAGCTTTATTGTACACTCCCTCTACCTTGGCTGTTTTCCAGCTCCAGGGTTTTTCCCCCCCTTTGGCCCTTTCCTTCACTTTTCTCTTCATTCATATAAACTCAACAGACCTTCTGCCATGGCCATCAACAGCAGTATAATGTTTGTAGAAGTATCTCCCAAGTGGTTTGGGTCAAACGAGGGTTGGCCTTCAGTAGCACATCAGTGCATTGTCTTCTTTCCTCTCCCCAAATGTCTCCTGAGGCAGTGGCCGCAAACTGTGCAGCCCCATACTTGGTTGGACCCCATAAAGCAGGGGTCTGCAAAGTCGGCTCTTTTAAGACTGGTGGACTTCAACTCCCAGAGTTCCCCAGCCAGCATAGCTGGCTGGGGAATTCTGGGAGTTGAAGTCCACCAGTCTTAAAAGAGCCGACTTTGCAAACCGCTGCCATAAAGTAACCACATGCCTTGGGGGACAAAAGAGCGAGATACTCCACTTTTGGGATTCCTGACTGGATCCAAACATGGAAGTAGGCGAAAGGTATAGCTCCTCTTGTCATCCCCTTCGAGATCTTTTTTTTTTTATATTGAAAAAGTTTTATTGGTTTTACATTTAACAGGGTAAGGTAATGGTTACAAAGAAATTTTGAGAGCATTCACGTCAGAGTCATCGGACCTTCCAAGACCTCAAAATACACATTAAAAAAGTTAACATAGAAAACATTTTCCATACCACTACAAGTTGAAAGCAAGTACATTTACCTAAATTCTCCCTTCCATGCTGTCAGACATTTACAAAAAGTCCGGATAGAAATATTATGCAAAATTGTTCAGGAAAAAATCAAGGCAAAGTTATTTTTTTGATCTAAGTCTTTTGGCTATTGTATCTTCTTTCTCTCCTCCCTGGCCCCCCGCAGGCGGAGCCGTGGCCCCCTCCGTCCCCCCTGGATCTTCCCCCAGGGCAGAGGAATGTTTTTTAAGAAAGGCTTCCGCCTCAGCAACTGTTTTAATCCTCACTCTTCCTCCTTCCCAGAACACCAGCATCCCTTCAGGTGTCATCCACTTGAACCAAATCCCGTGATCAAACAAGGTTTTAGACAAGAAGGAAAATTTCCTTCTTGAATCTCTAATTTTTCTAGGGATCTGCTTCAAGATAGTGACCGTTTCTCGATGATAAGTTAAAGGTTTCTCTCTCTGCGCTTTCAGGATTTCCTCTCTGGTTGACCTTCTAACAAATTTCACATGTATCTCTCTAGGCACTTCATTCATCCTGGCATATGCAGAATTAATTCTATAGGCTAGGTCAATGTCCCCCCTGATCTCATCCTTAGGTTTTTGTAAATAGTCTGCTAAAATTGTACTCATAAGATCAGGCAGGCATTCACCAGAATCCTCAAGAACATTCTGAAATCTCAAAAAATATGTCATTCTTTCCATATCTATCCTAGACACACGCCCATTTATTTCCCCCACCTCATTAGAAACATTTTTAATCTCTCCCTTAGCCCCCTCCAACCCTCCTTCCAATTCTTCATTCTTCTGTGTATTCTCCAACACTTGCTTCCGGGTATCCAATAGTTCCTTTTTGAAAGTACTATTTTCAGCCCTCTGGGCCTTTATTTCTGATATCAAAGTCTGCATAGAGGTTTCAAGAGAAGCCATCCTTTGTTCCAAATTTACAAGTGCTGCTTCTTGTGCCATGGTTAAAAGTTAGAATCACTGCCACCAAGATGGCGTTTTCCGGGTGGGGCTGGTGGGGCAGATCAGGAGCTCAGTTCAGTTCAGGGCCGTGAAGTTGCAAACAATTCAGAAACCAAAAGAGACACAATTTCCCAAGTCAGCAAATAGTAATAACGAAGGTATTCCAAAGAAGAAATCACAAATCCATCAAGAAATTTTTTTTTTCCAAAAATCCAGAGAGAGTCCTGCTTTCAAAGAGACGCTGGAAATTTTCCTTAGTTGAAATAATCAGGCAGGGACAAAGAGAAGCCACTTCCACCGCCCATCTCAGCCAGAGGGAGAGAGTAGCAAAAAAAGAATTTTTTTAAACTCAGCCAGACCTAGAAACAATGTTGCAAAAAGTCACAATCCACTTTCCCTTGTTAGAGACCGTCCGGAGTGAAAGTTTCCGCTTTCCCTTTGCAGAGAAGCCATTTTAACGTGCCGCTTAAATCCGAGGGGGGGTTTTTTAAAAATAAACACCCCCCTCCCAGTCCGTTCAGTCTGGCTGGCAGCAGGAAAAAAAAGTTTTTTAAAGACTCACTCTCTCCTCGCAGCTGAAGCCTCGGGAGTCCTTCTGACTGAGCCGATCAGCCCTCCTCATAATTGTGAATGGCGCCGTCTTCCTTGGGCGAAGGGAGAACCCCCCGCTAGCATGTTCTCCCTCACCTGAGCCGCGCCGGGAGCCGCTTCCTCCACCGCCGTGGGGGGCGCGCCCCCCGACGAGCCGGCCCTACGGGAGACCCTCAAACAAGAGGAGTCTCGCCCCCGTTGGGGGGCAGAAGAAGAAACAAAGCGGCGAGCGAGCGCTAGGCTCGCCCGTCACCGCAGGAGCCGGAACCGGAAGCCCCCTTCGAGATCTTAACAGGAAAAAGCCAGACAATTAAATAAAAAAGGGCTGCAATGTACAATGTACTCAGGTATCTCCCCTCAGGACTGGGTAGATGGGGAAAGGATTAAGTTGTTTCTGAAGAACAACAGTCATTCCCCAAATCCATCAGGTGCTTCCAAAAATAATCAGATCTTCCTTAGTATTTCAGGAAAGGCTGCAAACCTCTTAGCCTCAGGAAGTCAGAATCTGTCACTCCCTCATATCACAAGACATTCAGTCATGTTCTTGAAGTAGAAAAGAATTGTGAGGGATGGCTCCTCCATGCTCTTGAACCCCATATTTCCCCTCAGACTAGAATCTCTCATATCTCTACTATGAATGTCCCTGTGACAGAAATTTCACAAAGATATGAAAGATGGACCCACAAATCCCCGAAGACAGGAAAATGGAGATCCCCAACACAAAGCAAATATTTTCCCAGCTATAAGAACCACCCTCTTTGTGAGGGGACAGACAGAATTTACTTCTTCACCTCTTAGGATATTTGTGGGTACAATCACCCCATAAGGTAACAGTATATAATACAACAAATATGTAGGTTTATTGAGTAAAAGCTTCAATATAGTTGTTCATTTAGTATATTTCTCAATTCTAACACAGCTAAATAGAGGTACACATTGCTGATCAATCCAATTTCCCCAAATAATGGATTATAAGTTACTAAAGTTGTTTTAAAGGTCCTTGACTAGATTTCCTAGAGTGGGAAAGACACTGAGAGAAATATAATGCAAAAGTATCAAACGAAATACAATAAATAAGTTCTTAAACTCTACCTGCACTCTCTTCATTAACTCTTCACTCAGAGTTCTTCTTCATCTCCTGTTTCAAAGCATCTATAGTATCAGACCCGTGATGGTGAATCTATGGCACACATGCCAGATATGGCACACAGAGCCCTCTCTGGGGGCACGCCCGCCATCGCCAGCTGCTCTTCTGGTTTCCAGGGTGCACATGTGCTCTGGCCAACTGGTCTTCATGGGTGCTGGAGCACCGGAAAATGGCTGAAAAACAGCCCCCAAAACGCCTCCAAAACAGGCATGCATGCACCGGCCAGCTGGTCTTTAGGTTTCCAGTGCTCCAGCTGGCAATTGTGTCAGAAACCCGAAGACCAGCTGGCCGGTGTGTGCATGCCTGGTTTTTGGTTGTTTTTGGCCATTTTTGGCCAGCTGGTCTTTGGGTTTCCAGCATTCTGACACACGCACTTATGTGTGTTCTGGTTTGGGCACTTAGTCCAAGTAGGTTCATTATCACTGTATTAGACCTTGATCAACTACTTTTCATCAATCCTATCAAATATTGTTACAATTTCCAAATTGTAGAAAAATATTTGAGTGGATCTTAATTGTGGAAGATATTCTTTTTTATTTTTTATCCTGCCTTTCATTATTATTATAGATAACTCAAAGCAGCAAATATATCTAATACTTCCTCATTGTTATTTCCCAACAATAATCTTGGGCAGAGAGAGAGAGACTCGCCCCAAATCACCCAGTCAGATTTATGTGTAAGGTAGAAGTAGAATTTATAGTTTCCTGGTTTCTAGACTGGGCGCTTTAGCCACCAGGCCAAACTGACTCTCTAGTACTTTACAAGGGGCACTTCTTGGTACTTTTAATCTTTTAATCATTCTTTGTTATTCATTGCTTTAGTGTACTCAGTCATGCTATTGAATTTCCATGCACCTAGGTTTTGGATGGACTGTATATATTTATTAAACTAAGTATTTATCATATAGTTTATTAGGCTTATCTATTATGATTCTTAGAAGAGGTTGTTTGCTGGTCATACATTCAACTGAAATATCAATTGTCTATGGATCAATTAGCTCAAATCACTTTTCCAGTATACCATATTTTTCGGAGTATAAGACACACCTTTTTCCCTCAAAAAAGGGGCTGAAAATCTGGGTGCGTCTTATACACATACATTTTTTTGCCTCTAGAAACCCCGCCCCTTTCACCAAAATAGTCGTGCATAGCCTTTAAGAGGCTTTCAGAGTGCTCCTGGGGGCTGGGGAGGGCAGAAATGAGAGAAAAAGGGGCTGTTTTTTGCTCATATTTGCCCTCCCCCCCAGTCCCTAGGAGCACTCTATAAGCCTCCTAAAGGCTATGCTTGCCATTTTGGGGGGGGTGGGGTGGACGGGACAGGCCCATTTTCACAAAAAACAGGCCATTTTGGGGAGGCCTGTAGAGTGCAAAAACTTTTTTTAAAAATTTGCTTCTTCAAAATCTTGGTGTGCTTATACTCCGGTGTGCCTTATACGCCGAAAAATATGGTACTTTTGCTACCTCAGTCATGGCCAAGGCTTCTACTCTATGATTCAAAGAGAAAACTGAATCCAAATTATGTCAAGAAATCCGACTGGGAAAAGAAGGAGCTCACACAAGTTATGAACAACTAATTAAGGTTGCTGCTGCTTTCATGGTGGATTCTTAGCCAGTTAGTGTTGCCTCAAGGAAGTAATGGTGGCTGATAAATAGGAAACTTAACCCTAAATTCAAATTGGGCCTAATATTGGGGGGGTGTATATATAGTAACCTCGGAAAATCAGAGGTAAGGACACATCTTAGCAAAAAAAAAGTTATTCATCATCACTCATCACTGGACCATTCGTTTTATGGCTGCCTTTTACTAGAACCAAATTGAATCCTTTTTTCTGAAATCCCAATTCCAGGATTTAGTTAAAAAGGATTGCCTCATACTAAACATTGGATGACCAGTCAAGATCTATCTGAGCAGAATGGAGAAATATAACTCTTTATTTGGGGGAGAGATGATTTCTCAGAACTATAAAGCCACATTGTCCATTCTCACCAGGTGGATCAAAGCTTGCATCAGACTTTCCCATGAGACGTAGAATAAGGCTGCCCTGTAGGGAGGTCTTGGACACTCCCCTAGAAAAACAGCCCCTTTGGCTGCCCTCAATGCTAGTGTACACTTGGGAGATATCAGTGGGGCTTCCATGTAGAACTCTTGTGTCTTTCTTTATAAAACAGTGTCAACAAAAGCATTTTAAAAATTGCAGAAGATAACTGATAACAAGAACTAAGATTCCATCTTCAGAGACAGCCGTGGCACGTTTCACTGTAGGAAAACTGTAACTTTTTTTTCTGCAATGGGAACAAACATTCAACCCATCCTGATACATTAAAAAAGAGAAAATATTTGTCCGCAAAGATCTACTGTATAATGTATACATTGTTCATGCACTTCTTAAGGGTTTCTTTTCTTCCCTTGTGATCCGGAATATCAGTCCAAAACTGGGAAGGAGGTATACTCTCACAGAAAGCAATGCCAGATATTTTATAGCTTTGCCTATGAAATGAAGGGGAAGGAAAAAAGTCCTTAAAATGCCATGTCTTTGCTGTAGAAAAACAAAAACAAAACCCACCTTCATTGTAAATCTAATTTTCTGTTTGGATTAGATTACCAGCAGCAATCCAGTACTGATTTAGGCACTCTTAAAACCATTGATTTCATCTGTAATCAGAATAGAGAATATGGTAATCAGCTTTACCATTTAAGGTTTTCTAATACTGTCTGGCTCATTTTGTAGGAAGAATACTATTGTTGGCCCTTTGTATGGAGGTGCCCATATTTACTGTCTTCTCACTGTGTAAATTCTTTGCTGTTGAGCAACATTGGCCTTTTCCAAGGATTAATGGGCTTGACATGTAGATGAGTTTTGTCTTTTGTTGTAAAGGAAGGATCAAGGCATCCCTAAGGCTCAACTCGCAAAGCGCTTCTTTCTGTGATCACCTGCATGGGGAGGCTCTAGCAGAAAAGGTTTCTTAATCTTTTGTCTCTGCAGGAATGTCTTGGCTCTCTGCTGTGGCCTGAAGGTCAGGTAGTCTTTGAGACCACTGGTGCTCTGTATTCACCTGATTCCCCTCCTGCCCTCCAGCTGCTTTTCTAGCTACTACTTTTAGCTTTTCTCTTGCATCCTGTTCATTTGTTTTGTCCTCACTTCTCCCGTTTCCTGCCCTTGTTCCTCCTTGCCGGTTTTTTTGAAGCTGTTACAAACCAGATGTCTCAGGATATGATGCTAACGATGATCAATGTCTCTCTCTTTTTAAAGTTAACTTTTAAATCTTTATTTTTGTACTGTTATTTAAAAAAAAAACAATGGGGTGGGTTGTTAGAATAAGATGAAATATTGTATTTTCCAGTTTCTAAGCAGCACCCTCTAATTGCTGCCTGTTCTGCTATTTGGCAAAACACTGGATTACTTTTCTTACCCTTGTGTTAACTGTTGGGAGACGTGGCATGCACTTTCAGGAACTAATTTTCTCCATGGCCCTCAAAATCAACTTTCCATGCTGTCACAGCTTCCCCTGCTGGGGAGAACAACGTAAAACAGACAGAACTTTCCTTCTAGCCTTGGAAGTTTCCAGGCTTGCTCAGTGTGGGAATAGACAAGAAAAGGACCTCAGGAGCTTTTAACAATGAATGCATCCTGCTGCAATGAATGTCCCGCAATCCCTGTGGCTCTTTGTGGACGACCATCTCTGTTAAATGAGTTCTAACATTTTGGCCTGCAGGAATACCCTTGCAGTGCAGAAGAGAGGAAGCATTGAAGAGATGCAGTACCTCCATCTTTGTTCTTTGCATTGCATAGCGAGGTTTCCCCCCCCCCCCCAGAGTTCCATTTTTAGCTGAAAAGGGCAGCATAAGAAGTTGTGTAAGAAAATACATCCCCTTTTTTTTGTAGAAAGAAACCAGCTGGAGTGTTTCTCCTTCGGTAGATATGCTTCTAGATGGAGAGCTTGGCTCGTGTTCAAATAACAATTCTTCCTTGGGAGCAGATCCAATAATAAACCTTATGCCTTTAGACTGAGAAGGAGAGTGTTGTCCTTCTTGAGCAAGATTTTATTATTCCTGAAAGTACATCACTAAGAAGATCGCGTTGGCTTGGTGTGAACTGCACCAGATTTTACCGAAACACAGCAGTGTCTTGAGGGAAAAGTCAAGAGAGGCGTTGGAGGGTGGGGCGGTGTGTGTATGTGTGTGTGTGTGTGCAATCTTTCGATACGAGCCCCATCACCTCCGTACACATGTTGTGACGTCATAATATGTACTACAAAGGGTAGGCTTTGCAGTGCAGTTTTACTTTTCCACCCCCCCCCCCCCGATTGGATGAAAACAAGCTATGGTAGATGTTGCTGTTGAAACGTGCCACATGAAGATCTAAAGCAGGAGTGTCCAAACTTGGGAACTTTAAGACTGGCGGACCTCAACTCCCAGAATTCCCCAGCCAGCCATGCTGGCTGGGGAATTCTGGGAGTTGAAGTCCGCCAGTCTTAAAGTTCCCAAGTTTGGACACCCCTGTTCTAAAGGCAAGCAAACTGCAGCATGACAAATATTTCATTTTCCTTCCAAATCTCCTGTCGCCGGAGCAGTTTTTCCAGCCGCCTGTTTCCCAGCCCTGTTATAATTCATTAGCTTTCCCAGATTTGCCATCTGGTAAGCAGAGCAAGGGAGTGGGTGGCAAGAACTTCAAGAGAACAGCCTAGAGTAGAGGGGCTGGTTTTGCTTTCTTTATACGTGTATCATTCCATGGAAGACCTGCCCAAAAGAAAGCATGTCCATGTGGACATGCTTTACGGAGCTACAGTGGCGCAGTGGTTAGAGTGCAGTACTGCAGGCTACTTCTGCTGATCACTGGCTGCCAGGGGCAGTTTGACGAATCTCACCAGGCTCAAGGTTGACTCAGCCTTCCATCCTTCCAAGGTGGGTAAAATGAGGACCCAGATTGTTGGGGACAATAGGATGACTCTGTAAACTGCTTAGAGATGGTTGTAAAGCACTGTGAAGCGGTATGTAACTCTAAGTGCTATTGCTATTTAAAGATATACAAATGTCCTCTAGCATACAACTCACCAGAGCACCAGGGAGAAGAAAACAGATCTGACTCAGCAATAATGTTGGTTTGATTTTTACCTGGCCGATCAATTTCACTTCTATTTATTTTACAGTTGCCATCTGTATAGCTGTTTGGAGATACTTTTTTTTAAAATGTCCTTATGGAATAGACATTAGAAGTGAAAGTATATAGTGGGGAGATGGAGTTATGTGTTCCCTAATCCTGCCCCTTCCAACCTATTCTATGATTCTGTTAAATTTCTATGGGTTTGGGGATGGTTCACAAATTCAGGTTCCCAGATGCACAACTGTAACTGCAATTAGCCAAATACTTTTCTTACTCACATTTTCTCCATCCCAAAAGGTCAGGCTAAAGGGAAGCACATAAATCCTTCCCTATAGCCTTCCTTTCTCGTGATACTTGAGGAGGGTTAGTAACAATACTCTAGTGGATGAGCATCTGCCCTTTGATACACTTGAATGCATGTGTTTCTGCATGCACACACAGCCACCTATGTACAGTACATGTTTCATTTCAGTGCTCCTGGAAATATCATAGCCAGTTATGTAAATCAACAGGACAAATATTATTTCTAATATAAAGCCACACATTTACTATGAAGATATCCATAATTCTGTTAATCGAGACAGCAATTTTTAAATTGTGCCCAAGGATGCTGTGTAAAAACTCTTGAATAAATTTCACTATCTCATTACTATGTCTCATGTTCTCGTGCCCTTAGTGAATACGTACGTACTCATCAGAATGTACATAGGAAACACATCCTTTCACAATGACATTTGACTTCAACAACACATTTATTTTGCTGGAAAAATAACAAGATTCTAGAGGGAGGAAAAGGAGGAGGAGGAGGAGAAGAACAGCTAAAAGATTGAAACCCAAGGAAATGGAGATTTGGCCTGCTTCTTGGTGCCTGTCGGGCCTTTTTCCAGCAAGAAGTACTACTGCTAGTTGGGCCTGAGGTTGTGGGCCTTGAAAGCTATTTTATGTTACGGTGGTCTCAGATTAGGATGCAGCTTTCAGATCTTAACATTTCATTTTCCAGTGCTATAAAGAGTAAGTAGATCTATTTTTCCAGCTTCTTATATTCAAGAGAAAATTGGGATGTAACTGTCAGAAAACTTAGGTTGTGTTCATGAAACATACTAAATGAAACGTGTTTTCCAAATATAGTTAATAACTAACTGGAATTTATGTACTAAGCCATATTTCATTTAGGGAAACCATGACTTAGTATGGTGTGCAATCTCAGCCATAATTTTATTGATTAAGGAGTCTGGCATTTAAACCGTTAGCAAAACACGCATAGTTCTGACCTCTCTAAAGTATTTAAAAGTTGTTTTTTTTTAAAGGCATTGCCATTTAGAAAAAAAAATGTTCCAGGTATGAATTCAGCCTTTTATGTACAGCTATTCACTTCTTTGAAAACATGAATTCAATTTTGTGCCTGAAGAAGGAACTAGGAACACTTTCAGTATTAAAGAATGCAGTCTAAAAGGCTATTGATTCAAACCAGGCATGAATGGTCTTATCAGGTTGAACTAACAGCTTCAGGAACCAGCTATATGTCATGGAAGAATAAGAAAATAGTTACTGGTTTTGAGTTTGTGTGTTCTTTCTGCCCTCTGGTGGAAAGCAGAAGTTCTTAAAAGATTTGGCCCCTTCAGTGCCAAAACAATTTGGACTAGCTTAGAATGCTATGAGTGGTTTCTGGTGGCACCATAATTGTATTTATTTATCAAATGTATATAACCACCCATGTCACAAAAAGTGTGTTTTTAATTAGTTCTGAAACCGGGAGACCTCCCTATGGAGAAACCGGAAGTCGCTTCCGGTTTGCTCATAGGGCCGATTTTGTCCTCCGGAGCCTTCAGGGAAGCCTCCTGAAGGCTCCGGAGGGCGAAAATCACCCCTACGGACAAACTGGAAGTCACCATTCCTGAACTTCCGGGTTCCCTGTAACTCTTCCCTGAGGCTTCCTGAAGGCTCCAGAAGGCAAAAACTGGCCCTACAAGCAAACAGGAAGTGACTTCTGGTTTGTCCATAGGGCCAATTATTGACGTCCGGAGCCTTCAGGAGGCTTCCCTGAAGGCTCCGAAGAGCGAAAACCGGCCCTACGAGCAAACCGGAAGTCCGTTTCCAAACTTCCGGTTTGCCTGTAGGGCTGGTTTTTCACACTCGGGCGGACGAAAAACAGCCTCAAAAGAAGGCCAAAGTCAGCTGGCCAGTGTGTGTAACGCCTCGCGTGCATTGATAAAGGCAATTCCTCACGTGCCCTGACAAATGGCTCCGCGTGCCATGTCATAGGTTTGCCATCACAGCCCTATACTATTTCCGACAAACATCCACAATTTCTTGTTGTTCCACTGATTTATTGTTCTGTCAGGAAATTTCTCCTTAGTTCTAGGTTCTTCTCCCCTTGATTAGTTTCCATTCATTCCTTCTTGTTCTCTTCTTTGGGGTGCTTTGGAGAATAGGTTGACCCCCTCTTCATTGATTATGAATAAGCACAGGGCAAATGCTAGCAGCTTATCAGCTTAAATCAGGGTGTCAAACTCAAGGCCTGTGGGCCAAATCCGGCCCATGGGTTGCTTAGATCTGGCTCTCAGGGCTGCCCTGGAAATAGCAAAGGACTCACCCGCAGTGCCTCTGACAGCAAACATGGAGGTCGGGAGGGCTGTGTGTGACCCTCTTGAGCTCCATTTTTGCTGGCAGAGGGTTGCATGAGGCTGTCATAGCCAAAATTAAGCTCAGGAACCCGTTTTCGCTGGCAAAGCACTTGGGCCACACAGGCGTCCCCGACACAACTGACGTCAAGCTGGCCATGCCCACCCTGGCTCCCCAAGGTCAAACACAAGCCTAACTCAATGAAATTGAGTTTCATCCTACCCCATACATCCCTCCGACTGATTCGCTCCCACAGAGAGGGACTTCTCTGGGTGCCGTCCACTAGGCAATGCCAGCGGGCGACGCCCAGGGGAAGGGCCTTCTCTGTGGCGGGCCCAGCTCTATGGAACGACCTACCCCCACCCCACCCCCCCCGACCTCAGAACAACCACGGACCTTTGCGCCTTCTGACAAAAGCTCAAGACTTATCTCTTCCAACAGGCCGGCCTGGCCTAACCTACCTTCCAGCCTTTTTAGTCTGAACATCTAAATTGTTTTAATTGAGTTTTTAATAAGGGGCTTAGTTTTTAGGATTTTGGGTTTTTTAGCGCAGGGATAAATTGTTTAATTTGATTTTATGTATTTATGATGTAGCTATGTTTGTACGTTTTTAATTCCCCTGTGCACCGCCCCGAGTCCCTTCGGGGAGAGGGAGCGGTCTACAAATTAAATTTATTATTTATTATTATTTATTATTATTTATTATTATTTATTATTATTTATTATTATTATTATTATTATTATTATTATTATTATTATTATTATTATTATTATTATTATTATTATTATTATTATTATTATTATTATTATTATTATTATTACCCCTGGCTTAAATAAAACATGGGGAAGTATCATCCTAGGATGATACTTCTAGAACAAGCAAGTCACCAATTTAATAAGGTCCACTTGTGTTTACCAGCTCTTTTATTTTTCAGGAGGTGGTGGTAATTCTACTTCAGAGTGAATCCAGTAGCTTCAACCCATACAATGCTAGCCTGCCACAGTCCTGCTACATTTAAAGTCATTCATGATATCATTGTAAGGAGTATGTCCAAGTTGGTAGGATGTTAAAATAAAAGTTTTACAGCTTTTGCTAAGGACAAATATACCAAAATTGTGCAAGTAAACAAAAAATTTAAATTTATGCTGCGCAACAAACATCCTCTTTTGGCAAGAGGCACACTCATATTGGAAACCTCTGAAGCGTGTTTATATCATTTTCAGGATAGTTTCATTATAATTTCTGTACAAAGCTATAGCTCGGAACATAAGCTGAGGTTATTCAGTTACAAGATCTTCTGCATTTATTGACAGAATTTCTCTTTTGCTGTCAATTGATGTAAGGAGCCTGAAATCTTATTTAAATTTGCAGTAAACATTTTGACTGCAAAACAGCTCTGCTCTTCAGGTCAGATCGATGAACTGATCTCATGCAAGGCAGAGAATCTTAATTTTGCAAAGGGAGTCAATCTACCTGGATGCCTTAAAGTAGAAGCAGCTTGTTTTGATCTGACTGCCCACTTGTTTCCTGGAGAACTAAAGGAAATGGCTGTCAGATATCGTGCACAGTCAAGACATGATGGTGGATCAGTTGGCCAAGAAAAGAGATCACTAAGTCGGCCATTTTGTGCAAGCAGGGCTATTATGCAAACACATGGGACAACAGTCCCTGTTTTCTGATTTGGCATTTTAAGGATTTTTATTACCAGCCTTAAATTAAGAGGCCTCTCCTCCTACCTCATCCACACCGTAGTTTGGGGTGAAGCTGCTGTTGGATAATGATGTCGCTTTGAAATACATTTGCTTTCTGCTCATTGAGTGTTTCTTTCCATATACATCCATTGGAAGCTCCAATAATCTTAGCGGTAGGAAAATCCATGCATAATTTTTTTCCAAATAATCAGCACTAGATAAGGCATGAGTCATGTAAGTAATAATACAAAATTCACCTCATGCTCTTCGCTTAACATTCCACAAACAGCTCCTCCCATTTCTCAGTCTTTTGGTCACTACCATTTGGGAATTGATTTTTAAATAATACAAGGAAAACTAGATGGACCTCCGATTTCTACTTCCACATTTAAGATTCAAGAGAACCAATTTTTCTAATGCCTTGGATTTTTCATCCAAACTAATCTAAGGACCAGTCTACAGTCAATACCTTCTGAAAGAGGACACCATACCTCCCTATTCTTTCATTAGAACAGCATCTCAAATTTCATATTTATTTTCAACAACCTTTCTTCAATGGCCTTCTTAGGCTTCTCCACACACTAAAACATCCTTAAAGACCAGTACTTGAATCTCAGGTGCAACAGGAGCCAGGTGTAAGGTGGAATATCTTCACAGTTTTGGCTATTTGAAACAGTGGGACAAGGACTAAAGATGTCTCCTCAATAGTGTTTCTTTGTAACAATGGGAGGGATTTAGAACGATGCTCAGTTTGACATAGTTTGTTTCATCCATTCCTTCACACTGGTAATTCTGGTATACACTCCATAGTGATTGGGACGTGCGCAACCCATTCCCCAGCTCACTACACCAGCTAGGAACCATTTGCCACTGGCTTCCTGGCAAACAAGAGGTCCTCCAGAATCTCCCTAGAAAAGTGAAACCAGAGAGCAGTCAGAGCAAAAATGCATAATTCAAACAGAAAGAAAAGAGAAAGCTCTGAGTAATGAGCTTTGCAACACTCAGTGTACGACATTGCATGCAAATAAGGCAGCTTCACGGGAGAGGGAAAAGTTCTTTCTAGATCATGGAAACTAGTGCTTAATGTTACCTGACAGGAGTCCTTTTTGCCCACGTGGTAGCCAGCACAAAGCATCCTGGGAGAGACCTGATAGTGATAAGCTTCACTGCAGCTGTCTTGCTGAACTAATTGCACATCCACTTTTTCCAAAATCTTGCTTGTAGGGCCTGTGGGAGAGGAGCTGCAGGTTAGCAGAACTAACCAGAGGAAGAAGATATTTCCTGTTCCTATGACATTCCAATCTCCACATATTCTATAGCAAGGTTTCCTAACCTTGGCAACTTAATGACGCATGGACTTCAACTCCCAGAATTCCCCAGCCAGCCATGCTCTGGGAGTTGCAATATTCTGCAATATTCTGGGAGAAGTCCACAAGTCTTAAAAATTGCCAAGGAAATGGCTTGTTTTTCGCTCATTTCTGCCCTCCCCAGCCTATAGGAGCACTCTTAAAGCCTCCTACAGGCTATGCACGGCCATTTTGGTGAAGGGGGCAGGATTTCGGGAGGCAAAAAATGCTGTGTTCAGTGTATAAGACGCAGTCAGATTTTCAGTCTCTTTTTTGAGAGAAAAAGGTGTGTCTTATACTCCGAAAAATACAGTAAATACAACAGCGAAGGGGGAGAAGAATGTACTGTGCCAGGCCATTTAGATTAGCTAGAAAGCAGGAAATCTGACGATTCTAGCTACTATAAATTGCATGTCACAGCTGATCATTGAAAGTACCGGTTCGCTTGAACCGGTAGCATTTTTTTACTACCAGTTCAGGTGAACCAGTCCGAACCAGTAGCATTTCACCCCTGCCTTTCTCAAATAAAACACCCTGTTGGAGCCTAACAGAATGGGTTGAATCCAGTGGTATTATTCCTCTGGCAGCTGCTGTTCTGGAATTAGTAGCTTTCATTCCAGATGCTTCAAAGAACCTCTGGAACAAACCTAATATAATTATCGAGAGGAAAAAGGAAAGGAACAAATCTTGAAGTCCCCTCCCTGGCATTCCTAAGCATGCTGTGATATTTGCATGATTTATGCAAGGATCCACTAGAGGGAGCTTGATAGCAATCTTGCTGCAAAGCCCTTGCAATGCTTGGCCTGAGTTTAGTACACATGTAATATTCCTAAGAGGCTTGAATTTGCTTGCACCGGCCAACCTTTAATAAGTATTGCACACTCTTTTTGGCAAACGCTTAAGATGCCTTTTTGATCCTATGATTACATCTGATACATCTTTATAAATCTTGAAAAAGGGGGCCTTAAGGACACAAACCAAATACTGTACCTCCTTCCTTGACTGCGCCCCAGCCTGTGACCCAACACAAGAGGCCAGGCTCAAAGAGATGGGAGCTGGCAGGCAGGCAGACGGGCTGGATGAAAGCAGAATAGATGACTGGATGGTCAAGCTGCAACAGAGCCACGTCATAGTCGTGGCTGTCTTCCTCATAGTAGGGATGCTGCAAGATGCGGTTCACTTTGAAGGAAACCTCATTGTGGCTACTGACATTCAGAAAGTGCTTGCCGAGGTATACGGTCCAGACTGTGGGAGAAACATGGCTGCAGAAGAGAAGAGTGGGAAATCTCTTAAGCAACTTTGGTTTTTTCTCTTGATAACTTCATTTGTCCAGCTCCCAAGTACAGCTCAAACGACTCTGTGTCTAGGGAAGAAAGGGAACTTAGACCGATACGCTCCCATAGAGAGGGCCGTTACAGGGTGCCGGACAATGCCGACTGGTGACACCCAGGGGAAGAGCCTTCTCTGTGGCGGGCCCTACTCTTTGGAACGACTTACCCCCTGAACTTCGCACCATCTCCGACCTCCACCTCTTCCGCCAGTGTCTAAAGACACATTTGTTTCATCTAGCCGGCCTAGCGTAACCTCCACAATGGCTATTTTAGACAGTTTTTAAATTTTGGGGATTTTAATTTGGTTTTAGCGCAGGACGGTTATTAAATAAGTTTTTTAAATTTTTAATTTGATTTTGTATGTATTTTTAAATTCCTGTGCACCGCCCTGGGTCCTTTTGGAGAAGGGCAGGGTATAAATTTAATAAAATAAAAAAATAAAATAAAATAGAACTGTCTCAACACCTCGTCAAACTCTGCCAAAGACCCAACATTTGTGGAACTGGCTTTATTAATGGGTAAAATTTCATTAGTCACAGGTCATTGCATCTTCTGTAAGGAGGCTTATCCTAAGGGAAGAACATTGTAAGCACGTACTTGCTTGCCGGGAGAAAAGGAAGAGAGAAACTAGGAGCAGTTAAAATTAGCTTAGATAGTGGCTATAAATAAAGGAGTAGACATGTTGGTTTTATGCAAGAGTCCTATAGTATCTCAAAAGACCAACACATCTCTTATCATGTGAACCTATCTTGAAAAAGACACAGAGGAAAGCAATGGGGTGGGGCAGAATAGCAGACAGGATGTTGTGCAGTATTCTTCCAGAAGCAACCCTAGAACAATAAACAAGGACAAACAAAAAACTTGCAAAAACATTACTACAAGACTTTGGATTTGCTTTAGGCTAAAAGTATATATTCAACTGTTTGTTCAGTGTTATTAACTTATCTGACTAAGGAAACCCAGTGCATCTGATAGTGTGACATAAAGCAAATGTAGAAAGGTGAGTTTTAAGCCACCCACCCCATTTATTTACCTGTCTTCCTGGAAACAGTGAGCTGCAGTGATCACCCAGCGATCTGCAATCAACGTCCCCCCGCAAAGGTGGTGCCCACGCACTTGCAAACTTGCTTGCCAAGGCCACTCCCCTTCCACAGAATGAGACCCACCGACAATTCTCTGTGTTGCCGTCTCCTGCACTCCACAGTCTGAGAAAAAAGAGAGAGAAACTTTAGGAAATAGAAAGAACGATGAGAATGAACGCGAGTGGTAGAACAGAGTGGGGGAGAGGTGTACTTGCAAGACTCTTTATGATGGATTTTGTTTTTCTGTTTTGAAGAATAACACCTACAGAAAAATCTAGGTTTTCCCTTCTGATTACCACTCATTCATCCACTGCATTGATGCCACAGACTTTCCTCTGGGAAGAGGTTTAAGTTGGTGTACTATGACAGTAGCGTCTCCTATCATTTTATCTTCACAATCATTCTTGTGAGGATATACAGGTTGCTGATGATTGGCAGATCCAAACTTGAGTTTCTCTGGACTCAGTCCAAATCCCTAATTACATTGAATTGGCTCTCATACATTAATCACTTGGCGTATGATGCTGGTGAACATATTGTTGGGAGTGTGCAGTTTGATGATTGACTTCATTAGGAGCAGCTGATTGATTTCAGTTTGATTTCTTGGATTGGCAATCCAATTTGAGCATCAAATTAATTCAGAACATTTTCTGAATTTTATAATAAAGCACACCCCACAATTTGATTGGAATCATTGGTTCAATTCAAAAAATCAGTTCAGAGTCTTCACGATATTTCCTTCTAACTGAATCTTGAAACCCAAGTATATCCATAACCATTCAAATTATATGAGCTTTTTAGATTAATTGCATCTCTTCATTTCTTATGAAATCGGAGCAGATTCTGTGAGAACGTAGTCCAAGTTGTACATTATAAATGTGTTTATAATGACCATGTTTATTTTATATAATAATAATAATAATAATAATAATAATAATAATAATAATAATAATAATAATAATAATAATAATAATAATAATAATAATAATAAATTTTGTATACCGCATCCTCTCCCCAAGGGGACTCGGAGCGGTGCACAGGGAAATTAAAACATATAAAAATATATACAAACAATAAATACAATAAATAAAAGCAGATTAAATTGATCGTCCCTGCGCTAAAAACCCCATTAAAACTAAATTCCCTAAACACCCCAGAGGTAGAGACTAACCAAGGCCGGCCAGGCAGAAAAAGTGTGTTTTCAGTTTTCGACGGAAGGAGCGGAGGTCCGTAGTTGTTCTAATGTCGGGGGGGAGGTCGTTCCAGAGGGCTGGGCCCGCCACAGAGAAGGCCCTTCCCCTGGGCGTCGCCCGCTGACACAGTCTAGTGGACGGCACCCGGAGAAGTCCCTCTTTGTGGGAGCGGATCGGCCGTGAGGATGTATGAGGCAGGATCCGATGCCGCAGATAGCTAGGTCCCGAGCCATGGAGCATTTTAAAGATGACAACCAGCACCTTGAAGCGCACCCGAAAGACGACAGGCAGCCAGTGCAGCTCGCGCAAGAGCGGTGTTATATGGGCGTACCTTGCGGTCCCCATTATTGCTCGCGCGGCTGCATTCTGGACCAGCTGAAGTCTTCGGGTGCACCTCAAGGGGAGCCCCATGTAGAGAGAGTTACAATAGTCCAGTCGGGATGTCACGAGAGCATGAGTGACTGTGCAAAGGGCATCCCGATCCAATAGGGGGCGCAACTGGTGGACCAGGCGAACCTGGTAAAACGCCCTCCTGGCCACGGCTGTCACTTGATCTTCCATGGACAGCCGGGCATCCAGGAGGACACCCAAATTGCGCGCCCCATCCACAGGGGCAAGATGTTCGCCCCCTATGGCCAGCGATGGAGTGAGCTGGTTGAATCGGGGGGCCGGAAACCACAGCCACTCGGTCTTGGTCGGGTTGAGCCTGAGTTCGTTACTTCCCATCCAGATCCGCACGGCTTCCAGGCACTGGCACATCACTGCTACGGCATCGTTGGGGTGGTTTGGGGTAGATATATAAAAAGTGGCCCCTAAGACTCTACTTTGGAATGAGTTTCAAATCTCAAAGTTTTCTTCCCAATTACCAGCTGAAAAATCTACTCTCAGCTGCTATTTGCCCACAAATGTTGATGTTGACCACAGTATGCAGTAATAATAAAAGAAATTGGACTAAGAACAGACATATCAATAACATTGTTCACTATCAGCCATAGAAAAACCACAGTGTGATTTGGGATCTGTTGTTTTAAATTGGGAGAATGGAGGAAAGAATACTGTATCTGTCACTTTGACCTCTTAGAGGAAAAGCAAGGTATAAATGTAACAAAGTAATATATATGGATTTTAAAAGGAATGTTAATGCTACAGAAAATTCATTCACCATCTTATATTTCTTGCCAAAACAGTCACACTCAGTCTTTGGAGCCTTGTAAATGCAAGTAGAAAAATGGATTGATCCAATTGGAGAAATAATAATTGGAATAGAAAGGGATAAATTTATTTATTTATTTTATTTTATCAAATTTATACCCCGCCCTTCTCCTTGTTAGGACCCATGCAAGATTTGATTTCAATGAAAAGGAAAACATTTACATATAACAGTAATATAATATATTACTGTTCTTTTGACAAGAATGATTCAATATATACATGATAATATCCATTCACTGAAACTTTTCCTCATTTATATTATTCCTCTCAGAAGGAGCACGTTGATACTCTGCAGGATAGCCATTTAACATTGAGTCCCTCCAAACTGAATGTGTAATGTAATCCGCTGCAGCATTTCATGCCTACCCAGAATTATGGATTTCTATCAACACAAATCAGAAAGGATACTACTATCTTCCAGGTAAGTTATGTGCGATCATGCTTGCTGGAAGTTCTGAAAACTGCAATCCCAGCATTTGGAAAAGTCTAGTGCAGTGTTGGCAAACCTTTTTGGCACTGAGTGCCTAAACAGGGGCGTGTGCATATGCCAGAAACTGGAAGAGCAGCCACTTGGTGCGCACATGTGCACCAGGAAGATGATCTTCCAGTTCTGGTGCTCCCGCTTGTGTGAAGACCAGCTGGCTGGCGGGACAGAACCTGAAAAAGAAACAGGCGATGGCTCGCGTGCCTGGAGAGATGGCTCTGTGTGCTACTTCCAACACGCGTGCTATAGGTTCGCCATCATGGGTCTACTGCATGGCACTGACGCCTAGTATTAGCAATTCTTGATAAAATGAATAGCAGAATAACTCTGCTATTAGGACCATTCTAAGCAGAAGAAACTGAGATGGTTTTAGATATTCCTCTGACCAGGATGGATCTCTTCCTCTGAGTTGCTTAGTTGCTTACCACAATGCATTTCATCCGATTGATCCTTGCAATCAGGGACGGAGTCGCATTGAGGGTTGGGCTTCTTCACACAGTTCCCATCAGCACATTGGTAAGTGTAGAGTCCACAAGGGATTCCTGCAAAAGATATATTAAGTGGTGGAAAGAGAATATGGTTTTATTCTTATCAATTGTTGCACTTAGTACAGTACTGCAATTTTCTCACAGGGTAGATCATTGGCGACCTTCCATATGTGCCTGAATTACCATGTCCAGAAATGTTAACAATTAACCATGTTGGCTGGGAGTTATAACTTGGCAGTATCACTGGGCGCACAAATTTACCTACCAGCTGCACTTGATTACAGTCATGAAGCTCAGTCTCAAAGGTATGATAATGGTGAAAAGGAAGTGACAATCACAACATCAGTGCCCATTGCTTTTATATGAAGGAACAATTTGTACTCTGAAAACAAAGCTAAAGCAAGGCAAGCTAGACTGGTTTAGAATGCAGATGGAATCCTAGGGAAGGAGTCACTTAAGTCATCAAGTCCAACCTTCAGGAATCCAGAGCAAGATGGTAGAGCCTCTGCTTGAATTTCCGGTAAAAGAAGATTCGTTTCACTGCTGAGCTGCTTTAAGGAAATTTCCACCCCTTAACATTTAACTGGAATTTGACTTCCTATGTCTTAAACCATTCATTTCACTTCCTGCGTTCTGGAATAAGAAAGAGCAGGTCTTGACCTTCATTCAGGTGGTTTCCTTTCAGGCATTTCAAGAATGTGGTGCATAAAATAGGGAAACAACGGGGTCTGGTTGGTTCAGAATAAAGTGGAATGATTCCTTCCCTTGATTTGGAAATTATACTTTCTATTGATGTAATCTAAATTTACATTTGGGTTTTTTTGCAGCAGCATTACATATCAGCTCTCATTAAATTAATTACTATCCCAAGATCTTTTTCACAACTGCCATTACCACTCCAATCTCTACATCCAACTTGGACTACGTTCTCACAGAATCTCTCTCTCTCTCTCTGATGTGTGCGTGTGTGTGTGTGTTTATATATTATGTCTCTCTGTGTGTATCCTGTATCTTGTATTTCCTATATATATGGATATATATGCAATACATTTACATTTCTCCCCAATCTAGTGTCTTCCAGATGTGTAAAACTTTGTGTCTCAATCAGTGGTGAGTTTCAAATTTTTTTAGAACCTACTCTGTAGGTGTGGCCTATTTTGTGGGCATGGCTTGGCAGTCATGTGACAGGGTGGGAGTGGCCACCTTTTAAAATGTGGTGAAACTCATTTAACAACGCTCTTGCTTAGCAACCAAAATTTTGGACTCAATTGTGATGATAAATTCTTTCTTTCTTTCTTTCTTTCTTTCTTTCTTTCTTTCTTTCTTTCTTTCTTTCTTTCTTTCTTTCTTTCTTTCTTTCTTTCTTTCTTTCTTTCTTTCCTTCCTTCCTTCCTTCCTTTCCTTTCCTTTCCTTTCTTTTCCTTCCCATTGAGTCACTGGCAGCAGCAGGCCAGATTTACTTCCAGGTACGCTGGTGGAACCCCCTCTCACCGGTTCTCTAAATTTCACCAACCGGCTCTTGCGAGTAGGTGCGAGCCTGCAGAAACCCACCACTGGTCTCAATACTATAGCAATAGCACTTGGTTTTATACACTGCTTATACACTGCTAGTCAGCATATTACTCCCAACAATCTGGGTCCTCATTTTATTAACCTTGGAAGGATGGAAGGCTCAGCCAACCTTGAGCCGATCAGGATCAAACTGCTGGACATCGGCAGAGTTAGCCTGCAATACTGCATACTACCCACTGTGCCTCCATGGCTCTATCTGAGGATAGCAGGTTCTAGAAAGTTTCTTTAAATAGATGTTCTTGATTCTATACCTTCACTGCATTGCTCCTCGTCACTCCCATTGATGCAATCCAGATGTTTATCACAGAGCTTGGAGAACTGGATGCACATGCTGTCTTCCTGACATTGAAATTTTGCAGGGCAGACTAGCAAATTGCGAAGCATAAGAAAAAGAAAGAAGAAAAATCAGGAGGCAGAAGAGCAACAGGGATTAAAAAGTGAAATGATACAAATGGCACCCAATATCCAATGTATTTTCATGCGTCTTTTTGTGTCAGTGGTCAATTGAAAGGCCTTTGCCTATGTTGTTTTTATAGAATAAGTGAATTTTTACTGGCCATTCAATCTAACACTGCTTTTGAAATTCAGCCAACTGTACCGTATATGAAAATATACATTTACATTTGCTGTTTTGCAGCAACTACATGCTTGCATTCAATTAACTGCTATCTTTTTCACAGCTGTATGCACAGATGCACACACAGAGAGACACACACAGAGAGACACACACAGGCAAACACACACAGAGAAAACATATAAGCAATAAATGTTTCCTAGCTCATAGTCTCCTCTTTGGATGTTTTTTTTTTAAATCATAAAGAAAAAAACCAAGCTAGAATGTGATTCTTTGAGTTACAGACTTAAATCAACCAGCAATGATGTTGATCAATCCACATTGCAAGATAATGTGGTTTTTTTTTGAGATTGTATATTTGATTGTGTGTGAAAATGTATGCCTACTCTCCCATGTCCAGGATCTGTCAGCGGGGTTCATAGCTAAATGACAGAGCAGTTGATGAATGTGGCATTTATTTCTTAATTTATAGATCTGCTTTCCCATAGGACAGGGGTCTGCAAAGTTGGCTCTTTTAAGACGGGTGGACTTCAACTCTCAGAATCCCACAGCCAGCTATGCTGGCTGTGGGATTCTGGGAGTTGAAGTCCACCCGTCTTAAAAGAGCCAACTTTGCAGACCCCTGCCATAGGAGATTGTTTGATTCCAATTGTTTCTCACCAATGGCTGCATCATAGGAACTTCAGGTGATTCCAAAAGTCTAATGTTCAATATGTTTTGGAGAAACTGGCTCATAGATAGGAATAAACTCTTTTGTGAGAAAAGCACATGTCACCTGCAGAGATCCTCTTGATCAAAATGGACAATTATTTACTACCCAAAGTCACAAAGACAAGCGAGGGAAATGATAAAGTATTGCTCACCACAGTTTCTCTCATCTAGTCCATTGGGGCAGTCTTCAATTCCATCACAAGCTGGCACACATAAACCATTCACAAGACAAAGGAATTCTCTGGGGCATGCTTTTTTTTTTAAATGGAAAATAAAGTGGAATATTAGTTGGTTTTTAATGCATTTTCAAAATTCTATTGAAATATTGAAATATTGTGCTGTGCTTCCAATCTACTTTCCAATCTAAGTTGTGGAGACTTTAGAAAGAGCAACAAAAATGATTAGGGGACTGGAGGCTAAAACATAGGAAAAATGGTTGCAGGAACTGGGCATGGCTTGCTTAATGAAAAGAAGGACTAGGGGAGACATGATAGCAGTCTTCCAATATCTCAGGGGTTGCCACAAAGAAGAGGGAGACAAACATTGGTGGGTTCTTACCGGTTCAGCTGAACCAGTAGTGGTTTGGCAGCCAGGGTCACTGGAATCAGCAGGGATCCAGGCCTGCCACACTGCCAAACTGTTTTTTGGGGGCAGCGCCATAGGCAGCACCATTTTGTTTTTAGCTTCTGCACATGCACAGAACAATTTTTATTGCTCTGCGCATGCACATGCAGAGGGACCATGAGAGAACCAGCAATAATGCCTGCTGGAACCCATCCCTGGAGTCAAACTATTCTTCAAAGCACCTGAGGGTAGAACAAGAAACAATGGATGGAAACTAATCAAGGAGAGAAGCAACTTAGAACTGAGGAGAAATTTCCTGACAGTTAGAACAATTAATCAGTGGAACAACTTGCATTCAGAAGTTGTGAATGCCCCAACACTGGAAGTTTTTAAGAAGCAACTGCTGCTGTGGCCTAGAGGTGGAGCTCTTGCCTCACAAGCAGGAGGTTGTGAGTTCGATCCTAGGTAGAGACAGATGTAGGGTCTCCTGCTTGGGCAGGGGGTTGGACTAGATGACCTGCAAGATCCCTTCCAACTCTGTTAATCTGTTAAAGATGTTGGATAACCATTTGTCTGAAGTGGTGTAGGCTTTCTTGCCTAGTCAGGGGGTTGAACTGGAAGACCTCCAAGGTCCCCTTCCAACTCTGTTATTCTATTCTATTCTGTTCTGTTCTGTTCTATTCCACTTCTAATTATGTATGAAATTGAAGCTATAATATAATTTTGAAATCTGAGAATGAAAGATTCCTCTGTCAACAATAAATGATTATTATCAATATTATATTAAACCCATAAAAGTCTTTTAATCCATGTAGTATTAGCTGTAAAATTAGGAACTAGGAAACTCTGTTTTAGAAGAGTGAGTGGTGATATGTGTATTTGTGTGCATCCATGTGTATGTTTGTGCCTTCAATGCAGTCTTGTGAAATTCCTGATGTTTACCTAGACTAGCCCCTGCTATTTTCTTGGCAAGAATTTCAGAATCAGTTCCTAGAGCTGAAGCTAAAAGAGAACACCTGGCCAGCAATATCTAGCTGGATCTGTGCTAAGGGGGCAATAAAACTCATTGTCTTCTGGCTTCTAGCCTGGCACCAGCCATAATACTATACCAAAACTCGTTGTCACATTAGAAACTGGAGAGCAGTGCACCACTATCTATGAGTTAAACCTATGTGCACATTTGGAGTGTTGCATTTAGTTCTGACATTTTAATGGGATCCATGATGAGGCCTGCCCATCACAGAAGAGAACAGAATATTACCTGATTCCCCCCCCCCCCCAATTCAAAGTACCAACCTATATGGTAAAAGTGCTGTGCTTTTAAGAAGTAGAAGTTAGTTTGTGTGGATGGTACCAGAAAACAGCAGGATACCCCCTCCCCTTCGGATAGATCTGGCAGCAAGTTAAGGCAGGAGTCCAGATCCATAGCAGAGGATCTGCAAGTGTAGTGCTGATCATGCAAAAGGCACCATTCTAGGCCATTTAGGAAAATGTCCCCTGCACTTAAATAATATTGATGCTCTGCTGTAAACCATCCAGTTCTCCATTAGTCTGAATCAAGTTTGGCCCCTGATTCATGTTCAGTCACAATTGCAACATTCATAACAAGGCATGCTTTGATTTTTCCATATGTTTCCAGTTACTGCATGAACTGCATCAGAGGTGGTATTCAGCAGGTTCTGACCAGTTCTGGAGAACCGGTAGTGGAAATTTTAAATAGTTCAGAGAACCGGTAAACACCACCTCTGATGGGCCTCTCCCCCATCCATTCTCTGCCTCCTGAGTCCCAGCTGATCGGGAGGAAATGGGGATTTTGCAATAACCTTTCCCTGGAGTAGGGAGGGAATGGAGATTTTACAGTATCCGTCTCCTGCCATGCCCACCATGCCATGTCCACCAAGCCACACCCACAGAACCGGTAGTAAAAAGTTTTGAATCCCACCACCACTGAACTGCTTGTTTTAGAGACTACTATATACTTACGGTCTGACTGATTATATAGACTGTAAGCAGCCGACACTCCAGGCCCTGTTAGGGAGATCTGAGAAGTAAAGTTGATGGTGACACCAGCTCTAGACATCACAGGTATTCTTTCAGCATAGGCTTGCAAAATCCGCAGACCACAGAATCTAGATTTAAAAAAAAAAAAGACTAAGGCTATAAATCACAACCAACCATCTTGCCTTTGAAAACACCAGGGGTATAGGAAGAAAGATGCCATGAAATTTAGGGAGCAAGAGAAAGTCAAAATCATCATCTTCTGGATCCTTTCCAACAGCCAGACTTGCTGATAATGAAGACAGAAACTGTGAGACATCTGCCATTGTAAAATTACCTACAATTCCCCTAGTGGGTAAAATTAAAATAAGTTACTGTCTTCCAGGATCAGCTATAAGGTGTGTGTGTGTGTGTAATGAGCCGTGGTGGTGCAGTGGTTAGAGTGCAGTACTGCAGGCTACTTCTGCTGATCACCATCTGCCAGCAGTTTGGCAGATCAAATCCCATCAGGCTCAAGGTTGACTCAGCCTGCCATCCTTCCGAAGTCTGTAAAATGAGGACCCAGAATGTTGGGGTCAATAAGCGGACTCTGTAAACCACTTAGAGAGGGCTGTAAAACACTGTGAAGTGGTATGTAAGTCTAACTGCTATTGCTGTATGCATTCTGAGATTGGCATTAGCTGTGGTCACAATCACAATATTAGAACCCAAGTTGCTAAACAGTCCCCTCCCCTCCTGCCCCAAAAATAAAATAAATTCTGGGGCCATCCAGGCCTTATTTTAAAAATGAGCAATAAACCATGGCAGCAGGAAGAAGGCTCACCTGATGAAAGGATTATGTTGAAAAAGTGAAGGAAATTAATTACAAGCCTGAGACCAAATTCAAACTTTGAATTCTTTTTAAAACTGAGCCAGTTTAAGTAATGTAGCTATATAGCAAGAAAACTATCCAACTGTTGAGGGGGTAGGGGTGGAATTGGATCTTGTTTTTCCATATCTTTAAGGCAAATCACTTTTTCTTTTAAGAAATGAATTATTACCAGAAATCTAGCGAGTGCAATTTTCCTTAGCATCGAGAATATAGCACAAATGGAAAATTGTACATTCTGAATATCTGTCCATCATGCGGTTGTTAAAAGCACAGAGTCCCAAGAACTCAATGCACTGAAGATATGAAGCAGCAGAAGCAGATAAAGAAATCATTTCTCAAGAGTCACATCCTTGAGTGATGGATAGCAGAGATGAAGGGAAACTCAGTCTGAAATATAATTCCAAGTCATTTAACAATGAGCTGGGGTACTCATGAAGAGAGCAATTTCATTATAGAATTTAACTTACAGCTAACAAGAGGCTGATTTTACAAAAGTTATGAAACCATCCAATTTCTTGGTAGAAAAGATGTTTCATGAACGCAGATGCATTTTGTAAATTTAAGTCCTGCTGAATCCATTGAAGCTTACTCTGATTAAGCCTATCTAGGACTGCATTGTTCCTCTTTAATTGCTTAATTCTTCTCTTCTAGTTCTAAAATATAGCAAAAGAGACTTTTAAACAGAGAAAACTCCTCAGACTTAGTCCTTTTATAAGTAATAAAAAGCAGCATGCGGGCGAGGTTGGATAACTGATATTCAGGTAGGAAAGCCAATAGTGTTTTTTTTAAAGCTTTCCTATTTGTTTTACTATCATAGATATGGTTTCTTGTAAGTCACTCCTGTAAAATGAACATACCAAAATCCTTACTTTCTGTTCTGGATGGTCCATTGGCCTTGAGTACATGGAAGATCGTACTTCTGCCTCCTGAGAGTATAAGCATCAAACCAAAGAACAACTCCATATTCCAGAGATGGGACCTACAAAGAAGGAAATGCAGTGGATGGTATAGGCCCGTGATGGCGAACCTATGGTATGCATGCCAGAGGTGGCACGCAGAGCCCTCTCTGTGGACAAGTGGGCCATTGCCAGCTGTTTTTCTGGGTTTCATCATGCACATGCGCCTCAGCCAGCTGCTCTGTTCTGGGCTCCAATACATGCATGCATGCTGGCTAACGGGTCTTTGCACGCAAGAACCCAGAAAAGAGTAGCTGACCAGTGCGCATGTATGCCAGACTAGCTGTCTGGCGTGCATGTGTGCAACGGAACCTGGAAGAGCAGCTGGCACATATGCACCGGCCAGCTGCTCTCTTCCGGGTTCCTGCGGTCCGGCACACATGCATGTATGCTCCAGTTTCAGCAATCGGTGCCAAACAGTTAACCATCACTAGTATAGGCATTTGTGCGAGTATGTGCCTTTGAATCAGTCTGGATAGTCACTGCTGTTTTCTTGGCAAGGTTTTTCAGAAATGGTTTGCCACTGCTTCTTCCCAGGGCTGAGAGAGACTCACCCAGCTGGCTTTAGGCCTGAAAAAAGGGCTGTAAAGCACTATGAAGCAGTATATAAGTCTAAGGCAGGACTAGAACTCATGGTCTCTCAGTTTCTAGCTCAATGCCTTAACCACTACACCTAGCTGTATCTCTTATGACATTGAAAACTGCTGAGAGTTTTATTTTGCATACAAATGGAAATGGAGATTTGTCCCTGGTTCTTACAAATATGAGTGTTACAAAGCATGAGGGCAGAGAAAGAGAGGAAGAAGAAAACAGTTTTCCTAAAATGCAAAAAAACCCATATTAAAATACATCCTTGGTGAGATCAGAAAAGGCTTACGAAATATGACAATACTGCCACTTTCAGACTTTTCAATACAGAGAAATTCAAATTTCCATTATTTCAACTGAATTGTGTTAAATATCTGTTTATGTGCAGTGCTGAGTGCAACTTTTGAGGAACAGTCAAATGTAAAGATAATAAGAATTTACACTAATAGAGTAAAGGTATATTGTCTACACAGCATTTGGCTTCTCTTATTTAAGTATAAAAGTACACCCAGCTCAGTTTTGCTTAGGAACAGCCGAGATCATACCATCATGTGCCAAGTGCATTGTGTATTTGGTGCATAGTAACTTGGATAGTAAGGGGTCTTGATGTTCCCTTGCCGTCCCCAGCTTTCTTGCAGTGTTAGATTAATCTGGCAGGCTGAAAAGACAGAAGCATTGTCACATTTACTGGGTCCCACAGAAAACGTTGCTCATGTTTATTATATTGACCAAAAAAAATGAAAACATTTAATACAAATACTAACATACTAGGCTATGATAGATATTAATGAAACCACTTATTTCACTTTCAACAATTTTCTCATCTGATTCTCACCGGGAAGTTTTGTTTGCCAAAGGTTGCTATTCATATATACTCCCTGCATACTTAAATATTTAAAAAATATTGATGGGAACACACATTTTGAACTATTTAGTAATGATTTACTTATTTGGGTGTACATTTTTCAATTATGAACTATGCTGTAAAGTTTCCCCAAATTGCAAACTGTAATACTAAAAATTATAGTGATCTGAATTTCACCAACAAACCCTCCTTATGAGTCTTCCAAGCAGGATTCCTTAGTGAGCAGCCACCAATGTTCTTCTAATAATGCTACCGGTAGCACTTTATTACGAGCAACCTGGACAGGGATCTATTTTATAAAACTTAACTGGAAGCTTGTTCTTCAATCTTTTCTAACTTGCAGTTATTGCTGAACTGTCAAGTCAAGATTAAATAGGATAACCTCTCTATGTCCAAATTTCAATGCCCCTCCTTCTCTGCTACAGTGCCCACCTTGATGATGTGGGAATGATTTTTATAACTTTTATATTGTTGGGGTTTTCTATATGTGGTTTTATCTGTTTCTTGTTAATCACCTTTGGTAAAATGGGCAGCTATCTAAATTTGATTCATATATATATACATACATACATACATACATACATACATACATACATACAAACATACATACTGTACATACATACATGGCTCTAGAATAGCTCTGGAACGCCTCGAGCAATTTCAACCAAACTTGATACACAGATGACTTACTCTCTGGCGAAAAATATTGTGGGGGATAAGACACCCCTAACACCCCTTGCGGTGCGTGTTCTGTTAAGATACAGCCTGTTGAGCCTTAAAATGGTTTCTACTGTACTGCCATAAAATGGCTTCTACTGTAGAGTGCAGTGGAGTTGCCATGGAAATGGCTTCACAGTACTCCACAAGGGGACTCCTTCTGGTAAGGGGAGACATCCAACATTACAAATTACATTTGGTCCAGTTAGTTTCTCCCTATAAATAAATACCCAGACAAGGCTGAGTTATCAGCTAGTAAGCAAATAACAAGTCAATGGGGATCCAGAGTTACTTAACAATTATGTTACTGACTTAACATATGCAATGATTAACAACTTGGCAAGAAAAATTGTAAAATGGGGAAAACTCACTTAGCATATATTTCACTTAGCAACATACATTTTGGGCTCGATTGTTGTTGTAAATCAAGGACTACCTGTATCTACCATTTTCACCTACTCATAAGCCAACCAATGACTATTTTCTTCTCTGAAACTGGATCCACGCATTCATTTTAAGCTAACTCCTTCAGGTTATTAGGCACTCTGATGCCAATATTGAAAAAGGATTCTGACTAAAAAAATGAAATAACCTTACATTGAATCAGACCATAATTTATCCAGCTCAGCATTATTTATTTCTTGCCTTTTCATAAAGAAGTACTAGACAACCTTCTTCCCATAATTCTTGGTTGGCGTGTACACCCAATACATGAAAAGGTTGAACAGCTGGCCTACTCCACCAGGCAGCTATGTGAACTCTTCCAACAACCAAACAAAAGATTCCATCTCTCAGATCCACCGCCTAAAACCAGAGGTTCGATTTGAACGGTTTGTAGGCTTTATGAGCTATGCTTATGATCTCAGGGTACAAGAACACCCACACGGCACTGCTTTTATTTATTTTTTAAACTGTCTTCAGCTGTTTCCTACCACAGCTGCACTCTGTCCTACTATGCTGCCAGCTACTGCTCCTTCCAGCTAACCAATGAGAAGATGCAAAACAAAAGCAAAACACTAGGTTGTTTTCTACATTTATATTTACTTATTGTAGCGGGAGCTGGGGCTAGGGGAGTTTTGAAAAAAAAATCTAACTAGTCCCTGCCCCTTTTGTTGTTATGATAACAACAAAATTGCTCATTAGAGGAAGACAACTGAGGTAGCAAAGAACAATTGCAGCTTAGCTGAGGGAAGAACATTCTTTAGACTTTTGATATTCCCAGTTGGGTCATGCCAAAGTTCCTCAGTGTAATTGCACAGTATATTGCATTAATATACTGAATAGGCCTATAGACAGCCCAGTCCAAGCTCTACCAAAACACACCCTTCGGCTCCTACCTAGAATGTACTATGCTTAATCAGAGCATCTTTTTTTTTACAATAACCTTAATGTCAGATATCTTTCTTCGTTAATACCAGATCTGAGCTTGTCTCCAAATGTTTGTGAATCCTTTTGCTTAGCCCTACCCAGTTGCAGATATCTGACATCTTAAAGTTAACAGAAGCAGTAACTGGAAAATATACCAAAAGGCAGATCTATAGAAGAACACAAATGGAATTTACATTTTCTATCTCTTTTCTGCCCATATCTTTGTTTACCTTCAAAGGGCACAGCCTGAGCAGAGAGTATGAAAGGATCATAGTAGCTGTACATCCCCTTCTTCCACACAATAGACATGACTGGGCCAGAAGATAGCACTTCAACCACAGGTTCTTGCCGGCTACACCCATATAGTCTAAAGAATAAAAACAGATTGTTATCATAGTCGTAAGTTGAAAATGATGAAGGGGGGGGGGGGTTATAAAGAAAGAGGTGCAAGAAATGAGGAGGAGAGGTAAAGAAAAGTCATTACATAGTGCAAAAGGCCAGGGAGTAAATAAATGTCCCTAGATAAATAAAATATTTTGACAACAATAAACGATGGGGGCTAGATAGATCATCTTTCTTTCAAATATTTAGAATTAAAATAACAGAGTTGGAACGGACCTTGTAGGTTTTCTAGTCCAACCCCTTGCTTAGGCAGGAAACCCTATACCATTTCAGGCAAAATTTACCTCCCTGGGGGCTAGAAACATATTAGGCACATAAGAAAATGTAAATATGGTAGCTTCCATACTCTTGTCATATCTTTCTGGCAAAATGATGCACACCAAGAAATCTTTTGGCTCAATTTGTATTTTGAGAAGGAGAGGCTAATGGTAACTGTACCTTTCCTGTCTTGCTATACATTTTTTTTTAAGATCAGATTTCTACATGATCAGATCATGTAGAAGACATGGCTAAGAGAGGTTAGAATCCACCAGAATGCTAATTTTGATTTTAACATCAAGCATCAATGCAGGACTAGATTTATGAACCAATCGCCACACAAAATTGCACCAGATATTGCTCTTACTTTCCCTGCCACTAACCAAAACCAAAACTAATTGCCCTGGAGACTGGAAAAAAACGCCTTACTATATTCTACAGGATTTGTAATCATTAGTAGCTTTTTCATTAGTTTAATGGGTACTACGTCCATTGATTATCTGGATCATCATTTTGCAAAATGAAATTTCTTGTATATCCTGAACCGAAACTGAATTTTTCATGTAAGTGGATGATGGGAGAGATATCAAACTCATAATTACTCTTCTCCTCTTCCCATTGTTGCTGCTACGAAATGAAGGGTACCTACGAAGTGATGAGCTGTTTCTCCAAGGGCCCAGCTGCATCATACATTGCCAACCGGTCCCTGCATTCCGAGAGAGTCCATTCCAGGTGAAGCTTGATCATGTGACCTTTGGGGCCATGGAGATGCCAAAGGCAGCTGGAGGCTAAATAGTCTGGACCCTTCAGTTTTAGAACCACATCCTCTCTGATGTAGCTGTACCTATAGCAGCCTAAACAGATGACACAGGCAAAATTGAAGATTGCACCATGCAGTTGATAAGAGATGACACGGAAGGAGCCAAATACAGTTACTCCACAGTTTTAAGGCGGGGGTGGGTGGGTGGGGAGGAGTTCTGCATAAACCAAGGCTTTTGATGTGCTTTTTAAAAACTGATCTATCCATTTTTTTTGTGCTGTTCTTTATTTTTATGTAAAGCCTTGCTAACAATCTATTCTGATTTATTTCCAAAATCTACTATATTTTTCGGAGTATAAGACGCACCTTTTTCCCTTAAAAAAAGAGAGTGAAAATCTGGGTGCGTCTTATACACTGAAGACCGCATTTTTGGCCCACCAAAACCCCGCCCCCTTTGCAAAAATGGACGTGCAGAGGATTTGGGAGGCTCACAAAGGGCTCCTGGGGGCTGGGGAGGGCAAACAAAAAGCAAAAAACAAGCCGTTTTTGCGCCCCCAGCCCCCAGGAGCCCTTTGCAAGCCTCCGAAAGCTCTGCATGCCTTTTTTTTAATTTAAACGAGGCATCAATGGGGAAGCCAGATTCACTTAACAACCACGTGACTAACTTAACAACTGCATGGATTCGCTTAACTTCAAATGGTTGCTAAATGAACTGTTGTAAGTCGAGGACTACCTGTAAAAAAATAAATAACAACTTGTTTATGATTCTCAGTACATATTAGTGCAAGCAAAGTTTCCGTGAATATATTCCTTGGCTGAAAACTATTGAGTGCATGAAGGCTGAAGTTGGCATCAGCATGAGAGAAAGATGTAAACCCTTTAAATGCTCCTAATTTTAAACCTGAGATTAGGCGGATGGATGGAGCAGACTCATTTCCAACGGAAGAATTATTGAAATTATTTATGATACATTCGTTTGTTCATTTATTCATTCAATTCCTATAGCTGCCCATCTCAAACAAGTTACTCTGGAAATCAAACAATCATAAAACAGTTAAAAAGATGTTACAATACAGGACAAAAGTAAATGCATATGGCAGCCAAGAAAGAAATGTCACAATAGATGTTAATACAGTCAGGCAATTGGGGCTTCTTCGCATACGTGAATTATTGGAAAACTAGCTTATTGCTGGCATGAGGAATAAGTATTGATTTATTGCAACCGACGTATTAATGGGAACCACAAAAAGCAGTTGTTCCCATATCGTTGGAGGACTTATTCCAACCGGATTTGTCCTATGCCCAGAGGCCTTTGCAGGAGAAGCTGCTTCTCATCTCCCAGTTTCACAAGGCCAGATGACATAAAGTCAGAAAAATACTTATAACAGCTTCCCGCTGGAGTTACGCTGGTTGCCTTGGTGATCAACTTCCAGAAGTTAATGAAGACTGAATTTTCTGAAAGGTACTTTCAATTTACATTATTTGTTTATTATATATTATACCTCTTGGTTTTAGTTAATGAATTGTTTCTGTGTTACTTTCCATCCTTTATTTGGGTGTTTCCTTACACTGTTAGATACGCCTCTGTGAGTCTGGAAAGAGTTGGTAGCATACACATTTAATACCAGTATACACATACACACCAGTGGTGGGTTCTGGCCCGGTACAGTCCGGTACGGGCGTACTGGTAGTAGCAGGGAGCAGCGGCCACTGCACTGGTCCATCCGCCAGCCTGCATTCCATGCCTGTTTTTAAAGCAACCGGGCCAATTGTGCATAAGTGTCCAGCGGGCGGCACCTGCGCGACCTCCGATGAGCAGCTGTGTGTCCAACGAGCAGCAGGAGCAATGGAGTGTGCATGTGTGCGCAGTGCTTGTGCACAACTAGGACACCCGGCCCCGTGTGCAACGCACCGGTAGCAACAGGGAGAGGAACTCACCACTGATGCATACTCAATTAATATCTTACATAGAGAAAGATATTTGCTTTAAGATGGTTAGATATTTTTCATTTGATTTGTGAAAAATTGGCTCCTTGCTGAAATAACGAATGTTAAGATGTATTGGGAGCAGAATTAGCATCATGCATGTTTTTATGATTCATATTTCTTATTAACCATCTGTTTTTACAAGATTGACTTAAACACTAACAAGCATTCGATAAAAAGTCAGCCCATACTAAAAATACATCAGTGCAAAAATACAAGTGCAACATTAAAGTGGTATATAATATTAAAACAATATTTCATTTTGGTCCCTGAGGTCACATTAATTGATGGTGCTGTCTGTAACAGTCTTTACTTCTACTTCACAATGCAACAAACATAAACAAATAAAGAATTAAATAAATAAAGGAAGGGAGAAATAAAGAGCCTACCCAAGGTGGATTTCAGCACTATTATGTCTTTGAGACTGGATTCTGTGGAAAAGGGGGAAAAAAAAGAAAAAGAAAAAAGGAAGACAAACACATGAGATGCCACAACTAAACTACCTATTGCTCCTTGTTTTGGTTCATGTCAATCACATTTGTGGCCTACTTTACTCCTCTCTACCTTGCAATAACACTTCAGTTCAGACCTAATTCTAAACCGTAGTTTAAACGTTCTGCAAATTCACAATGGAAGCATCGCCCTCCTTCTTCAACATATGCCAAAAGAGGAAGAGCTAGATAGCCATTATCCCCTACTTTAAATTATGTGAGGTTTACTATGACAGCTGGATTGGTAGCTATGATTAGTTTAAAGAAAGTGTGAGAGATGGCTTCACACATTCCACTAATTGGGTTGTCACACTATCTTGGAGATACATTTGGTTATTTCACACATTATTCTAAGCTCAAAACCAGGATCCACAATGATAGATTCACAAGTTGGGCTACATTAAAGTAAAATCACAATCTATTTTAGCAGTAGGACACAAATGTGCTCAGAGATAGCTCTCTCGGCACACACAGGCCCCCATTCCCACCTGACCTTTTGCTTTAAAAAATATGAATATAAGAGAAGATACATGCTGCAAAACAAATGCCAGCTTCTATTTCCATCCACTATTTCCCCAAACAACTTTGACCTGAAATATGCCCAATAAACTGTGTTAGAAAATAAACACCATATGCAACAGCGGCCCAGGTCTATGGGAGGGCATCAGTTTGTCCAAATAAAGGAAAAAGATAAGCAGGGATGGTAGGAATCACCCTGTTGGTAAAGTGGGTATGGTATACGAGACAGGAACTATGTGAGTAAATCAGTGCTTTTAACAAGTTGGTTTAGTATAACAGCCATTTTGTGAATGGGGAAAACTTCATAATAACCACATATATTTGTATTGGATTGTTGTATATTTCATTATTGATTTTTAAGTTGTTTTTGAGTGGGTGTTGAAATGAGTGGGTGGCCATGCAAATTAAAGGGATCAAATTGAAATGAAGTTCACAACAACACATACAAATATTCCAAAGGTGCCGTCCAGGACAAAACATGTGAAATTCATGAGCTATGCAAACCCAACCTGGGGATGAAAAAGCTGAAAACAAGCCATACCATTTGGAAATAATTATAGTTATATTACTTATGGCATTTTTGAAATTGCAAGTGGCATATTGATACAAAGGACACATATGTTGTTTACTCCTTATTTGCCTTTCTATGAGCTTTTCCCCTGCCCTTATTAAAATATTCTTTTCTTTTTTTTTGCACACCTGTAACTTCTGTCCTAATAACCTGGGAAACCCTTGCTGCTTTTTGATCACATCCCAATAGATTTCTGAAGCCTTTCTGTCCAATGTACAGATTTTGACTTAAGATATGCATTTTCATGAATTTCCAGCAATCCTGCTGCAAGGATATATGGGAAGCACTGCCTGTTAAAATGTGGAAGCATTCACCTCTGAATTAAATTCTGCCCCCTCTTCTCCCAATTTACACACAAAATGCCTGCCAAGCATGCTAGCCAGCTTTAGAGTGCCTGGGGAGGTAGTGTCAGAGGATAAAAGTGGCTAAAGCTGAAACCATTACAAGTTGTAATTAATGCTACCAAATTCCTTTTGGAGTGGTGGAGGAAAGGAGCATTGAAGGATGGATTGAAGGAGCATCCTGACAGCCACTAAGAAATGTATTGATAAACCCATTTATCAAATGCATTGATAAATCACTACAGGGTGCAAAACCTATCTGTAAAACTTGAGAGTATGCAACACTGAAGCAAGAGGATGGGGGGAAAAATAGAAAGAAAATGGTTTAGGTAAGTAACATTAAAAAACCTTTCTGTTAGTCTTTAATATCAGCTATTTTGACAAGGGAAACCAGGCAAAAGGCAATTAAAAAGGTCCCTGGTTGCTTAGCATGAA
This sequence comes from Rhabdophis nuchalis, assembly GCA_039707465.1. Classification (NCBI taxonomy): domain Eukaryota; kingdom Metazoa; phylum Chordata; class Lepidosauria; order Squamata; family Natricidae; genus Rhabdophis; species Rhabdophis nuchalis. Next base: position 94,245,817 of record CM077648.1, on the reverse strand, counting down.
TAAAAAAAGGGAGAGAGAGAAAATGGCCACAACTATAACATTCTAGACCAGTGGTAGTCAACCTGGTCCCTACTGCCACTAGTGGGCGTTCCAGCTTTCATGGTGGGTGGTAGGGGTTTTGTCCGATACTGAAGCACTTTCCTTTTTTAAATTTAATTGACTACCCTACTTTATAAATCACCATTACTGTGGAACTGATGGTGGTTAGAAAATTTTACTAACAGAGATACAAAAGTGGGCAGTAGTTACAGTATAAAAAGGTTAACTACCCCTGTTCTAGAAGGAAGATTAACTATTTGTGCACTTTATCTGAACTTTCTGATACGATGCTGCAAGATTTCTGTATCAGTATAAAAAGTGGTTAGTGGAATAGTAGAGTTACTTTAATGCAATCGTCAGCCTTGCACAAGCCTCCTTGCAAAATAAATCTGCGACAAAGATTGAAAGCAGACCTGGAGACAAGGACCAACTCTAGTTCTGAGTAAAAAAGGCAACAGTGCAGATCATCGGGAAAGTCCAGCATGGAGATCAAGTGCCTCATTTTCAATCCCCCTCTCTTTCGTTCTCACTATTCAATTTCTTTCTGTATGCAAAGCAGCAAGGAAGATGATGAGAGTGCTGCAGAAATGCTCACTCATCAAGTGTGAGGTTCTACTCAGTTGTGAAATGGCCACAGGCTTGTGCAAGTTCCTCAACTTTCAGTGTGCAATCATTTCTCCTGGGCTTTTCATGCTGCAATTCAGTTGAAAGAAAGTAAGGTAAAATAGCACTTTTATTTGCTACTGCGATTAAGGGGTTCTTTCCCTACAAAATTGTTGGAGAAGGGTTTCTGCCTCTGAAGACGTTCTGAAAAAAAAGATCCACTGATTACTTTGGTGATAAATCTTGTACAGGATCTTGTGAGGCTATTGGTGTCCGACTCTAATTTGCACAGAGAGGTTAGTATCTGAAATATGAAAGTTTTCAGCTGCTCTTTAGGTAAAACGCAAGTGTCTTTACACATCACAAGTGAGAAAGGTCTTATCACCTCTTCCTGAATGAAAAGACATATCCATTATCAATGTAGCATGCTAACCAATTTATTGACCCACAATCCATCCTTGAGTTCATCAAATTCTCTTCTCGTTTGAAAAATATATATTATTTTTTGAATTAATACAAACAAATTGAAAAGGCCTAGACCTGGACCTAGATCCAGCTCTCTTCATCTTCAGACAGCACTAGTAGAAAGTAACAATGCTATTCATTTGATGATACCATACAGGGATCCATACAAGGGAATTCAAAGAATTGGAAATAATGATGCCTTTTCAAAGAGATAATCCTTGTTATAAAAGAAGGGAAACCCTAGTGCTTTTTCACTTATTCCAATGGCCCAAAAGGGCCGAAATGTTCAAATAATCAGACCACCAGCTAAATATAAAATACATCGAATATTTTTCTACTGTTTTCAATAGGATGTTCGGTTGGATCAGGCGCCTATGAATATCTTTTAGCATGTGTAATCTAGCATCTAGTAACAATTATTTTGGTTTAAAAGTAATTTTTCAATGTGGTTTATTCTAGAGAATTTATTTACAAGATTAATTCCTCTCAAAGATTATGTCTTCTTCATTGGCAATGCAATAGGTATATCGATATGCAATCCCAACCTACATGACTTCATTGCACTTTTCCCCCACGGTTATCAAATTTAATTTCAAATTTGGAAGCTGCTTTCTTGGAAATATTAATGGAAGATATATAGTTAGTACCTACCCAATAAAATTAAAGATTGTGGATCAATTTTGTACTCATTCTGATAAGACAGGTAACCTGTTCTGTTGAAGCTGGTAAGAAGTTCATTATAGAGTGTCTCTTTTACTTCTTCCACTGTCACCTCCACATGCCGATTTTTTGGGACTTGAAGGGCGAGCCAGAAGAAGCATGTCAAAGACCCTTCTCTATTAGACAAAACAAATTTCACATTTACCACTTCTTTTCTATTTTTCTAGAAACATCATTAAATTATGATAACTAAGTTAAGAAGCTAGAACATTCCCAATCATCACAAGAGACAACTCAATCCAATTATCCAATCCCATAACCAAAATACATCCACAATTGTTTAAGGTTTATATTGCAACATCTAAGGCAGGTATAGACAGGCGTCAGACTAGCAAGACCCACTGAGGCTTGTTTTTTTGGGGTGGGGAGAAGCAGTTGCTAGAAAATTCACCATTAAAGGCCAAATGCAAAACTGTAATTCAGATAAGATAGAAGATATGTCTTTGGGTGGAACTAATACTTTCCTGCATCCCATGAAGCACAAACCAGGATAACATATATACAAGTGTAAGCTCAGAAATATCATATTATTATGGAACAGTAAGTCAATACAAACTCTAAAACCAGGTTGTATAAATGCACACCAAAGGATCTATAAGCAAGTTAGATCAGGTTCTGACCACCCATGTTCTATGGTCTCTCAAAAAACTAATAATGCTTCACTCACCCAAAGGCATAGACAGCACTGGAGTTGTAGAAAGAGGCCAGGTTAGTGGCATGAATTAAGTCATTTAACTGTAAAGGAGATGGTTAAATCATGTCAAGCTGAGATACCAGTATGTTTCCCTTAACAATACATGCCACCTCTCATTTAGTGCATGAAACTAAATCATCTACCTTTAATGAAGATTAGCATATATTTAAATTATCCCTGTTCCAATTATTTTTACCCAAAACCAGGTATAAAACACATCAGCAATATCTGAGTAGATGAAAATGATAATCGGAGAGAGAATATAGACATATTTAATTTTGCATGTAATACTACTACAAAACTATTGGAGCAGATCCAGTAAAAATGCTGTCGAGGTTTAATGCTCATATCCATTAAACTACCTAGTCGAATATGCTATTTTACTCATGAAATCCTACCATCTTCTGTATCTTTGATCTCTCTGTCCAGAAAGCTCTGGATTCCATTCTTCCATGATCCTGGGAATACTGCCGATTGATGATCCTCAAGCTGCCAGAGTAGAAATGCAGATGAGCAGAATCCAGATACCACGGTCTGTAATCTGCCACAAGAGATACGGATGCTAATTATTTCTAGGTAATGGAAGTTTATAAACATTGCCCTCAGATCATAGGCCTAAAGTAACTACAAATCTAGACATAAATCTTGTTGTTTGTAGGAGTGGTGAAATTCTTTTTTTTTTTAACCACTGGTTCTGTGGGCGTGGCTCGGTGGGCATAGCAAGGGAAGAATACTGCAAAATCTCCATTTCCACTCCACTCTGGGGCCAGCCAGAGGTGGGATTTGCCAGTTCTCTGAACTACTCAAAATTTCCCCTACTGGTTCTCTAGAATATGCCAGAAACTGCTGGATTTCATCCCTAGTTTGTAGTGTAATGATTTCTTGGCTGAAGTGTAGTGCCTGACAATTTTAGATCAATGGTATTGGATTTAAATGGAAAATAAGATCTACGCACACACACACACACAACCAATTTAATAACACATTATGACAAAATAATATCTGTACCATAGGTCAGGGGTGTCAAACTCATGTTATCACATCGTCACGTGACGTAATTATGACTCCTCACTTTCATTAAACTGGGGATGGGCGTGGCCAGATTGTAATGATTTTAGCCTGTAGGATGCGAGTTTGACACCCCTGCCATAGGTGAACTAAATAGTCACTGGACATGGCCATGAGGCAGTCACATGCAGCTATACTGACTCTTCTCCCTGTAATGCTTTCCCTGAGCACTTTCTCTTCTTGACCCCCAATACTGGAATCAGGAATACAAAGAATGATATATTGCGTTTGTTACCTAAGAAATACCAAGTTATTGCTCCAGCTCCGCCCAATAGCACCAAGACTATCAAAACTGGGATGCAGCGTTGGCAAATAATCACTTTATTCTTCTGTCTGTTTTGTGGTGGTAATTCCACTGGATCCTCCTCCTGTTCTTCTCCCTCAGTCATGGTTACCTTACCAAACAGCAAAGCAAGAATTAGGATCCACAATGTATATTTAAGCTCTCCAAATATGTTAGATTCCCACCTAAATACTTCTGGGGCACATTTATAGATAAGGAAAAATGCAAGCAAGCACAATTTCAAGAATGTTGAAGTATTACTTTCTTGCACTTAGGGGTACATTGAGTCCACAAGAAATAAAAAGAATATGGGAAGACAAGATGCTGTCTTTCTCAATTCAGTAAACAGCAGCCAACTGGCATGTCACTGAATTTTATTTCAGTACTAGATATATGCTAACATCTGATGCTACATCTGAAGGCTGCAGGCTACTTCAAGGATCAAAGCAAGCACCATAAATACCCAGACCAAATTCTTAACTGCTTACCCATGGAGTGACCTACTGAAATTCAATACTGAAAGTCTGAAATTCATTGTAAATTTAACTGAGAATAAGCCACATTAAACATATGGACATCTTTTAGTCAAATGTACATTGGATTAGACCATATGTCAATGTATAAACCGTTCCTTTGCATAGTTTTGTGATCATTTGATTATAGACATTTTCATGAAAGGATAAGAAATTAAGTAGTGTTGGAAGAAATGTCCATCTGGGTTCAGTTCCAAGTAGGGAGAAAGACACTGGAGACACGGAGGCTAAAATGGTGGACAGGTTTGAGGTCCTGGGCAAAATGAGCACATGGGTGAGAGAGAGAGAGATTGATTTATAACCTCTCTTGAGCTCTGCCTTGGAGCTTCCTGTTCCTGTGTAAGAAATGTATTCTGATTGGTTGTCAAACTCCCATGGGGCCATGCAGGAGTAACTTTGTAGGTTGTCCCAGACCTAGTTGAATCTTGCTGGGTGATGATATAATGCAGGGGCTTTGGGCAATTCCTATTATGGCTTAATGGCTTTGTCCTGGTTTGGGACTTTGAGTGAGGACTAATCCTATCACCATGGAGCTTAAGGTATTTTGTGCTGTAGATAAGCCGGCCCAGCCTTTGTCTTGTACAGAGTTTTGAGAACAGAGTTCACAAAAAGGCTCACTACATTATGCCAATATCTTGGAGGGAAATGTTCCTAATCAAAACGATTGCATAAAACTGTGACAGGGAACCTAGGGCACATGTGCATGCAGAGCCCTTTCTGCAGGGACACCAGCCATCACCCCAGCCCAGCCCAGCCCAGCCCAGCCAGCCCAGCCCAGCCCAGCTCCACTGCACATACATATGTGGCATGCCTCCTGCTGGCCAGCTGCTCTTTGGGTCTCTGCCGTGCATGCGCTGGGATGGGGCCTTCCCCAATCTGTGCAGGTTCCCCCAACATGCCCTACCTCCCCCCCCCCAGTGCACCCTAGCTTTCTGCTGCATTCCTGCCACCCATGCCTTCCCCGATCCCTGCGGGTTCCACCCTCTGCAGGTACCTCTCTGTGGCAGGAATGGAGGAGAAAGCCTTGGGCGCGCTGGGGAGAAACTGCAGAGATCACGAGCCCCCCCCCAATGCCTAATTTTGGGCTTGAAAAGCCTCCTGCATCAACCTGGCAGCCAAAATGGAGGGTGGGGCATAGGCACAGGGAGGGCGCATGCGCAGGCAACGCACACGTGGAGGTGGGGAGCATACCTGGGGGGCACTCGCATTGCATTCATGAGTGCTTTGGGCATTCGGCACCAAAAAGGTTAACCATGCCTGGCATAAATTGACCATAAATGCAGGTAGTCCTTGACTCACAGCAGTTCATTTAGAGACAGTTCAATTTACACTGGCGCTGAAAAAAGTGACTTAGGACCATTGGTCACACTTTTGACCACTGCAGCATGCCTCTGGTCACATGATCCGAATTCAGATGCTTGGCAACTGACTCATATTTATGACGGTCGAAGTGTCCCGGGGTTACATCATCACCATTTGTAACCTTCTGACAAACAAAGTCAATGGGGAAGCCAGATGCACCGTGTGACTAACTTAATACCTGCCGTGATTCACTTAATAACTGTGGCAAGAAAGGTTGTAAAATGGGAGGAGAATTTACTCAACAAATGTCTCACTTAGAACAGAAATGTTGGGCTCAATTGTGATCAGAAGTCGAGTTGTACCAGTATATATCAGGGGACAGACGCCTGGCAATGCTTACACTTGACCTGAAATAAATTAAATGGATTTATGCCTTCCTTTGTTTTCCTTTTACTATGTGGTGTTTGTGTGTGTGTGTGTGTGTGTGTGTGTGTGTGTGTGTGTGTAAAAGAGACAGAGATTCTTCTTGAAATATTTATTACGTGCCCTCCCTTTGTGCCTTTTCTTGTCACAGAAAGTTTAATATTATGGAATAAATTTTATCAATGGCTGGAAAAAAGGGGGAACTAAGGGATATAACAATACACATTATATTATTATATAACTTGAAGAAATTTTTGTCTTTAGAAGGATAAAATAATTTATTTTAGTACGATAAAATTACCTCTAGAAAACAATGGTATAACATGTGAAGATTTTCTGTTCTTATTCTGTTGGGTTTTTTTTTCCTATTTAATATCTTGTTTATATATTGAAGAGTTAGGGGATAAAGATTTATTTCATAAATGGAAATGTTAATATATGATACAAAAGTGATATATATAGATTAATATCTTTGTGAGATTAAGCACTGGCGCACAGAGCGTTTGTCTGAATGACATGTTGTACAAAACACGAAATGAATGATGTTTCTTTTTATTTATTTCAATAATAAAAAATAAAAAACTTTTTAAAAAAAAGAAAGTTTAATATTACATAGTAGTCCCATTGTGAAATTGGCAACTGAACAAAAATGTGAAGGGTATAAAACTAGTCCAAGTCTTTTAAGTGCACTACGTTCCAAAGACTACAACTTCCAGAATTCCCAAATCAATTCAGCCGATGCTGTAAACCAGGGGTCTCCAACCTTTGCTGGCTGGAGAAGTCTGGGAGCTGAAGTCCTTCAGACTTAAAGTTGCAAAGGTTGGAGACCCCTGCTGTAAACTGTAATTTCAACATGTGGAGGGCATTAAGTTGGGGAAAGCTTCTTGAGATGAGGCTGTATCAGTTCTTCAAAAGCAGCAAGAACACTATTCCGGGCAATTAACACTGATCTTGGGATAAGTCACGGCCTCTTCCGCCAACGTTTGAAGACCTATTTCTTTCATCTAGCCAGCCTAGCCTAGCCCCCGAGAGCACCTCCAGAGACTGAATTTTAAATTGTTCTAAATTGATTTTAATTTGCGGGTAATTTTTAGGGAATTTTTAGCACAGGACACTTTAATTTAATCAGTTTTTATTGTTCATAGTCTTATTTATTATATGTCTACTTTCTACTTATGTATTGTATTTCCGCTTTTTAACCTCCTGTGCACTGCCCTGAATCCCTTCGAGGAGATAGGTGTGGTATAAAAATCAAATCAAATCAAATCAAATCAAATCACATGGTTTGACCAGTATTGCTAATTCCAGAAGTATAGTTGGGCTTCAAGCTTTCCCTTTATCCAGGTTTCTTTGCTTTTTTTTTGTTTGCTTTCCATAACAAAATCTAAAATATTAGGCTCAGCAAAGACTTTCTCATGATCCAAAAATGGAAGTCACAGAGTTTCTTGACCATCTCACTTCTAGAATTAAGGCAAGAAAGAGACAGTTGCTCACTATCTCCTCATATAAACATGCACAAGCACCTACTGTACATCCAGTCATCCATCCACTTATACCCTGCCAAAAACCAGTTGGGAAGAGATCTCCACTGACATCTCAGCTGCCAGTCAGAAAGGCCAATACTAAATAAACCAATACCCTGGCCCAATATTAGGTAGCTCCTCATGTTCTTCTATATTATTAGTGCTTTGGTTCTTTATGCATCCATCTTTAGGGGTTTTCCTCATCGTTTCCCTTCGAAAATTGAATGTATCTCAGCTTTCCTCTCCTCAGCAATATTGGGGGCCTCTTCCTTCCCTCGCCACATGTTTTATTAAATAAGAAAGTGATTATCTGGAGAGAAAAGTTGGCATCCTGATGTCCACGAGCCCCTTCCTCCACCAGGTTCCTACCCCAAACTGCCTCAGCCATGCCTTCCGTCTGCAAGGGGCCTAGGGAAATGGGACTCACTGCTCCATCCTCCCCCCACACACCTTGCTTACACACTTTACTTCCCACCTTTAGAGCCTTTGTAGCCCTTATCGCAGACCAATAGCCTTTCCAATTAATCACAGTAATGCACAAAAATGTACAGTGTATTCTTTTTGGTAGAATTATAGCAAAATGTGTAAAAGAAAATAATTTGGGCTTTCCGTAATTGCTAATTTCTAGCAAGAGCTAACAGTTAATCCCTCCTCCCTCTCTCCCTTCCTTCCTTCCTTCCTTCCTATCAATTGTAACATAATAAATACCCACTCACATTCACATCCGACTCTCCCTCTCCACTGATGTAAACCTAAAATTATGCTCTTACCTTATTTGAAGCCTTCTGTGGTATTGTTCACCTGACACAGGATCATCCAAAATGAGGCACACACAAAGCCGTATGTAAACACCAGTGAGATTTAATATTTACTCAGACCCAAGGTCTTCTCTGAGATGAGTTGTCCAATCCTCTGTCCTGCTTTTTTGGCCTTTGCCCTTTGCTCCATGGAAATCAGAGCTTGTCCTGGGAATTGTCTATCATATGGCTGCCCAGCCAAAAGTTCTGAGTGACTTAACAGTTATGCTGGTCTAACAGGTTTGTCGAAAACAACGGCACCACCATACCTGTTTGATACAGTTAATTCATGGGAAAATATATAGTAATTTTCAGTACCAAGTGACTTGATATCTCTCCAAACAGCTGAACAGAGGACTAGAAAAACTAATAGCCCACAAGAGTTCAGATGTGGCTAGTGGAAGGTTTCTCTCTCTCTCTCTCTCTCTCTCTCCCTCCCTCTGGACCCTGCTCTAGAGGCTGTTACCTAGTTGCCCAGCAACATTTCCCTGTCTTAGTTACACCCCTTGGCTTCCAGCATTGGTGGAAGATAATAAGTAAGGCCAAAGTTCTTAATTTTAAGGAAATGTGGAGTTGAGTGAAATCAAACACATGCTGTGAACTTCAAAGCAAATAGAATTTAGCAAACTCATGGAAATGCTAAGTAAGATTCCAAAGCTGGAGACACTGATGGGGAAGTGAGTTTAAAGGTGGTGATTCTAAAGCAAAGAAATACCTCAAGCACAAGTAAAAAAAAATTTCCATTGAGGGGAAAAACCCTCAAAGACAGCAGCAACAGAAACTAGTGTGTCTGCATAAAAAACGTAGTGAACAAATAGGAAGTAGAAGAAGAGAGACAGCACTGAGGAAGAGTCTGTAGAGAAAAGTGAATGTGTAAGGGAATAATTTTGACAAAAAAGTGTGGGAACAAAATTGGTTTTTATTTGGATGCTATTTTTATTCTATTGTTAGCTACTTTCTATAGCAAGGTGGATGGACATATAAAAATAATGAAACAAATAAAAAGCACTTTTTAGATAGATTTAAAACAGAATAAAAATAATCAGTAATCCAGCTGTTAAATGCAGACAGTCAAGTACTAATAGGAAAATAAAGACAGAACTTTTAAACTCCTTTAAAAAAATTATGAAGATGGTAAGCTAGTCTAAGAAGCAGCCAGCCACCAATATAAGAGAATTTGGAAGCAACATTTAATGCCTTTCCTTTCCTCTCCCTTCCCCCTTTCCCTTTCCCCTTTCCCCTTCCCTTCCCTTCTAACTAAACTAAAACTAACATTCATTCTACATCGCTCTTTAACATTATCTTTGGATCATCTGAAATGTCTGATGATTGATCCTTCTAAGCCACTACCAGATGGACAACACAGATCCTTCCAATAGTTATCATGCATGAATTCCATGCATGCCTTACCAATGGCTAAAGGTAAGTTACAAGTCAATGACATGTGGATAGCCTCAGGATCTGATGCTTATCTTAAAAGACTTTAAGTCAAGTCAGATATGCAGCCTCTTTGACTCCTTTGAAAATCTTCATTACAGTACTAACAGTTTTCCTCACAGGAATCCAAGACATGAGGTTTCTCCCATTTCTAAAACTGCCCTGAGGATAACTTTCACAAGCAATTATAAAGTTAAAAAAAAAGTGGCAAAGGCTTTCCTGTCCAGTTGCGTCTGACAGTGGCTCTGTTTAAGATGGCTCATGCCCTGGTAGATAAGGAAGGGCAGGAAGACCTGGCCACAGATATCTTTGCCAAACATTTCACCAATAAAATCGCTCATAATTGCTCGGGGTTTGGATTCCACCTGGACAGATTTTGCTGACTAGTACAACATCTTGCAAAATCATCTGGATTTTACTTTCAGTCATGAACTTCGAAATAGTGAAACTCTGTAGAATGCAGAAATCATGGTCTGGATCTCGGACCAACTGGATCTTTTGGGTAACTAGAAAGGACATGTGTGGGAAGTTTATTTGGGAAGTGTTAAGCGCTTCTTTGAGAGACAAAAACGTACTGTTTGCCTTAAAGGAACCAATAGATCACGCTCTGCTACAGAATCTGTAAATAAGAAAAGAAAAAGAAAACTGAAAGGTGGTGTGGCCCTGCCTGTTTAAATCACTTTCCTCAAAAACATGTACATATTCTGCCACAGTGTTAGAAATGCCAAGTCAGGTATCTCTGCTAACACTTTTATTGTGGCCCTGCTGCTCTTCCTAGATTTGTCTGTCCATTCCCTTGTTTTCACATCTTTCCTCTAAGACAGGGGTCTCCAACCTTTGCAACTTTAAGTCTGAAGGACTTCAGCTCCCAGAATTCTCCAGCCAGCAAAGTCCTTCAGACTTAAAGTTGCAAAGGTTGGAGACCCCTGCACTAAGATGTGCAAGTAACACAGCATCAGCTCATCCTCTTTTAGTGCTTGCTCATTCAAAGACTGCGCTGTTTGGACTTCCCTGTAGCCCAACTACTTTTATAAAGATTTTATCATACAGAGGTAGAAAACCTGCAATCCCTGCAGTTATATCATAGTTGCTGAAAATTGATGTTGAAGTTTTCCTTCAATCCAAGTCTTAATGTCAACTAAATGTAGTCACATATTATTTTCTACTATACCAAATTTTGGATTGTAGACCACAAATTTGGGCAAAGGACTTCCCCCAGAGGCAATATGCTAGGCATAACATAGGTGTATTGATAAGTAGCATTTCTTTCATTCTACTAATCATGTGGCAAAATTGCCTGCATATTTAGAGTTTTATTATGTAAAATGCATCAGATGGGAATGTGTTTATTGAGTGTGAGTGTTAATAGGAAGAACAATTAAAAACAAGCAAGATAGCTTGCTGTGATTAGAAAACAGGAAACCATGAAATATCAAGTCATTTCAATGCTGCAACCTTTGTATTGTTGCAATTGGCAAGCAGTTTTCAATTTACTATTGTGCTTCTAATGTTAACCACATTTTTTTCATAGACTGTTGTGAGAAAAGCAGAAAAGATACATAAACAAGTTGTTGGTTGACAAAATATGATAAAGAGATAGAAAGTCTCCTTCCTTCATCCACATAGTACGGTAGCCTTTTTTTTTTGTACACTGTGGAAAAAAAATCAGGAATGGCTGATTATATCCTAATGAGAGATTCCTCCTGTTTAAATTAAGACGTTTTACTCTCAGTTTACCAGGATCTTGGATCACTAAGTGGTGTATTGTGGACTCCACTCCAAAATGAATGTTTGGAGGCAGAACAAAGGCTCCATTTGAATCTTTTTCAATTGTCATTAAATTAAACTTAAATATTCTTAGCCTGCTTATAATCTAGCCTAGTATTTATAATTTCCCCTTCAGATACATTAAAAATATCAATTAGATCAAAGTTTCTTAAAGGGATAGTTAGGACTTTGGGAATGGGGTGGGCTGGGGGGCACATGAAACTTTGAAAACTTCTGATTGTGCACTGTTGATGTAGATAGAAGGTTAGATAAATGGGTTTGATTCAGCATGTACTAGAAGAATGGGCACAATGGAAAGTATGCTAATGAAGTGTTACAATTTATTCTCTTTCATTGTGTTATTATTAAAAGTACTGACACACTGCATGACTGTGGCAGTTCTATTGTTGCTTCAGACGGGAGGAAGTCTGACAAATGTTGACTGAACTTCTATTTGAAATTGGTTTGTTTTAGGCACAGGTGCAGATCTCTGTGTTTAAATGAGCTGATCCACCCATCTTCCTAGCTAATGACTTGATGTTTTCTTCAAACAAGGGATACAATGAAGATAATTATCAGATTTCTCACATGGGAACTGGGTTATGTTGCTCCACAAGATTTTATTGTTAATCAAATGAAAGATGGATCATTTGTCTGATCAAACAAAGAGATTATTTGTTCAATATCCCAACTGCAAATACTATTTAAAAAAAACTGTAACATTTTCCTCTGTTCACTTCACAAGAAGTAAAAAAGAACACGTAATATGTATATGAATATTGTAAATATATAGAGAGAAGAAGGCCCCACCCACGAGGGTGGACACACACCGGATCTCATCTTTGTCTCTGGCCAATGGAAGAGTGATCTGGGTACAGGGGATATAGTCATCACGCCCTTGTCATGGTCAGACCACTCACTTCTCCAGCTCGACTTTCCGACCGCTGCTCCCCTCCGCGGGGAGGCGGAACCAGAGCCACCGATCTGGTTCCGCCCCAGGCACCTTATGGACCCGGATGGGTTCCAGGCGGCGCTTGGGCCACTTCCTGTATCCCTGACCCACGCCCCGATGGAGGACCTCGTGGCCGCATGGAATACTGCGACCACGGGGGCCTTGGATCGGGTCGCGCCCTTGCGGCCTCTCTTGTGGCGACGTGTCGCCCCGGCTCCTTGGTTTACCGAGGAGCTGAGGGTGATGAAACGCCACAAGAGATGCCTAGAGAGAAGATGGAGGTATACCCGTTCTGAATCTGACCGGACACAAGTAAGAGCCCAGTTACGGACTTACATTGTGGCGCTGAGAGTGGCCAAACGTCATCATTGTGCCACTCTCATAGCATCCGCAGAAAACCGCCCTGCCGCCCTGTTCAGGGTGACCCGCTCCCTCCTTCAACAGAGGGTGCGGGAAGCCCCGCTACAGGGCAGAGCAGAGGAATTTGTGACTTTTCTGCAGGAGAAAATCGCTCAGATACAGAACGAGCTAGCCCCCATTGATGGTCCAGTGGGATGCCACGAGACAGATCTTGTTTGGGAGGAGTTTGACTCCGTTGCTTCCGAGGATATGGACAGGCTACGTGGGCGACTGCGAGCCACCACATGTTTATTGGACCCGTGTCCCTCCTGGCTTGTACTGGCATCCTGGGAGGTGACACGAGGCTGGCTCCAAGAGGTTGTCAACACATCCTTAAGTGAGGGTTCCTTGCCTGCTTCCCTAAAAGAGGCTATGGTGAGGCCCCTCCTTAAGAAGCCCTCTTTGGACCCAGCTTTATTAAACAACTATCGTCCAGTCTCCAACCTTCCCTTTTTGGCAAAGGTTGTTGAGAGTGTGGTGGCACAACAGTTTCCCCGTCACCTGGAGGAAGTTGATTATCTAGACCCGCGCCAGTCCGGCTTTCGGCCCGGGCATAGCACTGAGACGGCATTGGTCGCGTTGGTCGATGATCTCTGGAGGGCCAGAGATGGGGGTTGTTCCTCCATCCTGGTCCTATTAGACCTCTCGGCGGCTTTTGATACCATCGACCATGGTATCCTATTGCATCGGCTGGGGGGGTTGGGGGTGGGAGGCACCGTCTTACGGTGGTTCTCCTCCTACCTCTCTGGCCGATCGCAATTTGTGTTGACAGGAGAGCAGAGGTCGACCTCGAGACCCCTCACATGTGGGGTGCCTCAGGGGTCGGTCCTCTCGCCTCTCCTGTTTAACACATATATGAAGCCGCTGGGTGAGATCATCCGTGGTTTTGGGGTAGAGTACCATCTGTACGCTGATGATACACAGCTGTACATTTCTACCCCAAACCACCCCAACGATGCCGTAGCAGTGATGTGCCAGTGCCTGGAAGCCGTGCGGATCTGGATGGGAAGTAACGGACTCAGGCTCAACCCGACCAAGACCGAGTGGCTGTGGTTTCCGGCTGCCCGATTCAACCAGCTGACTCCATCGCTGGCCATAGGGGGCGAACATCTTGCCCCTGTGGATGGGGCGCGCAACTTGGGTGTCCTCCTGGATGCCCGGCTGTCCATGGAAGATCAAGTGACAGCCGTGGCCAGGAGGGCGTTTTACCAGGTTCGCCTGGTTCGCCAGTTGCGCCCCCTATTGGATCGGGACGCCCTTCGCACAGTCACTCATGCTCTCGTGACATCGCGACTGGACTATTGTAACTCTCTCTACATGGGGCTCCCCTTGAGGTGCACCCGGAGACTTCAGATGGTTCAGAATGCAGCCGCGCGGGCAATCTTGGGTACCTCCAGATTTGCCCACATAACTCCACTTCTGCGCGAGCTGCACTGGCTGCCTGTCGTCTTCCGGGTGCGCTTCAAGGTATTAGTCATCATTTTTAAAGCGCTCCATGGCTCGGGACCTAGCTATCTGCGGGATCGGATCCTGCCGCATACATCCTCACGGCCGATTCGCTCCCACAGAGAGGGACTTCTCCGGGTGCCGTCCACTAGACTCTGTCAGCGGGCGACGCCCAGGGGAAGGGCTCTCTCTGTGGCGGGCCCAGCCCTCTGGAACGACCTTCCCCCCGACATTAGAACAACCACGGACTTCCGCTCCTTCCATCTGAAATTGAAGACTCATCTTTTCCGTTTGGCCGGCCTTGGTTAGCCTCTCTCTACAGGGTTTAGCTGTTTTTAATTGGGTATTTTAGTAGATTAAGGGGATTTTAGCACAGGCTCATATTTAATTTTTTCTTAACTGTATTTGTATATTGTATTGTGGTTTTAGTTTCCCTGTGCACCGCTCCGAGTCCCTATGGGGAGAGGAGCGGTCTATAAATTAAATTATTATTATTATTATTATTATTATTATTATTATTATTAAGAGATGATAGCACAACAAATAGATCTAAAACCAAATTTATTCTTATTAGGTATACTACTGGGGAAATACAATGAAAGAATTATATCTTTAATGTTACACGTAATAACAGCAGCTAGAATTACGTATGCACAAAATTGGAAAAACGGAAGTACACTGACAGATGAAATGATAATAAAAAAATATATTAGAGAGTGCCAAAATGGACAGGTTAACAATGGAACTTAAAGATAAAGGAGAAACAGAATATTACTCAATATGACATGGTATAAATGGCTAGATAATAGGTGCAGAGATTAGAAAATCAACACTGAAAGATTAACAAATTAGAAACAAATACAGGTATAAAAATATACGTAAGTATATATATTGCAAGCAATAGTATTATCGGAGTGTACGCAACGATAGATTAAAATGTATAGAGTGATAAAGGTACAGAGTGTTATGGCACAACTATGGAAATAATAGACATAACTATGTTGTTCAATATCATGCATTTAAAAAAAGATTATAATACTATATGATTAAGAAAATAATGGTTACGATTAAGGTGTGTAAGGTAAAGGTAAAGGTCCCCTTGCACATATGTGCTAGTGGTTCCTGACTCTAGGAAGCAGTGCTCATCTCCATTTGAAAGCCGAAGAGCCAGTGCTGTCCGAAGACATCTCCGTGGTCATGTGGCTGGCATGACTAAACGCCAAAGGCGCATGGAACACTGTCACTTTCCCACCAAAGGTGATCCCTATATTTCTGAGACAAGTAACAGGAACTCACTCTGTTATGTGGTGCTAGGGATTCAAACTGCTGAACTGCTGACCTTTTTGATCAACAAGCTCAGTATCTTAGCCACTGAACCACTGTGTCCCATTTAGGTGTATAACATCATGCACATATTTTAAAAGGACTTGATGTATACCTTTGTGGCAAAAACAATGTTGCATTTAATCTTTTAATTTTGGAGAACAGATTCATCCTGTAAATAAAGCTTGTCCCTCATAAGAGGGGAAGATGAGAAAGACAGCCAAAGTAATACTTGGATATTACTATGACAAATATGAATTGTATAATATTTCCAAATAATTATGGTTAGCCAGGGGATGAAATTAAGACAGAAATAATAAAGTGGAAGAAATTAAAACAGTCAGTGTTTGGGAGAATATTCGTGATAATAATAAATCTTTTGCAAACAATGTTTTTGTTTCAGATAATACCCATTTTAATAACTGATGTACCACTTATACAATGGCTAAAAGAGATATCTAAATGTATAGGGGAATGGGAAAAACACAAGTTAAATACAAAGTGTTAAAAGACACATAGAAAAAAGGAAGATCTGAAATTGTATTTTGCTGCTTCTTGTTTGGGCCTGGATAAAATAATGGATGCTGCTGAGAAATGGGACCTTTAGAGTTAGAAGGTCACAATATTAGATTCATATGGCATGGATATTTATGGTACAATAAAATGAAAGTTAATGTGGAATTCAGAAACCATTTTGACGTACTGTATTGAAAATATGGAATAAATATAAACCCCCAGTTGTGCCCCAAACACTGTTATGGATTTTAGCTCAGGAGAAAATGGAGTAAATGATGAACTTTCCTTGAACTTCCTTTTTTTTTTCTTTTTTTAATAAAATCTTTATTAAGTTTTAGCAAAACATATCAAAAACCAGGAAAAATAATAATTTATATTTGGACTCAAGCCAAGGTGCTCCTCCTAAGGGAGTCCACAGGCAATAAAGCAGCTTATTTGTTTATTTTTATTTTTATTCGTATTTATACCCCGCCCTTCTCCAAAAAGTATAAAGCAGTTTAACAAAAGGGAGCCTCCACATGCAGCCTTGTGACCCAATAATGCTCCATCTTGACAGCTGAGCCAATGTATCTGAAAGCATTGTGATGCTCTTTTATGTTTCAAGGCAGGGGTCTCCAACCTTTGCAACTTTAAGTCTGAAGGACTTCAGCTCCCAGAATTCTCCAGCCAGCTCTGGAAGTCTGGGAGAAGTCCTTCAGACGTAAAGTTGCAAAGGTTGGAGACCCCTGTTTCAAGGAGTTGCAGCTCTCTGCAGTCTATGGCTGGTTTCTTTCCTCCTTTCCGTCTTCCTTATCTTGCCTATTGGTTTCTGGGCTGCAGGGGAAGTCTTTGAAAGAAAAAAAGTGATTTGATGGCTTTTTAATCCCTTCATGGAACAAAAAGGTTTTTCTGTTTGCCTTTGTGGCTGCCAGGACTGTGGCAACTCAGAACAGAGCAGTGCAACCCTTGCTCAGCATTACAAGGTCAACAAATTGGGAAACAATTGCTGAATGTCTTCAACCTCTTTTCAGGGATTGGGGAATAGAAGCAATGGAAGAATTGGTAACACTCAAATTCACAGCCAGGAGCGACAAAAACAGCAACAGAGATGATCTTCTAGTTACTCCTCCAAGACTTGCATACAGGGACCGGAGAGGAATGTAATAAACACACAGCAAGGCACCTTTGAATAATAACCACAATACTGTTAAAAAAAAAACAGCCAACCCCACCTTTTAGATGCTGATTTCAGTTTTTCAGACTGAATGTCACTGGGCAGAACCCTAGTGCAATTTCTCATAAGATCAGTGTTTCAGTTACAACCAGCAGACAGAATTGCAGAAACATCTGGTAAAAAGAAGGGAGGAGGCTTATGTTTATATATCAACGACTGCTGATTCAGAGACATAACTATACTAAAGAAACACCCTGATGTGGACTTAGAGACATTAATTATCAGTTGCAAACCATACTATTCTCCACCTGAGTTCTCCTCATTTCTCCTAATTGCTGTGTATGTTCCTCCACAAGCTTGTGTAAACAATGCATTGCGAACTCTAGCTGACCAGATTATGGAGACTGAAACCAAATACCCATTGTCCATTATTTAAGAGACTTAAGCAAAGCAAACTTAAGGAAAGAACTTCCAGAATATTTTCAGCATGTCAATTGTCCCACTAGAGGCAAGAATACTTTAGACCGTTGCTACACAGCACTAAAAGATGCTTTTTGGTCTTTACCATGAGCAGCTGTGGGACACTCTGATCATTGCATGATTCACCTTGCACCTGCTTATAGACAAAGACTTAAAACCATGAAACCAACAATTAAATCAGGGAGGACTTGGACTGAGGAGGCAAAGCTAAAGCTACAGGCTTGCCTAGACTGCACTGACTGGAATGTTTTGGATAAGCTCACAGATACTATAACATCATATGTCAGCTTTAGTGAAGACCTATGTGTGCCAACCAGAAAACAGAGAATATACAGTAACAATAAACCTTGGTTCACAGCTAAACCTAAGCACCTACATCATTCCAAAGAGGAAGTCTACAGAAAAGGTGATAGAATGCTGTACAATCAGGCCAGAAACATATTAACAAGGGAGATCAGAGCAGCAAAAAGAAGCTACTCTGAAAAGCTAACAAATCAGTTCTCAACAAATGAACCAGCCAACATGTGGAAAACTCTTAAAAATATCACTGGTTACATCAAACCTTCTTCCAAAGCTGAAGGAAATAAACAACTGGCAGATGAACTGGATGTATTTTACTGCAGATTTGAGAGAAAACTACTGCCACCCATCTCCACAATCCCCATCTCAGATACACCAACAACAGCTAAGCCTCCTACAATGTACCCTGCCCCATTGGGCCCACCACCTCTGGTGATTACAGAGAATGAGGTGCAAAGCCTATTTCACAGACAAAAGCCAAGAAAAGCAGCAGGTCCAGACAAGATAGCTCCCTCTTGCTTAAAAACTTGTGCTGACTAATTGGCCTCCATCTTCACCCGCATCTTGAATAAATCACTAGAGATGTGCTATGTTTCTTCTTGCTTCAAATGCTCTACTATCATCCCAGTGCTGAAGAAACCCTCCATCAAGGAACTGAATGACTTCAGACCGGTTGCTCTAACATCTGTAGTTATGAAGACCTTTGAAAGACTAGTGCTTGGCCACCTGAGAACCACCATGGATCCACTGTTTGATACCTTGCAATTTGCTTACCAAGCTAATAGATTGACAGATGATGCTGTTAATATGATTCTGCACTACATCCTACAACATCATGAATCTTCAAAAACCTATGCAAGAGTCCTCTTTGTAGACTTCAACTCAACATTCAACACCATCATTCCAAATAAGCTAAATTAGCTAGCTGTACTGACCACACTTGCAAATAAATCGTAAGCTTCCTAACAGACAGGAAGCAGCAGGTGAAGCTAAGCAAAATCACGTCAGATACCTGTGCAATTAGCACAGGAGCCCCCCAGGGCTGTGTGCTTTCTCCACTTCTTTTATCTCTATACACCAATGACTGCATCACAAAAAATCCCTCTGTAAAATACTGAAGTTTGCAGATGATACAGCAGTGATTGGTCTCATTCAAGACATTGATGAATCAGCATACAGATGAGTGGTTGAACAACTAGCCTTGTGGTGCAGCCAGAACAATCTTGGACTAAATACACTCAAAACAGTAGAAATGGTGGTGGCTTTTAGAAGAAAACCTCCTATATCATCACCTCTTACAATACTAGACAACACAGTATCAACAGTAGAGACCTTCAAGTTTCTAGGTTCTATCATATCTCAAGGCTTAAAACGGACACCTAACATCAAAAATGTCATCAAAAAAGCACAACAAAGAATGTTCTTTATGTGCCAATTCAGAAAGCTTAAACTACCCAAAGAGCTGCTGATTCAGTTCTACAGAGGAATTATTGAGTCTGTCATCTGCACCTCCATAACTGTCTGGTTTGGCTCTGCAACCAAATAAGACAAACATAGACTTCAACAGATAATTAGAACTACAGGGGGAAAAAAAACAAGTGCTACCAATCTGCCTTCCACTGAGGACCTGTATACTTCATGAGTCAAAAAAGGGCTGTGAAAATATCTACAAACCCCTCACATCCTGGACATAAATACTTTCAACTTCTACCCTCAAAACAACACTATAGAGCACTGTACACCAGAACAACTAGACACAAGGGCAGTTTCCCCCTGAATGCCATCACTTTGCTTAACAGCTAAATCCTACAACACTGTCAATAATTTACTAAGAATGTATTACTATTATTCCTCTCTTCCTTCCTAGTATCTATCTCTCCCCATTTATGACTATAACTATGCTGCTTGTATCTTTCAATTTATATTTTTTTATTTGTTTCCTGGTACAATTTAATAGCTTACTAGTAACCTTGACTATCACTAAGTGTATCTTTTTATTCTTGATGAATGTATTTTAAAAATAGTTTTTATTACACATTTTTACCTTTAAAAACAGAAGGGAAAACACAACAAAAAACCAAAAAAACCCAAGACAAACATAATAATATAAATAGGTTATACAGCCTTCTGTATCAGCATTCTGATGAATGTATTTTTATTCTCCTTATGTATACTGAGAGCATATGCACCAAAGACAAATTCCTTGTCTTGGCCAATAAAGAATCCTCTCCTCTCCTCTCCTCTCCTCTCCTCTCCTCTCCTCTCCTCTATTCTATTCTATTCTATTCTATTCTATTCTATTCTATTCTATTCTATTCTATTCACAATTTTATAAGCAATTTTCATCCATTCTACTACTTTTTTGGCAGAAAAAAAGGACACACTTTACATTGTCCAACCTTTAGAGAGTGCAGGGTTCATGGGGTAATATGATAGCATAAGAAAAAACAAAAACCAAGGATGACATTTTTTAGTTTGGGGGTTTTGAAGGTATCTGTCAACGTTCCATGTTTCACTTTAGGAAAGATGCAAAATAATGCAGCTGACGTTTGGCTGTTTGCCATCAACATTCAAAGGATTCTAGTTGGCCAATAAAGGAGGGGATGGCTGGAAGCTACATGGCTCATGAGTTGTCTAATTTCCAAGATAGGAAAAGTTCTTCCAGAAATAATCAGGCCTTAATATTTGTAGGATGTTAAATAAATAATTCCCTCAATACTGTTAAACTATTTACTAAGTCTGCATTATTATTATTATTATTATTAATCTTCGCATCGTTCCTATCACCCATCTCCTTCCACTTATGACTGTATGACTATAACTTTGTTGCTTGTATCCTTACGATTTATATTGATAAATATACAATTTATATTTATAGTATGATTTGATTACTTATTTGTACCATTTGACTATCATTAAGTGTTGTACCTTATGATTCGTGACAAATGTATCTTCTTTTATGTACACTGAGAACTATGCGCCAAAGACAAATTCCTTATGTGTCGAATCACATATTCTATTCTATTCTATTCTATTCTATTCTATTCTATTCTATTCTATTCTATTCTATTCTATTCTTATAAATCATGTCAAAAGAATGGAGATTTATTTCCGTTTCCTTGACTGGAGCAAGTGAAACACACACACACACACACACACACACGCCTTACTACGAAACTATGTGATTGGGCTTGATACATTGACACTTAAAGCTTGAAAATTAATGTAGAATGTCTAATTAGCATCAGAGCATATTAATATAAGGCAACTTGCAGTTGGAACGGAGTTCTTTTCAGGTGGGGAGGGGGAGTAGAATGTCTAAATTCCCAGCCCACAGGTCGGATGAGTCACGCACTGGCCACGCCCAAGCCCAGTCTAATGAAGAGGTAGCATCAGAGCATGTTAATACAAGGCAACTGGCAGTTTGAACAGAGTTCCTTTCAGGTGGGGAGGGGGAGTAGAACATCTAACTCCTTAGTATCAACACATGTTAATATAAGGCAACTGGCACTTGGGACAGAGTTCCTTTCAGGTGGGGAGGGGAAATAGAACGTCTAACTCCTTAGGATTGATGTGTGTTAATATAATACTGTATAAGAAATATTGATGATCTGATGGTCATTAAAAAAAAAAATTCTTAGCAAGCACCTAGAAGCCAAGAGGAACATATGTGCCCAATTTCAAGTTTGTAGGCTTTACAGTTCTTGAGTGAGTGGTATTTGACTTATATATATAGATAAAGAAACTACATTGCTCTCAAAAGAGGCTTCCTATCGTGGACTTAGACAGAATGATGACTATAATGTCTCTGAAGATCCCGCAAGGATAAATAGGCTTCTGAGGAACTGGGGATCTGGCTGGAGGATGCAGTTCTGCAGATATCATTGGATTGGCCTTGATTTGAAAACATGAATCTGTTATTTCCCATAACATTGTTAGATAAGTCTTCATTTCTGAGTAATTCTATTCCAGCAGTATTGCAGCTAGATGATTTTGGCTCGCTTGAATCATCTATGGAATACTGCTCAGGGGATTTTGAAGATAAGGCAAGAGGAATGCTCTCTTCTGTGTTTTCATTCTGTTCTACTGTTGATGCTATTGGGAAGTCACCACCGGATGGAAGACTGCCTCTTGAATAATCTTGAAGAAAATCATCATTTTCCTGGTCACTCATGATGTTGGTAGATGATGAGACATTCTGACTTGCATCATGGAGCGCTTTGTGGAAATAGGAATCACTATTTTCACTACAAGTCAGAGCATCATAGGTAAAATAGACCTTGCAGGTATCAATCTCAAGGGTATCAAGATGTTGGAAGAAGAAATAGCCACGGTTTGTAAAGCAGCTGCTTGAGGACTGTCCACTGGTCTCTGTTACATTCTCAATATTTTTGAAGTATTCCTTAGGAGGGAGAAGATAGGAGTTCTTGCTGCAACTTTGCATTATCTCTAGCAGAGAGACATTGGAAGCTTCAGCTGCTATATGGAAGGAAGAAATGGATGCTGGGGACGACAACCACTTCTGCTGGTTGGAAAAGTACAGAAAGGGGGCTTAGTATTCAAAATGAGCTGCAGTACATACATTAACATAGGGGTCTCCAACCTTTGCAACTTTAAGTCTGAAGGACTTCAGCTCTCAGACTTCTCCAGCCAGCAAAGCTTTGCTGGCTGGAGAAGTCTGAGAGCTGAAGTCCTTCAGACTTAAAGTTGCAAAGGTTGGAGACCCCTGCCTTAACATATAGACATTCAAGAAATGTTATCCCATTTCCACAAGCTATTGACCTGTAATTTATATGCTTGATATATTTCATAGATAATAACATAATGTGCCATGTTACCCAGAGCAATCTCTCCCAGCTTAGTGTCTTCCAGATATTTTGGCTCCAACCAGCACAGTCATAACCATAAGATACTGGAATGGAGAACACTGAAATAGGACAACTTTGTATTTGAAATTTAAGTTTAAGTTTGTTACAAGAAACTGGTCAAGTGACCGTTAAGGGTAATGCATAGGAATTAATAATAGAAAGTAATTCAAGATGGCTGGACTTAGATCTCTTGCAAGTGTGAAGGGACTCATGACTTATGATGTATTTGACCCCTCCCTCAGGCTCAGCCTTGTCATATTCTACAATCTTTTTCATCTAAAGCGGAAGTGACGTGACTTCACTTCACTCAACAGCCTCTTTGATACTTCTGAAAGCCAGTCAATGACAGAGAGATGAAACTAAGAGGTGATTTCCTAAATCATATGGTGCTTCCTTTATTACACTAAGGTAGATAAAAGCAAACATTTTTACCCTCACTGTGAATGGATGTTCTCACTCTGGTAACTGCTATATAGGACATTAACTTTATTGTTCTTTCTTCTCATTGAGATCTGCACATAGGGTGCTCTCTAGTACTTCCATTTAGAAATTTCCTAAACCTTAAACCAAACTAAAATATGATTAAATTTAATTAATTTAATTAATTTATATGAATTAAATGATTTTCAAAAAAAGGGGTGTCTGATAATTTAGGGTACATTTAACACAGAACTGACTGGATGCGCCTTTTTAAATAAATGTGCACAACAGCTTTTAATTAGGTTGCTCATATTTATTCGGCAAATATGGGTAGATATCCTAATCACCTTTTAGAATGTCTATGCATTCTAACAGCTACCTTAGGAACCTTTAACTTTATTGAAGTGGGAATGGTTGCCTTTACCTTATTCTTCACCTAACTCAAGGATACCAATTCATGGGCCGCTGGCTGGATATGTTACACTGGCCATGCCCACCACCCTTTAGCGAAGGGGGAAAAGTCTTGATGCGTCATGTGATGACGCGAGTTTGACACCCCTGAACTAAGCCAGGGGTCTCCAACCTTTGCAACTTTAAGTCTGAAGGACTTCAGCTCCCAGAATTCTGGGAGCTGAAGTCCTTCAGATTTAAAGTTGCAAAGGTTGGAGACCCCTGATCTAAGCCCTAAATGTTATTTGAATAGTATTGCTGGCAAGAAGGGGAGGCAATTTTCCTTTTTTTTTTGGTTTCAGTTTTGTTTCAGAAGAAAAGAAAGCAAAGGTTAAACATTTCCTATTACTCTAATAAAAACTAAAAACAGCAGCATTGGCTTCTCAGTTTAGTTTCTTTTTATTATATTTTTTCAGCCAAATGTGGTTTGACCTAAATTTTGAAAGTGAAGTTTTGAATATTATATATCATTTTGGTTGCTTTGATTTTATCAGACAATTGACCTTTTGTCATCTATTACAGATTCTCATTACTCTAGTGGTAGTGACACAAGTGCAACCTTAATTGTCACTATAGGCTCTAAGTAAAGTGTTCCTGCAGAATGTTTTGATTCTATACTATTTAGAGCTAGAAACTACACTTAAAAATAAAGCATGTCCATATATGACCGGGGGAGGGGTGCGAAGGACTAGAGAAAGATCGTCCTCCTGATTTTCTTAATTGCATTGCTAATTTGCTAATATGATAGGTTGATATTGGAGATATATTTTGATCTAAATACATACACCAAAGTAAAATGTAGGGATGTATGAGAATTATACACAACCCATTTCAAAGTATCCCAACAGCTTGGAGAAGCCCAAAATATATAGAAATATGGATATTTCAGAATTGTATAATTAATTTAAAATCGTTGATAAAGTAGCACATCTTACTAGGTGCAAGAATGCATACAATGTGGGTAAATAAGTACTGATATACAATTTTAATAAAATCAGTAATATTGGTAAAACTAAATAAGAAAATTCCCTACTGCTAAACAAATATCAACATTCAGTTAGTAAACAATAAACATTTTTTTTATTAGGGCTCCACTGATTTCACCAAGAATCAGTGATTACAATGTACTGTAATCTCTGATGAGTAATTTAAGGAAAATTATTTTTGTGCAATTATTTAAAGACATAATTATGTTAATTTTCCATTTATTTGGCAGTAATAAACATTACTTATTAACAATAGTATTGCTAAGTTTCATCTTAGCTTGATTATTTAATCCTTCACCCAGATGTTACTCTGTATGCAGTGAGAAGCATGCATCAGGTTAACTCTAGCCTACTTTCTCTTTTCCAGATAGCAGTTGTGTCCTAGGCTACATATCCATCAATTTCTAAGCCCCCCCCCCCACATACCTGGATATCTCCTCCATGGATACCAGTGAGAGATGGAAAGAACTCAGCTGGATCTGGCAAATTGATATTAAACTTCTTTCTAAAACTAAAAGCACATTTTGGAAGAAAATGAAAAGTACCGTAAGTAAGAGTTTGGAGAACATCACAAGCAAGCACAGAAACAGCAGATTCAGATCAAAACAGTAAATGTCTGTATTTATTTTTGCATCTTTGTCAGAATGCTTTAGAGCTTTAGAGCAGGGGTGTCAAACTCGTGGCCCGCTGGCCGGATGCGTCACATGCTGGCCATGCCCACCCTGGTTTCGTGAAGGGGAAAAAAGTCGCAATATGTCATGTGATGACAAATGTCATCGCAAGTTTGACACGCCTGCTTTAGAGGTTGGGTGTTGGTATTTTTGTGGTTATCCTGTTACATAGCAGCAAACTGTAGTGTGGGTTTCTCAAATGTATTTATATTGTTGTTCTGGTTTCTAGACTGAGACTGGCCCTGTTTCCTGATAATGGATATCATGGAAGGAGTGATTTCACAGAGGAAGGCAATATAGAATTGGCATTTCTGCTTTCTAATGGAACACCCTCTTTTCTTTTTAGAAATTCACAATAATGAGAAATTACAAATCCTGCATTGCAAGTTAATTATATTTTCATTAGAAAAAAGTTAAATGCAAACTATATTCAGAATTAAAAGATGTAATCAAGTGGAACAAAGGACAAAATGTTGCAGCACTTATTTTGTCACAAAAAGGTGAAGGGAAGATAAAAATATCTAACTTTTCCCAATATTCATTATTATTTTAAGAAACAACTGACCATATCTAACAGTATGGTTCTTTAGGGATAATAGGACCTGGACTCCAAAATATATGAAGGGTATCAAATAAAGGTTTATACATAGGTGATGTTCACTCATCTTTGATCTTATTTATCACATATGTTGCCAAAACTTTCTTCTGTTTCACATAGCAAAGAAGCATTTAAGTGATATGACTTCATGCAGTTGAACAGATATGATTGATAGAGACCACCTTTTTATTCCTTAATGGAGCTGTCCCCTATATAACTAACTCCATATGCATATGGACTAAAGCTCCCACATCTGGACTACATCAACCGCTTTGGAATGTCCATCATAATAATCAACCTTTGTTTCAATGTAATTAATTCTACATGACCACTCTATGGACATTTGAACCAGGTTTAAGATCTTTTAGGTCCCTTCAAAGGTTGAATCTTATGTGTAGTGCTTTCTGAAATGTTCATATAGTCACACAAACTAATGTGATCGTATTGTCAATCAAGAAAGTGTCACAGAGAATAGTCTCTGAGGAAATCCCAATGTTGCTGTAAATACAAGGAGAAGTATGTGCTAAGCATGCAGGGCATTTTTGATTCAAATAAAAGAATGGCCAAGCGCCCCTGCCTGTAGGTACATACAGAGCCGCTGTGGCACAGTGGTTAGAATTCAGTACTGCAGATGACTGCCAGCAGTTCAGCAGTTCAAGTCTCACCGGCTCAAGGCTGATTCAGCCTTCCATCCTTCTGAGGATGGTAAAATGAGGACAAAAGTAACAAAAGTAAATTTTCATCTCACTTTTACCGTTTTGATGCTGGAGATACAATCAGCAAGAATATGATGAAGATGGAAATGATGAAACTCCCGACACTGGCTACAATAACTGGAAGGACTGTACTTTGTGGTGGTGCTACACAAATAACCAGAAACAAATAAGTAGAAATTAGCTATTCATTGAAGGTATTATCTGAATATAGAGGGAGATTCATTATGCAAAACAAAATGGGTTCATGTCTGTACAGCTCAATACAACACTGCAGACTTGAGCTTTTGTTTAATGAATAAGGGAAACATAATTTTTTGTATTGCTGTTGTAATTATTTTCTAACTATCCTGGTCTTGCTTTAACTTCAAGTAGTAGAGGATACAATGTTCATTTCTACCACTTACATCCTTATAGGGATGCTCCAAACCATCCTATGAAGTTCAGAGTTGATTGAAGATCTGAATTAGTCCCCTTGGCCCTGTTTTGGCATATAGCAGCCCTCCAGCAGCCCTACATCATGATCCTTGCAGAAACCTCATTGGTTCCTATCAGGTTCTTTGTTGTTTTTGAAATTAACCACCTCCGCAGTAAAAAAAAAGAACTAGTAATAGACGTGGTAAAGGAAAACACTAATCTTCAACACAATCTTTGTTTCTAAGAATACTTGCCAAACCCTTCTTAAAAAAAATAAAAATGATGATAGCCTACTAGCCTATGTTTTCCATGTTCTATGTTTTGACTGGATTTTATAACAATCATCGTTGTCTCCTTCCTTGTGCATTTACAGTTGCTAATTTATTGAGCCTGAGGAACTTATATCCCATCTTTAACTTGCAATAGTTTTGTGAACTAGTTACTTGTTACTTGTCTTTGAGCACTATCAGTCTGTATCTAACGTAAGTGTTGGAGCATAGCATTCTGAAGTCAAAGAACTGATTTGCAATTCTGAATTCATCTGTACCCAGAGGCACCCATGGGAAACAGGGAAACAGAAAAATCAAGATGGCATTACAACTGGATGACCGAGGTTCTACTTTTGTTACATTTGTCACAGTGGCTGCCAGCCTCACATTTTTATCTCCCCTGTTGACACCATTGGTTGCACTAGCTTTAGGGCAGGGGTCTCCAACCTTTGCAACTTTAAGTCTGAAGGACTTCAGCTCCCAGAAGTCTAGGAGCTGAAGTCCTTCAGACTTAAAGTTGCAAAGGTTGGAGACCCCTGCTTTAGGGTATTTAATTTTAATTGACATTGAGTTTTTATTGATTAGCCATTGGGCCATATCAAAGTGCAAAGTTCCAGAAACAAATTATTACTAAAATTTGATAAAAGCATTTTAAAATGGAATTTGATCAAATACAATTTAAATGAAATTGGAATAAAATACAATTTTATTTTTACGAGTAAAAATAGCAGCTATTTCAGCTATTTCAGCAGCTGCAGAATGCAGGTAGAAGCTAGTATTTATTCATTAGATTTTTATCCCACTATTGCTTCAGGTTTTAATTTTTGTCTACATCAACAATTTTATAGGATTGGTTGAACTAAGAGATAGACACTGGCTCAATATTCTCAGTGACCTTCCATGTCTGAAGAAAGATCTGAACTTGTCTTTGTCCCAGTTCAATCCTAACCCAACACATAACCATTATATCACGCTTGCTCTTATAAATTCCAGACGTATCCTGTAGCCCCAAAAGTTGGAACCCAAAAAACATCGTGAAAATGTATACTGATTAAAAATTCCTCATGAGACTTTTTGCATCCTAAAGCAAAAGACTTGAATCCAATCTTTCACACATCTGACATTTAGCAGTATTTCAATGCAAAAGTTTTAAAGAAGCACATTAACTTCTATCAATGGGCTCAACTACTCTTTTTTCCAGCTCAGTCTGAAGCCTGAAAAAGACTGGCTGTTTTAATTAACAGCAGAGAGGTGCTGTATGATCCAGTCAGAAGCACTTCCTAATTCAGATTTTAATTTTTGTTTGTTTTGTTTAATGGAAGTGATTTTTAGAGACGCTTCTTTATAATAATGTTCGCTACTTTGTTTTATAGAATATGTTGGGAATATAAAACATCTGGAATCATACTGAAGATGGCACTATATGAATATTTTAATAAATACATTTCTGAAGGATGCTCATTCCTAATAAAAAGAATTGTGAGCACGGCCTAAAAATTTCAAGTGTATAAATGCAATATTTTAAGAAAACTAGGCTTTTGAGTAAACATCTTCAAAACTAGTCAGACAAGAAATTGTCCCTAATTTTGCATGTGTGAGATGCAGGTGCCTTAGAATCTGCCCATTCAACATGCTGCACATTAAATTGTAGATTTGTTTGTTTGCCTCAAACTTGCTCCCACATCCTAACTGATATGTGCATCACCAGATTTCTTATTTAAAAAAAAAAAGGTCAATTATTTATTCATTTAACAATACTTATGGTGTTCTTGGGACTTATCATCTCAATAGGTTCTCTAGAGATGACCCAAACCTTCTATTATGCACTTTACCTTCAGGATCTGTCTTCCATCTTAAAGGAGGCATGCTCCATCTGCTCCATATGCTGTTGTATAATTCCATCTGTTTTACTTTGACACGAATGGCTGCCTCAAACACTGTGTCAGGAGAAAGGTTCTCCATTATTAGCCATTTCTGATCCTGAATTATGGGCAGGATTGTGTCATTCTGCAAAATGGAATCAAAAACAATGATATTTGAGTTGTGTGCAGTTGTAGTACATATAATACTTGCATATTTCCCACCAAATTATAATGGAGAATTCAAAGCCCTATAGCTGGAGTATTTAGAGGTGGGAGGAACATATTTTAAGCCCTAAGACCTATGTCTTAAGGCTTAAAATATGTCCTTCCCACCTTTAAATACTCCAGCTTTGGCCACTTTAATATTACTGCAATACTAGCTATAGATTTCAGTGACTGGAAAACATACACACAAGCATATACACACATGCACACACACAAATACACAATGCAACTATTTACTACAAGAAGACCGCTCAGTCTTATCTTCTCCATATACCAGTGGTGGGTTACAACCGGTACACCCTCGTATGGGCATACCGGTGCCTGCCGGGATCACCAGGTACCGTTCTGGTATGGTGCTCTGGAGGGCCCACCTGCCGACCCACACTCCTTACCTGTAATTGAGCTGTTCGGGGCTTCTGCCCACGGTGCCTGTACGACACTGTGAGCAGCTGGACTGTCATGGAGGCATCGCAGAGCATCGCGGGCAGTAAGTATGCATGTGGTCGATGCCCAGCCCCATTGCATCATACCGGTTGCAATGTGATCTGGAATCCACCACTGGCATATACAGTATGTTAGGCTACAGTTCAAACCCAACCTGGATCTTCTAGGGATGTAACACCTTTCAACAGTACTCACTTAGAGAATTCATTTCTTTCTGAATTTGTGGATAGATCTCCATGAATACAAGAAACATCACAGACTAATATTATATAAATAATGCCTCACTTCTGTTGTTAAAATTTGCAACAACTAAAGATTACATCTTATCTAAGTTAAAATTGGAAGAATGTTTCATTTTTACCACTTAAAGGTCCTTCTTCCAAGGAGCACCAAGGTTTTATTCAGAGTTCACCCATTGCCCCATTTCATTTTTCTAGCAACCTTACAAATTAAGATGAGCTGCATCACCCTGAAGGCTTCAAAGTATAAGTGGGATCAGTGCCATTTGTGGGTGCAGGAGGATGTAAAAGAAAACCAAGGCAGTTGAAGCAGCATGACTGAAGTCTTGTCTCTTTTATCAGTAGGTCAACTGGCACCCTTCCCACTCTGATGGATGCCACTGGTGAAGTTTTGAAATTGGATCTCTCTTGTATCAATTCAGGGTTGGCAGATATGTCAGTTTTTAATTTTTCCCAGTTTTGAACTGTTGTCAAATGTATTGATGATGGCTGAGCCCAACCAATACCTTGGCTTGTATATTATATGAAGCCATTACTTTGGGTTTATCAAATTCAACTTGACAATTGTTACAATTGGTTAGAATTTGACAATTTAGTAACCCTAAATCTTGATTTATAAATCACAGTATCTGGGTTATGTTTGGCTTTGCTTTAACATATATGAACTCAGCCAGTTGACCAGCTGAAGATGTCTTAAAGACATGTTCAAACTCTTGTTGCATCAGACCATGGCCCCATCATGTTTTAAGACTGCAATCATTGTACCAATGCCACCCCCCCCAAGCCCCTATAATCACATGCCTTAATGATTACTGATCAGTTGCACTCACTTTTATTATGATGAAATGTTTTGAGACTCTGGTAAAGGACTATAAGTTTCCATGCTTTCCCCCTACATTTGTCTCATTACAGTTTGCCTATCGAAATAACTGCTCTATAGATGATGAACTTTCCTGTGTACTTCATTATAAACTTGGCACATCTGGATAAGGAGAATACTCATGTGTGAATGCTGTTGGTTGATTTTAGTTTGGCGTTCAACACAATCATTCCTAGGCATTTGGGCCTAATAGGTTTTAATACTCCTTTATTCAATTAGATCCTGGATTTCTTTATTGATAGGCTCCAACTCCATTTCTTTGAGTCCAGGTTCCCCACAGGGCTGTGTCTTGAGTCTGCTACTGTTCACCTTGATGACCCATGACTGCAGTGTCAAATCTGCTACGAATCACATTATGAAGTTTGCGGATGACATGGCAGTGGTGGGTCTTATCCAGGATGACAATGAAGATGCTTATAGGGAAGAGGTGAAGGCTCTGATGGACTGGTGCAATAAAAGTAACCTGGTTCTAAATGTTACTAAAACAAAGGAGATCATTGTAGATTTTAGAAAGAGCTGGTATTGTCATACTCCACTTCGTATCAAGGATGCAGCTGAAGAGGTGGTCAACAGTGTTAAGTATCTGGGGGTGCAGATAACTAACTATCTGAATAGGTCTCTCCACATGACAGCCTTAGTGAAGCATGCAAACCAGAGTCTGCATTTCCTGAGTCGGATGAGGAGACTACATCTTCCTCCTTTTGTCCTGGCCACTTTTTACAGAGGCACAATTGAGAGCATTTTAACAAACTGCATCACTGCTTGGTTTGGTGGCCGCAGTGCCTCAGATAGAAAATCCATACAGAGAATAGTAAGGACATCCGAGAGGATTATAAGAAGCTCAGTTCCTGTTATTCGGGATACTCCTTATGAGCACTATGTGCTTAGAGCTCAAAGCATTGTTAGTGACCCCACACACTCACTTTAAGGCAGTGCTTCTCAAATAGTGGGGCGGGCCCCCCAGGGGGGGCGCGAGGCTCCGTAAAGGGGGGCGCGTTTGACCTCGGCAGTTTAGTTTAATTAAGGATTTAATTTTTTTAAAATTTCTAATGCACTTTTAATCTTTTCTGCTACAGTTAATAAAGCTATTCTTTGTTGTAAATTGATCCACATTTCTTTCTTTTTTTATTCTCTTATACGTTAATAAGGATACAGTGTTATGCAGAGGTGTACTTATAACAATTTTATAGACAAATGATACTATTTACAGTCGCGCGGGGGGCGCGAAATGTTTTCTTCTTCCTAGGGGGGGCATGACAGAAAATAATTGAGAAGCACTGCTTTAAGGTCTGTTTCTGGGAGGAGGTTTCAAAGTATTTCTAGCAGGACTACCAGATTCTGTAACAGCTTTGTTCCCTATGCCATCCATCTGGTAAACTCACAAGATTAATTTTTCTTGACATGCACATGTATACATTCAAACTAGACTGCGTTGTTTCTCTATGTCATATAATATATTTGAATATATGCATAATTTTGTGTTTAATTATTTTGTCATGTTTATGTTGTATATAGGAGGTGGTGACCCTTTGAGAGCTGTATGCAACAAAATTTCATTTTAATATATGCCAATTAGTGTACATTCAAGGTGATAATAAAGTTATTCTAAGTCTAACTGTGATTTATTCATCTAAGTATGGTTAAATATACAGTGGCTTAGACTGGTTTGTGAAGTAAGCCAAAAATTTGGGATGCAGCCGATTGTTATCAAGCTTCAAGAATAGATGATAGCTCTTTCACGCCTTTGTACTTGTACTGTACTGTATTGTTTTGTTTTCCTACACCAGGGGTCTGCAAAGTTGGCTCTTTGAAGACTGGTGGACTTCAACTCCCAGAATTCCCCAGCCAGCATAGCTGGCTGGGGAATTCTGGGAGTTGAAGTCCACCAGTCTTAAAAGAGCCAACTTTGCAGACCCCTGTCCTACACCATATTGCTTAGAATGTTATAGTGGGTCCAAAACAGAATTGCAGAATTTCTTTGTCTTCCCCAAAGAAATCTTCCTGCTTACCTCACCATGAGAAGTTGCTCTATACCGTATTTCATATTCCAGGTTTTCATGTAGATAGTGGGAGACAACACAAAGCATCCATGTTAAATTGTAGGAAGGCTTGTGGGTATTTTCCAGTTGAAAGTTGCAAGGAGGCTGAAGCTGGACTAATTTGGAAAGAAAAAAAAAGAAATTGATAACTAACTTTATTAATAGTATACTGTATATTTTAAATCGTGGCTATCATAAACGTCAGTAAGAATATAATTATTTTCTGACCACTTCCCCCATTTCTGTGTATAGTTGACCAAAACAAAAAACAAAAAAACAATCCCAACCCCAACAGCAAGAGAGATAATTGTCCTGACTAATAATCCTAATTGTTCTCCAATCTACTACAATTATCATCATTAGACAAACAGGGAGTTTGAGTTAGAACACTTTGATGGGCAAAGAAGTTTTAGCCAGCTAAGCAGAACTGGAATAATGCTGCACAATCAGGAATCAAGTGATACTTCCTGTGGTTTATGGAGCCTGGGTGTAGCCACTTGCTGGGGACATAGTCACAGCAGTTGCAAGAAGATGGGAAGGAATGTGTTCATGCTACCCTCTTCTCTAACTCACACCAGTTGTTGCTGGATCTATCTTAGGAGAAATATTTTTGTGAGTAAAGAAGCCTTGCCACATCAAATGCAATCAAAGCGGGGAAACATTTAATGTGTACGCACACATGTGTGTGACAGGGATTCCCTTTGGGGCTATTGCTTCTATAGACCCAACCAACACAGCTGCAATAAGAGAACCAGGAATAGAGAGAGGGTTTTTTTTATTATTCCACACACCGCTTCTCTCTAACTTGGAGCTGTTGGAAGCATTTGGAAGTGCATTTTCATTGATGGAACCTGCCCATTCAAGATGTCAAATTATGTAGTGTTTGCTACTTCCTAAAAAAATTATTCATATATCACATTTTCATACAATCTAATCTCATGATTCTTGGCAGGAAACAACAATACAAACTATAGAAAGGCAATAAATGAAATAAAAGCTTGAATGAGGAAAAACAGGCTCCAGCTCAGCCCTATCAAAACTAAGTGTACAGCTAAGTTACTGGAATTGTAGAGACGTCAAATTTGTTTCTGAGTAGGCTTCAGAGTTGCTATTCAGTCAGTCCTGACAGATTCTGGAGAACCAGTAGTGGAAATTTTGAGTAGTTCAGAGAATCGGCAAAAAGGCTGGCCCTGCCCCTGCTTCCCCCCAGCCTCTCCGCTGATCTTCTTTTGTTGCCCTGAACAGGAGCATGGAGCTGGAAAGCAGGTTAGTAGGGTGGGGAGAGAATGGGGATTTTGCAGTATCCTTTCCCTGCCATGTCCACAAAGCCACACCCACAGAACCGGTAGTAACAAATTTAAATCCCACCACTGGTAGGCTTTCACTGTCTCATTCAAATTCACTGTACAATTCTGGAGTCTTCTAGCCTCACAGTTCTTCTTTGAAGAGTGTGACCAAAGGCACCATTGTATGTGAATCAGTTGCACAGTTGTTCTTGGACTTTCTCATAGAAACTCATATACAGTGGTACCTCGCTTCACGAACTTAATTGGTGAAATGACTCTGGTCGCGATCCGAAATGGTCGTGAAGCGAGGCACAATTTCCCATAGGGTTCAATGTAAATCCGGTTAATCCGTTCTGACCTTGTTTTTGGGTCGTGATTTTTGAACGGACTCTGTTCGCGTTGCGAATTGGTCCTGAAGAGAGGCACAGTTTCCCATAGGGTTCAATGTAAAGCAGCTGAGGGGCGATGGAGCAAGCCAGCATGACTTTCGCCCGTCTCTTTCGCCCGTCTCTTTCCGGACTCGGAGCTTCTGCTTGTCGGGATGCTTCCCAAAGCCAGCAGCCGCGCGGCCAGCCACTCCGTTTCTCCGTCTTACTCATCGGTCGCCTCTTGGGGTCCGGACCCGTCGCCGCCGCCGCGCCGCTGCCGCCGCCGGGCTGGTGAGGGTGGAACGGCGGTGGCGCGGGAGCGGCGGGTCCGGACCCCGAGAGGCGACCGATGAGTAAGACGGAGAAACGGAGTGGCTGGCCGCGCGGCTGCTGGCTTTGGGAAGCGTCCCGACAAGCAGAAGCGCCGAGTTAGGAAAGGGACGGGCGGAAGCTGCAAAGTCCGGCTGGGAAGGCAGCTCTTTCCCCCTCCCCACTTTCCCTTCCCAGCTGGGCTCTGCAGCTTTCTCCCGTCCCGAGAAGCAGGAGCGCCGAGTCAGGAAAGGGACGGGCGGAAGCTGCAAAGTCCGGCTGGGAAGGCAGCTCTTTCCCCCTCCCCACTTTCCCTTCCCAGCTGGGCTCTGCAGCTTTCTCCCGTCCCGAGAAGCAGGAGCGCCGAGTCAGGAAAGGGACGGGCGGAAGCTGCAAAGTCCGGCTGGGAAGGCAGCTCTTTCCCCCTCCCCACCTTCTCTTCCCAGCTGGGCTCTGCAGCTTTCTCCCGTCCCGAGAAGCAGGAGCGCCGAGTCAGGAAAGGGACGGGCGGAAGCTGCAAAGTCCGGCCGGGAAGGCAGCTCTCCCCCCCCCTTTGCTTACACACACACACCCGTCCCCGTCACTCACAACAACCGCGGCAGGGTGCAGTCCGGAAAAGGCGCAGTGCGAACTCACAATTCGCCTGCGCCCTCAATGGACCGGCCGCCACGCGGAGTTCATGCAGCGAAGCGGAGTTCGTGCAGCGGAGCACATTTTTTGGAAAATTTCTGGTCGTGCTCCGAATTGGTCGTGAAGAGAGGCGTTCGTGAAGCGAGGTACCACTGTATTAGTCATCTCTTGATTGGATTATTGCAATGTGTTCTACATCAGGTTGTCTGGAAGTTCAATTGCAATGGTGGGGCTTGTTATGGGCATTTCTCATTATGCTTACGTAACTCCTCTACTCCATGAGCTGCAACTAGGTGCAACTCAGAGTGCTGGTTATCACTTATGAAACCCACAGTGGCAAACCCTGCGCTTTGGAGTCATCGCTCCCCCAATATGCAGTTAGCTTCAAGCTTCCAGTTCTTTAGAAAGGCAGTTAAAGATTTGATTCTTTCCCTGGGTGCTTGGGTTAGAATTGAGTTCCCAACTGGTAAGATACAGTAAATACTAGTTCTGACTGTGATTTCATTGTTTTAGTCAGCTGGGGTGTGTTGTTTTCCTATGTATCTTTGTTTAACAATGTTTTTGCCACCCAAAGTCATGCTGTTTCAATTAGATGACCATTTAAATGTTCTAAATAAAGAAATAAAACTAGATGTAGGAAGAATACATGATGATCCACCTATACAACCAGGCAACAAAAGTCTGTAAAAGCAAAACTAACTAGAATTTTAAATATCAGAAGAGAGAGAACCAATCATATCCCTTGACACATAGTGTTTCCTGCCTATAAGGACTACCAGAACGAAGGCTTGCTTTCCAGTCCATGCATCCTCCACCCCCAACTTCACACCACGATGCTAAGCAGATATGCTGAGCAAGTTGTTTTTGGATATTCTCAGGACAGGCAGACTTACTTTGGATTAGGTTTAAGCATCTTTGGTAGTATAGCACATTTTGCTGGAGAAAAAGCCAGCCAGCCAGACAAACAGACAGACAGACAGACAGATAGAGATAAAGTATCGAGGTAAATAAACTTCTGATTGAAAGGAGCCTCCATGAAGAAAGGGGCTAAATGAAAATAGCCTTCTCAAAGAATAAGTGCTGTTAACACATTCAGGCATCCCCTGGGCAACAGCTGATAGCTGGCTTTCAATCCAGAAATATCCCAAACATAATGAAGTCCTCATTCCCACCTGTGACATTATGTGTATCCCAAAAAGGACCTTTTCTGGGCCACAGATGACTATTATTTCAGTAAACATTTGGGTTTGTCTATATATTAGGAAGAACTGTTGTGGGACTTGTGCCAAAAATATTATTGCGATGTCCTGTGTTTCCAGCAGACCCACAGAGACAACCATCAGAGACCTAATATAAGAGTATGTGGCTTGTAGCAGAGAGGTCCCACCAACAGTAGGGTGGTGCAGTTTTTGTGAAGTCCACAACAATAACAGAAATAAATAACATAGAAGTAATAACTGTAGAGCTGAGAAACTACATCGTTACTTCAGTGTATAAACCACCGCTAACTGAGATCAAGGGTGATGAATTTATTAAGGGTAAAATAAATTTTGTCACTGGAGACTTTAATTGTCACAGCAGCATTTGGGGGGGGGGGGTAACCCGATGATGACAGAAATGGGGAGGCTATGATATAGTGAGCAGATTCAAACAACCTGCCTCTTTTTATATAACAGCAAATTATCAGCTTAATTTAACAGTGAAAGGTAGCACAGGGGATAGAATCCATACCAGTGTGGCATAAATCAGCACATGCTGGGAAATTAGATGTTGCTCTGAATGAAGCTAGCAGAATTATTACCGGATGCCTTAAACCTACCCCTCTAGATAAGATCTACCACCTAACCAACATTGCCCTGCCTGCTGTTCACAGAGAAGCTCAAATCATCACTATCTAGACAACTCCCTCTCTATGGCCTACAACCAGCTCATCAGAAACTAAAACTCAGGAAAAGCTTCCTTAGATTAACAGAAGACTTTAATTTAATAATAATAATTTATTATATTTATAAACCGCCCCCTCTCCCCAAAGGGACTCGGGGCGGTGTACAGGAAAATTTTAAAACCATCTAAAAACATACAATACACACAAATTAAAAGCGAATTAAACTACCCTGTACTAAAATTTAAAAACCATTAAAATTACCACCCATTAAAACCCAATAAACAATTTGAGAAAACAGACTGGGGCGAGAAGCGTAAATTAGGCCAAGCCGGCCTAATGAAACAAATAGGTTTTTACTTTTTGGCGGAAGGCGCGGAGGTCCATAGTCGTTCTAATATCCGGGGTAGGTCGTTCCAGAGGGTCGGGCCCATCACAGAGAAGGCCCTTCCCCTGGGCGTCGCCCGCTGGCACTGCCTGGTGAACGGCACCTGGAGAAGTCTCTCTCTGTGTGAGCGAATCGGCTGAAGGGATATATGGGGCAGGATACGATCCCGCAAATAACTAGGTCCTGTGCCATGGAGCACTTTAAAGATGATAATCAACACCTTGAAATGCACCCGAAAGACCACAGGCAGCCAGTGCAGCTCACGCAGGAGTGGTGTTACATGGGAGTATCTAGTGACTCCCATAACTGCTTGGGCAGCCGCGTTCTGGACCAGCTGTAGCCTCCGGGTGCATCTCAAGGGGAGCCCCATGTAGAGAGCATTA
This sequence comes from Rhabdophis nuchalis, assembly GCA_039707465.1. Classification (NCBI taxonomy): domain Eukaryota; kingdom Metazoa; phylum Chordata; class Lepidosauria; order Squamata; family Natricidae; genus Rhabdophis; species Rhabdophis nuchalis. The sequence continues at coordinate 94,207,267 of CM077648.1, read as the reverse complement.
CAGTAGTCCAGACTTTGAAGAATTTTAAATCAGAGTGAACTATGGAGCACTACAAAGAACCAACATTAGATGGAAACAGTGCAGGAGCTGGCACCTGAGTCTGATGAATCCTGGAAAGTATGGAAATTGTTGAATAGACTGTGCACGGGTACCACAGGATCCAGAAGCACTCTAAACGAATGGGGTTATTAGGTGGTTTCTGCTCTTTGTGATTGTGATGACATGCAAACAACAACATAAATCCCGATCAGTATATACACGAGGATTTCATGGCAGTACGACAGAACACAATTAATGTTGCTAGTTTCTGGGAGGATCTGCTTAATTTGTACATATTTTAATCTTGAATTTTATATTTTAAATTTATGTCATAGGGGATGCCTGATTTTAACTGTGATGCCTCTGACATGCATAAACAAACTTCTGATTTCATTTATGGTCATTCTGATGAGTAGACCTCAAAGATAAGGACAGTGGGAGATGATAGAGTTTGAAATTAGAAGATAAGAAATAAATTGAACTTGTTCCTGGTCTTAATACTATGAGAAGTGATATGGATTGTGCAATCACTACACTATTATCTTGATGCCAGGTCAGTTAAAAACAGATTTATCTCATATTAAAGGAAGAAGTACATTTGACAAGTTTTACTGAAATGTGGGTAGACAGTTAACAAGATGACATTGATCTAACCATGAGTGAATCAAATACTCTCCTTTGATAAAGTGCAATTTTCCTAGCTTGGCATCCTCTAATTATGTTGCAACTATAATTTTCCCAGTTCCACTCACATGGTCTTTAACCATCTTGACTGGGTTTTTTTAAGGAACCATAAGTGCAATATAGCTGAAGGACCTCAGAATTGGAAGATTATATAATGCCTATATAACTGGTATCCCTTCATGAAAAAATAGTGGTGGTCTCAAATTCTTTCCAGAACATGAGAGACAATAGTTATGCTGAGTCTAATCTGATTCGGCATAAAATTCACAGTTGTCCTTATTTCATCTCATCAGTGATTCTGGCAGAAATATTTCATTTGCATGCATACATAAGGTCAGATGACATGGGAAAGTTCTTGATACATGATACATTCTGAATATTTTGAGCTGTGGGTTTGAATGAGTTGCTTTGAGAAGCTGCAAGCATTCATTATAGCACTGAATTATGACCTACTTGTGTTGTGATTATTGCTACTTTTTCTTCTTCTTCACATCATTATTCATTATTTCAGTCCAAAGCTATCATTATCCTTGAGTTTCCACTACCGGTTTAGCAAAGACTGTATTTAATTGGTTGAATGTCTCTCATTGATAACTAAAATAAAAAATAACAGCTGTTGCCTATATGTCACAATGACTGGGCCGAACCTAATTTCCATTGCATAGTGCTATTTTGGCTACATGAAATATAGCACATAGAATCATAGGAATGGAAAATAGGAAAATATATCATACAATCTAGTGAAGTAGCACATGGCAAAGTATCAAATATCTCCAACCAGACATTTTCAACTTACTGTTCTGAAATGGTTCTATTGTCTGATTATGAATCTCTGTCCATTTCTCCCCAGTATAGCAAGACACAACCAAGAAAATAGTGTCTACAATAGTCAAGCTGTAATCCTAAAAACAAATATAGCACTGTTAATTAAGAACAGAACCAGTTATTTTATCACAGATGTTGTTGCAAAGAACAGTACATAAAACAAAAGTATGTCAGAAGATGTTCTGTAAACTCATGATAGGTATGGCTATTAAATGTTCTTAATTAAAATTGAAGATTTACTGTTCAGTTATATAATTTGCAACAAAACTTTCATACTACAGCAGGTCACCTTCACAATGTTATTTTGGGATGCATTTCTGAGTTGTAGCATATGTATGAGTTTGTGTGTATGTGTGTTGCTTATCGTGATAGTCTTCACAATCTTAAAAAAATGTTTTTAAATAACTTTAATTAATGTTCCTAGAGCTGGCTTTTATTTTTTTTGGAAAGCAATGATTTTGATACTGTTACTATAAGTTTTTTTTAAATATAGTCTTACAGTAATCTTTTTGAAGAAGATTTGAAAAGAGTAGTTGGTTCAGAATACTGATCCAGATTTCTGTTCAAAGTTAGTGACTTACCCCTATTTTTTTAACACTAATTTAATGAAGCTCAGCCTTTACTAGCTTCTGGTTTATCTGGGATGGAAATGTAACTAATTTCTTTTAAAGTCCTAAATATTTTTTACACAGGAAGCTTAAAATTGTGTCTATCTGTTCAATTATTCCAGAGAATCAAGGCCAATATAGGTAGGATATCTTAAGTCAAGATTCTCAAGAGAAGAGGATGCAATTCAGAAGTGAGGATTTCTTCTCAGTTATGAAAATATGCTAGCTTGTCTCTCCGTTCCACCTCTGATTCCTAATATGGAATTAGGCTGGTGTTCATAAGAGAGAAAGGACCTACTTTGTAATGGCATCTTGGTTCTGAATCAATTTCCTTTTCCTGGAATTATATTTTAAGTCCTTAAAAAAAGGTATTCCAAAGACAAATTTTACAACTCTTGATTTTGATGATATTTTGTGTCATATTCTTTTTTTTTGTTTGTTATAACTTTCTATTCATTTTTTCTCTAATTAATGTTTTGTGGAAATGTGGTATTAATTGGTTTTTTTAATTGATGGAGAGATGGTGTTTGCATATTTAATTGTACATTTCAACATTATTTTTAATTTATGAATTGTGATATTAAATTTGAATTCAATTTCAATCGAAACAAGTAAATAAAATCACTCCACAACCTTTAAACCAGTTGTAATTGTTATACTGTATATATCCTTAAAAGTTTGATAGCTTTGGTGATAGTTGACATATTCTTTTTTCCTCCTCTGCCAAAGTAAAGGGAACGGATCAAAGCAATATGCAGAAGAATAAGAGTGGTATATAATAGAAGACCTGAGTCTTCACATACCGGTATCAGTGAACAAGTTAAAGCAGGGATCGGGAACCTATGGCTCGCGAGCCAGATATGGCTCGTTCAATGGCTGCATCTGGCTCGCAGACAAATCTTTAATAAAAAAAGAAGAAAAGAGGAAATTTTCCTCCTGAGAGGAAAATTGATCAGCGGGGTCCCGCGCCGGGTGGCCGGCCACGACGCAGAAGCAGCAGTGCAAAGTTCTCCCACTGGCGGAGAAGGGGACACCCAAGCCACGATCGGCACCTCCCGTTCGCCTCAACGCATGGAGCCCGCCAAGCACCACCGCAGGCGACTGCAGCTCCCAGCCGGAGCCACCTGCGTTCTAATGCCCGGCCCGCGAGACTGCCTCCTGGATCCGCCCACCCGGGCTGGAGATCAGCCCAGGGCCGCCCCCTCGCCTTCCCCCTATTGTATGGCTCTCACAGAATTATGTTTTAAAATATGTGGTGTTCCTGGTTCTCTCAGCCAAAAAGGTTCCCGACCCCTGAGTTAAAGTATTATTGAAATGAGGCAATTTTAATATGCTAAAATATGCAGCCAAAGGACAAAGAACTTTTTAGTGTTGGAGGATTAATCACTTTGTAGCTGTAAGTGTGCTTCATCAAATACTGTTTTTTCCAGCATCATATACTGAGAACAACTTTTGTATAAAGATTGTTCACATTAGCCAAGATTTTGTAAAAGGATTACTTACCTCAAGAATCAGTTTACAGCTCCTTATGCTTGTGCCATTCATTTGACATGTCTTAGGTGGTTTCCTGCAAAGACGACTTGCCATAAGGCACATAAATTTCTAAATTTTGCACATAAACAATTCATTCACACAATGCAAGATAGCAGTTGTAGGAACAGATAATTCACACACGGGAATAGTTTATTAATTCAATATCACTAATAGAATTATTCTCTAGCCAGGCCCAATTCGGAATATTGACGTTTATGTGCATAAAACGGTAATGTAAATTCAGAATGAAATAGATAAAAGAGAAATTTCCCAATATTTCTAAATCTATATTTTAAGATCAACCAAGTAAATCTTGCCACTTGGTCCTATTATGTGATAGTTTGAATCTGAACTTCATTAGAGGCAGCATTCCAACTATGGATTTTGGAAGAAATATGCCGGAAAAACATATTTGTACACAAAATTTAGAAGTGTAATCTGACTACAGGACTATTTTTGAAATAGTATTTTTTGTGTTTTAATTCTGGTATGGTAGGGCTTCATTTATATTACATACAACCTGGACTCTTTGAAAGGAAAGGCAGCATCTGAGCAAAATACATAATAAAGCATGCCTCCAACTCTTTTCAGATAAATTATGTTCAGGTGCCAGTTTGCTATTTCCATTTTAAATACTCCAGATGAGTAAGTATACTTTTGAATAACAGCAAATTATAGAACCAGATCAAATTTTAATACATAAATTTCAAATGCATAAATTTTCAAATTTTAATGCATAAATTTAAATATTTTATGAAACTATGAGGCAGGTATAATAAAAGCTAACTGGTCACAGCCAATTGGCCGCAGCCAACTTGCTACGGCCAGCTTGCCACGGGACAATTCAACAAATACAAAAGTTGAATGAATTTTGATGGAACCATGGCTAATAATAGTAAAACAAAGTAAGTCAATCCAGAAATACATGAGTTACAATATTTTTGATAAAAACATGGTCACCAATAATAAAAATAACTGAATGAAACAATATAGCATTGAATTGTCCCCCGGCATGATGTCCTGTGGTGTATTGGCTGTGGTGAGTAGACCATGGTGAGCTGTTCTAGACAAGCGGTTCTCAACCTGTGGATCATGACCCCTTTCAGGGGTCAAACGACCCTTTCACAGGGGTCGCCTAAGACCATCGGAAAACACATATTTTCGATGGTCTTAGGAACCGAGACACCAATTTCATGGTTGGGGGTCACCACAACATGAGGAACTGTATTAAAGAGTCACGGCCGTGGGAAGGTTGAGAACCACTGTTCTAGACCCTTCTCCTAGGGCTCCAGAAAGGTTTGAAAACCTGGCTTTGGTCCGAGACCTTGGGTTTGATGCTGATGATTTCTTTAAGGCCTCTGTTTTGTTTTGTTGATTTTGTCATTTTTTTAGATTATGTGATTTATTATAATATTTTACTTTGGACTAACTGATTTTATATTTGTATCTGTTTTTAGTTCCCTCCCCCCACCCACTAGTTTGTACACATCACAGAATCCACTGGAGTTGGGCAGCTAATACATTTAAATAAATAAATAGTAAAATAACTCCCAGAATTCCCCTGCCAACATGGGAAAACTTGCCAAGCTTGTTAAACTTTTTTTTATAGATTGCAATATTGTCAATTGTGTTACAAGGTAACTTGTTAAACTTTTAACTGAAGAGTGACTTAACCAAAAATTAAGAATACTAAAAAAATTGAGCTTGACTATTTTGATGAAGACTATATATGAAAAAGTTTTGGTGCTGATCTCTTGGAGTGGTTACAATCCACATTTTGAGAATCTCAGGGATTAATAAAATTCTCATAAAACAGAAGTGCAAATTATTAAGGTGCAGAGGTGTAAATATTCAAAGCCAATATTTTCCTAAGGGTATTGAAAACAAGGTGCTTGGTGGAAACCAATATTCTATATATTTCTTTGACAAGAGATTAGATGATTTTTTTCTATTGATGAATGACTTGAATAGACCTAGGGCAAGGCAAACTGGTTTTTATCTTCTGAGTGCATTTTACTGATTACTTACTCATATTCGACCGAAGCAGTGAGTTGGCAATGCTCTTTCATTGCATTTTTCACAGGGATCCAGGTGCAAATGACTGTCTCAAATGAGTCATATAAACAATCCAGATTTGAAGAATCTGTTAGTAGAGAGGTGAAAATCTGTTGTGTCATTTTATTTCGTCTTATATGAAACTCATTGCACCAGATCGGCTGAGCGGGCAAAAGAAGGCTTATTCCTCCCCCCCTCTTTCACCCCCCCTTTTTAGTGGATGAGCCAATTTCGTTATTGGAAAAGATATTATGGATATGGCCAGCCATTGGGCAACACTTTGGTTATGAAAGAAATATTCATTATATCATGGGGTACTTTTTTAAAACCAATGATGGGTAAACAACTATGTCGCTCATTACTGTTTTCCTTATAAACTGGTCTGAGAGGTTGATTTCAATAACAAATTAAGCACCTAGCCTGCTTTTTCTCATGGAAATCTCACACCCAAGCTAGCCTCTGCTTCTATTCCTTCTGGCCCTTCCTTGCAATATGTAAATTATTAGCTTTCCCTTCTCTTACTTACTTACTTGAACCATATTTTCCTAGTTTGGGTTTGGGTCAGAAAGAAGTGGGATAGCTCTGCTTATTTACAAAAACAAATATGGGATAAAACCTCTTCCAACCATCAATCCATTCAATTTAGCCACTTCCCCACTATCCCTGGAACCCTTTTCTTCTCTTCTTTTCATATCACACTGAACAAGAAGAAAAATCTGGGGATCTATATCTTGGCACCTTCCAAAGCAACGGCCCCACTATGCACCATGATAGTTAATAAGCCCACTTATATCATCACCCTGTTGCTTTGCAGGGCCCTGTAAGTGAACAGTTAGAAGAACAAGGCGAAAGAAGCATCAGCCTCTACTCATTTTGCAACCTTCTTTTAAGTCTGAATCATAAGGAGAAGTCAAGCAACTGAATAAAAACACTACCAAAAAGCAACAAAGCAATGAGGGTCACTGATTGTATCTTTACTCAGGGATCCCTTTATGAAACATGCAGATAGCTGAGCACTGGGTTTAGGTCAGGAGATCTCTTTGGTGAACCTTTGCACCTACAGTATACAGAATATACCATGGTTTTTGGTTGTGTTTTGCACTGGAAAATTGGGATCTCAGGGGCACAATTTGAAAACTACTAGTTTAGCATTTGACCCTGACACAGCTCTAGTGTTCATTCTGAAATATATACAGAAATCAAACTTACTCTGCCTGGCTCCTGATGCTTGGAAGAATGAAATAATGTAGAGCGGAATGAGCAGGCGGCTCTCCATAACCAGAGATTTGAAAAGCTGAGGGAAATAAAAGAAGCAATCTCAAAGAACCTTACCTGAAAAGGTGTGCATATTTCAATTCACTCATTCAGTCTCCCACTCATCCATTCCCTCATTCATTTATTCTCTGGACACATCTCACAGAATTTGCAATTTGATTTCTTTAGTAAAGCCATTCTGTCATATCCATTTGATATCTCAACAACTTTGGATAATATCAACATGGATAAGTTACTGGATTTTCTTCATGAGGAGGGAGGGACAATAGTTCTGCTTCTACTTGCAGGAATTGTATAAAAAAGTTTTTATATCTTTGAATTCTGGCAACTATGCTGTTGTATACCATAAGGCTATTTTGTCCTGAGAGCTATTTTTTTGTACCCGTACAGCTTCTGAAGTAGTTATCAATCATTTTTGGGAAAGGAATCATCAATATGTTTGCTCTACTCATCTCTATTGTAATTTTTTTTTTACAATATCTAAATCACTCTCATTGAATTGATGGAGAAAATGTAAGTCAATGAAGTGATACTTAATGTTGACAAAGTGTAGATAGAAGTCAAAACCTTGCTTATTCTCAATGGGCCATTCTGTCTTCGAAATGTTAGATAGAAGATATCTATGAATGTAAACAATATAATTGGATGTCTAGGTGATCTTTGAGGGGAGAAACACCTAAAAGAAGCTCAGCTAAAACATTTCTTAAGCGAAGACTGCTAAGCTATTATTGTCCATATGTTAATAATGCTCAGATTATTGTGACATGCTTTATATGGGACTATCTTTCTACTTGGTTTGAAATGGTATATGTACTTCCATGAAAGCAGCTTCATTGCTATACTTAGTTACCTAGTCAGGTTAATAATTTTACGCATCATATATAAGGCATATTTATTTATTTATTCATTTGTTTCTATCCTGTCTTTATTATTTTTACAAACAACTCATATCCAACATACCTTCCTCCTTCTATTTTCCCCACAAAAAATGCAATGAGATGAGTGGGGCTGAGAGGGAGCAATTGGTTGAAAGTCACCCAGCTGCCTTTCATGGCTAAGGTGGGGCTAGAACTGATGGTCTCCCGCTTTCTAGTCTGATGCCTGACCCACTAGACCAGAGGTTCCCAAACTTGGCAACTTTAAGACTTGTGGACTTCAACTCCCAGAATTCTCCAGCCAACTGCAAAGGTTGGAGACCCCTGCACTAGACCAAACTGGCTCTTATAGACCTCAGTTATTGAGATTTTCAGGAGAAATCCAACTGTGTGTGCCTGGAACCACAAAATTCCATATTGCAGTTACTGCACTGAGGCTTTCTCTGTAATGATGGCTGCTTTCTGGAATGTTCCATCTAGTGAACACTGCCATTGAAGACTTTGTCCATTTACAAAACAGCCACCATGGTGGGAATGGCCATTCACAAAACAATACACTCCTGTTACATTCTTCTTAAGATTTACAATTCACCCAGGCCTTTTTACATGAATGTGGGATAAAGGGTTTTATTTTCATTTCCCAAGATTTCTTTCTCTTGCCTTTTTTCTTTAAAAAACAACCTTTTTATCATCCATTTATATTTTATAATATCTGAGATTCATTTATATAGGAAGTAGCATAAAATATAATAACAATGTCAATGATATGGTTCCTTAAACATCCATGTAACTGAAGACCTTCACCGGATACCCCTAGACCTCAAAATTCCATACATTTAATTTTGTGCCTGCCAAGAAACAGGCACCCTGCTATGTCTGATTTTTAATTAGAATTAACATTATTTTAACATAAGCACTAATTGGGAGGCTGACATGCTGCTAACAAAGCACCAGACTTCAAGATCAGCTTTATTTCTAAGAATGTTTCTGGACACTACATGGTCTATGCAATTATTTCACATGGGCTCATTAGCATGGTTGGAAAATAAAATTGTTGAGTAATTGCACCCTAATTCTTCTACTTAGAAATTAAGAATGGGTGGGGCAACACTTAGCCTGTTGTTTTAGAAACACTTTTGGAAGGCTAAAGGGGAGATGGAGAGCATGCTCATCAGTTTACATACAGTACTAGTGTATTGTTTTGTGAATGGCCATTCCCACCATGGTGGCTGTTTTGTAAATGGACAAAGTCTTCAATGGCAGTCATTTTATAAGTGCATCCAAATTGTTCTCAAAATTCCAAATAGGTTTAAGTGTTGGGCTGTACAAAATGTATAAACCTTCTTAGTCTCCACAATCTGGCAGTGTAAAAATGTATTCGCAGCCAAAAATACATCAGGGGACTTCAGCGTAAAGTATCATGAAGTGTCCTTTTCAGACATTTTTTCCTGATCAGGAACAGCTTAAAAGATGCTACCCATTGACTATGAAATGTTCATTGTATTTCATTTCCTGAGTACATTTTCAGTCATTATTCTAATGACGCTGACATTTACACTTGAAGTGGAAAGTTTCTCAAAATGAATTTTTCTTTAAGCAGAAGCTATCTCAAAATGAATGGATTCTACACACCACTTTTCTTTAGGCAGTTGAGTATTTTCTTTTGAAACCTAAGATTTCATCAGAGTAGCTTCTTTGTCTTCATCAACAACATATGCATAAGGAAACAAAGCAATAGATAACAGCATTCTAGAATTGAGAAGCAGCAGCAGTTGATTCTTTTATGAGTATTAAGATTAAAATAATTTCAGGAGATTTATTTTTTTAAACAAATTTATCAAGTATCAGATTTTGATATAAATATCAAAACTATATACTCAATATAGTGCTAACTTTATTGAGTATTTTGTTTCTTATAATGACCAATCAGATGTCACTGGTTTGCTCACAAACAGGAGGTGAAGAGATATGTCTTTCTTGCTGTAGTTCTCCTGCAAATGACATTTGGGGATACATTATTGTCAGCCCAGGGGTAGTTGACTCAAAACTAATATCCCTTGATAACACCTCTTTTATCCAGGAATCTCCTTGATTCCCTTAAAGCCATCCGGGATAGTGACCTGCTATTAAGGAGACCCAAATTCAAGGCCACCCTCAGCCATGTAAGATCATTCAGTCTTTCTCAACTTCAATCAGTCTTTCTCAACCAAACCATAGGGATTTGTTTAAGGTCAGGAACTGAGCAATATGTGTACTACCTTTTGCTGCAGCACCCAGGACATGTAAAAAAAAATCAATCAAATGTATAAACAAATAAAGTAAGTTATAACAGTGTCCATTCATTTGGGTTTGCATAGCACACGAGGAGTCTCTAATTAATAAATTCCAATTCTTAATCCCATTTCTTTGAAAACTTTGAGGGAAGGATGAAGTTGTAAGATGAGATGCATGAAAGCTGCCAGATTAAAAGTTTGCTTTAAGACATCCTCTCTTAAACTACCCCATTTAACAATATGCATCCATTACCTGGTTTTATGATAATCCGCTTCTAGCTTCATGAGTCAGGTTGGAAGTGCAGTGCTGTTGATCCTGGCTTTTGGTGTGACATCCCAATAACAATAGCAGCTGCTGGATTATTAGCCTAACTCCGTGCTATCATCAGAAAGAAGAATGTTCCGATGCTAATACATACTCTCAACCTTTACCTTCACACAGGAAGCATAGAATGAGACGAAACCCAAAGTATACATTGTACGGCATAAAAATGTATAAAAGATGAAAAAAGCCCCAGGCCACAACATAGACCACTTCCGGATTTGTAAAGTCAGAAAATAGAGGTTTGATATCAAAGCTACTTTTCAAGATGAAAGTCTGTAGAGATTCTCAGTCATCCAGGTCATGGTTGCTCCAAAGGTGCTTTTCACGAGGCAACTGGACTTTCTTGTTTTTTTCTTCGAAGACGTTTCGCTTCTCATCCAAGGAGTTTTCTTCACTCTGACTGGATGGTGGGGAATGGAAGGATTTATATTCCTGGTGGACAGCTGGTCATTTGCATAGGGTTGTTGAAGCACTTGGAGGTTTATCTGTGATCTTGGATGAGAAGCTAAACATCTTCAAAGAGCCCTGTGGGAACCCTGTGACTATGCATGCTACTTCTTAAAATGTCCAGATACTCCTCAGTTCTTTCTATTTGGTGACCATTTCACACTGAGTAGAATTAGTTAAAAGGAGCTCTTTTGAAATTACACTAAAATATTGAAATATACTGTAGAATACACACCATCTCCAGTCCCAAGTTGCAGCTCCTGTTTTATTCAACTTTTTGGGGAAGCCTGATCAAGCCGTTGGCACAAGCAGTTTTAGGTAGCCTCCAGTACCTTACTAGGTCATTGCACAGAAAACCATTTTTGATCCTCTTGATGAAATGAGAGGAAGTCTAAATGAACAAGGCCATTTGGGTTGCCCCAAATTGCCACTTTAAAACCTAACTACTGTATTCCTTTGGAGGTATCTATGGAATATCTCAGTCATCCAGGTCATGGTTGTTCCAAACATTCTTTTTCAAGAGGCAACTGGACTTTCTGGATTTTTTTTCTTTGAAGATATTTCACTTCTCATCCAAGAAGCTTCTTCAGCTCTGACTGGATAGTGGGGAATGGAAGGATTTATACTTCTTGCAGACACCTGGTTATTTTACTGAGTTGTTACAGTCATCTGGAGGTTTATCTGTGCCATCAGGTTCATCTGAGTAATGCAAGTGGATGTGGAGTCTTCTTGGAACTGTTGAAAGAACTTTGTTGTAGATTGGAGATAGATGATGTTCCCTCAGTTGAGTGAGGGCTGTTCAATTTTGACATAGATGGCCTCTTTGGCCCTTCTTTCAAACCAGCATTCCTCTTTGTCCAAAAAGTGGCCTTTGTCTTGGACTGCTGATTCTAGTCCTGATGGGTTTGTTCTCCTATATTGTGCCATGCATTTAAGAAGTGGTTGTTTTGTTTCCCCAATGTACAGATATGTACATGCCTCACTGCATTATACTGCATATATCACATTGCTCATTTTGGGTCTGAGTGTTTTGTCATTGGGGTGGACAAGTATCTGCTTTATTGTATTCTTGGGTTTGAAGTGTGTGTATTATGTGTATTATGTTGGCTGAAGATCCTCCTGGGCTTTTCCTGCAATGGATGGAATCACAACATTCTTTCCTTTATTGTTCTCTTAGTTGTCTGTTATGGAGGAGCTCTGTAAGATCTTCTTTGAGATTAGATGAAAGCCCACTTGGGATGGCCACATGTTCTGAGCGTTTGCTTGATGTAGTTTCATTCTTTTTCTTTCCCATCTTTGCTGGTAGGCAGGTCTTCAGCTCAGTGGTGTAGGTTTCTGATGACTCCCATTTTGTGCTCCAGTGGATGGTGGGAATCAAAATATCAATATTGATCTGTGTGAATGGGTTTTCTGTCAACTACAATGTTAAGGCTTCTTTCTTTCTTAATGTGTACTGCACAGTCCAGGAAGGCTAGACTATTTTCCTTAACATTTTCCCATGTGAATTTGATGTATCTGTCCATAGAGTTGATATGTTTGGTGAATGCTTCCAATTCCTGTGTTTTGATCTTGACCCAAGTATCATCCACCTACCTATACGAACAAGTGGGTGGAATTCCTATGAAGGAGTCTAAGACTTTGGTTTCTACCTCTTCCATGTAGAGATTGGCCAAAATGGGGGACACAGGTGAACCTATGGCGCAGCTGTGTTTTTGTCTGTAGAAACTTTCATTGTATTTAAAATAGACAGTGGTCAAGCAGAGGTACAGCAGGGCTCATTCGTGGTCTGGGCTGAGGTTGGTTCTGTCACCTAAGGTGCTGTATTGTAGCACTCATTTTTTCATTACCATGGCAGGTTTGGTAGTTGGAATGCAGGCGAAAAGGGGAGTCACATCATAGGAAATCATGGTTTCATCCAGGTCCAGTTTTAGTTTCCAAACCTTGCTGGTGAAGTCCTGTGAGTGACTTGATATAGGGTTTCTGCCTAGGCGGGTGGTTGGCCTAGAAGACCTCAAGGTCCCTTCCAACTCTGTTATTCTGTTATTCAGTTTAAGGCTAATGATTTATTTCACATATTGCCTAAGTGAAAATCAGATGATAATCAAGCACTGTAAGTTTTGGTGGTTTGCCCTTGGATGTTAATTAATGCAATTTTGGGGGAATTTCATGGATTATGAAAACAAAATTAATTATATTGCATGTATTCCAAATGTTGATGAAGGACAAAGCATTAACATGGGCAATATACCTATTCAGAAATTAGTTCCAATGAACACAGTAGAATTTCCCTAATAGGATAGTGTGCATAACTTTGCAATTCTAATTATTTGGAGAGTCTGTTGCAAATCAGACAGCAGAGTGATTAGCTTTTGTTATTCTGTAAAACGATGTAATAGTTAAGATGAGGAACTTGGAACATGGAAACCTAGGTTCAAATCCCTATTCAAGTATGTGTGATATCTCACCTCAAGTCACCTCACAGGTGAGCTCAGGCTTTTTAGCTGACCATAATGTTCACTAGAAAATCTATTACGAAGACAAGTTTAGAGGAAGCATATATTCCGGTTGACATTTTAGAGAAAAATACACCTCTATATAAGTGCAGTGCATGAAGTTGGCTGTATTATAGGAAGTTTAATGTGGAACGGTGGAATTTGGACGATGTGTCATACTGTTTAAGACACATACAGTACAAGTTATGTGTGGCCTATAACCTTCACAATTTTCCTTTTCATGAATTTCTTCTCATGAAAGTGCATAAAAACTGTACAAATTTCAATACAGCTTTTAAGAAAATAGTTTGAAGTGCAGCAAATTCAATTTAATAGATTTATAAAAATGATAGAAATTGTAAGTGATAGAATTCCCCCTCCCCAATTCCAATTATTTGAAGAACTAGATTGCTTCTCCACATATACATAATGCAAAGATGGTATCCCATCTTATGTACTGTACGATACCTGTCCCAGGATTTTCAGACCATTCCACATTGAACTCTCATAGACAAAAATACAGTGGTATTTCAACTGCTTTGAAAGACATCGGATTTGGTACTCAACACATTTTGACATGAAAAATTTGTCCTGGTACTCATTATTTGTTTGATACTCAATGCACAAACTTGAACTTGTTTGTGTTGGCTACCTGTGACTCACTACATTTCTCCTTATGGGAAAAATTTGTTTGGTACTCATCGCTTTTGGTAGTCCAAACGTTTCTTTTTTCAGGAGGTAATTGGACTTTCTTGTTTTTTCTTTGAAGAAGTGTCACTTCTCATCCAAAAAGCTTCTTCAGTTCTGACAGGATAGTTGGGAATGGAAGGATTTATATTCCTTGCAGACAGTTGGTCATTTGCATCCTTTTAGAGGGTCCCTAAAGCACTTGGAGGCTTATCTGTGTCCTCAAGATTACCTGAGTAGTGCTAATGGTTCCTGTAGTCTGCAATTTTTCCTGGAAAACTGTTCATACTCCCACAACATAAACTCTTGGCCCTATTTTGGTGTCAATTTAACAGAAATAAACCAAATTGTCTCAAACTGTCTGTAAATCATCATAATTCCCTTCTGCATTAAACAATTTTTTAATTACAGAGATCTTTATATTTCAATTTCATAAAATTAACAAAAAACATTAGAACAATGGGGATGAGAGATGGAGGAAGAACTGAATCATGCAGCCCTTCCCCAAAGTATTGTCCATTTCTGTACAATAACTGATGCTATTTGTTTGGAATTTAGCAAGTTTCTAATCTAAAGCTTTTTCTGACATTTAACAGTTATGAACAGAAAATATATTGAAATACCGTTTTCAAATATTCCAAGAATGTACTCCTCTTGTATAACCTCTCCTACCCCAAATGTATTAATCTCGAATTACCAGCAGTATCTTTTATTAAAAACCCAAATTTAAAGGAAGATAGAGATACACCTCCAAGGGCTTCAATGACCCTCTAAAACAGGGGTTCCCAAACTTGGCAAGTTTAAGACTTGTGGACTTCAACTCCCAGAATTCTCCAGCCAGCTATGCTGACTGGAGAATTCTGAGAGTTGAAGTCCACAAGTCTTAAAGTTGCCAAGTTTGGGAACCCCTGCTCTAAAAGGATGCAAGTGACCAGCTGTCTGCAAGGAATAGAAATCCTTCCATTCCCCACTATCCTGTCAGAGCTGAAGAAAATCCCCTGGACGAGAAGTGAAATGTCTTCGAAGAAACAAACAAGAAAGTCCAGTTGCCTCCTGAAAGGTCAAAGAATTGGACTGCTGAAGACTGGGATAAAGCTATTTTCCCTGATGAATCCCCTTCCCAATTGTTTTGGGCATCCAGAACAAACCTTGTCTCTAGGAGCAAAGGTGAGCATTGGTTCTGTGTCATGCCAACAGTAAAGCATCCTGAACAGGGGTGGGTTCTGGCAGGCACTGTTGCCGGTTTGCTCCTATGCATGCTGTGCTTTGCGTGCATGTGCTCGATGTGCACTATGTGTGCATGCACAGTGCAATTAAAAATGTTCTGTGCATGTGCAGAAGTGAAAAGCAAGATGGCGGTGTCTATGGCGCCACCTGGAGAACCAGTTTTGTGACAAAGAATGACTTTTCCAGCATGATCGAGTGCCTTGCCATAAGGCAAAAGTGACAATTAAAAAATGATTTGGGGTCCATGGCCAGAAAATTCCTCAGACCTTAATCCCACTAAGAATGTGTGGTCAATCCTCAAGAGGTTGGTAAACAAACAAAAGCCCATGAATTCTGACAAACTCCAAGCATTGATTATGCAAGAATGGGCTGCTATCAGTCAGGATGTGGCCCTGAAGTTGATTGACACCATGCCAGGACAAATTGCAGAGGTCTTGAAAAAGAAGGATCAACACTGCAAATATTCTTTGCATAAACTTAATGTAATTGTCAATAAAAGCTTTTGACACTTATGCAAATGCTTGTACTTACACTGCACAAAGATTTTCCAACACTGGAGCAGCAGATTTTGTGAGAATTAATCTTTGTGTCATTCTCAAAACCTTTGGTCAGGATTGTATATGCTGAGATGCAAGTTTTAATAATGAAATTTGCTGTTCCAAGGATATAAACAAGATGTTAGTCTCTCTATAATGGTATGTTTTTCATATGTTAGTAAAGGGCTGGAAATGTTTGGGTTTTTCTCAATGCACTTTGAGAAAAATACCTTTTATTTCAGAGTTCTTACTCCAGCAATATTTCCCTTCCCTATGTCAGTTGCTTCTAAGAAAAACCAGCCAAGCAAACATCAAAGTGCAATATAATTAAGGGGATATTTTTAAGTTTTAAAAATATATTGACCTTTTCAAAAATTTGTGATGTTTGTTGCTTGAGGAACGTTTACACTCATGTGTGAGCTCACACATTTTGGTTGGCTGCAGTTCTTGGGAGGCAGAGGAAACAGTGTGGGTGGTGGAGGGTGTTGTGGTCCCCATATGTGTGAAGTATAGGCGAGTTTTGGAGCTAAAACAGATAAAAGTGGAAAGCAACTGAAGTGCGGTACGAAATGTTGGCCTATCAGCTTGGTGTTTGCATCAGTGACCATTCTGCTATCGTTTTTAGCAGCTCATCTGGCCACCTCAACCTCCTCCTCCGGTCACCTATAAGCTTTCTTCTAAAACTCAGAAATACTGGGGCTATGTTCAAAAATAAGTAATGTGTGTGAAGAGGGAAGAGGAGATAACTTTTATGTAATTTATTTGTATCTTCCTGGATAGTGTTTCTCTCTAGCCACATTTGGCCAGGTTAAATTATTCTTTTTCAAGCTAGCTGTTTGCAGCATTATAGGACTACTATTTGGTTGCTACTAGGAAACAAATATGCAATACCTTATTTTCTTCGGTATATGCTTCCAACAGTTCTTCCTGGTTATCTGGCTTTCCCAACCTATTGCTTTCCCCAGATGTTTTAGGACAACTGATCCTGGCATGGGAAGAACCTCCATAGCTGTTTTGAACTTAATATTTATATGCATAACAGCCATATTGTTAGAATTATGGAGGAGTCCAGCAACATCTTTCACTACGTTTATTTACAATGAAGGTCACAGATTGTTTTCACTGCTGGTGGCCAACTCATTTTTTCTTTTTGTTATTGTGTGAAATAATAATTCCCTATTCTTCATAGCTAATAGGTTAGTCAATTCTGAAGTGGTTTCAGCTCCTTCTTATAGAATACATAACTTTCTCAGAATTCCCTGGGTTCTCTTGAAATTCTGAGAGCATCAACACATCTTGGAAATATCAAGTTGGGAAAAGCTGCCTATAGGAATTTGGAATAGGGCTAGATAAATCCTCACATTGTAGCTCTATCAATGACAATTAACTGGGATGCTGACATTGAAATCCTTTCTTTAGAAGTAGGAGAAGTAGGATCTTGTGGATGTATCATATTTAGAAGTAGGATAGTTATGGTGAATCTGATCAAGCATGTCTTTTTGACTCTTTATCTCTCTCTATCTCTATCGTATATCTTAATCTATCTAACCAACGTTCTAAGACAAAGGAATACTACACAACCCATCTGGAGCTTGGCTTCTGGGAAAAAACAAAGTAGCTGAAGTTTGGTTTGGAAATTTTGCCTCCAGATAGGACAGTGATGGCGAACCTTTTTCGCCTTGGGTGCCTAAAGCACACACACTCGTGCTATTGTGCACGCTCATGTGCCCACCCCCATAATTTAATGCCTCCCATGCCGTGCCCCCCGAGAATACATGTGCGACACCCCCTGCTGTCCAGCACATGTACACATGGCTTTTTTGGACCCTAGGGAAAGGCAAAAATGGCCTCCCCCAGAGGCCGGAAACAGCCTGTTTTCTGACTTCCGGTGGGCCCAGTAGGTCCATTTTTCGCCCTCCCAAGGCTCCAGAAGCCTTCTGGGAGCCTGGGGAGGGCAAAAAATGGCCCAACACACAAACCGGAAGTTCAGGCATGGACTTCCACGTTGCCCGTTGGGCTATTTTTCTCCCTCTTGAGGCATCAGAAGGGGGAAAAATGGCTGAAAATCAAGGCCGAAAATCAGCTGGCCAGCACGCTCATGTGTGCTGGAGCTGACAGGGCAACGCCTCGCGTGCCCTCAGAAATGGCTTCGCGTGCCACCTGTGGTACCCGTGCCATAGGTTCGCCATCATGGTATTTCAGGGTCTACATTGCAAGTCTCTGCAATGAATCACTTAGAGTTGCACTTCCTATATTAACAGAATAGACTGAATGGGATATCTTTTGCACTTCTTCATACACTACTGGACTGATATTCCCAGTAACTGCTTGGATGTTTATATTTTACTTCTGGTCAGTTGTATAGGCCACTATTATACACACTATACTAGACAAGATACTGTTCTTCCTAGCATTGCTCCTTCTGTTTTTCTTTTTTATTTGTCTTTTTTCCTCATTAAAAAAAAATACTTCATAAATAAAAGTTTTTTTAAAAAACGATACTGTAGCTGTAGATGCAAAGAAACATTTAGCTCAATTTGGGAATCACTTTATCCAATTCTGTTCAGGTCTGCAAATCATGACAAGATGTTACTCTTTTCTTCAAATGGAAAACCATATTAGCAGAACTTTGTTCAAAGATACCTGGCGTGGAAATACGTGTTAACCCAGGGGTTCCCAAACTTGGCAACTTTAAGACTTGTGGACTTCAACTCCCAGAAGTTGAAGGAGTTGAAGTCCACAAGTCTTAAAGTTGCCAAGTTTGGGAACCCCTGTGTTAACCTATACTGAATCATTTTCAATCAATATTTGGGTTTTTACAGATTATTATATCTTTCTTTCTCCATACAATGGTTTTGTATCTTTCTTTCTTTTTCTTTCCTTAATTTTTGAAAAAAAAGAATTAGGATAATTTACCCTTATAAGGCAGGCCTGGTGGTTTGGAGGCACCAAATTCAATTCCAGGGCGTCACTCATTTCTAGAACATTTCCTCAATAGACCTGTCTCGCAGACTTTAAAAAATCTTTTATTTATGACCAATAGAATTCTGTCAGAAAGGATACGCTTTCCTGAATGTATTAATTCCAACTTAATTTAAAACACATGTATCCATTCCTTCATTTTTATTGGTTTTATTATAAAAATTGAATACCATGAAATACCACATTAGCAGCACATGGTAACATACCATAAGTAACAAAACAGGAAAATTTTATTTATTTATTTATTTTTACACACACACACATACAGTATATACAGATGAAAGCCTGATCTCAATCTTACACAGGAAAAGACCAGCATACCTACACCCGTGAAAATCTACAAAAACAAACAAACAAACATATACATATATTTGTGTCATGTATGTATATACATACATACATACATACATACATACATACATACATACATACATACATACTGCATAGATATATATATATATATATGCTGGTTTTGCTGTATTCGGGTCTTTTCCCGTGTAAGAATGAGATTGTCTTGACAAAGTTTCGGCGAGGTCTCACTCGCCATCTTCAGGCTGGCGTTTGTGGCTTCACAGCTGACGACTTTTTATAAATCTTGGGGGGGGGGGGAGAAGACAACAAAGCCAACACTCCACCCCCCACCAAGATTTATAGAAAGATGGCAGCTGTGATGCCACAGACGCCAGCCTGAAGATGGCGAGTGAGACCTCGCCAAACGTTGCAAAGACAATCTCAATCTTACACGGGAAAAGACCCGAATACAACAAGACCAGCATATATATATATATGCATATATAGAGAGGGATATGACATATTTTCCAATTAAAGGTCAATTTGTTTCCCCTTATCTTCTAGCAGTTGGCTTTCTCTCTTATTTCATCTCATAGTATGCTTCATGCTATGATTAAATTGGATCGACTACTCTCATATCTTGTATTCTAACTAGTATAACAATAGGTTCTTTATTATTTCCAGTCTTAAAAAGGAAATTTCATGAATGAAAAGAGATACATTGCCAGAGAAGTTTTTAAAAAGAATATTTTGCCCACCACCAGAATGGGCCTTGCACAAAATTTACGGAGCTTTCCAGATGCATCCTGGGGATGGCTGAAGTTTTCCTTTTGTATCTCAACTTGGTACAATCAGCATGATTTTGATTGGTTCCATTCCTGCCAACTGCTGCTTGAGACAATGAATCTGTCACTATGTGGATTTGATAGGAACTGCAATATACTGTAGATATAATACAACATAATGTATAATGAAAATCCTTCCATTCCCCACTATCTTGTCAGAGCTGGAGAAGCTTCTTGGATGAGAAGCGAAATGTCTTCGAAGAAAAAACAAGAAAGTGCAGTTCCCCCCTGAAAGAGCACCTTTGGGACTATAATGCAACATGTTGGAAGGATACTAGATTGGGAAAGGCTGTCCTAAACCATAATATAGCAGTATACTCATGAGTTTTTGTAAACATCAAATACAGGTGATTCTCAACTTACAACAGTTTGTTTGGTATTATCACCTCCTTTTCTAATTCTTTCTCCAGCTCAGGTACTGCACTGGTTGAATGGAAGAAAAAGAAACACCCAACATTAAACTAGACCCTTTAAAAATTCCCCTTTCAGACAAGATGATAGAAATGGTAGGTAGAAATGGTAGAAATGAGAAACTGGATAGATGGACTTTGTTCACCATTAAGTCTTTAGTGGGGCATAGTATTCAAACAAAACCTTCTGTAATGCCTCAACAATGCAAAAGTTCTGTGCTATGCATAAAATAAACAATCAAAAGCATCCAATTCTTATTTTGTACAAACTGGCAGTACCTTAATTAGTATCTACTGATTTTTGTTTGCAAGACAGAATAATAAAAGATAGAATGTTCTTGGTCTGCTTTTGCTACTAAGACAGAAGCAGCAAAAGCAAAATGCAGTAATTTGGGAATAATTTTTTAAAAAATGACATATTGGCTAGATTTGTGCTTGAAAATTCTAGAGCAGTTCTAGAGCAATTTTCCCTTTCTGGACATGACAATGACTTTGGGGGAAATCACCTACCTATTTGATGATCTTCTGACCTGCATGCCTAAAGTGGGAAACATAGAACAAGACTAGGTGGGAGTAGAATACAAGGTGGGCAACATACAGTAGTTGTTTTGGACTTCTTTTAGAATCATAGAATTCTTTATTGGCAAGTGTGATTGGACCCACAAGGAATTTGTCTCTGGTGCATAAGATCACAGAGAACATATAAACAGCAAGTACTAGGTCATAGATCAAAATAAACAACCATTGTTAAATCATAAGAAACCAATAGCAGAAGATAGTAGGACAGATGAGAGGATAAAAAAAGATGCACTTCCCAGATATGAAAGGAATCCAATTGTCTTTTATTGCTATGCAGGATTTAGAAAATAAACTAAGAGGAAAAAGAAGAATAATGGAGGATCTTTCACTTTCGAGTTTTGAAGAATATGTGGCAATGTTTTTTGTTCCCGTAATAAAGGGACCTGTGGTGTACCACTATGCTTTTAGTTGCACACAATTTGCTTACCTGGTGCTTTTTCACTGGTGTGAAAATCACAAATTACCAGAAAAGCTATAATGGTTGAAAAAGCTGGTCCTGAATATCATCAGAATAACAAGAGTTGGGAGGGACTTTGGAGATGTTCCTAGCCCAAGCTCCTGCTCAAGCAGGCAACCCTATATTATTTCAGACAAAAGGTTGTCCAATCTCTTCTTAAAGAGATCTCTTAAAGAGATCACGCTAAAGCACGGGTGTCAAACCTGTGGTGTCATGTTGCTGTCATGTGATGTTTCTCAATGTTTTTTCCCTTCATGGAGCTGGTGTGGGCATCCAGGCTGCGGGCCACCAATTTGACATCCCTGCTCTAAAGCATACTGGCTGGGGAATTCTGGGAGCTGAAGTCCACTCACCTTAAAGTTAATATTGAGAAATTTTACCATAAATGGCAATTTAATTGAATTAAATGGCTCAGATCTGGATAGATAAGTCCCTTCTTATATGTAGTGTATTATCACCAGCTGCAATATTTGGAACAGGATACCAAATAATGGAACACGCTTTTAGAATCCATATGTTCTATTAAAAAAACAATTTGTTACTGTATTTCATTTTAATTTAATTCTTTCAACTCAAAGGCAACGGCATGATAGTCAAGCCATTACTTCCCCCATTTAGAAACTGTTACTGAGTGGGAGGTTAATAAATCTTATAAGAAAAGTTAAAATTATTCAAAGAATCTGGAACTGATTACTGCCCTAGTAATAGAATATAAGACCAAATAACACTAATGCAGATTGATTAATTAAATATTTTTACATTCTTAATATAAACAAGCTTTTCTATGGGACTCCAAATTTTACTGAAGTCAAAGAATTCAGAAAGGGGATATTTTATTTTATTTTTAATCTAAATTACACAGTCCTGTTTTTCCACTAGCTCTTTAGGACCTTTTATAAATCAATACAGATTGGATATTATTTAGACAGAGGGTAGTGGCACAAAAGACATTTAGCTCAAAACATCAGAACTTGGTGTCCTTCACAGTTGATTTTTATGCCTGATAATCCCAAAACATTGAGGTTCAGTTCACATTACACTTTTATTTGTGGTTAACCATGATCTATTTATTAATATTTCTAGGCTTACATGGGAACTGAATTATAAACAATATGGCTAAGGATGTGGTACATAAAGAACTATCAATCAATTTCTTTTAGAATGAAATTAGTGATTAAATTGATTGAATGTTATATTTTGGCTTCACAACCCAAAGTCAGACTCTATCTTCCAATTATATGGGAACATATGAGTACTTGCACATATGTATTCATCATGCTATGTGTAAGAATTAAGAATCACATTATAACTCAGTACTGGAATGCAGCAAGTCTTCAACTAATTGGCTAGAACTCATAACTGGTCTATTATGGATTTTAACAATAGAACTACTATCTTGCAACATGTATTGTGCATATTGCGCTCACTCCATCAGATCCCTGATCTCACCATTTTCTAATAGACTTGCTAGGAGTGATAGATGGATGACGTAACTTGAAGGAGACAGCCAGTCCAGGCTGTTCTTGAGATAACCGTGGTTGGCCTACATTAGGTGTAAAAACCCAACCACCTCTGTTCCAAGAAGCACTTTAAAAAAACAACAACTAACTACCTCTGTACGTACATTTTTATCAGATGAAAAACTTGTAGGAAAGAGGAAACCACACATTGGGGTCAATATTTAGGACCAAAATAAGCATATTACCACCAGACACATTTTGTCAAGACATCCTGCATAAATAACATGCTCAGTTTCTTGAATGTTGAAAAGACAGTTGACCTACCTATCATCTTATCCCATCCCAACCCATATCATTTATTTTATACAATTAAAGTGCCACCTCAATTGCAAGACTCTGGTGGGATGGATAGATAAAGGGAGAGGGAGAGGGAGAGAGAGGTTAAGACACCACACTAGAGACTGTGTCCTGTCTTATGCACAAACCCAGCTTGGGCCAACTGCTCTCTGTCAATCCTAGGAAACAGGTAATGGCAAACTAATTAAGTCAAGGAGTCAAGGAGTCAAGTCATGTATATTAGATGCTGAAATCAGACCTCCTATTCTACCTACTTTATATAGGTAAAAAGAATAAATGTACATACATAGTAGGATTGCCAGTAGCATATCTGATTTCACACAAAGCATAACTTAGCTGGAGTCTATGACAATTTTGGTTCTTCAAAAAAGAAAGAAAAAGCTTATTAAAATGGAGCATGTTTTTATAATGCTTTTATTTTCTTACATTTAATACATTGATTTTAAGTCTTAATATGGCATGAGTAGTACATGACAATAAATTTCACTAGTACTTAGAGTGAGATTTGTTAAAATCCTAGAAAAGGCATATCCATTTCAATATATGCTGAAGAAAAGGAAAGTGGGACATTCATTGCATTTTCACATAAAAGCTCCCATTTTCTGTAAATTTTCATCCTATGAAGTGATGACTATTTTTCAGCACTTGCAAGCTGTACAGAGAAGACCGATTCTCTATGCATCCTACTTAAGAACAGTATTTTAAGGACTTTCCCACAAATGGTCAGTAGCTGAATTTGAGCACAAATGCTAAAAAACTGAGCATATCTCCTGTTTTTGAACTGCTAACATTTTACTACAAAGGCTGTATGATACGAGGGGGAAAAATCTACACAAAATCATAAGCTAGACTTTTTCCAATAGTTTTCCTAATCAAAATACTAATTAACTGCAAATTTACTACATCTGGGTGTGGTTAGGGATAATTCAGGGACTTATTTTTCTCTTTGTATCCTTTTTGTAGACCCTTGGCACTACCAAAGGGTAAATACTTAAAAGAGATTTTTACACATGATCAGAGCCTTAGGCAAAGCAAGCCTCATTTGAGGATGCTTCCAACTAGATAACTCCTAGTAACTAGTAATCAAATTATACTGTCTTCTTTTCCATCTTTTCAGTTCCTGCAAGGTAGGCCAGTGCACTGAAAGGGTTCCCTGGGGTGTTTGACGACAAATGGAAATTGTTTATTATTCTCATTTTCCTCATGCCTTAAACAGTATTTTCACAGTATGTGTAATGTCTTTCTCCCATCAGTCTGCATGCTGGTTTTTGTATCTTTTAGAAATATTTCCACCAAAAGTGACATGTCTAATCTTCCCAAGGATGCTAAAATCTTGCAATAGAAAATCTTTGTCATAGGGAAAAAAAGCCCCACGAAGAAAAGGACAACTCAAAGTGCAATCAAGAAGTTTTAATATTTTAAAGATACACACATATATACACACACAAACCATTGTTTGATGATTTCCACAAAGCACCATAAATTCCATAGGCCTTCTTGTTTATATTATCCCCAGCGTATCTCCCAGCAAATTCAAAATATTGTTTTCAAATTTTGCATCAAAAAGGTCTCTTTAGCACCAAGAATGATAAAGGTTTTATATAGCACCAAAAAGTAGGCCTATAGCCTCATAAAAATTGTACATAAACTTTGTCCTTGTAACATTAGACGCTGCTTCCCAATAGAAGCACTTGAGGGAGTTCTGCTAAGACAGGAATGGAGGCAAAGGCTCAAAGAGTTCAGTTCTCACATCTGGAAGCAATTGAGTCCTAGAAATTCTGGTTGTTCCCTCTGGAGACACAGGGACGCCATGTGTTGCATATAGCCAACAGCTGGTTTTTAAAACTACTACTTTGCAGAGAGAAGGAATTCAGATTGTTATGCAATCAGCTACAGCTTTCCCTGTATTATAAAAACAGGCATCCTGATACTTCCCATAGCCTGCCTTACAAGGTTATACACTGGGTCAAAAAAAAATGCACGTTCTGTCTATTTCCCTTCTTAAAAAAATAAACCGAGAAGCTTCTTGGTTTGCAATTACTTAGTTACCTGTGAGTAGGAATAGGCATAGCAGGGTCTGTGTATCTTCCCCATCTATACACAAAAACCACAGTGCATTGTAATAGAAATGCTTTAGCATCTAAGTCAATGCAGGATTCAAATAATTTAACAACTGGTTCTCTGCCCTAATGATTTCTTCCAGTTCACCAAACTGCTCAGAAAGTTAACAACTGGATCTCCCAAAGTAGTGAGAACTGGCTGAATCCTTCCACTGATCTAAGTCACATTTTAGGAAGTGCTCAGTGCTTTACTTAAAGCAGCCTTCCCCAAACTGGCATCTCCAGATCTGTTGGACTGCAGCAGATGCATTGGAGGTTGTAATTCTGCCTTATCTGCAAGGTATCAGGTTGGTAGAAGATGATTGATATCCTGACCACAACTCTGTAAGGTAGGTCAGCATTTAACAGATAAGCAGTGATTTGGGGAATAAAGGGAGATGTGTCATCTAACCTATACTTAATGGCAGAGTGGAAATTGAGATAGATAGGAAAAGAAATGTGTCTTTATATCCTCTTGAACAATTGTGATTTATGTGATAGAGAAAAAATTCTGGATGGACACTTCTGATTGGAAGTTTCAGACCATCCTTTGAATGACTGCATAGATGATTCTTCCAGATGTTCGATCCCCCAAACAGAGTATTTTGCACTTATTTGATGGTGACTCTTGGGAGAGCAGGGGAATGGAAAACTAAGGAAGGAGGAGAATAATATGCTCTTTCCTGGAAGAGGCTATGCTGGATTTTGACTGAATATTCACTTTGGCCATATTTTATTGCAGGTCTGGCATCTAAGAATCAAAAGATAAAACTTCCCCTTAGAAACTTTCTTTCCTTCATGTTTTTCCATCCCCTATTTCTTTTGTAGGTTTAGCAAGAGAATGCCAGCCTGTCTCCATATGTAGAAAGGGCACTTGCTTCCCTCAATGAGAGAAGCTGATATGCAAGCCACTTGTATCTTTCTTTTGCTTATAGTTCCTTGGGATCCTTTGCCCTTACAATTAATTGTTTACTCAGCTAACCAGTAGTGGCTGCATAGCATCTTAGGCTTGAAGGAGGAAGATACTTCAGAGTACGGGGCACATCATATAACACATGTTGGAAATATCTTAAAACAGCTACGCCTTTTCCTAGAAATGCAGTTGCAGCATGATTTCTGGAATAGATCTCTTAGCTTTAACAAGTTACTGCCAGGTGCTATGTGGACATTCTTCAAAGAATTTATCCCTTAGAATCTGAAGCTCCAATCACTAATTCTCTCACGAGCCATTATGTCAGATCACAATGATACTAAAGGAAACCCCACTGATTATTTTGCCCACATCATGGCCTTTGTGTGACCTGCCTATGGGAAAATCTGTAATATCAATCTAGGTCAGCTGAAGGAAAATGGATACTGCTGTAATACATTTATAGATTTGTTGTGATTCAATCAATTACAATATAATTTTAGACACCAGCATAGAACCTCTTTAGGAATCTTTTGATTTGGAGGATACATTGGAAGCATTATTTCTACTCTTTTGCCACCTGGACTAAATCCAAACCCTGCATACGTTTAACATAGTGGTAGAAGAGACCCCTACAGTGTTATACAGCAGGGGTCCCCAACCTTTTTGGCAACAGGGACCGGTTTCATGTTAAAAAAATTCTGCGGACCGGTGGCCATGGCTCAGCCGGCAAATAGGGGTAGCAGGGGGGAGGAGGAACAGGAAGCGCATGCGCACGCGGGGTGTGTGTGTGAGTCAGCTCGCTCGCCCCTCTCGGGCACCCAACGGCACGAGTGGCCGTGCCTGCCTCTGCCCAGGGGGCTGCCCCCTCCTCCCTCCTCCTCCTCTCCGGCCCTTTCTAAGAGTTGCGCCGCTCACTGTGGCCCGGTTCCTATCAAGCCATGGACTGGCACCGGTCCGTGGCCCAGGGGTTGGGGACCCCTGTTATATTATATGCCCATTAGACAGATGCAGAGACGACAGTTACATTTGCCAACCATATAGAACATTTAACGAAGGTACATTTTGTGAAGGCGATGGCAACTATCAGTCATACAGGAATTCTAAGCAAAAGGAAGAGGGCTGTCAGGCACCTACATGTGGTTTGTAGATTTGTAGATAAGATACGGTAACTTATCTCACTTGAGGTACCTCAAAGAGTTTACCTCATGTAAACGATCTAAATTAGAGCATTCTGCTTAGGAAGTGCTATGTCCAAACAAAGATGTTTACAAAATGATTCTGAGTTAGCAGGTACAGACATTTCATGAGGCGGCTTAGGATTTTCAGTCCGTACCTTACAATCACATCTAGTGTTGAGAAGGACACATAAATCAGCAAGACTTTTCTGGAGGGTTTTTTTTTTTAACCCATGAATATTTTTTTCCCCAATTGGCATTCTCAATAGAAAAAAAAAAGATTTTTTTTCAGTGCTCTCTGTTTTCAGATCTGTAGGTCATTTTCTGTATTATTTGCAGACGTTCACAGGAAATCAAGAGGATGTTGGGAGGTTGAATTTGTGCTTTGGAGGAAAACAGCTATTCAAGGCTGGGCTTGATCAAATAACCACTGAAAGTGATGTAGACATCCACATCGTCACTGTAGATGGCGTTGTCACGCTGTCGCTTGTAGAGACGCACCCAAACCTCATCGTTCTCCCGTAGCTCCAGCATCAAACTCTGGCTTTGCATGATGCTGCGGTCACTGGGTTGAGCATAGAGAATGACTTCCTCTTGGTCATTCCGCATGACATGCATGTAGGTCTCCTTGAAATTCCAGGTGTGGACATTGAGACTGAAAAAATACAGGCCTGCCACGTAGCAGTAGAACTTACCCTTAAACATGTCAAAGTGGCTATAGAGGTTCACAAAGACAGTGTCAAAGATCAAAGCCTGGTAGCCTTCATTACTGTGGAGAGCCTTCTTCCGACCCACTGAGAAAGCGGCATACTGGTGCTTGCAGGGATCTCCAGGTGCCCCCATTTGTCCCTTGCTGCCCTTTGGACCCTGGGATCCCCGATCACCAGGGGGTCCCTCTTTGCCCCATTTCCCAGGAACTCCAGTCTCTCCTTGGTCTCCTTTTTCTCCTGTGGAAAGGAGAGGAAAGAGGGAGAAGCTGTGGAAGACAACCATGGCTTGTGGGTGGTTCCAAAATCCTGCCTTACAATGTAATTTCATGCATGCATAGCATCTCTAACAACCGTAATTATAGGATACTACAAATTCCAGAAAGGGAGATGGAACATAGGGGGTCATGCAGGATATAATACCCGTGTTTCCCCCAAAATAAGACAGGGTCTTATTTTCTTTTGACAACATCCCCCCCCCCCGGAAATAAGCGCTTGGCCTTATTTTCAGGGAGGTCTTATTATTTTTGAGGTGCAGGAAGTGGTGAGTGTGGGCACCTCATGGCTGCTGCTGTGTTAAAATATTTTCAGGAAGGGCTTATTTTAGCACATGCACTCAAAAGCCTAACTGGGCTTATTATCCGAGGAGGTCTTATTTTCATGGAAACAGGATACAACATGTGGCAACCAGATCCTGCCCTGAGGAGATGCTTGAATGACCCAGATGGAGAAGAATTTTACGTTTAACCTGTATCTAAGTAAAACAAACAGGCTTCACTTTCTGTAGCAGGCCTCTGTTTTATCTGTATTAAAATCTGCTTTAATTTTGCCTGAAGAAATGGCATGTTTTGGTCCTCACCTGTGCTAACTGTAGGCTTTTTAACCAAATGAAACTTTATAGCAAAAATTTCTAACTTGTCACTCCAGATGTTTTGGACTTATTTCCCAACATGTTTGGCCATTGTAGCCAAGGGATATATGACTAAAGGTTTAATGTGGTCAATTATTCCTTCCCTAAATAAACATTTCCATGGTGGTTGACAGTTATTGGCTTGGGAAAGATGATGTGCATGCCTTTAGCACAATAATATACATGATGATTTACTAAGGCAAATAAACAAATCACAAGATCCTGCCAGGGTAGTTTCCAATTTGATTTAGGTAAAGAGATGAAATGGGGAGGAAACAACGAGAAGGTAGCATGAGTCAGAAAGTAACAGATGATAATAGCTTACCTTTCAGAATTGTGATGTTGATATATGGACGAACTTCTGGCATTACGAATGGCAAAGCTTGAGGTCTGTCTGTACCAAGGCCAGCTTCAGAGGAGCCAGGGACATCTAGAGAATCACAACATCTCTTGCAACCATTCAAGCTGGTAGGAACTGCTTGCTGGCCAAGCTCTTCACTTGGAGCCCCAAGCGCAAAGAACGGGAGCACAAGAAAAGCCAGGGGCATGCTGATTTGTAGGGCTTTCATTGTAAACTGCAAGGGGAAATATAAAACCAGTGAAAAGGATTGGACACCAGAATGGAGCAACTTTTTGCTATGAGAACTGTTCAGAAATAATAAGGAAGGCAAGCAAGCAGGCAGATTTCCCTTGCCATTGAAATTTTACAGTGACCAGCTTCATCCCAAAACAGCTGGCTTAAAATCCATTAGTTCTGATATTTATCTTGGTTTAACACATGAGAATGGGATGTGGTGGCTCAGGGTGTAAGACGCTAAGCTTGTCTATCAGAAAGATTGGCAGTTTGAAACCCTAGCGCCGCATAACAGAGTGAGCCCCCGTTACTTGTCCCAGCTTCTGCCAACCTAGCAGTTCGAAAGCAGGTAAAAAATGCAAGTAGAAAAATAGGAACCACCTTTGGTGGGAAAGTAACAGCGTTCTGTGTGCCTTCTGCATTTAGTCATGCCAGCCACATGCCCTGACTGAACTCTTTATATTTCATTTCCTTCTCATTATCAATGGAGATTCTCAGTCATATCCCAGTCATGATTGTCTCAAAAGACATCTGGACAACTGGACTTTGTTTTTTTTCCTTGAGGAAGACATTTCACTTCTCATCCAAGAAGCTTCTTCAGTTTTGACTGTGTTCAGAATCAAAGAATCTTCTTGGATGAGAAGTGAAACATCTTTCTCAAGGTAAAACAATGTCCAGTTGCCTTTTGAAAAAGCACCTTTTGAGATTTCCCTCTGGTCATCTTTTTAATTGTTCTTACTTCTAAGCCACTAATAATGCTCCCTTAGATAACACTCAAAGCATCTATGAGTTCAAAATGTTGCACAGGTAATCCTCAACTTACAGCAATTCATTTAATGGTAGTTCAAAGTTACATTGGTCTCAGAAAAAAATACTTATGACCTGTCCTCAAAGTTATGGCCATTGCACCATCCCCTTGGTTACATGATTATAATCTGGGTACTTGGCAACCAATTCACATTTAAAATTATTGCTATATTTTAAATGGGTCACATCATTGTGATTTGTGAGCTTCCTTGCTGGCTTCTGACAAGTGGGAAGCCAGATTTACTTAACAATTATGATTCACTTACAGCCATGCGTTTTGCTTAATGACCACAGGAACAATGATAGTAGAATTGGATCCAGTCATGGGATGATTTGATTAACAACCTCATTTCTTAGTGAAAAAAAGTATGGTCCCAACTGTGGTCATAAGTCAAGGACTACTTGTACTTTAATAAATGTATTGACCCTAGAACTTCGTTTGGGAGGAAATAAAGAGCAAATAAATTCCTTTTGTACAGATATTTTCTGTCTCCATTCTGTACACGTTATTAATTGATGCTGCAATGGAAGGGAAATGTTTATTTCTCAGTTGCACAATACAGATCACAAGGTGATTTATAAACATGTTATGTCTTATAGTAAATGCAGCTGACTGTAAAATTGATCCCTATAGAATGAGTGTTTTTTCCTTCCATTTCTCTGAATGGAAATAGAAATGTAAGATGAAAAAACTACATTGATAAAAATATCTCTAGCATTTACACCAAAGATCCAGTACTGTAAAAAATCATTTTCTATTATTTCTGCAAAGCCTCCTGATTTCCCTTGTTGAGGCAGCCTCCAAAAATTGGATGCAATTGAACAGAAGAAAATAATATATTGTTTTGGCCTTACAACTGACAGTATGTAAATAGTTTAGCTACAGAAATCCATAAAATGAGCAGTTATCATTTTTAGCTATAGTTTTTTTTTTAAGTAAGCAATCCCTGAATTGAGCTCAATTCCTAGTAAAACACATGGCCATTTCCATATGGCTTTCTTGATAGTATGAAAGCAGATTGTAACAACCTTCCTCAAGAATTGGATTGGGTTGCTGTCCCCCCCATTAGGTTTGCCCAGGGTAGCCTTCAACCCTAGAGTTAGTCTCTTTTTCCAAATATTGATGAGGCTCTACCCTTACTTACCTTTCTAAGATCAACCAAGATCACCTTGATGTTGCTGCCCCCTAGTTTCCATCAACAGTTTTTAATTAAAGCTGTCCTTAAATAATTAACTTGTTTCACTGTCCTTTACCCTCACTTTAACCTGCACTTTAATTAAAGTCATGATAATATCTAGATTTCAATCTCTTCACTTTGATGACTTAAGCCCTGCTGCATTTTTTCAGTGCTTTTGCAATAGCAGTTGTCCTTGGAATGAAGTCCTAGATGAAAAGGCTGAATAGGAAGTAACTAAAATATTGATTACTGGTGAAAAGAAAAGAAGATGGGAAAATAGTAGCCCCAATGTCCTTAAACAACAACATTCCCTATCCTTAAATCAATGTTGTTCTTTAAATTAAAAGATTACATTAAAAATATTTTGAAACTTATTTGGAGTGATTTCTCCTTAGGTTATCTCTGTGGTAAGTTGCTTACCTACTAAAGGATGCAGTTTATTGTAATTTTTCAAATAGGGCTTATCCATGTGACTATCTTGTGGCCTAAAGATGAGTCACTTACTGTTTGGGAACATTATAGAGCCATGGTGGCGCAGTCGTTAGAATGCAGTATTGCAGGTTAACTCTGCCCACTTCCTGGAGTTCAATCCTCCACCAGCTCAAAATC
This sequence comes from Rhabdophis nuchalis, assembly GCA_039707465.1. Classification (NCBI taxonomy): domain Eukaryota; kingdom Metazoa; phylum Chordata; class Lepidosauria; order Squamata; family Natricidae; genus Rhabdophis; species Rhabdophis nuchalis. The sequence continues at coordinate 94,175,033 of CM077648.1, read as the reverse complement.
GACTCCGCCTTCCATCCTTCTGAGATGGGTAAAATGAGGATCCAGATTGTTGTGGGCAATAGGTTGACTCTGTAAACCGCTTAGAGAGGGCTGTAAAGCACTGTGAAGCGGTATATAAGTCTAAATGCTATTGCTATTTCCCCATAATCAGACCTTCCTCTTGTTGCAGCCCACTACTGATGTTGGGCTGAGGCGTTTTGATCAAATCCAGTATTTGATTTTCCCTTTTGCAACAATGTTAATACCTCCTACCTCCCCTATGCATTGCAATTTGCAGAGGGGAGATGGTTTTGAATGATGCCTAGGGAGTGTGTTGCTGCAAAAGTAGAGATACATCTCCCATGGGTCTGCTTTCCTCACTGCTCTGGTGGCTGGAATCTGACTTCATAATTAGTCTGCCTGCTATATTCTGCAGGAACTCCTGGCCTACTAACCTTCACAAGACTTTATTATTATTATTTTTGTATATCTTTATCTATTGGCCCTAGTTGCTGTTCCCGATATCATTCTGTTATGCCTCTTTATATTCTACTGCAATATTTCTCAACTTCAGCAACTTAAAAACCTGCTGCCGTGGCCTAGAAGTGGAGCTCTCGCCTCCCAATCAGGAGGCTGTGAGTTCAATCCTAGGTAGAGGCAGATGTAGGGTCACCTGCTTGGGCAGGGGGTTGGACTAGATGACCTGCAAGGGCCCTTCCAACTCTGTTAATCTGTTATATATGTAGACCAACAAATTTCCCCAGCACGGTTTAAGATGCATGACCTTCAATTCCTGGAAGTCCTCAGCCCGCATGCTTTAAGATATGAGGAGGACTCCAATTGCCAGAATTCTCCATGCTGGGAAATTTTTTGGAGTTTGATGTTCACTCATTTTATCACTGAGGTCCCTCCCCCACCACACCCCTTCTGCACCAGAGATGGTTTTCAGCAGGTTCTGACCAGTTCTGGAGAACCCGTAGCGGAAATTTTGAGTAGTTCGGAGAATCGGTAAATGCCACCTCTGACTGGCCCCGCCCCCATCTATTCTCTGCCTCCTGAGTTGGGAGGGAATGGAGATTTTACAGTATCCTTCCCCTACCATGCCCACCAAGCCACGCCCACCAAGCCACGCCACGCCCACAGAACCAATATTAAAACATTTTGAATCCCACCACTGCTCTGCACCCTTCAAGATGCACCTGAGGAGAATCCCACCTATGACAACATACAACAATTTGGGTTCAGTTCCGAGAAGTGCACAATTGGGGGACCCAAATAACGGGAACCCCAATAAAACGCCAGTGGATAAATCTGCCCTTATTTTATATGGCGACTGTTGTTATTTGTGCTTGGGTTAGGGATGCTGGAAGTAACGGTGAACCTAATCATCCCTTTTAAGAGGCGACCTTCTGAGAGCGGTCCCCAAAGTTGGCAACTTTAAGACTTGAGGACTTCAACTCCCAGAATTCTCCAGCCAGCTATGCTGGCTGGAGAATTCTGGGAGTTGAAGTCCTCAAGTCTTAAAGTTGCCAACTTTGGTGACCTCTGCGCTAAAGAGTTGCTGTCTGTCCCGGGACGAAGCCATAAACCCTTTTCTTCACTCTGGGAAAAGTCGGCGAGTGCTGCGGAAAGAGCAGACCTACGTGGGTTTACCGAAGGGGCGGAAGGGGTGGTGGTGGTGTGTTTGACGGATACGCAGCACCGCGACCGGGTGGGAGGAGGACAGGAGGGACGCCTTTGATCGCTGGCGTTTGAGTTAGGCAAAAATCGGGAGGGGAAAGGAAGGGAGGAAGAGGAGGAAGAGGATTGCAATCTGCAGGGAGGTCTGGCGCCCGCGGACACCCCCCCCTCTCCCCCCACTTCACTCAGGGCAACAACCCGGGAGGCTCACCCCAGTGGAGATGCGCGTCGCCGCAGGTCCTTACAAGCAAGCCGTCTCCGTCCCTCCGCTGGCTGCTCAGTCCCTCCTGCGCATCGGGTGACCTCTGCTCGCGAAGAGGTCTGCCGGGTGTGTGTGTGTGTGTGTGTGTGTGTGTGTTTCTTCAACAGCTTGTTGGCACCCAGGCGCCTCCAACCACCGAGCCCGCCGAAGAGAGCCTGTATCCCCTTCACGCTCCCTTCCCTTTTCTCCCCTCTTCGGGCTCCGCAGGGTGTTAGGTTTCGAGCGCCGTTAACTCTTTCCTCGGCGATGGGAGCCCTTTTCTCTCTGTCCGCCCCCCCCCTCCCGCTTTCTCCCGGTCTGGCCCATCTGCGCTTGCTCAGTGCCGTCTCCTAACTCTCTTTTGGGACGGCCGGAACCCGCTACGAAGAGCTCTTAGTCCAGGGACGACTCCTCCGTAGCTTATTTATTTATTTATTTATTTATTTATTTATTTATTTATTTATTTATTTATTTATTTATTTGTTTGTTTGTTTGTTTGTTTGTTTGTTTATTTGTTTGTTTATTTGTTTATTTGTTTATTTGTTTATTTGTTTATTTGTTTATTTGTTTATTTATTTATTATGTCGTTTGTCCCTCATGTACAAGCTAACAGGAATAAGAATAAACGTGAACAAGCAAGCATCAGTAATATTTAGCGACAAAACATTTCTAGTGCTGCCTTTTCCAACCATTGATGATGTTTAGTTAGGAGGATATAGGTTATAAGGCAGGAGTTAAAATAGAATGGAAACCTGAAGTCTTCCTATTAGGAATAGTGTCTGCGAAACATAAAAAAAAGAAATCCAGTATTTAATAATACATAGAATTACGGCGGGGCAAGGATTGCCTTTGCTCAGAAATGGAAAAATAAAACTAACTCCAAGCAAAGATGAAATAATAAGAAAGGTTATGGATTGTGCTGAAATGGAGAAATTAAACTAAAGGAATCCAGGGAAAAGAAGAATCAGAATTCTACCAGATATACAATACAATACAATAGCAGAGTTGGAAGGGACCTTGGAGGTCATCTAGTCCAACTCCCTGCCTAGGCAGGTAGCCCTATACAAGTGATGGCGAACCTATGGCACCGGTGCCACAGGTGGCACATGGAACCATTTCTTAGGGTACGTGAGGCGTTGCCCTGTCAGCTCCATCGCGCATGTGTGCGCTGGCCAGTTGATTTAGGCATTCTTTTGAGGCCATTTTTTGCCCTCTGGAGGCTTCAGGAAAGCTTCTGAAGCCTCTGGAGGTGGGGGGGGGGAGGCTGTTTTCACCCTCCCCAGGCTCCTAGAAAGACTCTGGAGCCTGGGGAGGGCAAAAAAAGCACGCCAAAAGCTGGGGGGTCATGCACATAGCATTATGGGTGTGGCACGCCCACACACAACCCCCCTGGCTCCCCCCACTTTTATCACGTGATGGGAAAAAGGTTAGCCATCACTGACCTATACCATTTCAGACAAATGGTTATCCAACATCTTCTTGAAGACTTGCAGTGTTGGGACATTCACAACTTCTGGAGGCAAGCTGTTCCACTGATTAATTGTTCTAACTGTCAGGAAATTTCTCCTTACTTCTAAGTTGCTTCTCTCCTTGATTAGTTTCCACCCATTGCTTCATGTCCTACCCTCAGGTGCTTTGGAGAATAGTTTGACTCCCTCTTCTTTGTGGCAACCCCTGAGATATCGGAACACTGCTATCATATCTCCCCTAGTCCTTCTTTTTATTAAACGGGATAAATGGTATAGGTGGATGGAGGAAAGAAACAAGAACCAATGAAGGAATACAGCAAAAACTTAAAAATAGTAGTTATGAATAAAATAAGAGGGTTTAGAATGGTGAAATCCAAATGAAATATAACAGAAGGGGAAACCATATAAGATGAGCGGCTTCGATTGACAATTGCTATTAGAAAGAACAGGAAGTTCCTGTTCATATTGTATGGTGTAAATGTAGTGTATGTCTTAAGTTTTGTGTGAGTGTATCTTACATGTTTGTAAATAAAATGTATTTAAAAAATTTTTAAAAAAAGGAAAAAAAAGAATAGGTTATAAGGAACAGTATTGTTGGAGGCTATTAGAATTAATAAATGAGATGCCAATATGTGGTTATGTTTTAAGTTTGGATATGTTTGATGATGAAGGACGTGTAAACAATTGTAGTTAAATAAGAATGGAAGTAGGACATTTGATTCAATATACTTGAAATAATATGAACCTTGGTTGACCATGGAAGAGATGCATGAAAACACTTTGTAACCAACTGATACCCTTTCTACAGCATGTAAGATGGAGGATTTTTGTGTTGTGTTTAAAATTAAAATAAAATTTAAAAAATATTTAAAAAAAAGACTAAACATGAATAAGAATACAGGAAAGGGGTACAAATAAATGGGGACAGTAGGACAGGGACGTTAGGCATGCTGGTATGCTTATGTACGCTCCTACAGACCTCTTAGGAATGGGGTAAGGTCAACAATTAACTGGAAGTTGGTCCCAGGTAGCGGAGAACAGGATTGCAGTTGTGGTTGTGGGTGCAACCAGGAGCAAATGGTTGTTATAATGCCAATTATTAGGTAAAGGTTCCCCTGACACATATGTGCTAGTCTTTCCCAACTCTAGGGGCAGTGCTCATCTCCGTTGCAAGGCCAAAGAGCCAGCGCATCTCCGTGGTCATGTGGCCAGCATGACTAAACATGGAAGGCGCACAGAACGCTGTTACCTTCCCACCAAAGGTGGTCCCTATTTTACTACTTGCATTTTTACATGCTTTTGAACTGCTAGGTTGGCAGAAGCTGGGACAAGTAATGGGAGTTCACTCTGTTACACGCACTAGGGATTCGAACTGCCAAACTGCCGACCTTTCTGATCGACAAACTCAGCGTCTTAGCCACCCTTGCCAATTATTAGCGATTAGCAAATTATTAGCAAGGGGGGGGGGGGGAGGAAAAAAGCTAGATTGCTACCTAAATGTTATAGACAACTTCACTAATCTAAAGGGCGCCATTTGTATGTCAAGGTTGAAATGAGGTATCCTTGGTACTCTCTGAGCTTGGTTGTTTACTTGCAGACGTTTCATTGCCCAAACTAACATCAGATGACAATAATGCCTAGTTTGGCAAGGAAGAAATCTCAGAGAACACCAAGGATCCTTAACTTTTCCAATCCTTAACCACATGGATGATGTTTGGAGATGATAGGAGGGATATCCAGATGCATTTGTAGACACAAGGTGGGGAAAAGGATAACCATTTATAATAATAAAACTTTATTGCGGTCATAGACTAAAAGACAAGGTAAACAGATCACATGTGGATGTACAGCCGGGCCCTACTGAAGGGTGGGAGACAACAGGCAGAATCGATGGCAAGGGCCATTCTGTCAACCATACCATCTAACCATTATGGGGATCTAAATCTATGGTTTGGGAGTATGATCAATTCGAATTGAGCGTAAATAAAAGGTACCATGTAAAAGTTTGCATGAGATCTACATGTCGGCACTTGATGCGGCCACCAAGTGGTACGCTGCAACCAATCAGCACAACTGGCCTCAGCTAGTGGGACCAGCCCGACCCTTCCCACGGTTCTTGCAGGCTTAGACCACAGCAAAAAAACTTGCAACCTTCAATGTGGTAGTCGAGTCAGTGTCCTGGAGAAGAAGGCGAAGACTCTGATTTCCGGTAAGTCCGGGAAAACTTTGGCAAATAGATGAGTTGTAATCTTTTCTCCTGGTAGTAGGGGCATGTGAATACTATGTGAGCTAGTGATTCCAAGGATCAGCTGTCACATGAGCAGTGGATGGACTTTACACCCCCGGAAAGTCTGCTATCTAGGGCATTCGAGGGGATCACGGGCCCCATATCAGCAATGGGCAAGTTTGAAGCCCTGGCTGTGTGGCCTCACTATCTATTTCTTGCAGATCCCCAAAATTCTTGTAGTCACAGATGTTGAAATCCAACCAATCTGAGCAGAGAGGGCCACATGAGAATTGTATTGCACATTTGGAAGTAGGCTTAGTTAAGAGAAGAATATACACCTCCCCTATAAAACCAAAATATCCTACCCAATAGGCAACATAAGAGCCCAGCTAATCCAGTCCTGCTAAAATGTTACCTATCAGTCCTTGTCCTGATACAGAAAAGTATGCCCAGGGCCATGGTAGTGCTGCGGTAGCAAGATGTGCTGCAATTGGTTACATTCATAAGTCACCTACAAATAGGCAAAATGGGATAGGAGTAGATAAAATGTGCTGATACCCCTAAAAAGAAAGAAACCAAAAATCCCCCATGAAAAACAAGGTATCGTCTGAAGCTTTGGACCATTTTCTAATGCTACATTAGTAGCAGAATCACCATTCACAGCTGGCAAAGTCCAGCTATTGTATGGTTTAAATTGACCTTCAGTGAGCTACACAACTAGCGGAAGAAGAAGAAAATTGGAATATCTCAAGATGGTTTTAAGTAGCCTTGGCTGTGGGCATAGAGGAGGCCAAGTTAACATTTGACTTTGGTCTTATGAAATGACATTGTGTGGGCATTATTTTTGCTCTGAATAGAGCAATGTTTCTCAACTGTGGCAACTTGAAGATATGTGGACTGAAGATATGTTACAACTCTGGAATTCTGGGAGTTTAAATCTACACAACTTCGAGTTGTCAAGGTTGAGAAACCTGTCTTAGAAAAGCAAGGGGAATGCATAGATTTTCCCACTGAGATCTTTGCCTTTCCTCCTTTGGTTTCCAAACCTAATAGACACTGCTAAATATGAATATTCTGTTGCTTGTTGTTGTCGTTAGTTGCGAAGTCATGTCTGACCCATCGCGACCTCATGGACAAGACCCCAGGCCTCGCTGTTTTCTACCATCCTCTGGAGTCCATTTAAGCTCAGACCGGCTGCTTCAGTGACTCCCTCCATCCCCTTCATTCTCTGTCATCCCGTTCTTCTTTTGCCCTCAATGTATCCTAGCATTAGGCTCTTCTCCAGTGAGTCCTTCTTTCTCATTAGGTGGCCAAAGTATCTGAGTTTCATCTTCAGGATCTGACCTTCTAAAGAGCAGTCAGGGTTGATCTCCTCTAGGACTGACTGGTTTGATCTCCTTGCAGTCCAAGGGACTCGCAGGAGTCTTCTCCAGCAACATAGTTCAATTCTTTGGTGCGTTCTGTTGCTTACTTATATGTTTTCATCTTTTTCCTCTACTGCCTTCTCCTTATGCCAGATTTTATCCTGATGATTTCATATAGTCCCAGTGGTCAATGGTTGGCTGGGAATGTTAGGGACTATGATGGGTTTGGAACGGCTGATATATAAAGAAGTATTTTAATTGAGAGAATTCTTGGCTGCTGAAGCCACAGACATAGTCCTTGTTCCCATCTTCATTGTTTGATGCTCTTTTTCTGCACTTGCTTTCTGTAAGCAGACAACTCACAGAAGGGAAATGAATACATAATAGCAATAGCACCAAGACTTATATACTGCTTCATAGTGCTTTTATAGCCCTCTCTAAGCAGTTTACAGAGTCAGCATATTACCCTCAACTATCTGGATCCTCATTTTACCCACCTCAGAAGGACGGAAGGCTGAGTCAACCTTGAGCCAGTGAGATTTGAACTGCTGAACTGCAGCTAGCAGTCAGCTGAAGTAGCCTGCAGTACTGCACTCTAAGCATTGTGCCTCCTCACATATAGTTGTTGGGTATTTATGGCTATTTGCAGTGACCATGATTTATGTCATTTTCACCAAAACCCAGCATTTACTTCTAGGTTTTGGCAATTTCCAATGAAGAACAAGGGATTCACTTCATGACCACTGCAAAAATGGTTGTAAAATTGGATCAGAAACACAACCTGTTTTAGGACCATTGTGACTTATGAGTTTAATGGGCATGCTCCATTATAGTCATAAACTGAAAACCACCTATAAGATTAAGATGTACACCAACTTGGGTATTCCTCCCGTCCAATCCTAACTCCAAGGATTCCCATTACAATGTAGAAATAATAAGACAAAACTTTGCTCTGGTCTGCCTGGATTTCTGTTGGTGGTTGAAAGATCAAGGGACATATAGTTGTTTCAGAGGAACCCTAGAATATAGCCCCATAAAACCCCACTGAATCTTTCTACATATCTAAAAACGGCGGTATGTGTGTATGTTCCAGCATAACCCTGGAGCACCTCAAGCAATTTCAACTAAATTTGGTACACAGATGACTTACTCTCTGGAAACAAATACTGTGGGGGTAAGACATCCCTAAAATGCCTTGGGGTGTGTGTTCTGTTAAGATACAGCATATTTTGCCTTAAAATGGCTTTTACTGTAGTGCCATAAAATGGCTTCTACTGTGCAGCTCAGTGGAGTTGCCATGGTAACAGGTTCACAGTACTCCACAAGAAGGAAAATCCAACATTAGAAATTATGTTTGGTCCGGACATTTCCCACCTTTAAATAAATACCCGGGCAACACCAGGTTATTGGCTAGTGGAAGATAAGTATAGGAATATACTTATAGAAATCCTGCACACAGCTACTTTTCAAAGACAGTGTTAGCCATTTAATATATTTGCTGTATGGGATGGGATACTTTGTGGGATGTTTTGTATCAGATTCAGATAACAAAATATAACTTGGCTGGATTTGGCTGTTCTGCCCCTTGACTTGAAAGCAGCGCATTTGCTAGGCTGCTTCTGGATGTACAAAATCTCTTGCCAGCTGCAGGGAACAGTGGGTCGACTTTTATTTATTTTGGCTTTGTTCTCTGTCGTTCTGGCAATTAAAGAAGGTGAGGGGGAAAAATCGATCTAGTTCTGACAATCAGAACTAGAAACTAGAGATAGGGGCTTCTAAGAAAGGCGAAAGTCCCACTTCTGGTTAAATATTGGGGAACGAAGGATCAAAGAAAATCGGTTTTGCTTTTTTCACGGAGGGAAGAATTGCAAGATCAGCAAGTTTACTGTAGCCCTTTCAAGTTATTGGAGGAAAAGCTGGATAAGGCTCCGGAGTGGACAAATTGTTTCCATTTGTTTAGATTAGGGAGTCGGAGGAGAACTCGCTGGTGCCAAATTTGGTGTGCTTCCCACAACTTGGCAGAAGAAACTGAGAACAGAGAAGCAAACAGAAAGGCTGGGGAAGTATAAGAAGGAAACGTGGCAGGGAGGAGAGAACAGAAGGTACTGGGGAAATTGCTGGTTTTTAACACTATCCAGAAGCCCACAGTGGAGAAAATGAAGACGGTTTCTTTGAATCTTGGTGGTAGGGGAGAGCTTCCCTTAAATTAAAAAGAAAATTGCTGAGATGTGAATAACAGAACCATGTCCAATCTTTTTTTGTGATAGCAGTTAGGTCACTTTAACTCTGTTCTTGCAGTTTGTCCTTCGGAATTCCTAAATATGCTGAGGCTTGAGAGGGGAAGCATTCTTCCCTGCGTCCTTGGCTATTTGCAGTCCAATGCAGACAGCCAGTTCCAAAACTATACTATTGGTGTTCCAGAATTAAAAATCCATTGAATTCATATTTTGTTTTAGGAACATGTAGTTTTTGTTGCTTCGTTGTTATCTTATTTATTCATTTGGTTTGTCAAGCATGTACGAGACAACAAGTATAAGTATATAGGTGCCACAACCCCTGCAGGCTAGGTGGTCAGGGAGTACAGAGCCAGGGCCTGCGGCTGATGTTTTGCAACGCCAGGTCCGTGGTCAACAAAGCCCCCCTCATCAGTGACCTGGTGTCAGAGGGGGAGCCGGACCTGGTCGGAATTGCGGAGACCTGGTTGGGCCACGAGGGAGGACTCCCCCTCGTTGAAATGTGCCCACCAGGCTACCGCGCTTTTCATCAGCCCCGGGCCCTAGGTAGGGGTGGTGGGGTAGTGGTCATTGTTAAGGAAGGTCTTGAGCCGAGAGAGACCACTGTGCCACAGACCACCGGTTGTGAGTCCCTCTGCGTGAAGTGGGGCCTAGGGAGGCAGTTGGGCTTGCTGGTTGTATACCTGGCTCCCCGCTATGTAGCAGCAGCCCTGCCCGAGCTCCTGGAGGTGATCGCTACGGTGGCAGTTGAGACCCCCAGACTTTTAGTCATGGGGGACTTTAACCTGCCATCGTTGGGCGAATCATCCGAGGTAGCTCGGGAGTTCATGGCTTCCATGACGGCCATGGACCTGACCCAATTAATTCAAGGCCCCACCCACGAGGGTGGACATACACCGGACCTCATCTTTGTCTCTGGCCAATGGAAGAGTGATCTGGGTATAGGGGATATAGTCATCACGCCCTTGTCATGGTCAGACCACTCACTTCTCCGGCTCGACTTTCCGACCGCTACTCCCCTCCGCGGGGAGGCGGAACCTAAGTCACCAATCTGGTTCCGCCCCAGGCGCCTGATGGACCCTGATGGGTTCCAGACGGCGCTTGGGCCACTTCCTGTACCCCTGACCCGCGCCCCGACGGAGGACCTCGTGGCCGCATGGAATACTGCGACCACGGGGGCCTTGGATCGGGTCGCGCCCTTGCGGCCTCTCTTGCGGCGGCGAGCCACCCTGGCTCCTTGGTTTACCGAGGAGCTGAGGGTGATGAAACGCCACAAGAGATGCCTAGAGAGAAGATGGAGGACAACCCGATCTGAATCTGACCGGACACAGGTAAGAGCCCATTTACGGACTTACATTGTGGCGCTGAGAGTGGCCAAACGTCATCATTGTGCCACTCTCATAGCATCCGCAGACAACCGCCCTGCCGCCCTGTTTAGGGTGACCCGCTCCCTCCTTCAACAGAGGGTGCGGGAAGCCCCGTTACAGGGTAGAGCAGAGGAATTTGTGATTTTTCTGCAGGAGAAAATCGCTCAGATACAGAACGAGTTAGCCCCCATTGATGGCCCAGTGGGATGCCACGAGACAGATCTTGTTTGGGAGGAGTTTGACTCCGTTACTTCCGAGGATATGGACAGGTTACGTGGGCGACTGCGAGCCACCACATGTTTATTGGACCCGTGCCCCTCCTGGCTTGTACTGGCATCCTGGGAGGTGACACGAGGCTGGCTCCAAGAGGTTGTCAACGCATCCTTAAGTGAGGGTTCCTTGCCTGCTTCCCTAAAAGAGGCTATGGTGAGGCCCCTCCTTAAGAAGCCCTCTTTGGATCCAGCTTTATTAACCAACTATCGTCCGGTCTCCAACCTTCCCTTTTTGGCGAAGGTTGTTGAGAGTGTGGTGGCACAACAGTTTCCCCGTCACCTGGAGGAAGTTGATTATCTAGACCCGCGCCAGTCCGGCTTTCGGCCCGGGCATAGCACTGAGACGGCATTGGTCGCGTTGGTCGATGATCTCTGGAGGGCCAGAGATGGGGGTTGTTCCTCCATCCTGGTCCTATTAGACCTCTCGGCGGCTTTCGATACCATCGACCATGGTATCCTATTGCATCGGCTGGGGGGGTTGGGGGTGGGAGGCACTGTTTTACGGTGGTTCTCCTCCTACCTCTCTGGCCGATCGCAATTTGTGTTGGCAGGAGAGCAGAGGTTGACCTCGAGACCCCTCACATGTGGGGTGCCTCAGGGGTCGGTCCTCTCGCCTCTCCTGTTCAACACATATATGAAGCCGCTGGGTGAGATCATCCATGGTTTTGGGGTAGAGTACCATCTCTACGCTGATGATACTCAGCTGTATATATCTACCCCAAACGACCCCAACGATGCCGTAGCGGTGATGTGCCAGTGCCTGGAAGCCGTACGGATCTGGATGGGAAGTAATGGACTCAGACTCAACCCGACCAAGACGGAGTGGCTGTGGTTTCCGGCTGCCCGATTCAACCAGCTGATTCCATCGCTGGCCATAGGGGGTGAACATCTTGCCCCTGTGGATGGGGCGCGCAACTTGGGTGTCCTCCTGGATGCCCGGCTGTCCATGGAAGATCAAGTGACAGCCGTGGCCAGGAGGGCGTTTTACCAGGTTCGCCTGGTTTGCCAGTTGCGCCCCCTATTGGATCGGGACGCCCTTCGCACAGTCACTCATGCTCTCGTGACATCCCGACTGGACTATTGTAACTCTCTCTACATGGGACTCCCCTTGAGGTGCACCCGGAGACTTCAGCTGGTCCAGAATGCAGCCGCGCGAGCAATTATGGGAACCTCAAGGTTTACCCACATAACACCGCTCTTGCGCGAGCTGCACTGGCTGCCTGTCGTCTTCCGGGTGCGCTTCAAGGTGTTAGTTATCATCTTTAAAGCGCTCCATGGCTCGGGACCTAGCTATCTGCGGGATCGGATCCTGCCTCATACATCCTCACGGCCGATTCGCTCCCACAGAGAGGGACTTCTCCGGGTGCCGTCCACTAGACTTTGTCAGCGGGCGACGCCCAGGGGAAGGGCTCTCTCTGTGGCGGGCCCAGCCCTCTGGAATGACCTTCCCCCTGACATTAGAACGACCACGGACCTCCGCTCCTTCCGTCTAAAATTAAAAACGCATCTTTTCTGCTTGGCCGGCCTAGGGTAGTCTCTCTTTCTATGGGGTTTTTTGTTAGTAAACTTAAGTTAATTGGGAATCTTAGTATTTTAATGGGGAATTTTTAGCACAGGAACAACGTTTAATCTGTTTTTAAATATGTTTGTATATTTATTGTTTTTTATTTTCCCTGTGCACCGCTCCGAGTCCCTACGGGGAGAGGGAGCGGTCTATAAATTAAATTTTATTATTTTATTTTATTATTATAACATATAAACATATAAGTATAAGCAGGTATACGTATATACATAGGAAATGAGTACAAATAGATGGGAACAGTAGGACAGGGACGGTAGGCACGCTGGTACACTTATGCACACCCGCTCACAGACCTCTTAGGAATGAGATGAGGTCCACGGTAGACAGTTTAAGGTTAAAGTTTGGGGGGTTGGAGGTTTGAGGATATATAAGTTTATCCTAGGTAGCTGCTCTAGAGCAACCTTTTAATAATATAAAGCAGGGTTTTCCAACCTTGGTCAATTGAAGATGCATCAATTGAGAAATCCTGATTTGCAGAGGTCTTGAGAAATCCTGATATTATAGGCTGAGTTCAAGGGAGGGGTCAAGCACATCATCAGTCATGAGTTCCTTCATCCACCCGAAGAGATCTAAGCCCAGTTGTCCTTGAATTGCTGTGACCCTTCTCTACCACCAATTTGCTTGGATCATTTACCAGTTCAAATTCTTGTAGAGCAGGGGTATCAAACCCAAGGCCCATGGGCCAGATCCGGAGCCAAAAACAGAGATTGGAAACCCATTTTCACTGGCAGAGCACTCAGGCCATCACAGACATGAGTGACAGCAAACTGGCCATGTCCACTCTGCCCCCCCCCCCCAGGTCAAACAGAACTCTGATGCAGCCCTCCATGAAATCGAGTTTGACATCTCTGTTGTATAGAGTTTAAGCTTGCAATAAATCTTTAAACTCATTAGAACTTCTTGGGATCTCATGATTGCCCTGGCCCTTGACAGATATACAGGGATCTTGGGATTCAAAGAGCTTCGAAAAACTACATGACGTGGCATCTTAATATGCATCCTCTTTTTAAAAATGCAACAGGCTTCTGACGTGTGCACTGCAAGCTGGGATGGCAGGAGCAAAAGGCAAGTCTCTTCAAAGCCCCTAGTCTTTTCTAGAGAGAAACAAGGAAAGGACTCTTTGTGTAGTTCTGAATCTGCATGTTACCTGTGATGGAAAGACACAGGAAGATCCTTTTAACCTGATTTTTGTCTGGACATAAGATCTTGAGATCCTAACACTAAGAAGGGCAATGTCTGTCCCTGCAAAGGTTGTTTTGAATTTCTGTAGCCAGCAGTAATTCCAATTACTGCTTTATTATTTATTACAAATAAGTAACAATGAGTGATGGCTCAGTGGCTAAGACACTGAGCTTGTTGATCAGAAGGTTGGCAGTTTGGTGGTTCGAATCCCTAGCACCATGCAATGGAGTGAGCTCCCATTACTTGTCCCACCTTCTGCCAACCTAGCAGTTCAAAAGCATGTAAAAATGCAAGTAGAAAAATAGGGACCATCTTTGGTGGGAAAGTAACAGAGCTCTGTGTGCCTTTGGCGTTGAGTCATGCCAGCCACATGACCATGGAGACGTCTTCAGATAGCACTGGCTCTTCAGCTTAGAAACGAAGATGAGCACCGCCCCAGAGCCAGGAACAACTAGCACGCATGTGGGGGGAACCTTTATCTTTAGCCAGCAATAGTAGAAGAAAATGATCAAAATAAATATGGAGGTTGCAGTTCAGTATTTATATAAACGTATATTGTCCATTGTTCCTTAACTGAATGATGGACAATGTTATTTATTTTATTTATATCTTGCCTTTACTGTTGAATAACAGTAGAACATAACTAATATTTTTCCTCCTCCTATTTTACCCACAAGAACTCAGTGAGGTGAATTGGGCTGAGAGAGTGTGATGGCCCAGGATCACCTAGCTGGCTTTCATGAATACAGCCAGATTAGAACTCACGGTCTCATGGTTTTTAGCCTAGAAGACCAAGCTGACTCTCATTCAGATGAATGGCACATGTGCATTTGAGGTACTTTTTCACATTAAAGGTGGGTCACCTGTGATTCTCCGTATACTGCTGAAATACATCTTCAGGTATTCTCCACTGATAGCCATGTTGACTTGGGCTTCTGAGACTAATAATTTAATTGCATCTGTGATGGTAATGGAGAACAGAATTAAGTACTCCATCCAAGATTGCTAATGAAATTTCAATGATTTTGAAAGTTTAAAAAAAAACAAAATGTTTTCTTTTAAATGCTGGAAAAGGTGGAGGATGGGGAAGTATGACAAAGTATCCATGAAACAACTACAGTATATGGAAACAATCTGTATGGAGTATAAATTAAATCCAGTTAACTACTCAATTTTTAATAATAATAAAATAACCAAACCACTCCCTCCTTGCAGCATCTGGAGGTTCTCTGAATTAAAGCAATAAAGGCACTCTGGAATAGGATGCGTCTGCCCTGAATAGACAAAAATATTAGGGAACTACAAAAAAAGCCATATTGGATAACAGAGCAATCCACAAATAATAACTACTGAATGCATTATTAAGTTTAGAAAGAACAAGCGGAAAGCAAATCCCTGTCAATGTGGTTTGAAACAAATGAAGCAAAATAAGAGAATGAGAGATGGGAAGAGGAGGAAGAAGGGACAATAAAATAATCATTTGTGGAAGATTTCAAGAAGCTTCATAAAGTAGGGTGTATCTATAAGCAGATTCAAAGGAAAATCCATTTGTTGGAGAGTAGATAGATTTATGCAGTAGAAAGAATGTATGGGGAGAGAAACACTAAAGTTAGAAATATACACATTTTATATTAAAAAACTAGCCGTTCCCGGCCACACGTTGCTGTGGCCCAGTCTGGTTAAATGACCAACCAATCTGTGTAGATCTACACCTGCACACACAAACACGTACACACAATCACCGTATAACCCCCAACCTACCTATCTACTCCCTTTCTCCCTCTCTCCCCCTATCTACCTACCTACCTACCTACCTACCTACCTACCTACCTACCTACCTACCTACCGCATTTCCCCCTCCCTTTCTCTATTCCTATAGCTGCCTACCTACCTACTGAATTTCTCCCTCCCTCTCTCTATCCTTATAGCTGCCTACCTACCTACCTACTGTATTTCTCCTTGAATCTTATGGACAGAGTATTTTATGTCATAAAGGATGACATAATATCTATGGCCCACTGCTCTCTCTGTATCCATCTACCTACCTTTTTTACATTTTTTTACTTTTCCGATGCGTGTACCTAGCACAGGTGTGACATCTACACAATCTATATATATATATCATTGGTGCTGTATTTGAAAGGAACGTTGTGTGAAAATTTGGAAGTGATTGGTGCAGTACTTTCGGAGATTAGCGGTTTTGAACAAACTCTTGTTACATTTTTATTTATATAGATGAGACTCATGTGTGTAAGAGTAAAATAGAAATGTTGTTTAAGAAAGTACATAGTGTTAGGAAAATCTATATTATTTAAGTCTATCTACAGCCAAGATCCTGTATTAAATCACTTATGAAGAGAGAGAAAATAAGTATCTGAACTGCATAACAATGCAAAAAAGAAAAAAAATGAAGGGTGTTGAATTGATAAAACCTAACCAATTAGAGGCATCCTAGGGAGAGATATGCAAAGTATATAGATCAGGAAAAGGTTAATAAATGTGTAATTTTCTCAATATCTATTGCCCCTAGTGGTCAACACATTTATAGGCATATACAAAGTTGATTTTCAACACCCTTTGCTTTGCAATATATCTTTACTATTTGATAGGTTTCATATAGGTGTTTAGTTGGCAACTTGAACCAATAAGGTTTTGGATTTAATACACCTTTGGACCCATCCATAAGAGTTCTTCTTATGCATTTAAATGAGATTTCCTTGAAATTTTAAGATGCACAATTCTGATACTCCAGTTAAATATCTCACTGACTTCAAGCTCATTTGTAATACATTTTAGCTTCCTGGTGGTGTTACACTTTTTCATAAATATTAATATGGTTGTGCATATAGCTTTGCATGAAACTTTTATGTTCAATACTCACTACCTTTGATTTATTGCTGAGTTTTGAATCAGTTCAGAGTAAGGAAAGAAGCAGAATTCTACTTTCAAGCAGAATAAAGAATGAGACTGCCTTCTCCCCTCTCAAATTTTGCTAATGAAGCAAAGATCTATCATTTTAAAAAATGACCAAGTTTGTCAGTGGTGGGTTTCAAAATTTTTTAGAACCTCTTCTATAGGTTTGGCCTGTTTTGTGGGAGTGGCTTGCCAGCCATATGACTGGGTGGGAGGAGCTTGGCAGTCATGTAACTGGGTGGGCGTGGTCAACTTCTAAAATGTGGTGAAACTCACTTAACAACGCTCTTGCTTAGCAACCAAAATGTTGGCTCAGAAACTCTGGCATTTGGAGCACGCAAGTCTTAAAGCTGTCAAGTTACAAGACCCTTGCACCCCTAACCCTTTAGGGAAAAAAACCCAGGGGTGTTCAAACTTGACAGCTTTAAGAGTTGTGGACTTCAACTCCCAGAATTCCTCCTCTCACTCTTCAACTTAATGATGTGCAGACGGGCAGGAGGAGGGAGCTGGAACCGGTTCTAAATGGGACTGTTGATTTGTAGTACCTCTTCTATAGAAGAGGTTAGAACTGGCGGGAACCCACCCCTAAAGTTTGTAATTCTTGATATCCAGTATCCTCTAGTCAAGAAATACTGCCTTAAATATTTTTGGGAGGGGCTTTATTTATTTTGCTTTTGAAGGAAGGAGAGGGTTTTTTTGTTTTTTGTTTGCTAAAGCTGAATCCAAAGCAGTTGCTTCTTCTTAAATTGGTGACTCTGACACAATGCTACTGTGAATCTCTTTCTTGCGGGTTTTCATTGTAATAACTTTATTGCCAGTCTAGGCTCTGGTTGACATCCCTCTGTACATTTCTTTTTAGAGTGATTGGAAAACCTGATTCAAAATACTATTATGTCCATTGGTTCATGGCTGAGTTTGGAATTGTCACATTAGATCTGTGTGTGTTTAGGAAGTTTCAGGTATCTGCCAGCAGATGTATTGAGAAAGATTAATTCAGTTAGTAACTGGTGAGATGGATTTAGTCATTAATGGATCCAGTCAAAAGGTTTCAAGAAATTGCTGCCCTTCAGCTTTCTCTTCCATTCAGATTAATGGGATTTGCTTCTGACTAGACATGCATTGGTTTGCTGGGTTGATATATGATCCACTCTTGCTCTCACAGCCACTTTCTTTCAGCACTAGATGGCTTTTAAACCTTTGCACCTGCTTCCAGACAAAGTATATTTAGAATAGAATAACAGAGTTGGAAGGGACCTTGGAGGTCTTCTAGTCCAACCCCCTGCCTAGGCAGGAAACCCTATACCATTTCAGACAAATGGCTATCCAACATCTTCTTAAAGACTTCCAGTGTTGGAACATTCACAACTTTTGGAGGCAAATTGTTCCACTGATTAATTGTTCTCTCAGGAAATTGCTCCTCAGTTCCAAGTTGCTTCTCTCCTTGATTAGTTTCCACCCATTGGTTTTTGTTCTGCCCTCAGGTGCTTTGGAGAATAGTTTGACTCCCTCTTCTTGGTGGCAACCCCTGAGATATTGGAACACTGTTATCATGTCTCCCTTAGTCCTTCTTTTCATTAAACTAGCCATGCCCAGTTCCTGCAACTGTTCTTCATATGTTTTAGTCTCCAGTCCCCTAATCATCTTTGTTGCTGTTCTCTGCACTCTTTCTAGAGTCTCCACATCTTTTTTACATCGTGGTGACCAAAACTGAATGCAATATTCCAAGTGTGGCCTTACCAAGTCATTATAAAGTGGTATATAATTATAAACCTTTAGCAAGGTATTTTCACTATCCCATACCTATTTTAATTATTTTGAAAATGATCGTTGCCATTTCAAACCATCCATTCTTATAAGTTGAAAAAGAGCAAGAGAAGCCTGTTTACTCTCATTCCGTTCTTTTCTGCTGGGAAATATTATGGAAGAAGGATCTCTAGATACTTTTGAAAAGTGAGATCAACATGGCAAACGCCATGCAAATTGCCAATCAGGCTAAGAATGGTTCCAAATGGCCAGGAATCCTGCATCTTTTTTGTTTGTTGTCCCTTTATAAACACAGGAAGGTATAAGAATAATTTTAAGAGATCAAACTAGTTTCTTTCCTAAATCCAGCATTGTGTCTTCAGCAGCAGTTAGACTGAACACTGCTATGTTGGGAATGGTCTCTCCTTGTTTGACTCCAGATTCTTATCATTAGAAGTGAATTTCCCCAGAACAATGTAGATCATTCTTAGCTATACCTGTCCACAGTGGCAGATTAAGGCTCTCTGGTGCCCTAAGAACTGACAAAACTTGGTCGCCCTCCCCCCCTTGTACATACTGTACAAATCTTCATTGTTTTTTCTTTCTTTCTCAACTTTATAGTGCCCCCTTGGGCCTGATGCCCTAAGCACATACTTAGTCTGCTTAATGGTTAATGCACCACTGCCTGTCTATACTGATAGCTACTTAGCCATACATGATGAACATTATGCACAGGTTATGCTTTTTATTTCTTAATTTAAAAAAAAACGCATAATGACTTTGAACTCTAAGGATAAAAGGAGGAAAATCATTCCTTCAATTTATCTGCGTTGCTGTGCATAATCTCCTTCTGTGATGCCATGTCACTAGAATGGAACAGATTGAACAGGTGATTGTGCATCAGCATACAGCCAATGCATATCTAATTTTGGATTACCTTCTTGAACAAAGAGCCAGACAGTGTTTTGAGAATGACCTGTGGTCTGTGTTGATGCATTGTGTTATTGAATGGCAGCTTTCTCCAAACTGAGTGCTGTAGTTTGATGAGAAGGCTTAGGATTTTTATTAAACTTTTCTAATACTTTCAGAATTTTTCTGCTTAGTGTCTGTCGAGAGCAGAAGTGGCTATTGGCCTTGATAGAAAAGGAGATGCGTGTATACCATCAATGACCTCATTATCTCTAGTATACCATTCAGTCCTGGGTGTTATATTCTGTGGCATCCTGCTGTCCGGTTTTGTCTGCTGCTACCCTGATGGCACTGGATAGAATTATGGTTACCACTCCACTGCCTTTTCTTCCCTCACTACTTGTGGAGAGATGAAATGCTCATTAAATCAGGTTTAAGCCTGCAATTTAGACACTTCCGATGAACTTTCTTCACTTCTTGGCTTTCTCTATTAATGTCATATTCATTATCTTGCCTGTGTCCCATGACCCTCCCCTTTACATTTCACTGGTTACGGCTTTCTTTCTTACTTTCTTTCTCTCTCTCTCTCCTTCCTTCCTTCCTTCCTTCCTTCCTTCCTTCCTTCCTTCCTTCCCTTTTTAAAGCTGGGTTTCAAGTCAGTTGCTGAGGAAGAGTAGGTTGGTGTTTGGGTTAGGGATCTCTGTGAGAGAATTATTCGTCCTACAGGATAATTGGGGATTCACACATAATGATGCCTCATCTGTCACCACGCACAAGTTTATAACCTAACAGGCTACTTTATACTTGAAGGGGAAAAGATATTTCAAAGTTAAGTAATAATGAGCTTTGAGGCTGAACGGCTGTGGTCTAGTTTTCTGTGTCCTGGCATTTCGGCAGCTGCTGTGGCTGGCCCTCTTCAGAGGCAGAGCGGTTGTTGTGTGGCGTACATCTCAATAGCTGAGAGGCAATGAACAGGGGACTTTTATCAGGACACCAGAAAACTAGACTAGAGCCATTCAATGTGGAACCTCATCTCTCCTTGATTGTTACCATGTTTTCCCCAAAATAAGACAGGGTCTTATTTTCTTTTGTCCCCTGAAATAAGCACTTAGCCTTATTTTTGGGGAGGTCTTATTATTTTTGAGGTACAGGAGGCGCCGAGCGTGGTCACCTCATGGCTGCTGCTCTGTTGCAATATTTGGGGGAGGGCTTATTTTCAGGGGAGGGCTTGTTTTAGCACATGCACTCAAAAGCCCAATTGGGCTTATTATCTGAGGAGGTCTTATTTTCAGGGAAACAGGGTACTAGTCATGAAAGATTATACCAATATATTGTACTTGAACTCCATCATAGGCATGAGTGAAGGAATCTTCTTAAGTCAAATGTATCTTTTTCTTAGGATTTCCCCGTAGGTTCAGAAGGCAACCACATGATCCTGGGCAAAGACACAGCAGCTGCCATAAACATATTCTTAGGCATTTTCCCCCTTTGGATCTGAAATACTGCACAGCTCCTTAGTTCAATATACAAGTTCTTGTTTTACTGGAACAGCCTAAAATTTTGTTCTAGTGATTTATCTGGAATTGGATCCCATGCGCTATTGCATTTATTAGAATCAATAAATAACACATTTATTGAGAGCCTCATGTTCCTGCAACATGACTTAGTACAATGCTAATGTTATTATGGATATTTTATATGCTATAATGAACCATGTTAAAGGTTGGAATCACCCCTGTATATGCTGTGCTGGGTTAGAGGTATGAATTAAAAAAGAATAACTTGGAAACAAAATTGACAAGACCAGCAAGATCAAGTTCACATTATTCTTCTCTACTTTATGCTTGGATAAATTTTCTTTAGACAATTTCCTTTGTCCATGAAAGAGTGGTATAATCTCATATGAACAACACCTTGCATTAAATCCCCAAATGCCACATTACAATAATTTCAAACCATAAATCTCATGACTCTTACATTTCAAAACATCTAGCTCAGGGGTGGGCAAACTTTGCAACTTTAAGACTGAAGAACTTCAGCTCCCAGAATTCTCCAGCCAGCAAAGCTGGCTGGAGAAGTCTGGGAGTTGAGGTCCTTCAGACTTAAAGTTGCAAAGTTTGCCCACCCCTGATCTAGCTCAACATTTGGACTCTGGTTCTTCTTCCTTAGCAGCAGCACCATCCTTTATTTTATTTTATTTTTAAAAAAATGGTAATGCCTGATTAATAATTTTGGGCTAGTTTGAAGTCTGTACGTTTTTTTGTATTATTTGGTTAGTCTAATAAAGGTATTATAGAGACGCTGTGGCTCAGTGGCTAAGACGCTGAGCTTGTTGATCAGAGAGGTTGGGAGTTCGGCGGTTCAAATCCCTAGCGCCGCATAACGGAATGAGCTCCCGTTACTTGTCCCAGATTCTGCCAACCTAGCAGTTTGAAAACATGTAAAAATTCAAGTAGAAAAGTAGGGAAGGTAAAAGCATTCCATGCACCTTCAGCATTTGTTTATGCCGGCCACATGACCATGGAGACATCTTCGGACAGCGCTGGCTCTTCAGCTTTGAAACAGAGATGAGCAGTGCACCCTAGAGTCAGGAATGACTAGCACATATGTGCGAGGGTAACCTTTACCTTAATAAATGTATTATTAAGCTATAGATATTAGAAAGATGTCCATGGCTGATAGGTGGTGGATAGTTTTGTGCTTGCATTGGTGAAAGTAACCAATGAACCATGTGGATAATTAAATGAACAGAAAAATAAGAAATATCCTGCCGGATCAGTCTCTAGTTTTGTGTTCTTATAATAGCTAACCAGCTGCTTACAGAAAGCCCAAAAGCTGGACAGGAGCATCCAACAGCCTTCCACACAAGCTCCCCCACAATTGGCACACTGCCTATGATACTGGAGGTAATAACACAAGATAAAATGAAGTATGTTTGAAGTTGGCAAAGATATGTGCTTAAATGTCTCATATTGCATCCCTGCTGTCATAGTAAGTGCCATTGCACAGTTTGAGGCTGAGATATAAACGTGAAAGGACATTTTTAAAACAACTTCTCTCTCCTTGTATATGTAACGGTCTACATCTTTTAGATGAATTTATATAGGCCACTGAGTTTGATGGAGAGAGAAGTACAGTGTTTGATTTTATTTGGAGTAGAGGGTTAGGGTAAAGCTGGTATTTCCACACTCCGCTGGCAATTACAATTTGTTATCTTTGAGAGCAGCTGCACCTGTTGTTGAGAAATACAGGCACATGATGTGCTAAGGGTTGCATTGCCTTTGAGACACCTGTCCTTGGCCTAGTAAGGAACCTTGGCATGAAGCAATCAAATTGGGAAAGATACACATTGCAGATGCATATTTGTTTGACAGTAGATGTTTGCTATGTGAGATACAAAGCAGACTATGATTAAAGCAAATCTACTTTTATTTGTTCAGCATAGATATATTTCAAGCAACTGCTAATTAAAAACTATTTGTCCAATTAGAAGAGTGTTAAAATTAAATAGATAAATACATTAATTATTCTGCAATATCTTTCATGTGTAGAAGTGGAAGAGCAATGTGGTCCACAATGTTACATGAGCATACTCCTTTTGGCTATACCAACCGGTATGAGGAATGGCAAGAGATGTGCATGTCATATTTCACTGCTCAAACTTTTTAGGACAAGCTGAAGATGCATATTTTCAGAAATCATGGGCACTTGATCTGTGGAGGTTTTTAAGAAAAGACTAGACAATCATTGTCTGAAATGGTATAGGTTTTCCTGCTTGAGCATGGGGCTGGACTAGAAGACCTCCAAGGTCCCTTCCAGATTTATTCTGTTCTATATACAAAGCATTGTCCCTATATGGAAAAGCAAGTGCAATATATGGATTTCCACATGCAAGTTCCATATATCCTAAAAGTTTGAGAGATACAATTTTCATGTTAGGCATAGATACAGATGACCTACAGAAGGAGAAACATATACAAAAATGAATGTGAATACACCTGAAACCTTTTTTTTGCCAGTTGTTAACTGGTGAGAGCAATGATTGATTGGAAAAAAGGATCATGCAAGCTGCATAATTTATGGCTTTTGAAAATGTTTTGTGTGATGGAGTATATTAATATATGTATTAATTTATAGAAGTCGGGTCTAAATGTTCAGGCCCACTATCTACTTGTGCATACAGTTGATATGTGAAGAGTTTGTAAAAGTGTCTCTTGAAAAAAATTCCATATGACCAGCAGGTGAAGAATTTTATGTCAATGTCATACATCATTTGAGTGACATGCCATGAGCTATACTACAGGAATGAATAGGAACAGGATAAGAAATGTTAAAGCATTGACAAAAAATGGTTAAATTAAAATACAATAATTAAATCAATAAATACAATGATTCTTGATGCATTTAATGATTTCATTCTTCTTTCTTGACCATCACTCCCTCCAAATGTGTTTGAGCTTCAGTTTCCAAGCACAAGTCAGAGGATCCAAGGATCATATATGACGGACTCTCCAGTCTAACCATTTTTGCCTGCCACACAACTGTTTAACATTCGAAGAGGCTTTCTCTATGATAAGAAAGCTAATCATTATTATAGGTATTATCACTTTTCTTTCCCTGAAAAAAAAAATCCCTGAAAAAAAATTCCAATTCTTCCCAAAGCTGTACCCTTGTTACATATTCCAATACTACATCTATTATAGCATAGCATAGCATAGCATAGCATAGCATAGCATAGCATAGCATAGCAGAGTTGTAAGTGACCTTTGAGGTCTTCTAGTCCAACCCCCTGCTTAGGCAGGAAACCGTACACCACTTCAGACAAATGGTTATCCAACATCTTCTTAAAAACTTCTAGCGTTGGAGCATTCCCAACTTCTGGAGGCAAGCAGTTCCACTGATTAATTGTTCTGTCAGGAAATTG
The DNA here is from genome assembly GCA_039707465.1 of Rhabdophis nuchalis. Taxonomy (NCBI): domain Eukaryota; kingdom Metazoa; phylum Chordata; class Lepidosauria; order Squamata; family Natricidae; genus Rhabdophis; species Rhabdophis nuchalis. The sequence goes on along the minus strand of CM077648.1, from coordinate 94,150,947 downwards.
CTCCTCAGTTCCAAGTTGCTTCTCTCCTTGATTAGTTTCCATCCATTGGTTTTTGTCCTGCCCTCAGGTGCTTTGGAAAATAGTTTGATTCCCTCTTCTTTGTTGGCAACCCCCGAGATATTGGAACACTGCTATTGTGTCTCCCCATGTCCTTCTTTTCATTAAACTAGACACACCAAATTCCAGCAACTATTCTTTATACATTTTAGCCTCTAGTCCCCTAATCATCTTTGTTGCTGTTCTCTGCACTCTTTCTAGAGTCTCAACATGTGTTTCACACTGTGGCAACCAAAAGTGAATGCAGTATTCCAAGTGTGGCCTTACCAAGGCATTATAAAGTGGTATTAACACTTTACGTGATCTTCATTCTATTCCTCTGTTTATGCAGACTAGAACTGTGTTGGCCTTTTCAGCAGCTGCTGCACACTGCTGGCTCATATTTATCATGTGGTGATTGTGAGGAAAGCATAATCTTTCACATTTCTGCTTCTCACAGGTGGCCATGGAAAGAGTCGGGGCAAAGGAAACGGTGCCACTCCCCAGATGTTCCAGTGTTAGACTCCGGTGAATATCCCCAGGCAGAGAGGATGTGTCCCTCCAGTTATTGCAGAATTATAATTCCCATCAGCCTCAATGGTAAAGGAAGCACTTTGGCAACTTATGAAGTCTACGGATCCCCCCACTTCTGACATCTGGCACACACAATGAATATCTGGGCGTGCACTAGTTTTGCATAAGGGGGTTGAGAAGTGAAGTGGGAGCCAGATGCTCAGTATGAGGTTCCTGCATAGCCTTTACTTGAGAAAGCAGAGAACAAATATTTGCATATTTTCTACTCAATCAAGCAGATGAAGAGTTTTGATTCCACCTGGCTTTTACAGAACAGTGATATGTCAGTGTATCCTGGGAAAAAAGAGGGAATGTGATTTCCCTCTGAAACAGGAAGCCCCCAAATCTCTTCCTTCTCTTCCAATCAATCTCAACTCAAGATTCCCATCCTTATTTTCCAGGCTCTACTACATCGCTGGCTGGACCTTCTTTATAGGACCATGCTCTTCCCAGGAAAACTAACAAGGAAGACCAGCAATGGAGGTTTTGGATACAAATAACTCATGTGGATGCCAGTCCAATCCAATCCACTCCCTTGCCCTTCCTTCCCCTTCTTGAGAGTCCCGGCAAAGGGCTTTTTTTCCAAAGGCATTCCAGCTTTAGCTCGAGGGGTTGCAAAGCCAGCCTGTGCTAAAAAGATGTGACTAATTAGTTTTGTGGGTACGGGCATTTGAATGTGTGCTACGTGGTGCGTGTGCTGCGTGGGCGAATCTTGTTTGCATGCAAGTATGGTGCAGTTGTGTAGTTTGTGTGGGTGTGTGGTAGTGGTGGGCCAGCTTAAACCTTTAGTGACGTGGGCAAAAAAAGAGAGATGTTTTCTGCTCCCCTGCTTTTGCCTGTAGAATAAAGAATGTGTTTGTGTGTGTGCACGCTTTTGTGCGCGTGCGTGCGAGTGTACATAGAGGGGTTTGCTTGTTTCTATGCAGCCTGGCCTTGATCAAATAGAGCTAGAAAGAGACACTGTAGCCCGGCTGCTATAATAGCAGCTGTGGTCACTCGCTGATAATAATTGATTTAAAAAAATCCCTTTGCATCCTGGAGGGTCTGATATGCTTATCTCTCTGAGCTTCTGTACCTGGAGTTAATATATATATATATTTCCCCATTGGCCTGGTAGGCATAAGTACTAGGACATGTCCAGAATGCCGCTCGGAGGCTATTCCCTTTTGTCCGTGTGAATCCGCATGATTTTCCTCTGCTGTCATCCACAGCATTTTTGTATTGCACGATATGCAAGCAAGATTGAACCCTTAAGGCTATTCAGGCTGGAGAAACAAAAAAACGTGTAAGTCTGGAGCTGTGAATGTCAAATGTAGCAAGAAAAGCCTGACAGTTCACTCAACCTCCCACGCCATGCTCTCTCACCCTTGTCCAGATGGAGAAGTCAGGAAGAGAGAGAATACCAGACCTTTCTGTTTTCTTTTTCATATATCTGAGATCTGCTTCAACCCCACGGCTTGCTAGCACAAGGCAGAACTCTGCAGACTCATCCAGAGATATTTTTATAGAAATGAAAATCTACTAATTTACTTCCCAATATAGGACTTCAAACATACCCATGGAGACATATAGAGGTGGGTGACAAACAAGTTCACACACACATCATAATCTTCATTTTTCTGTGATCTAGTGCTTAAATTCAGACCCAAGGCAGTTTTTGACTCATAGTGCTGATAGACAGATATTTCTTACAGATTAACAGAGTTGGAAGAGACCTTGTAGGCCATCTAGTCCAACCCCCGCCCAAGCAGACTCTATACCATTTCTGACAGATGGCAGTCCAATCTCTTCTTGAAAGTTTCCAGTGATGAAGCTCCCACAATGTCCAAAGGCAAGCTGTTCCATTGGTTGATTGCTCTCACTGTCAGAAAATTTCTCCTTATTTCCAGGTTGAATCTCTCCTTGGTCAGTTTCCATTCATTATTCTTTGTGTGGCCTTCAGGTGCTTTGGAAAATAACTTGACTCCCTCCTCTCTTTGGCAGCCACTCAAATATTGAAACACTGCTGTCATGCCTCCCTTGGTCTTTCTCTTCACTAGACTAGCCAAGCCCAGTTCCTGCAACTGCTCATCATATATTTTAGCCTCCAGTCCCCTTGTTGCTCTTCTCTGCACTTTTTCTAGAGGCTCAACTTCTTTTTCTAGTGTGGTGACCAAAACTGGATGCGTTTCTAGTGTGGTGACCAAAACTGGATGCAGTATTCTAGGTGTGGTCTTAGTAAGGCTTTATAGAGTGGTATTAATACCTTGATTGTATCCCTCTGTTAATGCAATTTAGGATTGCATTGGCTATTTTGGCTGCCACCACACACTATTGGCTTATGTTTAATTGGTTGTCCACTAAGACTCCAAGATCCCTCTCACAGTTACTGCTGTTTGGAACCTGGCTCAGATCTGCACTAAGTTACAATAACATTATTTGATGACTTTTGTCTGGTCATTATCTTTCCATCTAATCTATGTTGAAAGGAAGAAAATTATCCCCAATATAACACCTTACACCTTCATAGGAAAGACACAGTGCAAATAAAAAGCATTTATTGCTACATTTTGTCCTGCAGTTATGTGCCAGAATTCATGACCTTTGTTTATTTGCTTTAAAAAAAAAATCTTCCATGTAATTTTCTATTAATTAAACAAATTAAGAAAATTGATTGAAATATCTAAGGTACAATTGTTTTGAAATTAACTACATGTAATTTCATTTATACAGAGGAAGTTTTCAGCTTTTATTTCCTGAGAAAACCATTGATCCATCCATCCTTCCTTCCTTCCTTCCTTCCTTCCTTCCTTCCTTCCTTCCTTCCTTCCTTCCTTCCTTCCTTCCTTCCTCCCTCCCTCCCTCCCTCCCCCTTTCCCTCCCTGAAAAACAAGTGCAGGATTTTTAACAGACTTTTTTTCCTGTCCTCCTTTTAAATTACTTCTCTCTCTACAGAATCCATAATGATGCTGTACATGTATACTCATGAAAGATTTTGAATGACAGCTGGGATATCAGGTAGTTATTGCTATTAAACTATTTATAGAGTGGGAAAATGAATGAACAAGAAAAAGGAAAGGGGGGAGGGTGTTAAGAAAAATGAAACGAGAGGGAAACTGGGTGATTGCACTGTTAATGGCATCTAGTCAAGCCTGGTGAAATGACCCCCTTCAGTTTCTCCAGGCACATAGAGAGAATATGGAAAGGCGAGACGTGCATATAGCAATACTGGATCCCATTTTTTTCCTTTGTGGTACAGTTTCTCTGTTGCTGCATCTTCCCCCAGTGTTAACCCTAAGATCTTGATGGGCCCAAACTTGTTGATTTTTCTCAAGGCATTAGACTTAAACGTTTTCCCAGGCATTGCAGTCAGGAGGTAAAGTGAGCCTTCGTTGTACTTATGGTTTCAGTGTTGTAAATGGAGGATTCTTTCTTTTTATTCCATGCCTGGGATATATATTATCACATTGGTATCTTGCTTCTTGAATTGCACTGTTGTTTTAGTTTTAACCTTGTATGCCACCTAGAGTCACTTCAGTGAGTTGAGTGGCTATATAAACTGGTTTAAAAAAATATATATCAATAAATGTGTGACAGTTTGTATACGAGAATCTTGTGTCCTTGACATCAACTGTCTTGTACTTGGGTGGAGGGTGCGGGGTGCAGGTGAAATTTGGAACTCTGGACCTTTTTAAAATAATGTCCACTTTTAAAATAAAGTGTTGTCTTGTTTTGTTACAAGCATTCCAAAATGGGAGTCTCTGAAATTAAGTGGCTTTCTACTTTCAACTTATCTTGCACTTGTTACGACTGCAATAATTCATTTTTTTCTATCCTTTTCACCCTTTTATTTTGTAATCCCTTCAGGAAAAGAAATTCTTTTCCATTCTTTGTAAATGTAAATACTTAACAATCTTCTTATCCTACTTATCTCTATCCTACTCTATTACATCCAATGGCAGTATTTGAAGCCACACCAGACATATTTTTTTGTTTGTGTATCAAGACCCTCAAGTTAGCTCCAATGTTGCCTATTGATGACATGTTGTGGCCTGACAGCAGAGTTGGACAGTGAGGAGATTGGGTAGGAACATGGGCCAGTCACTGGAGGCTGGGGAAGGCTTGGACGAGGGCTCTGCATCAGAGGCAGAGATAGGGCCAAGGTTGTCTGGCAGTCATCAGGTACCTACGGAACTAGACAGCAATGAGGCAGGGGACAGCTAGAGCCTGTTCCCAGTGTGCGCATGTGCAGAGCTGCCAGAAGCAAGGAACAACTCAGACATCAGGGTAGACTTGGGTGTAAAGTCACAGGTGGAAGGTGATTGGCCCCTCCCATAGGAAATAAAAAAGGAGAGAAAGGGGAGTGGGCTTTTGCAGGAAACAATTCATTTGTTTGGTCGTTAGATTCATTTCAGGAGCTTGAAGATCTGTCTATGAATCTCAGAGACTTTGTGTCCAGTCTTTTCTTACACCTCATTCGGAAAATATTTACATGGCAGCTTTCCAAGATGGGTAAGGTCCGTAATCATAAATATTCCCGTGAAAGGCTGTTTGCCAGCCCTTTGCTGAATGTGAATGAGAGGAATTCACATTTGTATAATAAAAAGGGGTTTTGTCGGGATCAGGACTCTGCCTTGTGGTTTTTGGGGAAGCCTAAGCCAGAACATGACGAAGCACTTGGAACCCTCATTTTTTTAACAACTGAATTTCACAATATAAACCAAATTTAGGAGCTGTGTACCTCTCTGACGACAGTATGATGTTTTGTGGGAGGACTTGAAGTTGGTGGGAGTGTTTAAGCTGATATAATGTCCCAGTCAGATATCCAACATAACTTAAAAGCAAATTGGGAGATGGTGAGAAAACTTTTGCAGGAAGCAAGCTGCGTTTGGTGATTTCATGTTAATGTCTTAGGGATTAGGGAATCGAACCACAAGGTGAAATACCACAGTAATTTGTGTTTGACCTCCAGACACCCACGTACACTTTAATTAGAAGCTTGTTCTCACAACTTCTGTTTTTTTAATGAGCAACTTTCTGATCAGCACAGCAATATATTACTGATGAAGCACCATCCTCTCATTGTGACACTGCAAGGTTTCACACTGTGAGTGTGGAATTTTAAAACTCACAATAATACCACAGACATGATTATAGGCTGCTTGTTCAGACATAAGAGCCACTGAATTTTCTCTCTGGTTTATGAGGGTTTAGTTGCTTTTTATAAATCTACGAGCTGATAACCTAGTGTTGCCTGGGTGTTTATTTATCCCAATCCTGTATTAGACAAGAATGGCAATGTCAAGTGGAAAACCTAAGTGCGGAATGGGCTTTTCCTCCCTCCTTCCATTAACATTACCGCAATTCCTGAAGAGGCGATGGCAAGAGCAACTTCTCCCTGAGCCCTGATTTTGGTGACAATTAAATTAGTTAAAAATGTTTTCCCTGTGTCCCCTGACGCATAATTTCTAATGTTGGATTTTCCCCCTTACCAGAGGGAGCCCCCTTGTGAAGCCGTTACCATGGCAACTCCACTGCGCTGTACAGTAGAAGCCATTTTAAGGCACTACAGTAGAAGCCATTTTAAAGCACATCAGACTGTATCTTAACAGAATACACATCCCGAGGGATGTTAGGGGTGTCTTACCCCCACAGCATTTTTTTCCAGAGAATAAATCGTCTGTGTACTACGTTTGGTTGAAATTGCTGGAAGCGTTCCAGAGTTATGCTGGAACAAACACACACACACACACACACACACACACACACACACACATACACACGTTTATAGAGAGAGAGTATGCTCCTGAAGTTCCCAGAATTCTTTCCAAAATTACAGTAAGCAATAAATGCCATACCCAGCTGATAACCCTTACAATATTGTCCAACACTGTAATTATATTGACAGTGCATGTCGAGGCACCTATTTGATCACTTTTTTTCCTTTAGTCCAACAAAACCGAATCTTCTTTTTAAAGTAATGTGAAAATGCTACCATTTTAGCGACTTCACATCACCCATAGGCACATTTGAAAAGGCATGTGATATTCTTTTCTTTTTTCTTTTCATCACCCCTTAACTATCTAACTTAAGAGGCTGGGATATGATAGAGTAAATTATCCATTTTAAATTATATGTTTATGGGGTCTCTGTTTGGGTGTGCCTGCATATTCTCTCTCCATAACCAAAAGCAAGATAAAATGCAGGACAAAGACTGCTTTCACATCAGATAAAACCTAGGTCTTTGATGTATTCAGGGTCCCCCACAGAGATGTTTTTAATGATTATAAGTTTGAAAAGATGCAGGAAATGCCCAGATTCCATCTATCTGGAGTCTCAAAGACAGAAATTGACCACATGTTAATGTGGTGCTTTGAGGAAAAGGTATAATTTGAGTTGATTGCACTACAAGTCCAAGCTTTTCCTCAAATCCCTTCTCGTCACTTCAAACCCAGTAGATCAGGGATGTCCAAACTTGGGAACTTTAAGACTTGTGGACTTCAACTCCCAGAATTCCCCAGCCAGCTATGCTATTCTGGGAGTTGAAGTCCACAAGTCTTAAAGTTCCCAAGTTTGGACATCCCTGCAGTAGATGAAGTGAATCTTGCATGCTCTCCTTTTCTTATGTCTTCCAAAGACTCCTCTGGAGGATGGTGTCCAAAATCACATAAGAAATCTGGATTATAGGAGGGTATCTAAGAAATCTGGATTATAGGAGGGTATCTTAGCAACCAGAGATATGGAAAAGTTCAAGGTATAAAGCTGAAGTAAAGTCCTATAACAACTGAAGGAGATGGGACTGTGCGCCCACTTGATCACCTTCCCATCTTTTTTTTAAGCGTTGTATGTAATGTCCCATGTGTGTTACATGACTTCAGAAGTGCTGCTTTTTATATCTGTACAACAGGTAGAAATGCAAGAAATGACACTTTCCTTGTAGGAAGAGTGTTACTATCAAATTTCAGTTTACTAGAAAGATTCTGGTTCAGGCAATTTGATTTGAAAAATGTCAACGAAGTTTAAAGAAGTACAGATGACAGCATCAAATATCTGTGGGGAGTTGTAACTATTCCCAGTGCATCCATTTCCATCTCTCTATTGAACTGTTATTAATACAATAAACTTCTATTTTATAACTTTGAAAGACAGAAGAACTACTGGAGAGGAAAAAAGGGGAATCACTATTCCACCAGAATCATGTCACTCAGGTTGAACCTGTGTAGCCCTTGACTTTCAGGGATTTGGTCCCCAAGTCTCCGGTTGTGAGACCATGTTTCTGAAGCTGTCCTCATCAGGTCAGTTGGGATTGTTGCTTCTTAATGCATGGCAACTTCCCTACTGATTCAGGTCATCTCAGGGTTAGCAGTGAAGTTCCCCAGGGTTATTGTCCTAGTTCCTAGGAGATTCCAACTGTCATGAGCCTACTCCAGATTATTTTGGACCTGACTCAGGACAATAGGCACACAGCAAATATAATCTTGTAGGAGCAATGGCAATGTGATCCAGTAAGGGATCTAGCATTAGCCTCCCTGCAATATGATCTCCATGGGCTACCCTTCAAGAGTATCTGTAAGTTTCAGCTTGTGCAGGACACAAGCAGGCAATTCTTGGGGACCCTAGAGAAACCCATGTTACGTTACTGTTCTGTGAGCTGTACCATCTGGACCAGTTTGCTTCCAGGTCCACTTCAAAGTGTTGGTTATTACCTTTAAAACCTTCCACACCATGGCTATCTGGGAAATCAGATCACCTTGATGGGATTAGCCATTTCATTCACACCGGCAGAAGGGACCCCATCAGCCAAGGAATTTTGGCTGGTGGAGTCCAGAAGAAAAGCTTTGTCTGCTGTGGTTCCCACCCCCTGGAACATTCCCCCCTCCCTCCCCATGTCATATCTGCTCCCACCCATTTGGCCTTCCGAAAGACCTTGAAGATATGGCTGTGCCAACTAACTGATAGTTAAAAATGTTTTAAAAAGTTTTTTTTAAAAGCCCCAACAATCACATGGCACAGCTGATTGTTGCACAGCTGATCGTCAGAACTTTTAAAAAACTTTTAAAAAGCATTTTTACTACTGATCTGGGCAAACCAGTAGCAAAACACTCCTGCTGGGGTCCCAATGGGCACGTGGCATTTTTGAAGATGATTTATGGAATAGATAACACCCTACTTTCTCCCTGACTACATTTTGCTCCCTCCTTCTCTACCCTGCTTGGATTTATTTTAAATGATTTTTAAATTTAAGATCCTAATATTTGTTTTGATGTTTTATAATGCATTTTATTCAATGTCTGTAAGTCGCCTGGAGTTGCCCTTTGGTAAGATGGGCAACATACAAGTTTGATAAATAAAATAATAAATAAATAATAGATTAATATGCTGGTGGGAAAAATATTTATTGTATTTGCTTCCTGAAAGGAATTGTTTATCCAAAACACTGGATATGAGTGGTTCTTAAAAACAAATATATCTCATTTTTTTGTTTGCTTATTTGCATGTTATTAAAAGATTGCATTGCAGACACGGGCCTTTACATTTTAAAAGAAATATTTTACTGCATTAACCAGTCAGCAATTTAGCCCAATATAGTTCTGAAGCAGGAAAGTTATTTCCAAGTTGTCACAGGTTGCCTTCGTCGTAACTCTCAGCAGCACTTTAAAGAAGCTCTACCCTTTTCTTGATTTTGAAGCAGTGGTGGGTTTCAAATTTTTTAGAACCTACTCTGTAGGTGTGGCCTATTTTGTGGGCGTGGCTTGGCCATCATGTGGCAGGGTGGGAGTGGCCACCTTTTAAAATGTGGTGAAACTCATTTAACAACGCTCTTGCTTAGCAACCAAAATTTTGGACTCAATTGTGATGATAAATTCTTTCTTTCTTTCTTTCTTTCTTTCTTTCTTTCTTTCTTTCTTTCTTTCTTTCTTTCTTTCTTTCTTTCTTTCCTTTCTTACTTCCTTTCCTTTCCTTTCCTTCCCGTTGGGTCACTGGCAGCGGCGGGCCAGATTTACTTCCAGGTACGCCGGTGGAACCCCCTCTCACCGGTTCTCTAAATTTCACCAACCGGTTCTCGCGAGTAGGTGCGAGCCTGCAGAAACCCACCACTGTTTTGAAGGGATGATTGCTTTGAGGCACCACTGATGGTCAATCACTCTTAATAGAGGTAAAGGTTTCCCCTCTCCAGTTTTGTCCGATTCTAGCATGCGTGCTTATTTTTGTTTTTCAGCCGAGGGAGCCAAATGTTGTCCAAATACATTTCTGTGTTCATGTGGCCAGCATGACTATATGCTGAGGTGCATGGAACGCTGTTACCCTCCCATCAAAGCCTTATCTACTCACATTTGCATGCTTTCAAACTGCTAGAGGGGGAGCAGGAGCTGGGGCACGTAACAGGAGCTCACCCCATTTCCAGCTGACAAACCTAGCGCCTTTAACCATTGAGCCATCACTCCCCCTACGTACAGTTATTCCATATCCAAAAACATTTCCTCTAGAGACTAAATACTGCATATTACATTGCAAAAAACCACCACCACCAAACCCAAATAACCATTAGAAGGCAAAAAAAGAGAGACATCTCTATGTTTCCTTATTGCCATGTGGTAAAGATCCAGATTTTTGAGATCAAGATGTACTAGGCCCAATTGTAAACAGACTTCTGTCTACCTATAGGGAACAAGGAAGATGACCTTGGCAAGATATGAGGGAACTTAGGCCAAGGGATTAAACATTTTGGAATTCTGCAATGAGATAACATTTGGAAGTGGCTCAGTATTCCTATTTCACTAAATAATATAGAGGAGGAGGAGGAGGAGGAGGAGGAGGTACAACCACACATGCAAGCTACTGTTGTAGCTGGACTCAATAAAAGTAGCTTTAGCCTTCCTGTGGAATGGATTTCTAGGTCTGCTCTCCCTAGAGGGGCTGGGATATTTAGTTGAACTTTTGCTTAGCCGTTGATTCCAATTATCAATCTCTGAGCATTTGCAAAGCACAAAGACAGTTTTATCCCTACTTCTAACCTTAATGATGGGTCAACTCTGTTCTCAGAAATACCATTTGTTCAGTTATTCTGTTTTATAGAAAAAGTTATGGTCGTGTTAGTAGAGTACTTTGTTTCAAAAAGACATCACAGGACTGATTATTACTATAAAACTCCTTAATTTATGAATTATTCTTTTTAAAAAAAAATATATTATTAGCACGAGTCTCTGCCAGGCCATTTCAGGAGAAAGATAGAGAGATCCATTTCCCAGCCACTATAAACAGCTGATGTTAACTATGTTGGGCTTCTCACCACTTATGGGCTCTTCAGTACTTGGCTTGTGTTCACTGTCTCTTCCTGGCTCACTGGCAGGTTCACTCGCTTGCTGTCCTCCATTACCATTTTGGGTAATCTTGCTGATCTCCTTTACTTTAGCTAACATTTCTTCTTCTTCCTCCCCCTCTTCCTCTTCTTCCATATTATCTGCAGTTGTTGCCATGGCTACTTCTTGGTTCTGCACTCGGCGGGAGGGTCTCAAGATGGCTTTGCGAAAACCCTGTTTGAACCGATAGGAGAGGAAGCCATAGATGATGGGATTGGTGCAACTGTTGGCGTAGGGCAGGACAACAACCAGAAAGTAGATACCAAAGAGTGATGGTTCCTCAGGCAGAGTCCAGATGACATTGATGATGTTGAGCATATAGAAAGGTAGCCAACAGAGCACAAAGACTGCCACCACAATGACTACCATGCGTGTGATCCTCCGTTCAGAGCGCTTGCGTTTAGCAGTCAGTGCTCGCACCTTTCTTCCTGATGAACGAACCTTGACAACAATAAGCAGGTAACACAAGCAGATAACCAGCAGTGGCCCAAAGAAGCCGAGTGTAGCTGTGTAGATGATGAAACCAGCTTTCCACACTGAAGCAGGCTCAGGCCATTTAATGTGGCATGTACTCATACCATGAGGGACTTCTGAAAACACTACCACAGGCAGCACCACCACAGATGAGATTACCCACACAGTGGCACTGACCGTCTTAGCGACTCGGACTGTCCGCCATTTTGAGGATTTCACAGGGTGCACCACAGCCAGATAGCGGTCAATGCTCATCACGGTGAGGCAGAAAATACTAGTAAATTGGTTTATGGCATCCACAGCCATCACTAGACGGCACATAAATGAGCCAAAAGGCCAATAGGATAAAGCATTTTGTGCTGCCAAGAAGGGTAGGCCAAGCATAAAGAGTTCATCTGCCAGTGCCAAGTTGAAGATATAGATGTTAGTCACTGATTCACTCACTGAATGACACAAAACCACATAAATGACTAGAGAATTTCCAGCTAGTCCTACAACACAGACAATGAGATATACCAGAGGAATAAGGACACCACTAATATCTAGACCTAGACTAGAAGCTAGGGATAAATTTCCAGAAAGAAAGGCTGTACCAGAAGTTGTTGAATTTTCTTCCCAAAAAGCCACTGTGGTGGTGAAGTTGAAATTGTCCATGGCAGAAAAAGAAGGGTCAGGAAACAAATATCCACAGGATCCCTTGGAAGGACACTGCATTTGAGAAGAACAGAAATAGATAATTTAACATTCATCTTATAATCCACAAGCATTCTAGATAGTTAATATGTAACTCAGCAGAAAACTTAAGATATGGAATAACAAGTGATGGCCAGTGAATCTCATGACTACAGGCTAGAATTGTCTATATATCTCCATTGCTTCTAATTTTGACCACAGTGGAGATTTCTCTTTCAGCAATCCTTAAGAAACACTAAGTATTGGAATCAATGGTAAGTTTTCAGAGACAATTCATAGAATAAAGGGGAGAAAAGACACTTGCCATAGTCAAAAAAAATTCTTGAAAAATAGACCAATCTTTATCTTTCGAATATCACAAGAGAGCAGATTGTTGTGTATAATGAGTTTGGGCATCAAACAGATCAGGGAACAACATGAAATCCTATCAAGTGGCCAGACTTTGGTTCTATACCAAAAATGCAGGTCAACAGCTACAACAGATAGAACTCTAATGTACATTAAGACATATTCCTCAACTAACTCAATCATCTTGCATTGTCAAAATTATTCACACTAAAGGCAAATTAGATCCAGGAGCTCATTCATAACACATGCTCAAGATGGTGTTTCTAGGAAGAGCAAATTTTGTCGGCTAAATATTTAATTGATGCCAGTGTAGCTATAGAGTCAGTTTTATGTTAAAGGCTCTGGCTGCAAATCAGGAGACTGTGAATTTGAGTCCTGTCTTAGATATACCATTGTCCAGCCTAAGGACCACAGTTGGATGTAAGTAATCTACCAAGAGACACATTCCAAAATGTCAGTAAGGTAATGACTAAGAAGTGGATGATTAGAGCAAAAACTAAATTTGGATGGGTCAGAAGAAAAACAGAACATTTTTAGACAAGCATTTAAATTCCTTTCATTTAACTCAGGGGTTCCCAAACTTGGCAACTTGAAGACTTGTGGACTCTGCTGGCTGTAGAATTCTGGGAGTTGAAGTCCACAAGTCTTCAAGTTGCCAAGTTTGGGAACCCCTGAGTTAACTGATTATTTCCCATGCATTTAACAAAGTCTTGTTACTGCTCCATTGTCAGTGAGAACTTTTGAAGGAACCCTTGTAACAATATCCAAAGGTTTTTTATGGCTGCATGCAATACTGGCTCCCTAGTTATATACCAGTCTTATATCCTGTCAGGCTACTGAATAATTATTATTATTAGAGGAGGTTGCAGGGCAAGGAAAGAATGAACATGGGGTTTTATGATTGAATGAAACAGAGGTAGGCAACCTAATCCCAGTTAACAACTCCCAAAACACAATATGAGCCTAAGCATGATTGTCTAACCCAGGGATCTGAAGTCCTTCAGACTTAAAGTTGCAAAGGTTGGAGACCCCTTGTCTAACCCACTGTGTGTGCAGCACTTCAAACTTTGTGATACATTTTCCAACAAAAAAGATGCTAAAACACAAATATTAGAGAGGAGTCAAGAAAAAAGGCACTACAGATGCATATATACAAAATAACATCCAGAAATGCCTTATATTAGGGAACTTTTTACAACAAAACATTTGAAGCAAAACTGAGCATAAAAATTACATATTAGATGATATCAATGCCAAAACATCTATTCATGGCAAATGTTAAATCAGAAGCTGATGGAAACACAATAGAATATGCTTAAGACTAAAAATATGAAAATCGGTGATTAGATCATGAGTTCTATACAGAAGGTACCATTTCCAGTCTAATGGAAAGAATAAGACCGAAGAATTAGATCTTAGCCTGGAGAATTCCTGAGGTGACTTCCTACCTCAGTTGGAGAAGTGCTGTCATAATGTCATCCCTCCCTTGGGAGATGATTGAAGTATAGGAAGCTGCTGGAGAGAGAGAGGACTGTGCAGTGGAAGTATAGGAAGGACATGCACTCTGTCACCCATTAATAAGGCAAGTGTAGGAACATCACTCAACATTTTTGTCTTTTGAAATGAAAGTGAACCCATTATCCAACAGGCAAAGGGGTAACAGATGGTTACTTCCACACAGTACAACTAAGTGTTTTATTTCCTTTACTTCACATTTTTACTAAGCAATTTTCTGGTATTTGGAAGCCTGGGATTTCTTCTGCAAAGTCCTACCCAGCAAGCATCAAGATCACAATATACAACTCTGGCTGTGTTGTAGTTTAAGTTAGTTGGAAAGCACCACATTGGGATGGCTAGAATAGACAGGAAACCATTTGCCATGATTACAGAGAATGTTCCTTTCCCAGTTCTACGTGGGAAAAGTAGGACTTAAGCTTCTGCCTTCTGCAGGCAAATGCATAGATGCATTTCACCCAATGCCAAAAAGTATTTGAATGTAAAGCCTATAGATCTACCATTAGAATGATGATGATTAAACTATCAAAAAAGCAAAAAAATCGCCATTTTTAAACACATACACACAGAACACGCATACACAGCCACAGTCTTCAGAACAATTAGAACCTGCTGTTTGAAAGTGATGTCCTTATAAACCCTACAAAACACATAGCTGGAGGTGATGAAAGCTGATATTGATTGTAAATCACTTGAGTCAAGGATTATGTTTTTCTGCCATGAGAATGTACTATTATTATAAAACATTATCTGCATGTGAGAATTCTAGAGAATTTTTTAATCACATGGTCAATCTATAGTGTAACATACATAAAGCACCCTTTTTTTATAACAGGCATATGTCTATTTGCAGTTGGCTGTACAACCACAATCTTTCAGATACATTTTTGTAATTAGCTATGGATGTAGCATTGTACCAGATAGCATTGGGAGGGGGCTGCAAAGAACGACTAGTCCAACCTATTGCAATGTGCCAGAAAAACAATTAAACCATCCATTAGAGACTCATCTTAAAAACCTCCATTGCTCCTTCTCTTAGGAAGTATTGAACATGTGTAATATGTTTTCCCAGTTGCAATGTATGGCTGTGAAAGTTGAACTGTAAGAAAGCCTGAGCGCCAAAGAAAGCCTGAGTCCCTTGCACTGCAAAATGATCAAACCGGTCAGTTCTAGAGGAAATCAACTCTTTAACGCTTTCATCCTGAAGATGAAACTGAATTACTTTGGCCACCTAATGAGAAGGAAGGAGTCACTGGAGGAGAGCCTAATGCTGGGAATGATTGAGGGCAAAAGAAGAAGGGGACAACAGAGAACAAGGTGGCTGGATCGAGTCATTGAAGCCATAGGCATGAGCTTAAATGGGCTCCAGGGGATGGTAGAGGACAGGAAGGCCTGGAAGAATGTTGTCCATGGAGTCACGATGGGTTCGGACATGATTTCGCAACTAACAACAACAATATGTCACAAATATATGCAAAAATACATTACTTTAGCTTTATTGGACTTCTCCAAAAGCAGAAAAAACTTCCTCAAGCCATGACTTAAAGGCTATGAATAATAATGAAAATACTTGATGCATATTTTTGAACATTGTGATATCACTTGCCTATTGGTATTCTGGTCTTCAACACTCCAATTCACCATGGAACAAAAAGCAAGCTTCCTTTATAAAAGGTGTATCATTAATTACTGGGGTGGAAATGCCATAAATTAAGCAGTTTCAGATATTTAAAAAAAAACCCAAATAGAGAATTAAAATATGCATTTTTTTTCTTAATGCAAAACATTCTCCATTATTTAAACGTTAATATTCAATTTGCAACATGGCCATAAAACTCTCTTCACTCATAATCATTCTGTCTTTAAAATAATAGGTTATTTCCTCCTTCCCCCTTTTCCCAGCTCATTTGTAGAAATGAGTGTAACATATTGTGAAATCCCTAATATCCAGCTAAATTCAATAATTTGCTTCTCTTAATAGTAATTAAAACAAAACGTAGAAAAACCATTGTCTTTCTTTTTAAAAATGATCACCATTCATTGAATTGGGTTGACTTAAATATTGGAGTTATAGTGAATTAACCTATCCTCTATTATATCCTTCATTAATAAAAATATGGTGCTTGCAAAGATAAATTATTCTAGGGCAATGCAGCTAACTCTAAAGCTATAGATTGATAGCACAGTTATGATTTCCATAACCCTAACTCTAACCCTAGCCCTTAATGATATAGTTAGAATATAGAATATTCTCTGTAGCTACTTATCTATCACTTAAAATTCATCTATATTCAGAAAGTGGTTGTAGCTGTTTCTGTTGTTATTTCTCATTATGGAGCTTAAAAAAGATGAATGACTATAACTGAAGATTTGGTAAACAAATGGAAATCATGGATTTGAACCAAAGCATCAACAAATGTAAATTATAGGGGTTTTCTCATGAGCTTATCTTGACCAGAAGGCTAATGACACAATGACAGCATTGTCATACATATGGAAGATGCCAGACCAGTACCAATGTTTCTATATTAGTTTGCAAACAGACTGAAATTCTTGTTTAATAGTAAAGAGCTGGACTGTGCAAATTTTTTGAAGCAAAATGCATCATCTTCAGATGTTTTGCACAGTGTACAAAGCCAGGACAAAACATAAATTGGACTAAAATAAAATGTAATTGAAAATTAACTTTTGTGGTAAATTAAGGGAGGCTAATATTATTAAATTGGTTTTTTAGTGTATTTTTCCTCTGATTAAATTAAAAATTACAGTCCAAGATAACTTTTAAATATTACCTGTGAGCTGCCTGTTCTCAAACTTTAAATAACTGCCTGGACTCCTAGGACTCAGATTATGGTTACTCAATGTGGTTTCTCAATAATATAAGATGGCTTGTTGTCATGCTCATTGAAGAAAGCATTTAACACTCTGAATAGCTATCGGTTTTAATTATATTTTACTCACTGAATCTCTGTTGGTTTTAACTGGGGGTATTTATGGGGAAACATTAGAAATAAAAACTTGTAAATGGTGACAGCAAGTCAAAACACAGGTATGAGTGCTAAGGTCGAGATAGAATGCAAAGCTTTAAGTAAGGAGTTTTCTGGGACAGATATCTTAAGGATATTTTCCAAAGAAATGGTGCTGGAAATCTGGCTTGGAAATGTGAACTTTATGGGGGGAAAAGTATAGTGAAAACTAGTGTAGGTTGAGGAGGAATAGAAGGTGTTTTTTTTAAAGTGAGCCCTGAAAAATCAGCAATGTGGCTGCTCATTAGAACATTGTTTTAAAAACCCCAATCATGATCCAATTTACAATGCTTATAAAGAGAATGTGGTTTCTTACCAATACAGTACCCTATTATTTGTTTGTAACCCTCCCCATCAGTTGGATTACCAGCCATACCTTAGGGAGCATTTCTAACTGCCTCAAGCTATACAGAAAGTAGGGAGAAGAACAGTGACTGATTAACTACTAGGAAAATGCAATGTTTCAGAAATAAAGCATGGCCTTAAAGAAAAACATTTGGATCCCAAGGTACAAATTAGTAATAACCAGATCTTTTGTCTTGCCCTCTCCCGCAAGTCAACAAATGAAAAATTCCAAAATGATGAAAAATCAGATATGTTTATAGAGTTCTTCAACCAGAACAAACCCATGATAAAGTATTTGTGCAGGCAGACCTATAAGCTTTTGATTGATTGATTATGTACCATCCAATCTTTTTTTTTTTTTTGCTCCTAGTGACTACATAGATAGATATGCTTTTGGAGAGAGTAAATTATGACCATATGAGTTGCAACATCACTCTGGCTACCTTCTACAGATGCGCCACATTCTTTGCAAATGCTTATGTGTACAATTATTGGGCTCCATTTTGTCTAGCACTTTCTTTTTTAAAAAAAATAATAATCAGGTACTTTTGTGAAAACTCAACACACTTTTGCCATATTTTTGCTGCACAGAAAAAATATGAGTCAAAGGCTGGACTTCTACATGTGATAATATTAATCTCACCAGTGGAGAAAATACTGTCATTGAAAATACTGTCAAATTACTTAAACCTGTGTTTGAAAAAAGAAAACTCAAGGATTTCCATCCATATCAGTCTCTGAGCAATGTCAACAGTTTTGAACCATTTCAATAGATGCATATGTGCCTAAGTGTGTTTGATATGGCAATGGATATTACCTTCCTTCTTTTGTGCCTAAGTCACTCTTGATTCCCAGTGACTGCTTGGACAGGCCCCAGTTGCCTGCCATCAATTTCAGAAGTGGTTTACCAAGGGATTCTTCTTAGGGCTGAAAGGGTCACCCATCTGGCTCCAGGTTTAAGGCAGGACTAGAAGCCACAGTCTCCTGGTTTCTAGTCTGATGCCTTTCAGCAACACACCGGATTGGTTCTCATGTTATGTTCCTCAGTGGAACCTTATCTAAAAAGACACGAAATCTGTTTCTGAAATTATCATGACTCTCTCCACACTGCCCATTCTTTGTATCGGGGCTACCAATTTTTAAACTGTCTTGAAGTCTGAAAAAATAGATGGGATAGAAAGCTAGATAATAAATAGATAAGCAAATAGAATTGTTGCATTCTCCCTAAACCAACTTCTAACTACTCCCCACCCCACCCACCCAACTACCCCCGGGGCCAGGCTACTCTACAAACGAAGCTTCTTTCCTTAAAGGTTTATACAATCCCAAGATTGCAATCTTCTAGCTACTGGTTATTCACGGGGAAAAAAACCTTTAAAAAGACCAGGAACTTTTCTGAAGTCTATAGCCAGTTGCACGACAGAATTAAATGAATGACAACAGGTAGGTTTAGCAGATAGATCTGGGGAAACATAAACTCACGGCAAAAGTGAATTTGATAAAGCAGGAAACCCCAGCATTCATCCACCTCGCCCTTTTTCCTCCGTAGCTCAAATCCAATGAATGTTAGAAAGAACACCCCCCCCTTTCCCTAAAGTAAAAACCTTACTGATCAGAAGGAGAGGGAAGAGGGGGGGGGCACGGAGCAGAGAACATCAGTTGCCCAGGTGTCAAAGTAAAGTTTCGCATGCAATTGAATGTGAAGGAAAAAAATAAAGGGCAGGAGGCTGTGCTGGATACTCACATTCAACAAATGGGTATCTGCCTTCACTTGCCAGGGTGATATTTCATCGTCTTCTGTCTTCCTCTTTCTTTTATATCAGGAAAAAAAATGGAAAGGAATGCCTGAATCCAGTGTCTTTTACATCGGACCGAGAAGCCTTTTTATCTCTTCAACTTTCCTCCTCCTTTCAAGCACCTGGTTATCTTTCTTCCCTTTGGCTGCTCCTCCTGGGCTGACATACCTTCTCCTGGCCCCTTTGCTCCCACATCGGCCTGCCTGCCTGCCTGCCTGCCTGCCTTTAACACTCTCCCACCTGGTCTTCTCCAGTCACTGCAGGTAAGAAAGCTCTCTTCTAGCATCTAATGAGTGGAGCTCAGCCCGGCTCTCCTTCTGCTGAATGAAGGGAGAGGGTGGGTGGAGTGGGGGGGGGGCTGCTTGTCTCACAGGGTTAGGCAGATCAAGATGTATGTCAGTTGCGCCTGGGAATGGTGCCACCAGCCAATCGGCATCGATTTAGAGGGAGCAGGCAGAGGGAAAAGGAGAGGGGGGGGGGAGAGAGAGAGAGATTGGCGGAGTGACAGAGGGATTATGATAGAAGGAAAGAGCATGGAAGGGAGGAGGAACAGGGGATGTGAGGGGGTGTAAGAAGAAAAAAGGAAGCAGGAGGGGATGTGCATAAGAGTGCAGTTATAACAGATGGTGAAAGAGCAGGAAAGGGAGGACAGAGGTAAGTGGGGAAGAGGGGTAGGGAAAGGGGAAAATATGGAAAGAAGCTCAGTGTTGTTCCTGGAAGGTTGCTGAGAAGAAAGGTCTCCAGTCTAGAGCTAAGCATTCATGGTGAAGGCTGGATTTCTTGCCTGGTGCCTATTGATTTCTATCTCTGCTTTTTTCCATCCAGGATTTCTGTGAAGTTTTACAGACTTGTACATTCAGAATTCCTTGCTATAATGCCTGCCTGTCAGGGTGCCATGTATGCCTCCACCATCCAATTTCCTAATTTAACAATATGCTTTTGGCCTTTCTTAATTTGATGTTATGCAACTTGTTTATATGTGTTTTCTGAGCCGGGGGGGGGGGGGGAAGGGAGGGCCAGCACTTTTGTAAGTGATGTTTAATGCAAACGTTTTGTATTTCTAATCTCTGTGGCTGTGGTAATAAAAGTCATAATTGGTTCCAAAAAGTAAATCCGGTATATTAATTTGTTTCTCCCCCCCCCTCAAATCTCGTCTTATGTTTAATAAGCTATAAATTGATTGCTTTGGTTAATCTAACCAATGTTATTCTGCATTCTCTTTACAGAAACAATATTCAGAGGAGATTCATTCCAGACTAAGGATCATTCTTAAGATGCAAATGAAGAAAACATGTCATTAATGGTTCATTAGGCATCCTATAATATTTAAGTTGACAATTTTCAATATTTTAACATGCAGATGTGCAATGACTGTTCTCTTTCTCCCTCTAACAGTGATTAGCTGATGTGCTACATGGAAAAACAGTTGTGTGGATTGCCTGTCATATTCTGGGCAAAATCATATGTGAATTTTTTTGGCTGCTTTTTAAGATGATAAATTAAAATATTCAAAGGTCCCCCGTCCCCCCCATGTATGGAGTATGCTTCTATAAATGGACTATTAAAAATTGGACAGCATTTTGCAGACATATTTATCTAACCACACTTTGGATTAATAAACTGAGATATCTTTTTTGTCCTCCTCCATTTAATCATAATTTCACATTACATCTGAAAAAAACTATGGTTACAAGCTTTGGAACAGGTTTTGCCTTTTTTTTTTTTTTTTTTTATTGAAAAAGTTTTATTGGTTTTACATTTTTTAACAGGATAAGGTAATGGTTACAAAGAAATTTTGAGAGCATTCACGTCAGAGTCGTCGGACCTTCCGAGACCTCAAAATACACATTAAAAAAGTTAACATAGAAAACATTTTCCATACCACTACAAGATGGAAGCAAGTACATTTACCTAAATTCTCCCTTCCATGCTGTCAGACATTTGCAAAAAGTCCGGATAGAAATATTATACAAAATTGTTCAAGAAAAATCAAGGCAAAGTTATTTTTTTGATCTAAGTCTTTTGGCTATTGTATCTTCTTTCTCTCCTCCCTGGCCCCCCGCGGGCGGGGCCGTGACCCCCTCCGTCCCCCCTGGATCTTCCCCCAGGGCAGAGGAATGTTTTTTAAGAAAGGCTTCCGCCTCAGCAACTGTTTTAATCCTCACTCTTCCTCCTTCCCAGAACACCAGCATCCCTTCGGGTGTCACCCACTTGAACCAAATCCCATGATCAAATAAAATTTTAGACAAGAAGGAAAATTTCCTCCTTGCTTCTCGAATCTTTCTAGGAATCTGCTTCAAGATAGTGACCGTTTTTTGTTGGTAAATTAAAGGGTTCCCTCTCTGCGCCTTCAAGATTTCCTCTCTGGTTGACCTTCTAACAAATTTCACATGTATCTCTCTAGGCACTTCATTTATCCTGGCATATGCTGAGTTAATTCAAACAGGTTTTGCCTTGAAAAATCATATCATGCGATGGATTTAAGATTCGGAATCCTGCTAAAGCTGATAACTGGAGTTCTCTAATTTGGACCAAACAAGTAACTGTGGCAAATTGGAGATTTCCAGCTTCCCAAAGAAGGGAGGAGAAGAAAGGGTCCAAATGAACATCTATTATCATCTGCAAGTTTCTTTGCATATTTAGTCTCAGCCTTCACTTTCTAAGAAAAAAAATGCTAAGACTGATGGAACTTATTTTTATTCTCCTAGCTGGGCTCCTCCAGTTTTTGAATGTGGTGAATTTAGTGGTATTTGATTGTAAGGAGAACCTTTGGGATTATAGACAGGCATGTCATATCTGATTGCTCCAGAATGATAATCCTGATGGCAAACTCATCACAATTGTTCCTTTTTCATTAAGGAGCTGATAAAAGCACTTTGATTTAATGTAGCAATTTCAGGATCATCATTATTTTAATTCAATGTAGTGGCTTGTCAGGAGTCTGGGCACTGCACTTTGAACCAGTTGCAGCTTCTAGCGTACATTGTCTCCAAAGGTTACTCCATGTAAGTACATTGCAATACTCCAGCTGAATTGTAGTCCAGGGACATATTACTGTTTCAGGGGATGTTGGTCCAGATAGCTAAGGCTGGCGAAAATCTTCCCCCATCATGGTTTCCATCTGCTGTTTAAACAGGAATTTTCAGACCTGCTTCAGACCAGAACGTTCAGGAAAAATCTGAAGTCCCACCATCAACTCCTTCAGGAGGGAACATGGTTTCATCCAGAGTTATTCTCAAGAAAATATTATTAGATTGCCCCAATGTCTATTGATGACAAATAGCTTTACTTTCAAAGATGTAATTAGAATTTATTTCACCACATCCAAAATTCTACACTTTCCAAGATATCATGTGATGTCAAAAACATGCCTGGTCCAAGGTGTTTAAATTTAGGATAGGTGAATTATAATTATATTCAAATGTATCTACAGGATCCATTTGTCAAAATGATGAAACAAACATGTCAATGTTGCAATGGAGATGCCTCCCTTTTTATATAATGCATGTATAACAGGGGGAAAGCCAAAATTGTGTCAGCATTAGCACAATACTTGTCCCCTCCCCTTGTTTCTCTCCCCCCCCCCAATTTCTGCCCAGTGGATTAATTCATAATTAAATTGATGATATAGCTAGATATCTGGGACTTCTTTGCCTCCTGGTTTATCCTGACTGGCAACTTTGGACAAGGGTACCATATTTCACTGGAGGAGCCCTGACCAAGCTCAGCTAGATGAGCCGCTGATGGCTAAATTTTTTTAAAATGATATGAAATTAACTGGACCTTGTTTTCATCTTTTCTCATAATTCTTGACCGCTTATCATAAATTAACAATATCTTAATTAACAGGGTCTTAACTTCTGTTTTATTAGGTAGCAATATATGGTTGCCTTTGGTACAGAAGCTAAATATGTCAGATCTCATTAGTACTTGGTTGGGAGATTGCTAGAGAATAGAGTCATAGGCTAGGTTGGAAAGAGGGCAATGGCAACTTAAATTAAATCAGCATTTTTTTGGGTCAGATTTGGAGACATTGTCTTTGTAACAATATAAGAGTCCCTAGGTAGCAGCTATGTCCTGGTTACTCTAATTTCAGAGGCAGCGAAGACAAAGACGTGAAAGAATTGCAACTTACTTTTAGGAAACTAAAATATAGCCCTATCTTGATCATTTGATAATAGATAATGCTCCTCTACTCCAAATCCACTTTACTGTAGGATCTAACCCTCTTAAAGGTGTAGAGGGAGATTTTCGCTTCACTGTTTGATTATATAGATAGGCTGCTGTTATGATAATGATAAAATTCTTAAATATGACATTCTAGGCATGTTCACTTTTTAAAAGAATTATCCCTACCAAGAAACTTATTACTATTCCCCTTGCCCCAAATACCGAGGAAATGATACTTGTAAAGCACAGGGTGGGAGAATGTAAAGGGGGGCATAGAATGTTTATTGTCTCTTCCCTCTTTGAAAGTAGAAAAATGCGGGTTAGATGGCATCACCACCAGATGGATTCGTAACTGGCTGACCAACCGCACTCAACATGTAGTCCTCAATGGAACTGCATCTACATGGAGGGAAGTATGCAGTGGCGTACCACAAGGCTCTGTTTTAGGCTCAGTACTCTTCAGCATCTTCATCAATGATTTGGATGAGGAACTCATCAAATTTGCAGACAACACCAAGTTGGCAGGAATAGCCAACACTCCAGAAGATAGGCTTATGATACAGAAGGATCTTGACAAACTTGAACATTGGGCACTATCTAACAAAATGAAATAAAATTGTGAAAAAAGTAAGGTTCTACATTTAGGCAAGAAAAACAAAATGCACAGATACAGTATAGGTGGTACCTTGCTCAATAGTAGCAATTGTGAAAGGGATCTTGGAATCCTAGTAGACAACCATTTAAATATGAGCCAGCAGTGTGCAGCAGCTGCCAAAAAAGCCAACACAGTTCTAGGCTGCATAAACAGAGGGATAGAATCAAGATCATGTGAATGCACTCCCGTCCAGACGGGAATGACATCCCGTCTGGACTACTGCAATGCTCTCTACATGGGGCTCCCCTTGAGGTGCACCCGAAGACTACAGCTAGTCCAGAATGCACCTGCGTGGGTAGTTTTGGGAACCTCTAGGTTTTCCCACGTAACACCGCTCCTGGGTGAGCTGCACTGGCTGCCTGTGGCCTTTCGGGTGCTCTTCAAGGTATTGGTTACCACCTTTAAAGCGCTCCATGGCACGGGACCTAGTTATCCGCGGGATCGCATCCTGTCCCATACATCCCTTTGACCGATTCGCTCCCACAGAGAGGGACTTCTTTGGGTGCTGTTCACCAGGCAATGCCAGTGGGCGATGCCCAGGGGAAGGGCCTTCTCTGTGGTGGGCCCAACCCTCTGGAATGACCTACTCCCCGAAATTAGAACAACGACGGACCTCCGCTCCTTCCGACAGAAGTTAAAGACTCACTTCTTGCATCAGGCCAGCCTGGCCTAATGTTACATTCCTAGCTGCAGAATGAAATTGTATAAAAAAATTTAGGGGTATTGTTAGGGTTTTAAGGGTTTTAATAGTGATTTTAGCACAGGGGTTAATTTAATTCGGTTTTAACATTTAGTATTTGTATATTGTTGGATTTTTGGATTTTTAATTTCCTGTGCACCACCCTGAATCCCCATGGGGGAGAGGGGGCAGTCTATAAATTAATAAATAATAATAATAATAATAATAATAATAATAATAATAATAATAATAATAATAATAATAATAATAATAATAATAATAATAATAATAATAATAATAATTATTATTATTATTATTATTATTATTATTATTATTATTATTATTATTATTATTATTATTATTATTATGTGTTAATACCACTTTATAATGCCTTGGTAAGGCCACACTTGGAATATTGCATTCAGTTTTGGTCGCCACGATGTAGAAAAGATGTGGAGACTCTAGAAAGAGTGCAGAAAAGAGCAACAGAGATGATTAGGGGACTGGAGTCTAAAACATATGAGGAACGATTGCAAGAACTGGGTATGTCTAGTTTAATGAAAAGAAGGACTAGGAGAGACATGATAGCAGTCTTCTGATATCTCAGGGGTTGCCACAAAGAAGAGGGAGTCAAACTATTCTCCAAAGTACCTGAGGGCAGAAGAAGAAGCAATGGGTGGAAACTAATCAAGGAGAGAAGCAACTTAGAACTGAGGAGAAATTTCCTGACAGAACAATTAATCAGTGGAACAGCTTGCCTCCAGAAGTTGTGAATGTCCCAATACTGGAAGTCTTTAAGAAGATGTTGGATAGCCATTTGTCTGAAATGGTATAGGGTTTCCTGCCTAGGCAGGGGGTTGAACTAGAAGACCTCCAAGGTCCCTTCCAACTCTGCTATTGTATTATTGTATTATTGTAAATAACTAAACACCATGTTTCCCTGAAAATAAGACAGGGTCTTATTTTCTTTTGACCCCTGAAATAAGCGCTTGGCCTTATTTTTAGGGACGCCTTATTATTTTTGGGGAGGGCTTATTTTAGCGCATGTGCTCAAAAGCCCGGTTGGGCTTATTATCTGCGTAGGTCTTATTTTCAGGGAAAATATATTATTAGATTGTGTTATATAATATATATTATATATATATTATATATATATATATATATATATATATATATATATATATATATATATATATATATATATATAAAATATATTATTAAATATATTATTATCTAAGCAAAGGATGTCCTTTAAAAAACATGTGTTCAAGGCAACCTAAGTGTGCCATTAAAAAAGAACAGAACAGCTATTTTCTTCAGCCTCTACATGATATGTGTGTGTGAGATTGTGTTTTCAGAAAATCTGCCTTTTGATTCCCTTGGCATTTAGCTAGAGATCAACAACGCCCACCTTTTTCTTCTTCTTCTGCCTATCTGTCTCTGATTCTTTCCAGCTCCTGGATTTGTCCTTCATCTCCTGCTTACAGCCCACCTTTTTCTACTTTGCTCAAGGGAGTTTGTTTTCTGTGATTATACTGTAGTCTGCATTCCTCACTAAGCCACAAATTTCAGAGGACCGACTGTAGACACTATTCTACATGAATGTGGAACAGAGCTTAGCTTTGTGTTGTTTTTCTGGTGTCCATTAAGATAGCATTAATGTTTTCATAGCTACACTTTGCCAAAAGAATAAAACTACCCTGTCTCCGATTTTAATAAGTTTGAGATTATGTTGTTTTCTGCTCCATTTAAAGATAGAATATGAAGAAAAAGGAAACTGTCAATCAAAGCTGTATTTCCATTTTCTTCTGAACAGTCTTGTACTTCCAATGTAGCAAAAGTAATGTAAATAATTTTTAAGTACCAGAGTTGCCTGCCCCCAAAATAGTGCATGCTGAGGAAAACAATTATGTGGTCATTTCCCTCTGTAAATGTTGAAAGAAGCCTATGTAGAATCTCTTCAACGACAGTCTATTCCCTCAATCCATCTAAAATTGTATGCCTTCAACAATATTTTTCCTTCCCATCTTTTTTTTTCTTTTTAACTATTTTACCACATGAAAAGACCTTGGAAATTCCAAAGTGTACAGTGATTTTGTCCAGTTGTCTCTCTAGCATTCTTGAGTCCCATATACTGAGATGAGATCCCCAGGGCTTCTAGTCACATATGTTTGAATGCACATAAAAGCATTTCATCATCTGGAATTTTATAAGCCAGATCCCAGTTCTACTTGTGAGTAAAGGAAGGAGAATAGAACAACTCATAACCCCCCATCAAACACAGGGGGATTCCTTTGGCACAGTCTGGTAGGTGGTCTTGGAGAGAAGGTACTTAATGTCATCTCTTTTCCTTTTCTTCACCAAATTCTGTCAAGGGATAAACTCTTAACAATGCCATAAGATGTGTTCTGACCTAGGCTTCCCCAAAAAGCACAAGGCAGAGTCCTGGTCCCGACAATACCCCTTTTATTAAACGAATGTGAATTTCTCTCATTCACATTCAGCAAGGCTGGGCAAACAGTCTTTCAAAGGAATATTTATGACTACAGACCTTATCTATCTTGGAAAGCTGACACATAAATATTTTCTAAATGAGGTGCTGTGCAAGGAAAGGCTGGGCACAGAGTCTCTGAGATTCACGGACAGATCTTCACATTCCTGAAACGAATCAAATGACCAAACAAATTGTTTCCTGCAAAAATCCCATTCCCCTTTCTCTCCTTTTATATTTCCTATGGAAGGGGCCAATCACCTTCCACCTGTGACTTTATATCCAAGTCTACCCTTATTTCTGAGTTGTTCTTTTCTTCTGGCAGCTCTGCTCATGTACACATTGGGAACAGGCTCTAGCTGTTCCTCTGCCTCACTGCTGTGTAGCTCCATAAGCACCTAATCACTGCCAGGCAGGCTTGGCCCCCTCTCTGCCTCCGATGCAGAGCCCTTGTGTGAGGCTTCCCCAGCTTCCAAGACTGCCCCATGTTCCTCCCCAACCTCCTCACTGTCCGACTCTGCTGCCAGCTCCACAGTCTGCTGGCGGGTCACAACAGGATGAAAATGCTCCTTGGAGCATAGGCCAGTAGTGGCTTCTTTATAAAATTGTAGTTAAGTGATCCATAGCTGACAAAATATCTGAATCCAACATTATTATATTTGGAGAATAGGTCTAGCTTTATAAGAAGATATAGTATGGGTTCCATCTGAGCAGTGGTCTCCAAATTTTAAGTCGGGGGAAAGTTGCTGGAAATCTTGGGGTGATTTTTTTGCACGCAAAACATGTAATTTGGCAAATGAACACCAGTTAATTTCTGCATGCAAACCTGTAATTGACCACTGAATTACAGTCTTTGTCTCATCTAATCACATGAAAAAAATAACATAGAAAAATCAAGCATTCTATTTGGCACAGCAGGCTAGTGGTACATCGCACCCAAGTGGTACTGATGAAGAACTGACTAAGTAAATTGCAGCAGTTGATCTATAAAATGCCTTACAGGTATAATTTTCTGCTATGATTTTTGTGAGTAAGAAGGGGATACTTCCATCCCTCTGTGTTTGCTTATCTGGGTGAGTGTGGTGTCTTCGTCGTTGCATCTGTTGCTTTGAATTTTGTTTCAGCTAATCTGTAGCAACAAAACTATGAGAAAATGGCAGCTTTGGCAAGTTGGTCAAGAATATATCTTACTGATCATCATTTAAAGCCATGCCCCCTTCTTGGTCCTTAGCAGATCCAGCAAAATAGGTGCCCATAGCTGCCAATTCTACTGCACCATAAGGATAGCTGTCATCAGTTTTATTTTAGCAACCCGTAGGCTATTCATCTTGATTGGTGACTCATTCTATTGCCTCTTTGCTCCTTCCAGCATTCAGTTTTCGTCTCTGCTTCTTGCTTGCAGATCAGTGTAAGCAGAGAGATTGGAATAGCAGCAAAGATCTGTGCCATTCTTTGTAGGTGCCCAGAAGCACTCCAGCAGGAGGAAACTGCCACAAAGGCATGGGTCCTAAATTAATTGCCACGATGTAGAAAAGACGTGGAGACTCTGGAAAGAGTGCAGAGAAGGGCAACCAAGATGATTAGGGGACTGGAGACTAAGACATATGAAAAACGGCTGCAGGAGCTGGGTATGTCTAGTTGATGAAGAGAAGGACCAGGGGAGACATGATAGCAGTGTTCCGATATCTCAGAGGGTGCCACAAAGAAGAGGGAATCAAACTATTCTCCAAGGCACCTGGGGGCAGGACAAGAAGCAACGGGTGGAAACTAATCAAGGAGAGAAGCAACTTAGAACTAAGGAGAAATTTCCTGACAGTAAGAACAATTAACCTCTGGAACAGCTTGCCTCCAGAAGTTGTGAATGCCCCAACCCTGGAAGTCTTTAAAAAGATGTTAGATAGCCATTTGTCTGAAATGGTATAAGGTTCCTGCCCACGCAGGGGATTGGACTAGAAGACCTACAAGGTCCCTTCCAACTCTGCTATTGTATTGTATTGTATTGTATTGTAATAATGTCCCTAATAATGCAGACTTACTCATTGCCAAAACCATTGTAGAACATATAGTCATTTATGCTCTTTGGCACCATTCTGCGGTTAGGAGAGGGCTGTGGGTGCACTGGTACAAAACAGACTGGCATGTAAGAAACAAAGAATAAGGTTGCCTTCTTACAGAAATGATTCTTACCCACTATCCCACTCTCACACACACATCATTTATTTGTCACACACACTGTAGTAAGGTCAGGAATTCTTACTGTGAATGAGGAAGTTGAGGCCAGAGGCTTCTCGGTGATCCTAATTTAGTTCCTGATGTGTTTTGTGTCAGAAAGACAGATTTATGGATCTTAAATACTATTTAGAATGGCTGAAATGCATTTTTTAGTATCAGGGTTAAGATAAAGTTAAATTGAGATTTGCTAGTAGCTCACTGGATGGCTTGAAGGGGTTTCTGAATCCTAACTGTTTAAGAATCTATTGAACAATAGCAGCAATTTTCTTCCACCTCCTTGTTCAGACTGTAATTAAGCCCTTGTTGATTTGTGCTTGAATATGCCTATAATACAAATGTATGGCTTGGAGCTTATAGCAGGTTATTGTCTGTCCTCTAAGCCAGCATTTTGCAACCATGGCAACATAAAATGAGTGGACCTCAATTCCCAGAATTCCCCAGCTAGTATGCTCTTAATACAGGGCTGTCAAACTTGATTTCATTGAAGACTGCATCAGGATTGTGATTGAACTTGTGGGGGAGGGAGGGGGCGTGGCCAGCTTGATGTGAGGGGTGACTATGGTGGTCCGAGTTCTCTGCCAGAGAAAATGGGCTCCCAATCTCCGTTTTCGGCTGGGATGGCCTCCTGCCACCCTCTGCTAATGAAAACAGACCTCAGGAGGGCTCTGTTTTTGCTGGCAGAGTTGCAGGAGATTGAAAATGGAGATTGGGAGCCCGTTTTCTCTGGCAGAGGCACCACAGGCCAATCCTTTGCTTTTTGCAAGGTGGCCATGTGGGCCAAATCTTAAGTACCCTGCAGTTTGGATCTGGTCCCTGGGCCTTAAGTTTGACACTCCTGCTCTAATACATCTTTCAGAGCTGATTCCAGTTTGAGGGTTTTGAGGTTTTAGAAAAAAGCAATGCAGTCCCTATTGATCCAAAGTCAGCCCAATCAGATTTGACTGACTTAGTGGTCTAGATGTTAGAAAAAAGATCTTTAGTAAATGTTTTCAGTGAACTGGACTCTTCCACAAAAGGGAATTATTTTGAAAAAGGCAAGATCTTTGGCACAGATAAAACAGAGCCAATCTATACCTTCACAGTATGGAGCTGTATCCATTGGTTAATCCAGAAAGATATAGCCAAGGGAGGCTTAATCACATCACTCATTTTGGCATGTTCACGTGGTTCTTGCAAATCGACTAGGTTGCCGTGCAATTATATATTGTCAAGAGTCACATTGTTTCTGCCACGCAACTTGTCTGCCATGAGCAAATATTTGCAATTCTAGGTTAGAATTGCTGTAACACTACCAACATGTAGGCACTCTGGCTTAGCTCAGAGCCTCATTAAAAAGCTTCCTGAAAGACCTAAGACAGTGAAGCAATTTGGAGTCTTTGGCTTGAGGGCAAGAGACACTGGGCAAGGAGGTAAAAGGCAAACAACCAGCTTCAGCAGAAGATCCGCTGGTATACTGTAGCAAGACGTTAGCACCGTCCAAAACCATTAAATGTCCAGGTTACATCTCAGAATGGCTACAGGAACAATATACTGTAGAATGGGAAACCCAAAAATGAAATTATGGACCTGTGACAATGACATCTTATGTGCTAAAAAATTGGGCTCATACCCTCTAACGATCATGATAGCTACCAAGGGCACATTCGTTTCCAGTAACAACATCCAGTTTAAATTCTCATTTAGTATTTATGAGGAATGAACTTCATCAATTGTGTGCTCATAATATTGCCAAATGAGATAGATTGGTCAATAAGTACTAGAACAGCTAGCATCTCCACAACCTATCTCTGAAAATGTGTATCTCTTTTAGCACCCATACAGGTTATGGGTAATAAGAACAGATGGTTTATGATTATATTTTAATTGAGTATCATTTGCAAGGCAGTGATCAGTAATAGGAGCAGGTAGGGAATGTAGGAGAATACCTTAAATAAGGATGCTTTCATGCTAAAACTCTTTAGTACTGAGGAAGCATCTTTTTTTTTTTAGTACAGGAATGTTTTAGAACATGAAGGATCATGCAGCACATTATACATTACAGTATTACCTGGCCCTTTACTTAGCACAGCATTTATTCAAAAGCAATGTCTTTTGTGGCCTGTACATGTTAATAGAGCATGGGGATAATGCTTCATATTACCTCATAATAAGGTAATTACCGGTACCTTCATATACGGTAGCTTCATATTACCTCGTATAAGCCTTCAATTGCCTCACTGCCATTTTGATTTCTCATTGGGAACTAAAACATCTCCTGACACTATTCATATTTCCTTTGCTTTGTATAATAAAGGAAGAGTTCATTTATAGCACTAGTTCACCATTCAAAAGAAAAAAAGAAAAACAAGGAGAAAATCAATAGTTAAAAAGTACCCCATACACACATCCATATCAGCACTGGGGAAATTTAGGGAATGTGTTCAGGAGGAAAATGAAAATTATTGATTAAAAAACCACTAGCCCAGATCAACAGGAGACATTAACTGTTTGAACCTGCAAAGTATATGTGCAAAACAAAGACCCCTTTGAAAAGGTTTCAGAATACTTTCCCCATTACCCATCAAGAAATCGCCATAACAACTGCATTTTATTTTATTTTAAGCAATAATCACAAATTAGGTCAGGAGTGAGAGAAAGAGAAAGCAATTTATACTGGAATCCACCTTGTTAAGAATAAAGTAATGCATTTCAGATTTTTTTTTTCAAGTGAACAAATAGCTAGTTGTGGAAGCACTGGGCTATTCAGAGTGAAACAAGATTAAAAATCCAGCAGCCTCTAAAGTTTTCTTTCTTCATCTCCTCTTCAAAGTCCAGAGAAAGATCTGGGTGCAGGGCCAAAATCCAAATTCTGTATCGGAGAGACAAAAAGAGAGAAGGAAGGAGGGAAATTATGTTACTCTAGTCTGCTAGCTACGTGACAAACTTCTGCAACCCAGGGCTCCTTCACATATGTGAACTTCAACACCTAGAATTCTTAGCTCAGGCCAGTGGTGGGATTCAGCCAGTTCGCACCTATTCGGGAAAACCAGTTGTTAACATTCTAAGCAGTTCAGAGAACTGGTTTTTGGAAAAAATCTTATTTTGTTTCCCCCTCCCCCCCACTTTACAGAGCTAATCCTGTAAGGAAGGCAGGAAGGAAACATTCTGGTGTTGTTTCTAGTCTAATCTTTATTGCCCTGTTTACAGAAACTGCCTCTCCAGTTAACCCTTATTACATTGTAACAACTAAGGTGAAGCGTCTATCGATGTGAATGACATTGAGTTGGCCACATCTACCCAGTCACATGACCACTGAGCCCCACCTACCCATCTGGTCATTAGGGCAGAGAACCAGTTGTTAAATTATTTGAATCCCACCACTGGCAAAAGCTATTATGTGTGGGACATTGGGGCTGGGTTAAACAATTTGGGGGAAACTGCTGCAAAGAATTGCATTCTCAGCCCTTTACGAAGCAGTAGATACCCTGTTTCCCCAAAAATAAGACCTCCCTGGATAATAAGCCCCATATGGCTTTTGAATGCATGCACTAAAAGAAGCCCTTCCCGAAAATAAGCCCTATTTGAAAATATTGCAACACAGCAGCAGCCATGAGGTGACCACGCTTGCTGCCTCCTGCACCTCAAAAATAATAAGACCTCCCCAAAAATAAGGCCAAGCACTTATTTTGGGGGGGTCAAAAGAAAATAAGACCCTGTCTTATTTTCAGGGAAACACAGTAATTGCAGACAGCCATTAAAATTCAAGTTTCCATTAGGGCAGGAGAGAAACTGGCAGACTTAGGCTCACATCCACAGTTCAGATGGATCACTAAACTGGTCTGTTGCTTTGGGAAAAAAGTAGTATAAAGATCAACCCTCTTCATTTGGCAAAATATTTACCGTGCTACTACAAATACCAGCCCAGAAACCCAGCAAGTGTTGGCTTTTAGGAAAGCATTATCCTTTTATACAATTGAATCACAAAATTGTGGTATTGTTGCTAGAAACCTTATCCTCTAGTTTCAGCCCCATAATACGACTTGGGCGACTTCATTAGCTATTGAGGCTGAACAGAGCAATGAATATCCTGCTGCTCACTTAAAGACCTCCCTGAAGAGGACTGGAGTACAAATGCTGTTCAAATAAATGTTCAATCAGGCTGGGAAAAAAATCTCAGGATTTGCAAAAGTACAAAAATAGTTTTAAGGGTTTTATAGAGCTAATGTAAAATACAATACAATAAGGTATTGTATTGTATTTTACCCCGCTATGTAGCAGCAGCCCTGCCCGAGCTCCTGGAGGTGATTGCTACGGTGGCAGTGGAGACCCCCAGACTTTTAGTCATGGGGGACTTTAATCTGCCATCGTTGGGCGAATCATCCGTGGCAGCTCGGGAGTTCATGGCTTCCATCATGGCCATGGACCTGACCCAATTAATTCAAGGCCCCACTCACGAGGGTGGACATACGCCGGATCTCATCTTCGTCTCAGGCCAATGGAAGAGTGATCTGGGTATAGGGGATATAGTCATCACGCCCTTGTCATGGTCAGACCACTCACTTCTCCGGCTCAACTTTCCGACCGCTGCTCCCCTCCGCGGGGAGGCGGAACCGGAGTTACCAATCTGGTTCCGCCCCAGGCGCCTGATGGACCCGGATGGGTTCCAGAAGGCGCTTGGGCCACTTCCTGTAGCCCTGACCCGTGCCCCGATGGAGGACCTCACGGCCGCATGGAATAGTGCGGCCGTGGGAGCCTTGGATCGGGTCGCGCCCTTGCGGCCTCTCTTGCGGCGGCGAACCACCCTGGCTCCTTGGTTCACCGAGGAGCTGCGGGTGATGAAACGCCGCAAGAGATGCCTAGAGAGTAGATGGAGGTCCACCCGATCTGAATCTGACCGGACACAGGTAAGAGCCCATTTACGGACTTACATTGTGGCGCTGAGAGTGGCCAAACGCCATCATTGTGCTACTCTCATAGCATCCGCAGAAAACCGCCCTGCCGCCCTGTTTAGGGTGACCCGCTCCCTACTTCAACAGGGGGTGCGGTAAGCCCCGCTACAGGGTAGAGCAGAGGAATTTGTGATTTTTCTTCAGGAGAAAACCGCTCAGATACAGAACGGGCTACCCTCCATTGATGGCCCAGTGGGATGCCACGAGAGAGATCTTGTTTGGGAGGAGTTTGACTCCGTTACTTCCGAAGATATGGACAGGTTACGTGGGCGACTGCGAGCCACCACATGTTTATTGGACCCGTGTCCCTCCTGGCTTGTACTGGCATCCTGGGAGGTGACACGAGGCTGGCTCCAAGAGGTTGTCAACGCATCCTTAAGTGAGGGTTCCTTGCCTGCTTCCCTAAAAGAAGTGATGGTGAGGCCCCTCCTTAAGAAGCCCTCTTTGGATCCAGCTCTATTAAACAACTATCGTCCAGTCTCCAACCTTCCCTTTCTGGCGAAGGTTGTTGAGAGTGTGGTGGCACAACAGTTTCCCCGTCACCTGGAGGAAGTTGACTATCTAGATCCGCGCCAGTCCGGCTTTCGGCCCGGGCATAGCACCGAGACGGCATTGGTCGCGTTGGTCGATGATCTCTGGAGGGCCAGAGATGGGGGTTGTTCCTCCATCCTGGTCCTATTAGACGTCTCGGCGGCTTTTGATACCATCGACCATGGTATCCTATTGCATCGGCTGGGGGGGTTGGGGGTGGGAGGCACCGTTTTATGGTGGTTCTCCTCCTACCTCTCTGGCCGATCGCAATTTGTGTTGGCAGGAGAGCAGAGGTCGACCTCGAGACCCCTCACATGTGAGGTGCCTCAGGGGTCGGTCCTCTCGCCTCTCCTGTTTAACACATACATGAAGCCGCTGGGTGAGATCATCCGTGGTTTTGGGGTAGAGTATTATCTTTACGCTGATGACACTCAGCTGTATATATCTATCCCAAACCACCCCAACGATGCCGTAGCGGCGATGTGCCAGTGCCTGGAAGCCGTGCGGATCTGGATGGGAAGTAACGGACTCAGACTCAACCCGACCAAGACCGAGTGGCTGTGGTTTCTGGCTGCCCGATTCAACCAGCTCACTCCATCGCTGGCCACAGGGGGCGAACATCTTGCCCCTGTGGATGGGGCACGCAATTTGGGTGTCCTCCTGGATGCCCGGCTGTCTATGGAAGATCAAGTGACAGCCGTGGCCAGGAGGGCGTTTTACCAGGTTCGCCTGGTTCGCCAATTGCGCCCCCTATTGGATCGGGACACCCTGCGCACAGTCACTCATGCGCTCGTGACATCCCGACTGGACTATTGTAACTCTCTCTACATGGGGCTCCCCTTGAGGTGCACCCGGAGACTTCAGCTAGTCCAGAACGCAGCCACGCGAGCAATTATGGGAACCGCCAGGTTTACCCATGTAACACCGCTCTTGCGCGAGCTGCACTGGCTGCCTGTCGTCTTCCGGGTGCGCTTCAAGGTGTTAATTATCATCTTTAAAGCGCTCCATGGCTCGGGACCTAGCTATCTGCGGGATCGGATCCTGCCTCATACATCCTCACGGCCGATTCGCTCCCACAGAGAGGGACTTCTCCGGGTGCCGTCCACTAGACTCTGTCAGCCCTCTGGAATGACCTTCCCCCCGATATTAGAACGACTACGGACCTCCGCTCCTTCCGTCTGAAATTAAAAACACACTTTTTCCGCTTGGCCGGCCTAGGCTAGTCTCTGTTTCTATGGGGTTTTAAATTTATTTATAGCCGCTGGGTATTTTAGTTTAACGGGTTTTAGCACAGGAATAGATTTAATCTGTTTTTATATTATGTATTTATATTTGTATATTTATTGTTTTTACTTTCCCTGTGCACCGCCCCGAGTCCCTGTGGGGAAAGGGAGCGGTTCTACAAATTAAATTTGAATTGAATTGAATTGAATTGAAGGTAGCAGTATATATTTTTTAAAAAACACAATAAAATGCTAGCCAAGGGGAGATAGGTGGGCGGGATTTGAGAGTGGGAGAATGCGTGGGAAAAGCCAATGGAAAAGGTGGAACGGCTGGATCCCAAACACAGCTCCCGATGCAGGAAAACATTTTGCATGAAAACATTTTCCTTGTATAGAACTGGTGTTGATGAACTTTACTGATGCATTTGCATTCAGTAAAATAGTTATGAAAAGTAAGCATGGGGAGAATTTTAATGGGCTGCAGAGTTCCTTCACATTGTTATAGAACAGGGGTCTCCAACCTTGGCAACTTTAAGACTCGTGGACTTCAACTCCCAGAATTCCTCAGCCAGCTTTGCTGGCTGAGGAATTGTGGGAGTTGAAGTCCACGAGTCTTAAAGTTGCCAAGGTTGGAGACCCCTGCTATAGAAAATAGATACGTAAATGCTGGGATATAGCAGCACAATATTCTTCCCACTCCAATTGGTGAGAGGGGTGAAGTAGGAGAAAAGCCTCCAATCTATTCCCTCCCCCAATGCCAGTGGGTTGGGTTGTGCTCCAGACTACGTACATATACCACACTCCCTGCTATTCTTGTTCTTAAATGTGAATATACATTCCGCTCCTGCCAAAAACATTCTGTACCACACACTTTCTTAGTACTAAACTGAAGAATTTTCCTGATTTTTCCCCCCAATTGGTTTAATTTGATTTAATAAAAAAAGTCTTTGCTTTGGAAACTCTGAACAAAGAAGAGAATTGAGAAACATTTGTGTGGCCACAATATAACATAAATTTCATTACAGCTTAGACCAGGGGGGTCAAAATCAAGGCCTGTGGGCTGGATCTGGACCACGCAATGCTTAGATCTGGCCCGCGGGGCCACCCTGGAAACAGCGAAGGACAGGCCCATGGTGCCTCGGCCTGGTCCAGGGCTAGAGGAAGCCATGCTGGAGGAGGCCTTGGCAGCCAAAAATGGAGCTCAGGAGGGCTGTGCGCAGCCCTCCCTAGCTCCATTTCATTGCCAACGTGCTGGAAGTGGCCATGGCAGCTGAAAACAGAGCTTGGGACAGCTGCGTGCTGGCCACGCCCCCACAGCCACACTCCCCCAGCCCCCCAAGGTCAAACACAACCCTGATGTGACCCTCAATGAAACTGAGTTTGACACCCCTGGCTTAGACTATATATGAACTATACCTACAATCTCCCACAATATTTTTGCATTCATATAGTGAAAGGGTAGCCAAAGTGGATGTACGCCTATATTAAAATGTATTGTTGTGTATTATATATACCAGTGATGGCGAACCAATGGCACGCGTGCCACAGGTGGCACGCGGAGCCATTTGTCAGGGCACGCGAGGTGATGCCCTGTCAGCTGGCCAGCGTGCATGCTTTTTTCATGCTTTTTTCACCCTATGAAGCTTTTGGAGCCTGGGGAGGGTGAAAAGAACCCCCCCTCACCTCCCAAAGGCCCTCCAGAGGCTTCATGAACTTCCCTGAAGTCTCCGGAGCGATCAAAATGACGCTGCAAGCAATCGGAGTGATTTTGAGTGCTCCAGAGGCTTCCCAGGCCCTCCGGAGGCCCTCCAGAGGCTTCAGCAACCTTCAGGAGGCTTCCCTTAAACCTCTGAATCACTCAAAATGATGCTGCAAGCAAATCGGAGGTCACTTCCGGTTTCGGCGGCACATTATTTTGAGTGCTTCGGAGGCTTCCCAGTCCCTCCAGAGGCCCTCCGGAGGCTTCAGCGACCTTCAGGGGGTTTCCCTGAAGCTTCCGGGGCACTCAAAATGATGCGCTGCCAAACCGGAAGTGACCTCTGATTGTTTGCAGCGTCATTTTGAGTGCTCCTGAGGCTTCAGGGAAGTTCGTAAAGCCTCCGGAGGGCCTGTGGGGGAGAGAGGGAGGCTCTTTTCGCCCTCCCCAGGCTCCTATAAAGCCTCTGGAGCCAGGGGAGGGCGAAAAGAGCATGTAAAAATGGGGGGGGATCTGTAGTGCGTGCATGCGCACTAGAGGGGTTGTGCATTGCATTATGGGTGTGGCACGCCCACACACGACCCCCCCTGTGCTTCCCCCTTATGGCACACGAGCCTAAAAAGGTTCGCCATCACTGATATATACAATCATCTTTCCAATGGTTTGCAGCTTCTCTGATGTTCCATGTTTCAGTTAAATCCTGGGGAAATATATCACAAGACAACTTCTCCACTGGGACTTTAGCAATTGCTGTGTGAGACTGTTATTACCAAGGGGATGTTTACAGAGAAGTTGTTTCCTCTTCCCTCGAGAGGTTTGGAAAAATCTTCCAAATCAACTTTATTGTGAATAAATTGAGCAGAGAATTACGAAAGGGTGTGTGTGCCCAGCGCTACATCTGTGCATCAACTACCACTGCTTCACTGACAATCCTTGATCAGAGATGGTAAGTCAGGCACAAGGAATTGTAATGCAACCCATCCACAGAGTACCGATGTGGCAAAGCTGATATGTGGATTATGTGTGCAATGAAGCCTGTGGGCTTTTTTTTTAAAACCTTGTGTCAAATTATACTGATTCTTTTATTCCAGGCTCAGTTTTATATCATCCAGACTTCTCATATGCATTGGTCCTTTTGTAGAGTTTGGAGGAATGAGATTTCAGATGTCTGGCTCATTAAATCACAGCAGCTTTTCCACAGCACATTAATGGAACCATATATTTATATTTCCTGCTAAAATGACAAAAGTATCACATTATAAACTTTCTAATATTTTCAAGTCCCATGGGCGGTAAGGAATCACGCTGGTATTGATCCATTCTGGATAAAAGCACAAGCAGGGACCTTTTGATACTTACCCCTAAAGGATGTTGCACCCCCTTTTCTTTGTCTTTGTAGGTTGTGGACAGAGAACTGCTCGAATGGCCTCATCAAACACTGTTTTGAGGCCACGCTGGGTGAGGGCTGAACATTCAAGATACTTCACTGCATCTGCAAAGAGAAAAAAAGCCCACTCTCTGAGGAAGAAGCAGAAATGAATACATTTTCTCACTTGTCATCATATCAGGTTTGGCATCTCTATGGACAGCAGAATTACTGTATTTTTCAGAGTATAAGATGCACCGGAGTATAAGACACAGTTTTGAAGAGGCATTTTTTAAAAAAAAGTAATTAGGTAGATAGAGGGATAGAGAAGGAGAGAAAGAGAGAGAAATACAGTAGGTAGGGAGGGAGAGAGAGAGAGTAGTTAGGTAGGTAGGTAGATAAAAATATATATATATGTGTGTGTGTGTTAGATTTTTAAGGGCTGAAAATAAAGAGACCAGGATGGATCCATTTCAGGCTTATTAGCCTTCTTCAGTTGGCCATACTCCTTCTACTGGGAATTTTACATGGGAAAAGACCCGAATAAACCAAAATCTACATACATACATACATACATACATACATACATACATACATACATACATACATACATACATACATATATATATATATAGAGAGAGAGAGAGAGAGAAATATAGTAGGTAGGTAGGTAGGGAGAGAGCGAGTGTAGATAGGTCGGTAGGTAGGTAGAGGAATAGACAGAGAGAAATAGAGAGATAAGAGAGAGAGAAATACAGTAGAGAGGTAGGGGGGAGAGAATGAGTAGGTAGGTTGGTAAGTAGAGGGATAGAGAGAGAGAAATAGAGAGAGAAAAATACAGTAGATAGGTAGGGAGATAGAGAGAGAGAGTAGGTAGCTAGGTATATAGGTAGATAGAGTGGGAGAGGGGGAGAGAGAGAGAGAGAGAGAGAGAGAGAGAGAAATACAGTAGATAGGTAGGTAGGGAGAGAGAGTAGGTAAGTAGGTAGATGTTTCCAGGTGTGTTTATCCATGTGGTGGAGAAGGAAATCCCTGACAACCTGTAGCACCTAAAACTTTGTTTCTGCTGGGACAGCACTTAATCAATGTCGTTCTCATCAACCACTCCAATTAAACAGCTTTCCGAAAGGAAAAAAAAGTTTTTGCACTCTGCAAACCTTTGCAAAAATGGGCCCATTTTTTAAAAAGGCACGAATTGCCTTGGGGGGGGGGGCGCTTGCAGAGTGCTCCGGGGAGGGGGGCAAAACGAGCAAAAACGGGCCTTTTTTGTCAAAAGAAATTGCATGCATAGCCTTATGGAGGCTTATAGAATGCTGCGGGGGGCTGCGGGGGCACAAAAGGCCCAGTTTTTGCTCATTTCTGCCCTTCCCAGCCCCCAGGAACTGTCTGAAAGCCTCCATAAGGCTATGCATGGCCATTTTGTTGAAGGGGCGGGGCTTTGGGGAGGCAAAAAAAATATCCGGAAAATACGGTCCTTAGGAATGTAAGCATATAAGAAAAGACTAACACGATCAGACCAAAGCCTTGTCTCAGGAAGATGGCCTATGTAGAATCTAACCTTTCAAGAATCTACTCAGTATTGTTTGCACTGACAGTAATTGGTTGTCCAAGATTTCAGGCAGAAATATTTATTATTACTAATTGTGAGACCAAAGACTAAGCAAGGACTGCATGTTAACTACAGATGTTTTACCACTTAGCCAATCAGAACGCTACAGGCATCCGTAAGGAATACACAAACACAACAATTTTGCTCGCTGCTGCTTTACAGCTTGCATTTTGATGTGATAAAACTAGATGTCTCTGATGTAATAAGGAAGAAGATAAATACTGTAATGGATGTCCAGACATCAATCAATAAAAACTTTACTTCTGATACTGCATATGCAGATTCTCAAATTATCAAGCAGATCATGGGAAAAGCCGAATTTTGTTGAAGCACAGCCATCCTAAATCCACCCAGCAAGACATCTGTTACTGAAGAAAGCAAGAGAAAACTGATGTGCCAAGGAACAGGGTTTTTTTCCTCCAGAATTGCCATCTAAGACACTGTATCATTCTCTTTTCTCGCTCTGCCTGTGTCTCACCCTCTAGTTAGGCCTTGGGAGGTAGGGAAAAGGGAAAGATAGATTGTTTTTTTTCCAGAAAACATGAGTGTGCCCTGGTAAAGATTCTTCAGGAAGGGAGCAGACTTGCAGCGTTTGCTGGTGTGTCCCCAGAATACAGGACAGGAAAAGGAAGTTGTGGTTCAACATTATTTCAAGAGACAGAAGGCAAGTTCCGGATACAGAAAGTTCAGAAGAGGAGGTGGAAAATATCAGCATTCTGATATTGAGAGTTAAAGCCCTAATCTTAATCTTAACTCTGCAAGAAATCTGATGCCACTTTAACCCTTGTGTATAGATCATTGGTGTCTTTGCTCACAAACCAACAAAGTTGCACTAACCAGGTCTGAGCACAAATAAGTATAGGTTTTCAAACACATGACCAGATACAGAAATGCAGTTTTTAAATGCAGAAAAATGTGCATTTTAGTAGACTTTCTTCAACATTTTTTTCTTTCTAAATTCTCAAAATACATATTCATGCATGCGTTTTCTGAAGCGGCACTGGATCGCATAATTAGGAAAAGTGTGAAATTTCAGAGATAACTGCTTTCTGGTTTGCATAACAGTTCATTAAAATGTGAACAAAAAAAAAAACTTGAGCATCCATCTCTCGGGGACCAAAATATTCAAGTTAAAATTTCCTTAGAGCAACTAATGTGAGAGTTAGCTTGGAAAAACATTCTTCCCTTATCTGTCATGCATTGTTGCTATTTTAGCCCAAAATACAACATATACTGTTCTCCTTATCTGAGTTGTCCTTTTGATATAATGAATTGTAATCTTTAATCCAATGCTGGATGAAAATGATTCCATGCTACTGGGACTCTTAAGAGGGTTCATCACAGCCTCCTTCAAGGGAAAGATTCAATCGACAAATCCTCTTTCCCAGAAGCAGACACCACTGTAAAGGTCACCTTCTGGAGCTAATAAATAAATAAAATAAATAAATTTAAAATAAATAAAAGATGGGAACAGAACCAATAAAGGCAGGATAGAGATTGGAATGGCAATGCTAATTTGTAACAGCTGTATATTTCCTGCCAATTCAAGGATACAGTAGATGAACAGGACTTAATAGTTAGACAGTGCTCTGTTCGATCAAAAGAAAAAGAGAAAAAGGTGGTTTGTGAGCTTGGTAGACACTATTTACATACGCTACATTTGCCTTTCTGAATTTCTCAGCTGCTTTCTAGCTCTTATATCTGCACAGGTTTCTGCAGAGTGCATCAGAATGAGTTTCTAAAAGCTAAAGTGCAGAAAGTACAAAATAAACAAGCCAAAGAAAAACAGAAGATAAATACCAACCTAGTCTAAATAATGGATAGGGATGCCTGACTGCATTTGATTGGTTTGAGAGAGATGGGTATCCACAATTGGACTGACATAAGGCAAACCTTTCCCCTCCCTGCAGCAACGCTTACCAATCTCTTTGGCAAGGGCAAGGCCTTGTGGGTATGTAATAGGGGCCAACTTCTTTTCCTTCAGCTTCTCAATAGTATCCTTGTCATCCCGGAGATCCAGCTTTGTGCCCACCAGGATCATGGGAGTGCTAGGGCAGTGATGCCGTACTTCAGGGAACCACTAAAAGAAAGCGCAATATTTTATTGAAACAACACAAAAAAAGCAATGAAGCAGAACAGAGGGTTGATCAATGAAAAACCAGATGGGCCATTTGCACCAATGCAGCCTTCTTAAATAAGGACTAGAAATCAAATG
The DNA here is from genome assembly GCA_039707465.1 of Rhabdophis nuchalis. Classification (NCBI taxonomy): domain Eukaryota; kingdom Metazoa; phylum Chordata; class Lepidosauria; order Squamata; family Natricidae; genus Rhabdophis; species Rhabdophis nuchalis. The sequence continues at coordinate 94,108,006 of CM077648.1, read as the reverse complement.
CCCAGGTTTCCCTGTGTAATAGTACACAGGAAATATAATTTGGAATAGCAGTTGATAACAAGATGAATATGAATCACAGTATATAATATAGCTGTTGAAACAGAGAGAATTGATTCTGATTGTGGGGGATATAAATGTTATAAATAAACATTTAAGAAATGCCTCTTGGCTTACATCCACTGAAGTATATTTATTTGATCAATTTATATAGCTGCCCATCTCACAATTGCAATTCTGGGAAATATACCTGGGTTTAAAAAAAACAGACAATGGCAATAGAAAACAAACCCAACTCTGATCATAAAAAATTTACAGTGAAGGACTGACTTAATCCCTGGATATTTTTAAGAAGGATCCAGACAAACTGGAACTGTTATAAAGAAGGGCAGCTCTACCTAGCTTCATACTCTAGTGTTGCTGAACGCTGTTTGCAGTCCAGGGGTGTCAAAGTAGATTTCATTGAGGGCTACTATCAGGGTTGTGTTTGACCTTGAGGGGGACAGGTGTGTGTGGCTAGCTCAACATCACTCACGTCAGAGGCATCTGTGGTGGCCCAGGTTCTCTGCCAGTGAAAACCAAGCTCTGTTTCCGCTGGCAGAGAGTGGCAGGATGCCATTGCAACCAAAAACGGAGCTCCATTTTTGCTGGCAGAGCACCATGGGCTGGTCCTTTGCTGTTTCCAGGGAGGCCCCGCGGGCCAGATCTAAGCATCCCGTGGGTTGAATCTGGCACTCGGGACTTGAGTTTGACATCCATTGTTTAACACCCCTGTTGTAGACTATGATGCAACCTCTGAAAGATTTGAAGAGTTATGTTGATGTAAAGGAGATATTATCCAATAGATCCTTCAGATCTATTGGACTTTGACTACCAAAATTCCCAGGCAATATGGAAAATCCAACTTAGTCATGGGAAAAGTTAGGAGTCTTCATTCAAAAATTTTAATGAAAACTTTCACATCAGTCCAATTTATACATTGCATGAGGATCTAAATATTTTACTGTCACTATTTTTCCTGCTGCAGCAATACCAAGATTGAGTCTCCCATTGCCTCTTGTGCTGCACACTGAACCCCACATGATCTCACCTTAGCACGAACATTTTCATAAGATGCAGGGCTGACTAGAGAGAAGCAGATGAGAAAAACATCCTGTGGGCAGAAAATTCAAAGACACGTGAAAAAATCATGTGAACATCTGGTGCAGCCAGGAAAAAAAAGTCACATTATGAAGCACAACGTACCAAATATTGATATACATTGCTGCTCGGGTGCTTAAAGCATTTTACAGAACATCTCTGCAACTCTCACAAGAACCCTGTAAGCTACATTGTTATTGTTAATGAATATTTAGTCTATTGATTTTGGTTGGTTTGAAAGATGCATCTAAGGAATTTTGAATCTTTACTGAATGCTTTATGAAAATAAAGGACTTTTGAAACAAAGAACATTACGCAAAACCTAGAAGTTCTATTATAAAGACATGAAACAGTTACTTCTTCTATTAATAAATCAATATCTACAATGCTAAAAAAGCAAAGTGTCACATTATCTTAGTTTACAAGAATACTTCTTGAAGAAGCCATCTTTTGATTAGGCAGGCCCTGGTGGTTGCCATTTTCCTCAAGCACTCCTAACAGGTTCACAGGCTGAAAAATACTAATTGAAAAAATACTGAAAAAAATTCAGCCCACAGGCTGAAAAATACTACCTAGTTTATCTAGCCAAGATTAACTCAGAAAAATCTTGATTTGATGTTTCTTTGTGTCATTATTACCTCCCCCATCTGAGAGTTATATTTAATATTATATTGTACAATACCTACTATCAGTTAGAGAAACCTGATGATTTTGTCCAGGAATCTTGAAGGACCTCCTTAAATTATGCAAATATAATCTTATTTCCATTTTAAAAAGTGAGAGGAAAGGCTTTCTAAAGTCCTGGATCAGCTGGGTAAAACTATTAAACATTCTGGGGTTTTTAAAGTTGTGATGACTGTAAGATTTTGCACTGCCACCATCGAATGTAATTAGGATTTTGGAGGCCCAGATATAATAACACTTAGTTAATATAATATTATGTCCTGGTGATGATGTGGAGCTATCTCATTACCATTGATTTCTTTCAGTACGCTCTTTTAAAATCCCTACTCTAGTCTACAGTCTGATTTGTTGATGGTCTCGTCCAAATGTTGACTAGATCTACTTACGTTGACTCATTGTAGCAACCTAGAACTAAGGAGAAATTTCCTGACAGTTAGAACAATTAATTTGGGTAACAACTTGCCTCCGGAAGTTGTAAATGAAGAGATTGGATAACCATTTGTCTGAAGTGGTGTAGGGTTTCCTGCCTAAGCAGAGGGTTGGACTAGAAGACCTCCAAGAACCTTTCCAACTCTGTTATTCTATACTTCTAGATAGGTTTTTTTTTTAAAAATCAGCTATGGTTAGGTAGAAGCTGTCATGTGTGTGTTAACAAGGAATATGAACAAAGCTCTTCAGAGGTAAGTAAGGTTGTCAAACAAATAACTCTGGATGTCTACTAAATAAGGAGAACTATGGCTCTTTGCAGCTTCTACTGGTAGTCTCAACTATTGGATTTTTGTAGCCCATATCAAATAGCTCTAAGCAATTAGATGATGCTTCAGAGAAAATTCATGACTTACAGTCTGTGGATAGGAGAGAGGCCTCAAGCGATCATAATCCTCCTGGCCAGCCGTATCCCACAATCCCAGGTTTACAGGTTTGCTATCAACCATCACATTGGCAGAATAATTATCAAAGCTGTAACAGATATCAAAGTTTATAGTGACATTAGAGGGAGAGGGATCTGACTTTTTTCTAGACTGAAATCCTAGACTGTTTGGGGAAAATGGATATTTTATGACTGCTCATGCTTCCAATCCCATTTCAAATCAGATGCATGCTTATGTACCTTATTTTTAGTTCTTTCCTTTCTTAAGCAATAGTTCCCCACAACATACAATTAAACTGGCACTAAACCAATTATTTTCATAAGATGTGAAGCCCAATTCTATATTAAATCAGTTTATTAGGGTGCAATACCAAAATGAAGCTACTGTACATCTCTTTACTATCACTTTTCCTGGATGTATTGGCAGTGACAACTCCTGTTTTGAAAGTTCTGATTCTAAGAAATTTGACGAGCACATTAATTTATCTATTGTCTTTTCCCCGAAATGCATAGAATGGGTGCAAATAATTTCTTAATCAAATCTACTTGTTTTTCTTTAACATTCCCATCTAGGAATATTACAATACTGAATGGTCTTGATTGATGGAAACCTGACCTTATGTTGTGCTAATATTATTTCCCCAGCAAAGTTGCATTTCTTTCAGAAACAGGAATGCTAGTGAGATCTAACTCTTTCAAATCCAACAATCTCATGCTAAACCATTTCCATACTCACACAGTAGGGATATATTCTCCTGGGAATGCATTGGTGGTGTAGCTGATCAGGAGACAAGTTTTACCTACAGCTCTGAAGGAGGGATAAAAAGGGAAAAAGTATGTAATGACACATCTTTTAAAAATATGCTTCAGTAGTAGATTTGGAGAGATGCTTTGCTTATGAATGAAGTTACTGGTGTTACAATGGTCCAGAAATTGAACTATGCTGTTCAGAATTGAGTTTAAGTTGACAAGGTTGAGAAATATTGTTCCAGTATCTATCATGTCAAACAAGAGAGATAGAAGCATGAAGCGTGTGGGTAAGAACAACTTCTCTTATATATAGATGGGAATGAGATGAAGGCATCTTCCAAAAAACATACCAAAGAAACAAAGCGAGAAAGAGATTACCAGGCCATGTTTATTCCATGCTTAGGTACTAGTGAAGAAAATTCATTAAAATCAGGAAGAAACCAGAAGCAAGTTGCCAATTCCCCATCCATTCTTTAGTTTTAACAAATGTCACCCAATTACTTAAGCCAGCCTTCTCTGGCACACTTGAGGCATGGTTGTCTATAGCTCACATCAAGTCTGGCCATGCTTATTTCAGATAATCACAGTTGTGTCCAAGATACCCGGAATCCAGGGGTGGGTTGCTGCCAATTTGGCTGCTAGTTCGGCATGCAAATTGTTTTGTTCCACGTGTGTGCGCATTTACATTTAAAAATGTCTGTGCATGCGCAAAATGTTAAAAAGGGTGTGGGATACATTTCTGCAATGAAAATTGTTCTGCACATGTGCAGAATCAAAAATCAAGATGGCACTGCCATAGCAGAACCGGTTCGGGGGCCTGGCAGACCTAGGTCGCTACCAGTTCTAGCGATCCAGGCTGTCAAGTTGCTACCTATTTGGCCAAACCAGTCTGAAACTGGTAGAAACCCACCTCTGAAAAAATTTATCATATGAATGAAAATTGCTTTGAGGAATTCACATTATATTATACTCTACAAACGTTTCACGTAGTTGTGGAAGGCATGCTAAGACCAAGAATGCAGAAACACACTTTTGTTAAACCCTGTGCAATTAGCAGATGTTGTCCATGTTCAGAGGCCTTTCTAAAAATCTGGTTTAAAAAAAATGGTGTCAGACCTGATGCCATAAAAAGGCATGTGAAGTGGAGCATGAATGTGCCTTTTTTGGACGGTTTGAGCTAAGAGGATGATCCATTGAAAAATGTAGTTTAGAAGGTATTTCCCACCAGCCCATAGTCTAGAACAGGGGTGTCAAACTTGATTTCATTGAGGGCTACATCAGGGTTTATTTATTTATTTATTTATTTATTTTCAAATTTATACCCCGCCCTTCTCCTGGCAAGGACCCAGGGTTGTGTTTGACCTCAGGAGAGTAGATGTGGCCAACTCAATGTCACTCATGTCGAAGTCATCTGTGGTGGGCCAAGCACTCCGCCAGAGAAAAATGGCTCCTAAGCTCCGTTTTCAGTTGCGATGCCAACCTGCAACCAGTTGCGATGCCAACCTGCTAGCAAAAATGGAGCTCGGGAGGACCCATGTGCAGCCCTCCCAAGCACTGTTTTCGCTGGCAGAGACATCATGGGCCGGTCCAGGGCAGCCTTACGAGCCAGATAAAAGCACCCCATGGGCCTTGAGTTTGACACCCCTGGTCTAGAAAGTACCATGATGGCTGTTAGATAGAAACTAGAAGGAAGAGCTACATGTGTTTCTAGACAACCGTTTGCCTGTAATATTATTTTTTTTAAAAAAAAATCTTGTAAAACATCCAATTTGCCCTATGCTAAGAGACGACAAAAGTGATTTTTGCATCATCTTGGGAGGGCACCAGATTGGAAAAGCTGTTCTAAGGTATTCATCCTCAGCTCTCTTAATTAAAAATATGGTAGGATGGCATTTGTGGAGTTTAGATAATCCTCCTTGGGGTTCAGCTGAAATATTTGTAGAATTTCTAACCAATAATTGGAATTGGCTTTAAAAGGATGTTCTCATTTTGTTGCTACATGAACATGAGAATGGTGCATGAGAATGGTGGTGGTAGCAATAATAATGATAATAAATCATATGTACTTGTACCAAGTCATGGTATGAGAAAGGAAATCCAGTAATTACTAATATTCATGCAATACAAAAATGCCCAGAACTTAATGAGCAACTGAACAAATATTTAGAATTTAACAGCCACCTGATATTGTACCTGAATGATCAGAGTGGCCTCACACTATGCGTCTGTCTGTCTGTCTGTCTGTCTGTCTGTCTGTCTGTCTGTCTGTCTGTCTGTCTGTCTGCCTGCCTGTCTGTCTGTCCATCGGGGGGGCGTTCTATCAGGTACGCCTGATACGCCAGTTGCGCCCCTTACTGGACCGGGGAGCCCTTCGCACAGTCACTCAAGCGCTTGTGACATCCCGGCTGGATTACTGTAACACTCTCTACATGGGGCTCCCCTTGAGGTGCACTCGAAAGCTACAGTTAGTACAGAATGCGGCCGCGCGGGTGATTATGGGCGCCTCAAGGCAAACCCATGTAACACCTCTCCTGCGCGAGCTGCACTGGCTGCCTGTGGCCTTTCGAGTGCGCTTCAAGGTGTTGACGACCATCTTTAAATCGCTCCATGGCTCGGGGCCTAGCTATATACGAGACCGCCTCCTGCCCCATACATCCCTTCGTCCGATCCGCTCCCACAGAGTGGGTCTTCTCTGGGTGCCGTCGGCTGGGCAATGCCGGTTGGCGAAACCCAGGGGAAGGGCCTTCTCTGTGGCGGGCCCGGCCCTCTGGAACGACCTACCTCCCCGACCTTCGCACTATCTCGGACCTCTGCCTCTTCCGCCAATGTCTTAAGACGTACTTATTCCAACAAGCCGGCCTAGGATAGCCCCCCGTTTCTGACTTTTTAAAAATAAATTATAATTTGGTAAGGTTTTAACATGGTTTTAGCATGGGTTTAATTAATTAATTAAATATATTTTAATTGATGTATATATTGTATTTTGTGGTTTTAAATAATGTCTGTGCGCCGCCCTGGGTCCTAACAAGGAGAAGGGCGGGGTATAAATTTAATAAAATAAATATCTATCTATCTATCTATCTATCTATCTATCTATCTATCTATCTATCTATCTATCTATCTATCTATCTATCTATCTATCTATCTATCTATTAAACGGCTTGAGACCAGCAAGCAACAAAAAAAAAACCCCATCCCAAACACCAGTAATTTAAATTCAACTCTGGTTCAAATAGAAAGCAAGTAATGTGCCATATTGTGTAGCAAATAATGAGGAAAGCATTAGAGGTCCGGGACAATCCAAACAGTGACTAACAGCACATGATAGAGAGAGGAACTAGGGGCACTTGCTGGAAGTCTATTGCATTAGTCCAAGCATGAAGCAATTGAGGCAAGCATCAATAAAGCCACCAAGAGGCCAAAAATGCCCAATGACTGAAAATTGTTATCAAGCAAGATTCAAAGGTTTCAGGTGGAGAAAACATGTAATCTGAAGCTCTGGAATCAAATGAGGAAGACAATAAAGGATGGAAAAAACCACTAGACCAAAACGAAATAAACTCTGTTTTATCCCTTTAGGCAATGGGAGAATATCCAGGATGAAAACCTAGTAAGACAGATTGACAGGCATCATATTTGCATGATACTTGGGCACCCAAGTGAAGGATATAATAGGTGAACAAAATAGGCCCCACGACTGATACTTGAGGGAAACCACTCTAATGGAAAATTCCATGTAGCTTTGGAGGAAAAAGTAAAAAGGTAAAAAAGATTTGGCCCAATCAAGAATTTGCCGGTGATGGCCAAGGATCATCTCATAGACAAAGATATCTAGTGGCTAAGTACAGCGGCTATTGCTGTAAAGTCAAAAAGGACAACACCAATATCAGATAGTGAGTCTTCACCATCAGAATATCATTGAAAACATAGTGTTCACAAAGTACATTCATTTAACCCAATTTTATGGGTGCACATTGGGTGAATTGTTATCTAATTAAATAGATGGGCTCACACAACACACTAGATTGGCATATGATTGCCTTAGTGTTTCTTTGAATACCGTCATCTTGCCAGGCCATTGAGCTATCAAGCCCAGCATTGCTAATTCCAATTAGAAGCCTTCCAGTTGAATGTGCTATATAGTTCCTCATATTCCCAGCCAATATAGCAGGAGTGGGGAACATTGGCCCTTTTATGACTTATGGACTTCAACTCCCAGAAGCATGTCTGGCTCAGGAATTCTGATAGTTGAAGTCCACAAATCATAAAACCGCCAAGATTAAGGTGACCAGATGTCCCGCTTTTGGCAGGACAGACCCACATTTCGAGCATCTGCCCCGCATCCCGTGGCCTCTTAAAAATATTCCACTTTTTTTATAAGGTTTCTAATGGATTGATTATATACAGAATAAATATCAGATTAGGAAGTATTATGTAGCTTTTAGGTAAGAATGCTTTGATTGATAGGTGAATAGAGTAAATAATATTTGGGATGCTTGGAATTATTAGAGTGGTGTATAGCGGAAGTCAGGGGGGTGGGTTTGAATGGGAGGTGGGGGAGGGTTAGGGTGGAGGGCGGGGTAATATATATGTATGATTAATCTAGAGAGGGGAATAATGGGATATGCTTTTTTTTCTTTTAAAGAGAAATTTATATTATGTTTTTTATATCTTTAATTAACTTAGAAGATGGTGTTAATGGGATATTAATATACTAAGAGAAACTTATATTGTGTTTGCTGGGAGGCGAGGGGGTATAATATCTGAATGAGAAACTTATTTTAAGACGGGGTGAGGGGGGTATAGTATTTGTATGTGATTTATATTACATGTCGGGGGGGGGTAAAAGGGGAAAATCTGTGTGAATAAAACTTTTTCAATAAAAAAAAAAAAATTCCACTTTTTGGCGGCGGGGGCCGGGCGGCGCCACCCGCCTGTTCCACCATGGGCGCCCGGGACGAGCCGGGCGAGGAGGCAACGGCGGTGGAGTTTCCGTCTGGCTGCTCTCAGCGCATTGCGGCACGGCACAAAGAAGTTCAGGGCCGCACGGGCTCTGGCAGGCTGTCCTCCTCTTCCGCCGCCTGCTGCCTGCCTGGGCTGGCTCCTCCCTCACTGGCCCTCCCCTTCCGCCTGCCCGCCAGCCCTCCACTTCCTGCCCATGCCCTGTGCCTCTGAGTGCGTGCAGAGCGCCCACCGCCCGCCCAGCCCTGCTCCGCCACCCCACCAGATGCCTACCTGCAGGTGCCCTGCTCAGGGGGGGGAAGAGAGGGAGGGGGTTGGCCTGCGCGCCCCCGGCCAGCGAGGGAAGTGGGTGGCAAGGCTGTGGAGCTGGGAAAGGCCGCTGCGCCTCCCCCCCCCATTGATGGTGTCCCGCTTTAGTTAAGTTGAAATCTGGTCACCTTAGCCAAGATCCTCTAGCCTTGCAGTGTAGGAAGTTAGCACCCACCCCTCTCCTAGAAGAATGAAATATCCTAGGAAATATTAAGAAGGCAGAATATTATATTTTCCTGGATCAGAAATGGAGAAACAAAGATACTCCCCTTCAGTTCCAGAGTGATGGGATTAAGGCATGATAGTATTAGCCCTTTACCCCACCACATGGCACCTGGAAACTCAAACTTTGACTCAAAACAAAGCCTAGAGAGTTGCTCCTGCATGGCCCCACGGGAGTCTGACAACCAATCAGAATATATTTCTTACACAGGAACAGGAAGCAGAGAGTATAAAGCCAGGAACTTTCAGCCCTTCTTTCTCTTCTCTTCTTCTTCACCCAACATCTGAAAATGTGGTCCCCATTTTCTGTTCGGGAACTCAAACCATATGGTCCTGTCCACCATTAAACCATCTTTCCAAGCAGCCTCCAACTTTCCCCCCACTTGGAGCTGAACCCAGAAGGACATTTCTCCCAACAGCAGTATAGAATGATCAGAGTGGCCTCTGGTTTAGAAAGGCTAAACCTGATCTAATTCTAATTTGCAGGAGCATTAAGTACTTGTCCTTTTTAACTGGAGAAATGCAAACAGGCGCCATTGAAATATGACCCTTCCCTCAACTTCTGCATGCTTGTTTTTTTTAAAAAAACCACAGGTGTTAAATACTTCAAGGAAACTTCCTTATCAAGGCTACAGCAAAAGAAAAGATAAGATAATGCAGAAGCCAGAAAAAGTCCCTTTGTCTGTACCAGCCCAGGACAAATAATTGCAAGAAATCCTAGGATGAAGGGATCAGGCTGAATTTCATTCAAAGCCAACATCCTTCTCCTCCAAAAATATAATGCTGTTTTTTGCAGATTTGTGCTTAAGAGCCTCCAAAATGGAAGAAGCTGAAGGGGCGGTTCAGGGCACAATTAATAGGAAATCCAAAACTAAATTTAACTTGTCATATCTCAGTAAACATAGAAGCTGTCTTTACCCAAACTTTTTTTTTTTTGAGCTGACTCCAAATAATGGAAAAAAATGATGTTCTTGAGTCATCGGGAGCATATTACCAGCAAGGAGGTGAAGTTTATGTCTGCTGCTACACTTTTGCTACTATAAATGCTTTCAGCACATTATTGCACAGCACATCATTCTATGAATCTCTCATGCTGTTTTCTTGTATCTTATGCAGCTATCATACTGCCATCTGATTATGGACACTCTCCTCCAACAAGTAGATCCAAGAAAGAGTTGTAGCTGACAAAGGACTGACCCTAGCTGAGGGGTGTGCAAACTTTGCAACTTTAAGTCTGAAGGACTTCAGCTTCCAGACTTCTCCAGCCAGCAAAGCTGGCTGGAGAAGTCTGGGAGCTGAAGTCCTTCAGACTTAAAGTTGCAAAGTTTGCACACCCCTGCCCTAGCTCTATCCTAAAAGCAACTTCCCAGCAATCCTAAAAACATTATCTTTTACGGTAGCCCCCTTTTCTGCTTCTTAGTCAACAGCTGTTGCATTAGGAGGCATTCTTTGGCAACTTCAGTTTGCTTTTGAGCCTGGCCCCTCATCCACAAATGGCATCTAAAAAAATATTATCACGACAAATAGACCTTCTCAGGTGACATGTGCTTCATAGAAAATTCCTTTCATCGTAGTTTTAGAGGGCTGCACAGAAGATAAATACTTTACTAGTTTCATAAGCAAAAATAAATAAATAAATAAAGCCCTGAAAACTTACTAAGATCACTGGCCCAATAAACCACAACCTAGGCAAAAAGCCATGAATATAAAGGCCTGTATCTCCATTTTAAATCCTTTGAAAGTTAGTTACGTTATTTCAGGCTTGCAACATTTAACTCCCGATAATGAAACTACTGTAATTAAATCAGACTTCTCCCCCAGGTTTTGCTCTTCAAATGCATGAGGTCTTTGGGCGAATTGACTGGAAATTTTGGGAGCCAGGTTCTCAATTACCCACCTGGGCTGGGAAGATTCTGCCTTAGAGTATTTAAATAAAGGGGCCATGGTTTATTTGATAGGTAACAAGTTATCTGGTAGGCAATTCCACAATTAATCTTATTGTATATATTCTATCCTGGCTGACTCTTTTTAAAAAAAATATATATTCACATTTCTGAAAAATAAAAGCATCTCTTCCTCATTCATATTGCACAGAAAGCAAATACAATTCTTCCCTCGTTGTTTCCTCTCTCTCTCTCTGAAAGATGGAGATTAAGAAAGAACAAGCCCTTGTCAGAAGACCCACTCTCTCCCTTGCTCCTCAAAGGAAGGGTACATACCCATCTCCTACTACCACACATTTGATGGCTTGCATGTCTCCGGCCTAGAAGCACCGTGGAGTTCAGGAAGCCTCTTCTTGAGCAACGAAGCAGCTCACCAAATGTTGATGGTGGAAAGTCTTCTATAGATATGTCAAAACTGAAGCTGAATTAACAGCAGGTTGTGGGTTAGGGAGGAAGCGGAAGAGAGAGAATATTTCTCAGCCCGCCCACTGGTCTCTTCCTTTACCAGGCAGCTTTAAGTGTTTGCTGGGGAAGGGCAAGCTTGCTATTTGAAAGCAGAACTCTTTTTTGCAGATCCCAGATGGTTCATCATTTCCTCTTATCTGTGACTCCACACTTTGGACAGTAGGGAAAAGGGTTGCTTTGAATCCTCTCCCCGACATAGATTGCCCAGAGCAGCGGATGGAGAAGGTGAAGTAGAGAGATGCTTAGAGAAAGGAGACCCTTTTCTCTTTCCAGCTACTTCAGCTAGTAAGAGAAGATGCCTTGCTGAGGAATTGTTTGGCTTGGTCTCACTGCAAAGAGAGAGGGGGGGGGGGGAAAGAGAACAAGTCATATTGGTCTAGCACAAAACAAAGTGTGTATTTTGTAAACAGAGGACCTTGTTGTCTTCCTTTTAGGAGTGATGTTTAAGAACATTTTGTTTGCTTTTCCACAAACTTGGATATTCACAGAAAACACCGTGAAATGTTTTGCATGTTTTTGCACATTTGAACCAATCGCATACATGCAGGATTCTTGGTTTCCCACCTCACAATGTATAAAGCAAAGTGAATATATTATAATGATATGCATGCTGAACAGCTCCACAAGCCATGATAATATTCATGTCTATAACATTTGCCAATAGGAGGTAACCATTTAACTCTTGACAAGCCACATTTATGACTGAAGGCAGCAATAAAGCACCTACAGAAACAAGCATATGAAGCCCTACCTCACTGGGAAAAAAGATATGCAATCCAATTTATCAAATTATAGATGAAGCAGGACAGGTGGCCAGAAAAACCTCTGAAATGGGGAGGTCCACAATCTGAAGATACTGAATTAGAGAAAGGGCTGAGAATTGGAACCAAATTTATTTGCTTCAGTGCAAAATATTTGAAAGCAATGCTTATAGCGTGCCTCTTGCAGTATGTTCCCATGTCCCAAAGCTGCTAATAAGTCTCAGCTATGTCTCTAGTTGTATAAGCCAACCAAGCAGTCTGCTTGATGCCCCATATTAACCTTTAGGCTCTATTAAATTCACCTTTTGCTGTTGTCTTTCACGGAACCACTTGGTTCACCTACTGAAAACTGTGAGTCTTCCTGGGCTTGATACTTAATTTTCTTCCTTTTTTCAGGTAGAGACTTCTTCAAAAGAGACTATGAGAGTCTTATGGCATTTCATTCCAGTAAGAGAAAATTGGAGTCTTGCGATACACAGGGTAACTTCTTCTGAGCGATGGATATCCAAATTTTAGTCTGGACTGGATGACATGTTAGTAGAGGAGGAACACTAGAACTGATGAAATAAACCATTACACAAAAGATACAGTGACTACTTGAAGCAGAATAGGTCACAGTGGTGGTGTGCCAGGGAGTGTGGTGTGTAGCAGTCGGTCCAGGCGCAGGTAATAAGGTGGATGCGTCTGAAGACAAAGAAGCAGGTGCAGCATTGGTGGCTGGTGCCAACATGTTGATTATATTTTTGGAGGTGAGTAGCATGGCAGCAACAGAGGAAAATAATTGCGTCCTCAAGTCAGTTTTGAGTCATGATGACCGCCTCCTATATCCTTGGCAGCATTTTTCAGAAATGGCTTGCCATGTCCTTCTTCCTAGGGCTGAAAGAGAATGACTGGTCACCTAGCTGGCTTTGTGCCTAAGGCCAAACTAGAAGAGACTTAGAGTTAGAATAACTTTATTGCCACTTTGAATGTACACTAATTGGCATGCATTAAAATGAAATTTTGTGGTGTACAGATCTCAAAAAGTCACCACCTCCAATATACACTACAGAAACATGACAAAACTAAAATAAATACAGAATTATGTCTATACCCACATATATGATACGGAGAAATAACACCATCTAGTTCAGATGTATAGATGTACATGAGGAGAAAAATGAATCTTGCAAGTTTAGCAGACAGATGGCATAGGGAACAAAGCTGTTACAGAATCTGGTAGTCTTGCTAGAAATATTTTGAAACCTCCTCCCAGAGGGGAGCAACTGAAACAGAGCTTAAAGTTAGTGTTTGGGGTCACTAGCAATGCTTTGAGCTCTAAGCACATAGAACTTATAAGCAGCGGACTTCCTATAATCTCGGCTGTCCTTGTCACTCTCTCTATGGACTTTCTATCTGAGGCACTTCTGTCACCTAACCAAACAGTGATGCAGTTTGTTAAAACACTTTCAATTGTACCTCTGTAAAAAGTGGCCAGGACAGAAGGAGAAAGATGTGCTCTCCTCATCCAATGCAGGAAATGTAGATACTGGTTTGCATGCTTCACTGAGGATGACGTCTGAGAGACCAGTTCAGATTGTTGGTTATCTGCACCCCAAGATGCTTTAACCGTTAACCACCTCTACAGCTGCATCCTTGATACTGAGTGGAGTATGACTATGCCAGTTCTTTCTAAAATCTACAATTATCTCCTTTGTTTTATTAACATTTAGAAATAGGTTACTTTTATTGCATCAGTCCACCAAAGCCTTCCCTATAAGTCCTTTCCTTCATTGCCATCCCAGATAAGACCCACCACTATGGTGTCATCCGCATACTTCACAATCTGATTCATAGTAGATGATCATAGATCAAGACACAGTCCTGTGGGGAACCTGTACTCAAGCAGATGGAGTGGAAACTTTTCTTCCAACTCACACAAACTCACAGTCTCCTGGTTTCTAACTTGGTGTCTTTAACCATTACACCAAACTGGTTCTTGGAGGAATAGATCTAAAAATGGTCTCAGATGTGCTGAATGTACTACTGGATCATAGATTCAGAATAACAGCAGATGATGATATTTGTGGATGCTTACTTAGTTGCTGTTACAAAATTATAGAGAGTCGGGCTACTTAAATCAGATTTATTTAAAAGCCAGTTAAGATCTTCTCCTGGTTAAGATCTTCTCCCAAATTTCCTATGTAACATTTCACCAAATATTGTTCTTCCAACTGATACTTCTCTTGAATGATACTCATACCCTGAATGGCTCAATGAGGGTGATATGATGGCTGAGATAGCCACTTCCTGGGCAATGAGCTCAACTTTTTGTATCAGTCAGCTTCATTGTCACAAGCTGTAGTGTTGGCTAAAGTCTCAGGTGGCTTCATAAAAAGAGTTGAACCAATCCATGGCAATCGTGGGGACCTTGATGACATTATGACAGCCTTGGAAAGCTGTCTTCTGGGAGACTAGTGGGCTTCTTTTAGCAGTTGGTTGGTCACTGCGTGAACAGACTGCTGGACTAGATGAGGCAGGCATCTCATCCAGCAGCAGACACTGCTTGCATTTTTATAGGATGGCCTCTGGTATGTCTGCAAACCACACATGAATTTATCGACTTGAATCGTATCCTGTCTAAGTTGTCTTTTTCTTAGCTAATATTTCTCAGACATACTAGCCTTTTCTTGTAAGTGTACAATAAATTGAATTTAGAATAATATTCACAAACTTTCCATTTTTTATGAACATAATTTTTATTAAAATTTTTAAACAAGATAAAAGCTAATGCAGACTAAAGCAAAAGAAAGAAATTAAAGAACAAAGCAAGCAAATTAAATTAAAAATAGAAAAGAAAGTAAGTATAAAAAGTGGATTTCAATATTCTTCACAGCAGTTACAATGTCATGCAGTTATAATGCAAATATATTTTGAACTATCTAAAGTTACATCATATGATTCTTCTTTCTACAATCTGTCTATTAATCAAAACCATATTTCTGAATCTATCTGTCTGCCTATCTATCTATCTATCTATCTATCTATCTATCTATCTATCTATCTATCTATCTATCTATCTATCTATCTATCTATCTATCTATGGAAAACACTTCCAAACCACTGCAGGAATTTGTCGAGGCAGTTACCAGAAGGCTCCCCCGTCCATTGTGAACATTTCAAAACTTGATAGTATTGTGTACTGAGTTAGCCTTTTAGTACTGTCCATGGGGTTTTCTGGAAAGCAATGGCAAATCTAAGTCTAGACCGCATACTAAAAAGCAGAGACATCAACCTAACAACAAAAGTGTGTACAGTCAAGGCTATGGTTTTCCCAGTTGCATTGTATGGCTGTGAAACTTGGACCATAAGGAAGGCCAAAGAACTGAAGCCTTTGAACTATGGTGCTGGAGAAGACTCCTGCGAGCCCCTTGGACTGCAAGGTGATCAAACCGGTCAGTCCTAGAGGAGATCAACCCTGACTGCTCCTTAGACGGCCAGATCCTGAAGATGAAACTCAAATATTTTGGCCACCTAATGAGAAGGAAGGACTCACTGGAGAAAAACCGAATGTTGGGAAAGATTGAGGGCAAAAAAAGAAAGGGACGACAGAGAATGAGGTGGCGGATGGAGTCACTGAAGCAGTGGGCGTGAGCTTAAATGGACTCCAGAGGGTGGTAGAGGACAGGAAGGCCTGGAGGAACATTGTCCATGGGGTCGCAATGGGTCAGACATGACTTTGCAACTAACAACAATACTGAGTTAGCAGCATTTGCCATTTCTCTGTGTTAGAGATGTGATTGTGAGTAAAGACTTATACCAAGGAAAGCCACTAAATTGCTGCACTTTTACCAAGCTTCTTCCTCTTTGCATTATCTTCCCACCCATTCCCCAGAGAGAATTTAATAGTTCCTCACTCTTGTGTACATGCCCTTGTTTGCAGGAACCAACAAAAAAAAAATCCCAGAAAAGATTATATAACTCTGCTTGAACTATATTTCATCAAAGGCAAATGGGTATATTAACTGGGGGAATGAGTTATTAATATGATAATTGAAGCTATATCATTTGATCATTTAAATAACTGCTTTCATTAGCCATGAATCTGCCCCGCTAACATCAAATTATCACATGATTAATTATTGCAGTTTCCTCTTATCATACCAAGGAATTATGGAAGAAGACTGCCGGTTATCATTTGATCGTGTGTTGGCTACGGAAGTACAGGGAGGTAATTTTGCCACTGCAGAAGGGGATTTAAGTGGCATCCTCAGATAGTTTGAGAATGGCACTGCTTTTTGCGGTATTCTTCACCTTTCAGAAGAGAAGATTGTAACAACAAAGCAATTATTATACAGCACAAGAGGAAATTGCTAAATTACCCTCAATCTGTCTTCCTGTTCCAGTGACTTATGCTTCAGTCTGCAGTTCTCTTACCCTCTAAAGATTTCTGTCTTGCAATCTTTCTTTCCATCTACGCTCAGCAGACAACACATTTTAGCTATTATTTAGCTCTTTTATCATACAGACACCACTTCAGCCCTTTTTCTGGCCTACTGACTGCCATGGATCAAGGCTAAAATCAAATGTTACTGCCAGGAAAAAGGCAAAAAAATTGTTTTTCCTTTCACAGTCTATAGGAGATAGTGGCAGATTACAAATTTTGCTATTTCTGTGCTCGGTGTGCAAATTCTTGGCAAACCCCAAGCTCTGAAAAGGGAGTCTTGCTCCATCTAGACTCCAAACTATTGGGACAGAAAATTCAAATTGCTAAAAGCAGTTGTGGAGGCACTGCAGTTATTAAATAATTTCTATATTCTTGGACCTTTTTAAATGATTAGAATTTATTTGCTTAAAAATACAGTGGAAATGCACTAACAACACAATGGCATGCTTTTTCTGAAGATGAGTCATGATATTATCATTTGGCAGATCACCAGTAGAATTCTTGAGCGCTCTGTGCTTTGCCAAAAGAAGAGGTGCTATTAAGGCGTTCCCATTTCATCAAAATGTGTGATATTACCTTTAAAATGTGGGATGCAGTGGCTGAGTGGCTAAGACACTGGGCTTGTCAATCAGAAAGGTCAGCAGTTCAGTGGTTTGAATCCCTAGCATTTCATAACAGAGTGAGCTCCCGTTACTTGTCCCAGCTTCTGCCAACCTAGCAGTTCAAAATCATGTCAAAATACAAGTAGAAAAATAGGGACCACCTTTGATGGGAAGGTAATAGTGTTCTGTGCACCTTTGGCACTTAGTCATGCCAGCCACATGACCACGGAGACGTCTTAAGACAGCGCTGGCTCTTCAGCTTTGAAATGGAGATGAGCACCACCTCCTAGAGTCGAGAATGACTAGCACATGTGTGCAAGGAGAACCTTTACTTTTACTGTTAAAATAATTAGTGAACGAAGAAAATACAAAAGTAAAGGTTGTCTACTTTCCCCCACCCCTTTGATAAGTTCTCTTCTTCATTTATCAGTTGCGATTCATAGGCATCATATATTCCCCTCCGCCATGCTACATACTTTTGTCTCTCTGTGCCTCTATATTCAGCAATTGGCATGATGGTGACTAGGTATAGGCTTAATAAAGTTGTCATTTCCCCCCCTCCATCAACATAAGTGATCTTGCTATACCTATAAGAGTTATTTAAAAGATTGCTTGCATTTTTTAAATTAAAAGCTAAGTGACAAAGTGTTGGCTGAAAAAAGGTATTGTTATTTTTTTTTTCTCCATCAACATAATGGTTTTTGCTTTACTTATAAAAGTTATTTAAAAGATTGCTTGCATTTTTAATTAAAAGCTAAAGGTTATGTTTGAGCTTCCCAAAGATCTTTTGTTAAAACTTACTATGTTTTACAAGTTAAACATTTCTGTAGTCAAATGTAAGCCTAAGAGAGTTAAATGCTGCTTATTTCCAGGTATCTGTGTGCAGAATTGTTGTCATGCTTCATAAATTTAATGGTGCTATTTTATTAGTAGTTTCCTTGTTCAATTTGTTTGAATGCTTTTGTTTTTTTTAACCATTCAAGAAATTGTAAGAGAGCTCTAGTTAATCTATAATAGCCAAAAAGCAGAAGCTTTCACATAGCTAATGACAACTTATCCCTTTTAATAAGACTTTGTAAGTCTGAAAGGTGTCAACCGATTCCTGATTTTCCTTTCCTTTTCTTCTTCTTCTTTGTGTATAAACAACAGGAATTAAAAATAAATATGTTCACGAAGCTTGACTTTAGTGTCTTCTTGGTGACAGGAACATTATTTTCAAATATTTCCCACTACGCTTCTGATTTAAAGATAAATGGTGAAATGTAATGTTAAACACTAAATGCAAAAAAAAAGTTATGCATCAAAAAGTTCCCTATTTTCTTTCCACAATTACTTCTGCTTTATGCTATATGTAATATTCTCCTCCCTCCCTCCCTCCCTTTCTTCCCACATGGAAAGACAAAAAAAACCTAAACAGCATTGAAAGCCTGATGAAATATATCTATTTTTTTTGAAAATCTCCTGAAAATCGTCAATGTTTTTAATTACTTTATAATATAAAATACAAAAACACAAAGCAAATAGTAGGAAAAATAGGGGAGGGAAAAAGGAAGGAAAAGGAAAAGTGTACAGAAGAAGGGAAAAAGAAAGAAAAGGCATTGACTTCCAGCTCTCTTTGATGCAGTAGACTCGTGATGGTGAACCTATGGCACCAATTGCTTGTAGTGTCATTTTTTGCCCTCTGGAGCCTTCAGGGAAGCCTCCTTAGGGCTCCTGAACGCTCCGGAGGGCTAAAACCATCCCTATGAGCAAACCAGAAGTCTGTTCCTGAACTTCCGGTTTGCCCATAGGGCCAGTTTTTTGCACTCTGGAGGCTTCCGGTTAAGCTCCTGAAGCCTCCGGAGGGCCTCTGGGGGAGGGGCTGTTTTCACCCTCCCCAGGCTCCTTGAAAGCCTTTGGTGCCTGGGGAGGGCAAAAAAAAACAGTGCCAAAAGCAGGGAGGGCTGCTGGAAACTTATGGATCTCTGAAACTTGAGGATTTAAGAGTGTGGTAGTGGCCACAGAGAAGGCCTTCCATCTTGTCCATATCCTCATCAGTTCAGACAGATGTGAGACACTTAACATGTCTTCTTCAGATGTCAGCATAGGCTGCCCCCTACATGAGGCGCCCCCTACATGAGTGACACTATATGCATAGATCCAAAATAACGACATATTATTATGATTGTTACATCCAATACGTGCTATTACATACTACTGTCCTAATCATTGCCCTAAGTTCCTAAGATGGAAACTTTGGGAACTTGATTTTTTTTAAAATTGTAATTGTTGCATTTTTCTTTTCTTTCCAGCTGGTGGTGCAGCTTCTCCGGATTATTCTGAAAAAATGAAAGAAAGGGTGGTTTCCTTTTCAGCATTTCCTTTTTCCACCCTTGCTGATTGAGTAAGATGTGAAAGAGAAGCAGAAGTATTCTTTGATCTGCTGACTCCATTTAATCGCCTTTTAAACAACACTCTTGTAAGATGGAATGAAAAGATGTGGGGAAGGGGTTCATTGAATCAGCTAGGGCAGAGGTATCAAACGCAAGGTCTGAGGGCCAGACCCAGCCCATGGGTGCTTAGATCTGGCCCGTGGGGCCACCCTGGAAACAGTGAGGGACTGGCCCGCGGTGCATCTGCCAGTGAAAATGGGTTCCTAAGCTCTGTTTCTGGCTGTGACTGCCTCCTGCAACCCTCTGCCAATAAAAACTGAGCTCGGGAGGGCTGCCCTTCCGAATTCAGTTTTCGCTGGCATAGGTTGCAGGAGGCTGTCGCACCCAGAAATGGAACTCGGGAGCCTGTTTTCACTGGCAGAGTCCTTGGGCTGCCACAGGCACCCCCTACATAAGTGACATTGAACAGACTATGTCCACCCTGGCCACACCCACCAGCCTACCAAGGTCAAATACAACCCGGATGCGGCCCTCAATGAAATCGAGTTTGACACCCCTGAGCTAGAGAGAAATCTAGGAAGCTGGATGCAAAATGTGAGCTTTTGTCCCCTTCACAGTTGTGCAGAGAAGAGGAAATGTCAGATACATATGTAATTAAAGGTACAGTGTGGTCTTCTGCTTCACTTGATCTGTTAAGGAAGCCAGATGTAGCATACAATTTCATACACAGAGTTATATTTGTCAACTTGTCAGAACTTTGTCTAGGGCTCCTTGCTTAGGGATTTGCGGAGCCAAATTTCTTTTCACGGGATAGGTGTACAAAGTATGCAAGTGTCTAATACATTCGACTTGCTTCGGATGAGGAATAAAGGGATTACAAAACAACAGCAACTTGGAGTTTGTGGCTCCAAATGTAGGCCAAAGTGGGGGAAGAGACATGAGCCCAGTACAATTTTATCACAATTGAATGTTTAGGATTTTTTTTAAAAAAGCATGCTCATACTGAAGAAATAAAAATAAGTTATAAATAAGCCTCCAATTCTTTTTAACTGACAAAAAGAACCAATACTCAGAGATGCATTCTTTTATTTCTAGTTCTGGCTTCCTGGAAAGTATCCAAAACCTAAAACAGATAGTTTTTAGTCTAATTAGCAACACAAAAAAGTATTCTTAATTATCATACCGCTTGAGGTTTTTCATATGTTCGCTACCATTTTCTTCCTGAGCATGATAGCTTTAACTATAAGAATGGCTTACGCTTACAAATGAGCATGTTGAACTCAGTGGGAATCATTTCTAAGAGAGGAATATACTTCTGTGATTCAAGATTCCTCTTAACAAAGACATTCATTGCAGTGTGAGCAACAGTGCTGTGGGTTTGCAAAAAATTTTTCCAGGAAATAACCAAACTACTTGTGCACAGTTCTGAATTGTGGGTAGATGGCTTCCTCTGTCTATCTGAACTCTCAAGGAGGAACCAGAAACAAAGGGTGGAGTCACTTGGTTTAGTTATTATTATGTTCAAATCACCTTAAGGCTGAAGAAAAGGAAGACTAATCGGAGGAGCTGTTGCCTTGTTCTTGGGACATCTTCAGGATGGATGCATGTCCCATTGGTAAGTCTTCTCTTAAAAGAAATAGAGAACTTTGGTGTTGGCTTTCTGTATATGGGGTTCCTGAGAGATCTGTCTCACAGGAGTTTCATTAGAAGAAACGAGACAACTGGGTAGAATATAAGTTTGTCCATCTGGCTTGATGGATGTTTGTTGTTGTTTTGCTCCCTTAATTTCAGCCAAGGATATGTTAAAGGGAAACAATTCCAGCTGCTATATCATTTCCTTATTTTGCATTTGTTCTCATGGATATTTGTATCACTTAATAAAACATGATCACTATTTGAGCTTAATGATTGATGGAAAGATATATAAACCTTTGCAAAAGTGAAAAAGAACTAAAGGGTCAGGTTGTTTGATACAACCTTTTAAAGCAATTGAGAGCAGAACAAGGAACAATGGGTGGAAACTAATCAAGGAGAGAAGCAACTTAGAACTAAGGAGAAATTTCCTGACAGTTAGAACAATTAATCAGTAGAACAACATGCCTCCAGAAGTTGTGGATGCCCCAAAACTGGATGTTTTTAAGAAGATGTTGGATATCCATTTGTCTGAAGTGGTGTAGGGTTTCCTGCCTAAGCATGGGGTTGGACTAGAAGACCTCCAAGGTCCCTTCCAACTCTGTTATTCTGTATTTTGCCTTTTCATTCATCTCCACTCGGGTGATATAGAAAGGAGGATTTCAGCAGGGGAGGCGTAGATGTACTTTGACTTGGCCATTAATGAAGTATCCTTGTGACTTACAGATGGGGATAGGTAGATATAATGTCTTGAAATGGAGTTATAAAGATGCTGGCCAAGAACTTAGAAAAAGATGAACTATTGGAGAAGAAATAATCAGTCCAAACTGCCAAGTGTTTTATTTCAAGCACACTCTCATAAGGGCACTGTTCAGAGATGAAGTTTTATGCCAATCATTCAGATCAGAAAATATGAAATTACAGGGGGGAAAAAACCTCTAATGAGATATCTGAAATGGCTAACTTGATCCTTTTGAGGAAGTTTTTAAAACCAAACAAGTCTACATGCAAAGACCGGAGCTAGTGCTCTCTGCCCCAAATAAAAAAAAAAAAAGGGAAAGTGCTTGTGAACTGGAGAATTATTTGATTGCTGGGTCATTCACAATCTTGATTGTCAGGAACATGGGGAATGGAAGGTTAGTCTCTCTTCTAAGGTATAAAACCTTTGGTTTATCCATCTGAGAAAGGGAATTAAAAAAACCTGACTATTCCTGTTGTATCCGCACCTCCCCTTCTCTTTTGTGTTTCGTGAATATTTGTGGTTGTCTATCACTGATGTTCTGAACAGGCCCCAGAAAAGTTCCTTCATATAGACTTCCCTAGAATATAACTGAAGGCAGGGTAGCTTCAGCCCATCTCTTCGAATGGTTAAAAGAGCCAAGGTTACTCCTACCTAGTATTCCAGTAAACACAATTGTCCCATACTCCAGCTGTTCAGGGTTTTTCTGAAACCTTCCTCTCTTTTCTAAATTGGAAATACTTTTTCCTCATCAGAATGAATTAGAATAGTTCTTTTAAAAAAAAACCGGATAATTTTGCAGCAGAGCACTAAATTATAAGCATAACTGTTAAACCAGAAGTATTTTAGTCTCACCTTTTTGTGATATTTTTTTCATTAAGAAAAAACAGTTCCTAGCAATCGTTAGACCATCGATGGGCAGAAGGTTGACAGATTCCAATAAGGGTTCTGCTGGTTTAATAATAATGAAAATAAAATGCATTTCCCCTTCTTAAATTAAATTATTAAAATACAGAAAGCTTGAGGAACAGAGGGTTTGTATATAAAAACATCTATGTATGTCCTGTGGTGCCAGTACTAAAAACAACTTTATCAACTGAAGAAATACCTGGGGGAACATTGCCCCTTACAAAAGCAAATCCAAATGAAATAGAGCTTCACTTCAGTAAGCTTCACTTGGACGACCATGTGACGGCCGTGGCCAGGGGGGCTTTCTATCAGGTTTACCTGATACGCCAGTTGTACCCCTTTCTAGATTGGGATGCCCTACGCACGGTCACTCAAGCCCTCATTATTTCCCTCCTGGACTACTGTAACGCTCTCTACATGGGGCTCCTCTTGAGGTGCACCCGGAGACTCCAGCTAGTGCAGAATGTGGCCGCGCGGGGGATTTTGGGAGTCTCTCGGTACTCCCATGTAACACCTCTCCTGTGCGAGCTGCACTGGCTGCCTGTCGTATTCCGGGTGCGCTTCAAGGTGTTAGTAACCATCTTTAAAGCGCTCCATGGCACGGGTCCTGATTACCTGAGAGACCGCCTCCTGCCACATACCTCCCTTTGACCTGTCCGCTCCCACAGAGAGGGCCTCCTAGGGGTGCAGTCAGCTGGTCAATGCTGGCTGGCGACTCCCAGGGGAAGGGCCTTCTCTGTGGCGGGCCCGGCCCTCTGGAACGACCTGCCCCCCGATATCCATACCATCACGGACCTACGCCTCTTCTATTGGATGTTAAAAGCACATTTCTTTCATCTAGCCGGCCTGACATAGACTAAGGGTATCATTTTAAATATTGATATTTACCGGTTGTAACTTTTATATCATCTAAATTTTAGCACAGATCTAATAATTTAATTGTATTTTATATTTTGTATGTGTTGTTGGGTTTTTATCTCCCTGAGTCCCCCCCAGGGAAAATAGGGTGGTATATAAATCGAATAAAATGAAAATGAAAATGAATGTTCTAAATTAGGGGTGGGTTCTGGAAGTCACTACTGCTGGTTCAATCATCACTGTGCTGCATGTTTGTGCTTTGTGCATGAACACTTGATGTGTGCTGCGCATGCATGCACAGTACAATAAAAATTGTTCTGCAGATGCGTAGAAGCAAAAAACAACATAGTGGCAGGCCTGGGTCCCTGCTGGTTCCAGCAACACAGGCTGCCAAACTACTACCGGTTTGGTCGAACCAGTCCGAACTGGTAGGAACCCACCAAGCATCTTTCCAAAGTGACTTCATGAAGTGCCTTGATGTCCCAAATTTCAAGACACAGCTTACTATCTCTAACAGAATCAAACATTTCATTTATGACCTGCTTTTTACAGAGAAAAAAACCCATCTTGCCTGAGAAACATATCCTTCTCCCCGCTTGAATGTGACCAGGGACATTTTTTCAATCAAGAGATTCTTCCGCCTTTCACATGAAAAGACATTTTTTAATGATGGCAAAAGCTTTAAGCCAAGACTGTCAAACTCCCACCCATGGGCCAAATGTGTCATGTGTGACCATGCCCACACCCAGTTTAGCAAAGGGGGAAAAAGTCCCAATGCATCATGTGATGCTGCCATGACGACGTGAGTTTGACTCCCCTGCTTTAAGCAAAGACAACGGAAGGCCTTATTTCCATGCTAAAATGTAGTTTCATCCTATCTCTGATTTTAGATAAAAATAAGCTAGTCCCCACTATGGCTGGTCCATATCCAGATGTTCCCAGCATCCCTAGCCAGCAACACTATCTGGACATTACAAAGCAAAATAGAAGAAATGTAATATGCAGTAATTTATAGGATCATATTTTCTTTCTTGTAAACAGCTTAAGCAGCTCAGATTTAGATTCCAATAAATTCCAATAAGAAGAGATTGAGAAAATTTCTGAAAGTATAAAACAGTCGATGCTCAGAATCTGCATCCACTGGAATGAAGCAGCAGATCAAGTGAGATTGGGCTTGGCTCGCAGCTTGGAGGAAGTAGAGTGTCTCACTTTTGTCAATACATGAGGCAAAACAGCACATTAAGGTGGCTTCACCGTAATCTCCACAGATTTTTTCTTTAATTTCCTGCCTGCTCCCAAAGTCACTCTACTATGTCTGGTTCCATTTCAGTGCCACATACAATGTGCTAGTTGGTGGAAACTTGGCCCATGCAGTGCCACATATATTCACATTTTATTCCGACAACTTTCCCATTTGAATTATTTGCAGCTGTTTTCATAAGGATGTTGTCTATCCCCCCGCCCCCATAATTTAAAAGTATTTCTATGTGACCTTTATGCCTGCTCTGTTACATACAAATCAGCCAACTTTATACAGTATGTATTGAAACCTGACATATATTTTAAGCTTTCTAGGACATCTATTGATTTTATGTACCGTTTTGGAATATATTCTAGATGTTGTAAACCTCTCTATCTGGAGGTGATCGAAAATTGCTTTTATTACAGTCTTTTATGTCACAGTATGTAATGGTATATGAGAGTGACCTTGAGAGACGAGAATGGCAATCGGAACAGTCAGATAAAGGGAAGTTTAGCTGATAGCAGAAAAGTGGATGGAACAAACATCTCAGAAGGGGCTGTCCTTAATTTCTTGGGCTGTAAAGGTAACAGGAGAAAGACATAATCTCAAACTTGCAAATTTCTGTTAATGTAACCAGTAGACCTGTAATTAATGTAGCCTTAATAAAACAGAACTAGTTCTTCTCGATGTGCTTCTTGTCAGGATTTCTTTGCATGGCTGATACAGTGATTTTCTATTAAGCAGTGTTTCTCAACCTTGTCAACATGAAGATATCTCGACTTCAACTCCCAGAATTCAACAAGCCAGCAATTGCTGGCTGGGGAATTCTGGGAGTTGAAGTTCAGACATCTTCAAGTTGACAAGGTTGGGAAACCCTATATTAGTGCATTCTGATATTTCTCTGTGAAAGAGAACTATGGTTATTTTATTTTTTTACATCTTTTGCTCTTTTGAGTTCTATTGGAAAAGAAGTTCCATCCATAGCATTTCTTCAGGGGTTCTTTATGCTCCCCAAAGAGTTTTGTCACATAAGACTGGAAACAGGACATTGTGGCAAGTTCTTAAAGAGATGAGAGTACCAGGCCATCTTATTTGTCTCTTGAGAAACCTATATGCAGGTCAAGAAGCAACAGTGAGAAACTGGACACGGAACCACTGGTGGTTTCAAAATTGGGAAATGTGTCTGGCAAGGCTGTATACTGTCACCCTGCCTATTTAACTTATAGGTAGAGCACATCACGAGAAAGACGGAGCTAGATGAATGAAAGGTTGGAATTAAGATTGCTGGGAGAAATATCAACAACCTCAGACAGGCAGATGATACCACTAACAGCAGAAAGTGACAAGGAACTGAAGAGCCTCTTGATGTGGGCGAAGGAGGAGAGTGCAAAAGTTGGCTTGAAACTCAACATTAAGAAAACTTAAGATCATGGCATCTGGCCCTCTCAATTTCTGGCAAATAGATGGGGAAGAAATGGAGATAGTGACAGATTCTATTTTCCTGGGCTCGAAGATCACCGCAGATATAGACTGCAGCCAAGAAATTAAAAGATGCTTGCTTCTGGGGAGGAAAGCTATGGCAAATCTAGACAGCATGCTAAAAAGCAGAGACATCACCCTGCCAACAAAAGTGTGCATAGTCAAGGCTATGATTTTCTCAGTTGCAATGTATGGCTGTGAAAGTTGGACCAGGCTGAGCGCCAAAGAATTGAGGCTTTTGAACTATGGTGCTGGAGAAGACTCCTGCGAGTCCCTTGGACTACATGGCCATCAAACCGGTCAGTCCTAGAGGAGATCGACCCTGACTGCTCTTTCGAAGGCCAGATCCTGAAGATGAAACTCAAAGACTTTGGCCACCTAATGAGAAAGAAGGACTCACTGGAGAAGAGCCTAATGCTGGGAAAGTTTGAGGGCAAAAGAAGAAGGGGATGACAGAGAATGAGGTGTCTGGATGAAGTCACTGAAGCAGTAGGCGTGAACTTAAATGGACTCCAGAGGACAGGAAGGCCTGGAGGAACATTCTCCAGGGATGTCACAATAGGTCAGACACAACTTCGCAGCTAACAACAACACCATTATTTATATTGACCAGTCAACTGGTGCTTTATCAGAACAAATCCAATTTAGCTATGGCCAGATTATTTATTTATTTATTTATTTGTAAAATTTAGTAGGTGTCCATC
Organism: Rhabdophis nuchalis; assembly: GCA_039707465.1. Classification (NCBI taxonomy): domain Eukaryota; kingdom Metazoa; phylum Chordata; class Lepidosauria; order Squamata; family Natricidae; genus Rhabdophis; species Rhabdophis nuchalis. The sequence goes on along the minus strand of CM077648.1, from coordinate 94,080,938 downwards.
CAACTCCATGGTAACTCTTATCTCAGAGTTCATCTCATCCAGAACTAAGAATTTTAAATGTCCAGTGGTAGCTCTCCAGGTTTTTGGCAAATATATTTCTTATCATCTATTATCCTATGCTTTTAAGTGAAAATGCTTTTGATTCACTGTATGTATAGACCAACAGGAGGCAGATATTATGTGATTGGTTTCCCTAAATTATCCAATACAGCTAGCCAGATATTGTTTTGCAATGTAATATAACATCTGTATCGCTGTGCCCTGAAAACTCAAGGGAGTAGCTTTTCATTTGCAAAATACCTGATTTGTAATTGAGCTTTTCCTCCTGTTAAATATTGTGGTGTCTGTGTGCAGGTCAGGAGGTCCTTTTCTATTTGGTGGACAAAAGATACAGTCAACTCATTTGGAAAGTACATCTTTTAAAGTGCGCTATAAATACATTGCTCATAAATACTTAGCAAAGAATGTGCAGTGTGTGGCAAGTGGTTACTTTTATATGGTGTAAAGTTTCTGCCTTTTTAATCTGTGCATCTGGAATACATTGCTACTCTACTCATAGTGCTACCATATGAACTATGGTGACTGTAATTCAATGAGAAACATCTCTTCCTCTTTTTTTTTGCAACTATCATTAGTAACTCCCTGTCCAGAACTCTCAGTAATTGGTTCCACCGTTAAATTTCTCTTACTGTCACAAAGTGATTTTTTTTTGCCCAACACGCAGTTAGCTTCTTTTAAACTGAGTTCATGGAAATGTAGTTCTGTTCATACAATCTAAAATTCTATTTCTCTTCTTTGCAGCCATACCACACTTCTTACTAACATTCACTTGGCTATCAATTAATGTTTCAAGATCTTTTTCACAAACACAATCACCAAACCCTGCTTGAGAGTTGAATTTCTACTTCCTAAGTAAAGAACAGATCTACGTGCAACTTTCCCATTGTGGGAATTATTACCCATTCCTCAATTTTCAAAAACGCTTTGAAATATCCCAACCTTTGCTGTATTTCTGAATGAAGCCAGGGTTGCTCCTGATTTGATCTTCAGGGAAGGCAGGGGCCACCATGAACAAACACCATTCTGAGGTCATCCATGGCTTCACTTCATGTAAAGTCGAAACCCATAAAATTTCCAGTCAAAACAAAAATAAGATGGTTCTAGACAGAGAAGGTAGTCCTGTTTGTATTTTAAGAACTGGACATTTAAGTCTTTAGAGGTCAAAGCCAGAACATTGAATTGCATTTGGAGGCTTTCTGGGAACCAGTAGAGCGGCCACATTAATGGCCATCTGTAATAAATTTTGCTGATTGCTGCTTCCAATTAGTCATCAAACGTAGCTTCATGTATAGCATGTTGCCATATATATATATATATGAGGGACAAGGGTGGCTCAGTGGCTAAGGCCAGCAGTTCAGCAGTTTGAATCCCTAGCACCACATAATGGAGTGAACTCCCGTTACTCGTCCCAGCTTCTGCCAATCTAGCAGTTCGAAACCACAGAGACGTCTTCGGCCAACGCTGGCTGTTCAGCTTTGAAACAGAGATGAGCACCGCCTCCTAGAGTCTGAAATGGCTAGAACATACATGCATACATACATAGCAGGAGCAGGTTTTGGCAGGCACTATTGCCAAACGCACTTGATGTGTTTGCTCAGTGCAATAAAAATTGTTTTGTGCATGTGCAGAAGCGATAAACAAGATGGTGGCACCTATGGCACCATGTGGAGAACTGGTTGAGGGGAATGGCAGGCTTGGGTATATATGTATACTTGTTTGTGGCATAGATAGATAGATAGATAGATAGATAGATAGATAGATAGATAGATAGATAGATAGATAGATAGATAGATAGATAGATAGATGGATATGGATATGGATATGGATATGGATATGGATATGGATATATGCCACAAGCAAGTACAGTGGTACCTCAGTTCACGAACGCCTCTGTTCACGACCAATTCGGTTTACGAACAGAAATTTTCCTCAAAATATGCTCCGGTGCACGAACTCTGCTTCGGTTCACGAACAGGAACCACGGCCATTTTTAATGTATTCCTGGCTGTCACATGGTTGTGACTTCCTGTAGGAAGATCGTAGAGAGAAGAAAATACAGAAAAAAGCCCCAGCACGCACACTGTGAGTACTTTCAGTGACTTTTTTTTAATTTTTGTTATGCTTTTAGCATATGGAAAACTGTGCCTCGGTTCACGACCAATTCGGTTCGCGACCAGAGTCATTTCACGAATTAAGTTCGTGAACCGAGGTGCCACTGTATACATATGCCATTATAAATCAATTTTGCAAATTCTTGGCTTGTTTAATTTAATTCTGATTCCTCTGTTTCATTTCTATCACTAAAAATTCCCAGAATGTGTAATAAGGTTGTTAAGTTGAAAATCAATTAAGTTAATGAAACACCTGTTAGAGTAGGCAATAGACATGTTATGTAGTCCTGAAACAGAAACTGAAGTATCAATACAGTTGTCACCAGATAACTTCCTTGGAGAGAGTTTCCCATTTTCAGGGCATCATCCTGGAGACAATCCTAGCGTGTTAAGGGTTAGAAGGGGTAGATAGACTCCTTCTAATAAAAAGACAACATGAAGATACTTTTCCAAAGACTGAAACCAGCAATATTGAAGGAAGTATACAATACTGTAAATAGTATACATGGACTGCAAGGCGATCAAGCTGGTCAGTCCTAGAGGAGAGCAACCCTGACTGCTCTTTAGAAGGCCAGATCCTGATGATGAAACTCAAATACTTTGGCCACCTAATGAGAAGAAAAGACTCACTGGAGAAGAGTCTCATGCTGGGAAAGATTGAGGGCAAAACAAGAAAGGGACAACAGAGAATGAGGTGGCTGGATGGAGTCACCGAAGAAGTAGGCCTGAGCTTAAATGGTAGAGGTAAGAGGATGGTAGAGGACAGGAAGGCCTGGAGGAACGTTGCCCATGGGGTTGCAATGGGCCGGACACAACTTCGCAACTAAAAACAACAACATACATGAAACAAATAAACATTAGCAAGAGGATGCAGAAAGAACTATTTCTTTCTAGCTCCCAAGTCACCTAGGGCTCTGCACATCAGCATCAATATATTGAATCTGGCTCACTAGTATACAGGTAGGAGACCATGGTCTTTCAGGGCTGGAGCTACAAGATTCTTGATAGATGTTTGTAGCAACCTATTGTAATGTTTGCATTATTTAAACCACTCCTCTTTTTTAAAGGAAGAGCCCCTTTTCTGCTGTGGCACCCATCCTCTGGAACATCATCCCCTGACAAATAAGACTTGCCCCTTCTTTTGTTGCAGGGCACTAAAGCCCTGGCTTTGCCATCAAGCCTAATATGCTGATGCCATAATTGAGTGCATGACATGGCTGGTATGAGTGACTGTGAGTTATCTCAGCCATTATTCCTATGTTATTTTTGTGGCTTTAAACTCGGGATATTTGTATTGTTTATTGTTTATTTTGTTCTAAATGGACAATCACTTAAACATAAGTCAGCAGTATGTGCAGCTGCCAAAAAAGCCAACATGGTCCTAGGCAGTGTTAACAGAGGGATAGGATCAAGATCACATGAAGTGTTAATACCACTTCATAATGCCTTGATAAGGCCACACTTGGAATATTGTCTCCAGTTTTGTTGCCATAATATACAAAAGGTTTGGTGCTCTAGAAAGAGTTCAGAGAAGGCCGACAAAGATGATTAGGGAACTGGAGCAGTGGTGAAATTCAATTTTTTTTACTACCGGTTCTGTGGGCGTGGCTTGGTGGGCGTGGTGTGGCTTGGTGGGTGTAGCTCGGTGGGCATGGCAGGGGAAGGATACTGGAAAATCTCCATTCCCTCCCCACTCTGGAGCCAGCCAGAGGTGGCATTTGCTGGTTCTCTGAACTACTCAAAATTTCCAGTACCAGTTCTCCAGAACCTGTCAGGACCTACTGGATTTCACCCCCGAAATGGAGGATAAAATATACAAAGAAGGTTGCTAGAACTGGATATATCTAGTTTAGAAAAGAAGGACTAGAGGGTGACATGATAGCAGTGTTCCAATACCTAAGATACTGTCACAAAGAAGAGAGGGTTCAACCTTTTTTCCAAAGCAGGAAAAAACCATTGCTTAGTTTCTACCCATTGCTTCTTGTCTTGAGGACAGGACAAGAAGCAATGGGTAGAAACTAATCAAGGAGAGAAGCAACCTAGAACAAAGGAGAAATTTAGTTCTGACAGAACAATTGAACAGTGGAATGACTTGCCTCCAGAATCCATGGGTACTACAACTCTGGAGGTCTTTAAGAAAAGAGTGGGCAATCATTTGTCTGAAATGATGTAGGGTTTCCTGCTTGAGATGGAGGTTGGACTGGAAGACCTCCAAAGTCCCTCCCAACTCTGTTATTCTGCTATTTTAATTGTGCGCCACCCAGAGTTATGTATATGAAATAGGCAGGCTGCCCATTTACTAAATAAATATCTACTGTTATTTTTAAAATACAGAGACTTTAAATGAGCCAATAACATTTCCAAATCTTTCTCTTTAACATTTATTCTCCCTGGGGCTGGAGAATTGTAGCTCATATGTATAGCTGGCGGTAAATTTGTAATGTAATACTTAGTTCCCAATGTGGCCAGATGAAAAGAGGACAAATATTTCAGTGCCTTCAATAGTTATACTATTGACAATATGCGGCAGACAATAGTTACACTATCGAAGAGGAAAAGTTAGCAGCTGTAGCTATGCATAAAATGTTCTTCTCAGCTGTTGAAAGAATTCTGTTCCTTTTTTTGCATCTTGTTCTGCATTTTAGTTTCACTAAAATTTGCATTCACAGAACTTGTGTTTCTCTTGAAAAAGAAGACCAGCAATGTCCAAAAGACTTACTCTATGTGTATAGGATTCCAGGCTCAGATTTGCTTTCAGAATAAACTTTTTTTTTAGATGGGGGAGGGGGGGATTTGCCAGTTGAAAGAATGGTTAAATTCTTTATCAGTTGGACTAAACAGTCTGTGGTTAGAATCCATGTACTAGATAGAAGGTTTTGCCAGTTTCACTGGCTTGGGGATGCTAATATTTTACCTTTATTCATTATTAGCCTTTCTACTTTGGGGTGGTTGGTTTTTTTGCAAACACTCTGGTTTGGTCTTCCCAGATTAAAGGCTCACCTAGGAAACCTTGCAACCGTACCTTTAATGTACATTTTTTCTGTGACCCTTGCATCTACTGTGTAGAACAGGGCTCGGCAATCTTCAACACTCAAAGAGCCACAAAGGTCCTAACCAGAAGCCCCCTGTTCAGTTCTGGAGCGGACCAGAAGTCCGGTTTCCCTACCATAAAGTTTCCTCCTAGCGCAACATCCTTTTTCCTCTACCTGTCCTAACCAAAAGCCCTATCAATTGTGGAGCTGACCAAAAAATCTGCCCCTTGCCATAGAGTCTCCTCTTGGTCTGCCCTGCTTCCCCCCCTTCACCAATCGGAAGCTCCTGTCAAAATTGAGGTGCCGACCGAGAGCCACAGCAGAGTGATGAAAGAGCCACTCCAGAGCTGTGGGTGGCTGACCCCTGGTGTAGAACATTGCTCAGAGGAAATGTATGAAAACAACTGCTTATAGAGCAAGTTGAAAATGCACAAATGGGTACATTCCAGATCTGGAGCACTTTTAATAAAATATATAGAAAATCTCAAGCTTGGAAAAATACTCTGTCCTAGCCAGTTTCTTAAATGTCACTTCTACATTGGCTAAGGAGAAAGAATCTTAGACTTCCAGTGGAAAAAATAATAGACTGAAGACAAAAAGCAAACCAGTGACTGCAATAAAGAGCCAGTGAGTAGACTGGTTCTTCAGAATCTTTCTGGACAAGGAGGGGATAGAAGATTGTTCACAAGTGCTCAGACACAGTCACTCCCAATGAGGAGACCACAAGGCAGAAATCTGTGGGTTTTGAGCACTGGGGCATGATGGGAATAACCATTTCACAACCACGGTTGATGCTTTTTAAAAGTAACCAAGTTTGCAAACTTTTTTTTTTCTAATTATGTTTGATAATTGCTTGCTCACTATTTTTAATCTATTAAAAACCTTTGAATTAACTAATGTCAAAAATGCAGGTGAGTTTGACGTCAATCTTTGGTGAAATGAAATCAAAGCTGAAGAACTGTAAATAGATGAAATAAATATCAAAAAGCTAAAGAAGACTTTGATTTCTTTCTGTTATGTTTAGTGATACCTCACTAAAGAAGCACATTCAAATGCTAGTCTGGATGAGTTCTTAGGTACTATTATAGGTGAAACCCAAAGGCTGACTTTCTCACCTTACTCAGAAACATCTTGACAAAAATTAACAAGATTTGCTACATTTTTCAATCTTTGAGGAATTTACAATAATCTCAGTGGTGCCCTTCTGAATATTATCCCTCTAAGAGGAGTTAGGATGATGAATAGTAATTGGTCCCAGCAATCCAGTTGACTAGGTGGGTGGCAGAATTTTCATACAGGTCTTCTAGTTTCTTGCCTGGTGCTGCAATAGCTTTGCACCACTGGCACTCATTGTTTACATTCTGTGTCTGAGTAAAAACATTCATATTTCCAAGTGTTAAATCAGCTTTGCAAACTTTTTGTATAGCAACAGTGCTTAGACTTATTTTACTGCTCCATAGAGCTGTACAGCACTCTCTGAGTAGTTTACAAATGTCAGTATATTGCCCCCAGCAATATGAGCTCACATTTTACTGTTGAATCTGTTGAGTACTGTTGAAGTCTGAGACAATCTCAAGCCCCATTCGGATTGAACTCCTGACTATGGGCAGAATTAGCTTGCAATACTGCATTCTAACCAGTGCGCCACCACGGTTCCTGTATCTTTTATCCTGCTGTATCTTTTGTTGACTCCATTGTTCATCCCAGCTGTAGCTAAAACATTATATTTCTGCATTACCAGATGAGTGCACTACATATGGTTAGTAGTGTACTATCAGGAAGTGACATAGTAAGTTGAGGCAATCATTAGGCAATGAATTATCTCTGAATGGCAATGAAAAATATGAGACTTTAAATGTTTCCTGTTCTAGAACAGATATTGTGCAATCTATGAGTGTATTTGGAACATATTTTTGTTCAGAAATCGTTCTGCTACATTAAATGGAAAAACACAAACTTGGAAAGTTTTTTTTTAAAAAGATGTCATGCATCAATAGCCTTCCCCAGTGACAAAAGTTCATTCAAAAAACCTAGTCATTCTTCTATGTTGATAGAAGTCTTTAAAACCCTGAAAGTCTTTAAAAAGATGTTAGATAGCCATTTGTCTGAAATGGTATAAGGTTCCTGCCCACGCAGGGGGTTGGACTAGAAGATCTACAAGGTCCCTTCCAACTCTGCTATTGTATTGTATTGTATATCACCATTTCTGTCAGGCTTCACATCAGGGCTCTGAAAAATAATTACACATCCTCCTTCCTCTTTTTTTCCTTTTAAAAATTTAGTCAAGGAAAAAATGGGCATATTGAATGGGATTCTTGTTCCTCTCCCTCCTTTTTCCTATCCAAATTTCACCTTGGGTCTAGGTCAGGGATCTGCAAAGTCGGCTCCTTTAAGACTGGTGGACTTAAACTCCCAGAGTTCCCCAGCCAGCATAGCTGGCTGGGGAACTCTGGGAGTTGAAGTCCACCAGCCTTAAAAGAGCCGACTTTGCAGACCCCTGGTCTAGGAGGTGGCTTCCCTTTTTCTGACCATATTTAGCAATAATCTGCATGTGAAATACAGAGACAGAGTTCCCAGGACCAATGGATTAAACTTCCTTTTTTCTACCCTGACAGAAGAAAATGAGACAAAACTAAAATGATCTGCTACTAAATTACTGAGTGTGCTTGCAATGAATATTTGTTCCAATGTAGCAGAGACCAATCAAATAAACCAACGTGGGTGCGATTTAAAATGTCCTAATAATTACAATAACCACTGTGAGTTAAATTTGCAGAACTCCTATTGGAAATGAACCATCTCATTTTCTCTAATGGAAGAACTAATCCTGACCCCTGCTAAACATTAATTTCTCCAAACTAACTAAGGTCCATTCTGAATGTCAGTATTTAGCTAAAGGAAAACACAGCCTTCGTGGAGAGAGCTGACATTTACATTTGTGTGATAAGTTTCTGTGATACCTTTATTCTCTATTAGAGTGAACGCCTCATAAATGGTACAATTTATACATCAAATAAATACATTTATTTGCAGTTACAATAGCTGTTTCTCATTAATAGACAAATATTTGCTAAGCATTCATGATTTAACTGTAGCATTATCCTCCACCGCCACCCTGCCGCTTTGCTACGTCTGCTTCTTTAGTAAACCATTTTGTGGCTTTTATCTCTGACATCAGCCACCCCTTTCCTGAGAACTAAACAGAAACTCTGCACAGCGTAGAGTAAGATTTATGGACAGCTTCTGATAAGGCCTCCATTTCTTTCAAAATCTTCTACCATCTTAATCTCCCCTCAAGTGGGGAGGAAGATCTATGTAGATAAGGATATTACAACAGGTTAGATTGCAGAGAGACTCAATGAATTCTTTGCTTCAGTATTCACTGAAGAAGACAGAGATCACGTGCCCAAAACAGAGCCTATCTTTGTAGGGAGGGAAACTGAGGAATTAACCCAGATAGAAATAACCAGGGAGGAGGTCCTTGCATGTCTTGTTAAACTAAACACTAACAAATCACCAGGACCAGATGGCATCCATCCACGAGTTCTCAAGGAACAAAGATGAAATTGCTGATGTCCTTGCCAAAATATATAATCTTTCCCTCAAATCAGGCCTTGTGTCGGATGACTGGAAGGTAGCGAATATAACACCTATCTTCAAAAAAGGATCCTGAGGTGATCCAGGAAATTACCGACTGGTCAGCTTGACAAGTGTCCCAGGTAAAGTGATGGAAACCATCTTAAAGGATAAAATTAATAGGCACGTAGAAGAGAAGGCACTGCTGAAGGAGAGCCAACATGGCTTTTGCAAGGGCAAATCATGCCTCACTAATTTGCTGGAATTTTTTGAGAGTGTCAACAAGCACGTGGACAAGGGAGATCCAGTTGACATTGTTTATCTGGACTTTCAGAAGGCCTTTGACAAGGTCCCACACCAAAGGCTCTTAAATAAACTTGCCAGTCATGGAATAAAGGGACAGGCCTTGTCCTGGATTAGCAACTGGCTAAGGGACAGGAAACAGAGAGTAGCATTAAATGGACACTTCTCCAAGTGGAGGGAGGTAAAGAGTGGGGTGCCCCAAGGTTCAGTACTGGGACCCCTGCTCTTCAACCTTTTCATAAATGATCTAAAAGTAGGAGTAAACAGCAAGGTAGCCAAATTCGCCGACGACACTAAATTATACAGGGTAGTAAAAACTGAGAGAATGTGAGGAGCTCCAGAGGGATCTCTTGACACTGGGTGAGTGGGCAACCCAGTGGCAAATGAGCATCAACATTAGTAAGTGCAGAGTGATGCAGGTTGGGGCAAAAAAACCCAACTACATCTATAAACTGATGGGGTATGAACTCCTTGCAACTAACCAGGAAAGGGACCTTGGTGTCCTGGTGGACAGCTCAATGAAGGTGTCAACCCAGTGTGCCGCAGCAGTGAAAAAAGCAAACTCATTGCTAGGGATAATTAGGAAGGGTATAGAAAATAAGTCAGCAAGTGTTATTCTGCCTCTTTATAAATCTATGGTGAGGCCCCATCTGGAATATTGTGTACAGGTCTGGTCACCATAACTTCAGAAGGATATTATGGAAATGGAAAAGGTGCAGAGGAGGGCAACCAGAATGATTAGGGGTCTGGAACACCTTCCTTACCATCTGAGGCTGCAACGGCTGGGCCTCTTCACTCTAGAACGACGGCACCTGAGAGGTGACCTGATTGAAGTCTATAAAATAATGCATGGGGTGGACAAAGTAGAAAAGGAACAACTGTTTTCCCTATCGCACAACACTAAAACTAGCGGGCACTCCATGAAACTTTTGATAACTAGACCTCAAACAAATAAGAGGAAGTATTTTTTCACCCAGAGGATCACTGGTCTATGGAACTCCCTGCCAGAAGAAGTGGTGACAGCTATCAGCCTCGACATCTTTAAGAAAGGATTAGACAAGTTCATGGAGAACAAGGGTATCAATGGCTATCATGATGGATGCCTAAGGACACCCTCCGGGTTGGAGAGATAGGCAGGATATCTCTCAATGCAATTTGCAGGGAATCATAAGCAGGTGAATACATCTGCTTGGGAATACCCTGAAGCAAATGGTGAGCCACTGTGTGAGACAGAATGCTGGACTGGGTGGGCTGTGGCCTGTTCCAGCAAGGCTATTCTTATGTTCTTATGTAGGTATATTTATGTATTTATATGTGTCTATGTATTTATATATTTATATTTATATAATATAATTATGATCATGTACTCTAACGCAGACCTTATGCTACTGCGAGAGTCCCCGCTCTCGCAGGTTTGGCCCTCCTCGTTAACGAGGGCCCGCCTTGAGGAGGGATTTATCAATCCGGAGAGGTGGGCGAAGCGCGGCCTCAGGGGTTTTTTAGTTAGAAAACTGTTGTGTATTTTAGGGGGTACCAGGGAGGGGGGAGGGTGTAGACAGGTTGAGACGGGCCGAGCCAGCAGACTACGGAAGGAGGCGGATGGATCCGCTAAGAGGGGGGATACACAGGTCGTTTCCATAGAGGGCTTTCCCATCGAGAGGCTGATGGGGAGAGGCAGATCCGAGGGGAGTCATATTCCATCCTCCCGGTTGGGGGCACAGAACCGTTGGCTACAAACGGTGAAGTGCCACAACCCCCGCAGACTAGGTGGTCAGGGTGTACAGAGCCAGGGCCTGCGGCTGATGTTTTGCAACGCCAGGTCCGTTGTCAACAAAGCCCCCCTCATCCATGACCTTGTGTCAGAGGGGGAGCCGGACCTGGCAGGAATTGCGGAGACCTGGTTGGGCCACGAGGGGGGACTTCCCCTCGTTGAAATGTGCCCACCAGGTTACCGCGCTTTTCAACAGCCCCGGGCCCTAGGCAGGGGTGGTGGGGTGGCGGTCATAGTAAAGGAAGGTCTTGAGCCGAGAGAGACCATTGTGCCACAGACCACCGGTTGTGAGTCCCTCTACGTGAAATGGGGCCTAGGGAGGCAGTTGGGCTTGCTGGTTGTATACCTGGCTCCCCGCTATGTAGCAGCAGCCCTGCCCGAGCTCCTGGAGGTGATCGCTACGGTGGCAGTTGAGACCCCCAGACTTTTAGTCATGGGGGACTTTAATCTGCCATCGGTGGGCGAATCATCCGTGGTAGCTCGGGAGTTCATGGCTTCCATGACGGCCATGGACCTGACCCAATTAATTCAAGGCCCCACCCACGAGGGTGGACATACACCGGATCTCATCTTTGTCTCTGGCCAATGGAAGAGTGATCTGGGTATAGGGGATATAGCCATCACACCCTTGTCATGGTCAGACCACTCACTTCTCCGGCTCGACTTTCCGACCGCTACTCCCCTCCGCGGGGAGGCGGAACCTGAATCACCAATTTGGTTCTGCCCCAGGCGCTTGATGGACCCTGATGGGTTCCAGGCGGCGCTTGGGCCACTTCCTGTGCCCCTGACCTGCGCCCCGATGGAGGACCTCGTGGCCGCATGGAATACTGCGACCACGGGAGCCTTGGATCGGGTCGCGCCCTTGCGGCCTCTCTTGCGGCGGCGAGCCACCCTGGCTCCTTGGTTCACCGAGGAGCTGAGGGTGATGAAACGCCACAAGAGACGCCTAGAGAGAAGATGGAGGTCTAGCCGATCTGAATCTGACCGGACACAGGTAAGAGCCCATTTACGGACTTACATTGTGGCGCTGAGAGTGGCCAAACGCCACCATTGTGCCACTCTCATAGCATCCGCAGATAACCGCCCTGCCGCCCTGTTTAGGGTGACCCGCTCCCTCCTTCAACAGAGGGTGCGGGAAGCCCCCTTACAGGGCAGAGCAGAGGAATTTGTGTCTTATCTGCAGGAGAAAATCGCTCAGATACAGAACGAGCTAACCCCCATTAATGGCCCAGTGGAATGCCACGAGGCGGATCTTGTTTGGGAGGAGTTTGACTCCGTTACTTCCGATGATATGGACAGGCTTCGTGGGCGACTGCGAGCCACCACATGTTTACTGGACCCGTGCCCCTCCTGGCTTGTACTGGCATCCTGGGAGGTGACACGAGGCTGGCTCCAAGAGGTCGTCAACGCATCCTTGAGTGAGGGTTCCTTGCCTGCTTCCCTAAAAGAGGCCATGGTGAGACCCCTCCTCAAGAAGCCCTCTTTGGATCCAGCTCTATTATCTAACTATCGTCCAGTCTCCAACCTTCCCTTTTTGGCGAAGGTTGTTGAGAGTGTGGTGGCACAACAGTTTCCCCGTCACCTGGAGGAAGTTGATTATCTAGACCCGTGCCAGTCCGGCTTTCGGCCCGGGCATAGCACCGAGACGGCATTGGTCGCGTTGGTGGATGATCTCTGGAGGGCCAGAGATGGGGGTTGTTCCTCCATCCTGGTTCTATTAGACCTCTCGGCGGCTTTCGATACCATCGACCATGGTATCTTATTACATCGGCTGGGGGAGTTGGGGGGGGGGAGGCACCGTTTTACGGTGGTTCTCCTCCTACCTCTCTGGCCGATCGCAATTTGTGTTGACGGGAGAGCAGAGGTTGACCTCGAGACCCCTCACATGTGGGGTGCCTCAGGGGTCGGTCCTCTCGCCTCTCCTGTTCAACACATATATGAAGCCGCTGGGCGAGATCATCCGTGGCTTTGGGGTAGAGTATCATCTCTACGCTGATGATACTCAGCTGTATATATCTACCCCAAACCACCCCAATGATGCCGTAGCGGTGATGCGCCAGTGCCTGGAAGCCGTGCGGATCTGGATGGGAAGTAACGGACTCAGGCTCAACCCGACCAAGACCGAGTGGCTGTGGTTTCCGGCTGCCCGATTCAACCAGTTGATGCCATCTCTGGCCATAGGGGGCGAACATCTTGCCCCTGTGGATGGGGCGCGCAACTTGGGTGAACTCCTGGATACCCGGCTGTCCATGGAAGAGCAAGTGACAGCCGTGGCCAGGAGGGCGTTTTACCAGGTTCGCCTGGTACGCCAGTTGCGCCCCCTATTGTATCGGGACGCCCTTTGCACAGTCACTCATGCTCTCGTGACATCCCGACTGGACTATTGTAACTCTCTCTACATGGGGCTCCCCTTGAGGTGCACCCGGAGGCTTCAGTTGGTCCAGAACGCAGCCGCGCGAGCAATAATGGGAACCTCTAGGTTTACCCACGTAACACCGCTCTTGCGCGAGCTGCACTGGCTACCTGTCGTCTTTCGGGTGCGCTTCAAGGTGTTAGTCATCATCTTCAAAGCGCTCCATGGCTCGGGACCTAGCTATCTGCGGGATCGGATCCTGCCCCATACATCCTCACGGCCGATTCGCTCCCACAGAGAGGGACTTCTCCGGGTGCCGTCCACTAGACTCTGTCAGCGGGCGACGCCCAGGGGAAGGGCCTTCTCTGTGGCGGGCCCAGCCCTCTGGAACGACCTTCCCCCCGACATTAGGACAACTATGGACCTCCGCTCCTTCCGTTTAAAATTAAAGACACATCTTTTTCGCCTGGCCGGCCTTGGGTAGTCTCTTTTAAGGTTAGGGGTTTTAGGGGTAGTTTTAGTTTATGGGTTTTTAGCGCAGGATTAATTTAATTCATTTTTAATTTTGTATTCTGTCTGTGGTTTTAACTGTATTTTTAATTGCCTGTGCCCCGCCCCGAGTCCCTTTGGGGAGAGAGAGCGGGATATAAAATTAAAAATTATTATTATTATTGTTAGGTGTCTTGGTATAAATTTAGGCTTTATGCTCTCATTGTAATTGTATATATACTGTCCCAACAAAATAGTTGCCCAATTTGAACCACTTTCAGGATATACATGGAAATGATGCTAAGGAATTACTCATTCAGTCCTCCATGTTGTGAGTTTTCTGGGATGCAAACACTTCACACAGAGGATTTGTTTTCTTTGAAAGCAATCGTGGAAGATTAAAGCCATTTACTGGAGCAAATGGGAGCAGAATTCAGAGGTGGTATTCAGCAGGTTCTGACAAGTTCTGGTGAACCGGTAGTGGAAATTTTGAGTAGTTCGGAGAACTGGTAAATACCACCTCTGACTTGCCCCTCCCCCATCTATTCTCTGCCTCCTAAGTGCCAGTTGATTGGGAGGGAATGGGGTTTTTGGAGTAACCTTCCCATGGAGTGGGGTGGAAATGGAGATTTTATAGTAGCCTTCCCCTGCTACACCCACCAAGCCACACCCACCAAGCCAAGCCACACCCACCAAGTCATGCCTACAGAACTGGTAGTAAAAAATTTTTTGAATCCCACCACTGGAGCACATACCAGCTCAAATGCACAGCAACTCATCTAACCCTCACCTTTTTGTAGACTGTCTCCACTAAAGCTAAAGCATGCTTGCTTTTATTCAAACATCTGCATAAGCACACCTGTCAGAAGAGAAAGAGAGCCCCCTACTCCAACCTTTCTTCTTCCACAGCTACAGGCAGTCATTCTCATAACACAAAGTACTTGATCATTTACTAGATGTATTGCTGTAGTTTCCATTTCATTATCTATTTGTTCTCTTCCCCTGTTTTTCCCCATTCAAAAAAGCTGTATTGAGTTAAAAGTGTCCATAGGATTATTCTGCTCAATCTCTCATTTTGACTTATTCATTGACTGACTATGTGCCATCAAGTTTTGGACTCTTAGCAACCACATAGGTTCAATAGCCTTTGAGGTATGGTGCCGGAGAAGACTCCTGCGAGTCCCTTGGACTGCAAGGTGATCAAACCGGTCAGTCCTAGAGGAGATCAACCCTGACTGCTCTTTAGAAGGCCAGATCCTGAAGATGAAACTCAAATACTTTGGCCACCTAATGAGAAGGAAGCACTCACTGGAGAAGAGCCTAATGCTGGGAAAGATTGAGGGCAAAAGAAGAATGGGACTACTTTAGGGATGTTTGCATAATGAGTCCAAAGTAAGATAATTTCACCCTGATGCTATGTGTCTTGAGTGAGAACTCTAGATTGATTTGTTCAATGATCCATTCTTTCACTGTCCATGATATTGTGATGGATCCCCCCCCCCCCCCAACCTCAGAGTTCAAAAGTGTCAGTATGCTTTCTATCCCGCTTCTTCAAAGTCCAACTTCCACACAGGGAATATTCTTGCTAACACTCTTCTGAATTTTAACCACTCATTTTATTAGGATATGATGACAGCAATTCCCAAATTAAGTTTTTAATTTAAGTGAATTTGAAACAGTTTTGTGGAAACGGGTTTGTCATTCCCACAATGTTAATTTTTAAAGATGAAGTGAGTAGGGAGATAGAATTTAGTAAAATAATTCAAGTGACATACTAGGACTTCAGAACCTTGGATTCAAATCCCTACTCAGTCATGAACTTTACTCTCTAGAAGAAGACATCTATTCAGAGAAGATGGCTCAGCAGGCATCATGATATATTCTAAAAATGGTAACAATAGGAAAAAATAATCAGTTTAGCTTGCCTTGCATCTAAGCCAGAAAAGAAATCTGGAACTCCTTTTAAATTCTCAGGAATAGCAGCATCTGCATGGATTTGCATCACAGCTTCTGCTTTCAACAATGAAAAACACATAAACAGACTTTCCAATAACATCCATATGGTGTCATTTATCTGAGAAATAGCTGAAACAGAAGCATAACCAGAAAAACTCTCATTATAAAAGTTTCTAGTTAATGCAAATTCGGTTTCTGGGATCAGCATCATCAATCTATTTCAGGCCTTTTTTTCTTTTCCAAACTTATCTTCTGACTTCCAACTTGAATTTCAACACTGCATTGCCATTTGCTCTGGTACCTGGACTTCTCATTCATTGACTCCAAGGGGGTCTGGCAAATTTCTTTCCTTGTGAGCACTTTATATTTTACTTGTTCTGTTCATGACAGCTCATGGGTTATGTTCTGGAGTAATCTAACAATTTTGTCTCCTGAAACTTTCATGACAGTCTAGACCCGACTGGTTTTCATTGAAGATGAATGAAAGAATCTACATATATCCACATAAACTGTGGCACAACAGTTTCCTCGTCACCTGGAGGAAGTTGATTATCTAGACCCGCGCCAGTCCGGCTTCCGGCCCGGGCATAGCACCGAGACGGCATTGGTCGCGTTGGTTGATGATCTCTGGAGGGCCAGAGATGGGGGTTGCTCCTCCATCCTGGTCCTATTAGACCTCTCGGCGGCTTTCGATACCATCGACCATGGTATCCTATTGCATCGGCTGGGGGGGTTGGGGGTGGGAGGCACCGTTTTACGGTGGTTCTCCTCCTACCTCTCTGGCCGATCGCAATTTGTGTTGGCAGGAGAGCAGAGGTCGACCTCGAGACCCCTCACTTGTAGGGTGCCTCAGGGGTCGGTCCTCTCGCCTCTCCTGTTCAACACATATATGAAGCCGCTGGGTGAGATCATCCGTGGTTTTGGGGTAGAGTACCATCTTTACGCTGATGACACTCAGCTGTATATATCTACCCCAAACCACCCCAACGATGCCGTAGCGGTGATGTGCCAGTGCCTGGAAGACGTGCGGATCTGGATGGGAAGTAACGGACTCAGACTCAACCCGACCAAGACCGAGTGGCTGTGGTTTCTGGCTGCCCGATTCAACCAGCTAATTCCATCGTTGGCCATAGGGGGCGAACATCTTGCCCCTGTGGATGGGGTGCGCAATTTGGGTGTCCTCCTGGATGCCCGGCTGTCCATGGAAGATCAAGTGACAGCCGTGGCCAGGAGGGCGTTTTACCAGGTTCGCCTGGTTCGCCAATTGCGCCCCCTATTGGATCGGGACGCCCTTCGCACAGTCACTCATGCTCTCGTGACATCCCGACTGGACTATTGTAACTCTCTCTACATGGGGCTCCCCTTGAGGTGCACCCGGAGACTTCAGTTAGTCCAGAATGCAGCCGCGCGGGCAATTATGGGTGCTTCTAGATCCACCCACGTAACACCGCTCTTGCGCGAGCTGCACTGGCTGCCTGTCATCTTCCGGGTGCGCTTCAAGGTGTTAGTTGTCATCTTCAAAGCGCTCCATGGCTCGGGACCTAGCTACCTGCGGGATCGGATCCTGCCCCATACATCCTCACGGCGATTCGCTCCCACAGAGAGGGACTTCTCCGGGTGCCATCCACTAGACTTTGTCAGCGGGCGACGCCCAGGGGAAGGGCCTTCTCTGTGGCGGGCCCAGCCCTCTGGAACGACCTTCCCCCCGATATTAGAACTACCACGGACCTCCGCTCCTTCCGTCTGAAATTAAAAACACATCTTTTTCGCTTGGCCGGCCTAGGATAGTCTCTTCTGATTGTTTAGGGATTTTTAGTAAATATTTGGGAATTTTAGCGCAGGGGGTTCTGTTTAATATGCCTTTTAGTTAGTATTTATGTACGTTTATTGTTTTAAATTTTGTATTCCTTTTTTAACTGTTTTTAATTCCCTGTGCCCCGCCTCGAGTCCCTTCGGGGAGAGAGAGCGGGTTATAAATAAAATTCGATTCGATTCGATTCGATATGTGGTTTTTTGGTTTTAACCATATATGCCCTTTGGGATCTTACTCTTATTACTGCAGTGAGTTTTATAGTGGGAATAAAAAAAGTGTCTCTCTTTCAGATTCATCTGACTTGAATGACATTGAGAAGGCTGAGCTAGAGATAATGAAGAAGCGTCAGGACAACTTTTTGGAAGACATTCAGGTAGGCATCATTTTGGTTCACCAACTAGATGAGTTGAGTTGAGTTTACTTTATTGATTAGCCCTTGCGCCATAACAAAGTGCAAAGTGCAGACACAAATTATTTACTAAAATCTGATAAAAACCAATTTAAAAGGGAATTGGCTAAAGTACAATTTAAAATGAAATTGGAATAAGATACAGTTTAAAATGAAATTAGAAACTAGATGGGGTAGACTACAATTTGCACATGCTTATTGACTTTGGAGTGGAAATTGTAGGAGGTCTAGTCAAGAGCATTTGGACTACCCCAGGTTGGGAGTGAGAGTGAGAGAAAGCAAAGGATTATCTGAATCAATAATGCAGCTGGGTAATTTTTGGCCCTGGATTTAATAAGGTTATAGGTAGCAGAAAAAGACTTATAAAGTCAACTCTATTGCACCAAGTAAGCACTATTTTCCTGTGAGATAGAACAATATATTTGGATAATTGCTATGCTTCTGGGAAAAGACTCCTGGCATTATTACTAGAAGTTTGTTGCATGACTATCTCTACTTGACCTGTGACTTATTGATCTTGAGAATCTCTATCTTTCCACATATATTTTTCATCTGTATCATGGATGAAAGAATACATCCTGACATATATTCTAAGGATAAATAAATGTGTGTATTGCATCTAAGTGAAAAATGCAAGTATATGTTTACTTGGCATGTAATTATTGGTCCTTTTTTTTTTTTGGACCACCTAATCTTCTCTACAGAATATTTGGAAAGTCGTTGTTTTTCTTCCTATATTCGTTCTCATTGTTTTTCTTGCTTCCAGAAAATAAATCAAGAGATTGCTGAAATATTTCTGGAGATTGATCATTTCCAGCAAGCACAATCATGGTGAGGTGCCAGTCACATACATACATACATACATACATACATACATACATACATACATACATACATACATACATACATACATATAAACAATATGTCTGCATAAACAGAGGGATAGAATCTAGATCACGTGAAGTGTTAATGCCACTGTATAGTGCCTTGGTAAGGCCACACTTGGAATACTGCATACAGTTTTGGTCACCACGATGTAGAAAAGACATGGAGACTCTGGAAAGAGTGCAGAGAAGAGCAACCAAGATGATTAGGGGACTGGAGACTAAAACATATGAAGAACGGTTGCAGGAGCTGGGTATGTCTAGTTTGATGAAGAGAAGGACCAGGGGAGACATGATAGCATTGTTCCGATATCTCAGAGGGTGCAATAAAGAAGAGGGAGCCAAACTATTCTCCAAGGCACCTGGGGGCAGGACAAGAAGCAATGGGTGGAAACTAATCAAGGAGAGAAGCAACTTAGAACTAAGGAGAAATTTCCTGACAGTTAGAACAATTAACCTCTGGAACAGCTTGCCTCCAGAAGTTGTGAATGCCCCAACCCTGGAAGTCTTTAAAAAGATGTTAGATAGCCATTTGTCTGAAATGGTATAAGGTTCCTGCCCACGCAGGGGGTTGGACTAGAAGACCTACAAGGTCCCTTCCAACTCTGCTATTGTATTGTATTGTAATATATATAAAACAAAACTAGGAAATGCTGGATGTTCCACACAGAAGTTCTCTTTGGATATAAAAGGGGAAAGTAGGTTTTTTTTTCATGCTAGCTATAAATACAAGGGATCCTGATAATAATTTATATAAAAAGGGTATTTCCATTTGCAGCTAACAGCTTTACTAATTTAACCTTTAGTTATTTAACCTCTAGTTATTTACTAATTTAACCTTTTTAGTTAAATTAGTGAAGAATTGAGTTTAACCATGATCCAGAATGCTGATTGGGGAATCTGGAAGTGGAAGTCCGTATATTTTAAAAGTTGCCAAAGTTTGAAAAACACTGAATTAACCACTTTAGGCAACATACGCTAAGGGAAAAGCAGCAGCAGCAGCGAGACTTAAGAGCACTCGGAGTTATGCAGCTTGCTTTGCATCCTAACTTCTGTTTGATTAATCTGTTAGTCTGAAATGAGAACTGCCAGTCTGTCATTTAACACTTCTTCCAATTTGTAACAGTAGTTTTTGGTTTTTGTTTTAGTTTTTAAAAAGCTAGTTACAGGCTGCCTGTATCAGGTATTCAGGACCTGGGAGAGCTCCGTGGAGAGATTAGAAACTGATCCAATAAAAACAGCTGGATTTTATATGCACAAGGAACACAAGCAATCGTAGTGGGTTTTTTTCTAAGACAGACTAGTCAAAAATGCAAAACGATTCTTCTTTAAATTCTAAATTTCAATTGCCATTTTGGTTTGCTTATTTGGTAAGGATAGGTGTACCTTTATGAGCAATTATATGCCATCGACTTTGCAAGTCAATCATACAGTGTTTCCCAGTTTCCTTGAAAATATTACTAAGCTAAAATTACAAAAATACTTGGCCAAACAAGTGCTTAAAGCAATCTTCTAAACAATATATGTAATAAAAACTTTGATTTGAAACAGAAGATTACAGAGAGCTGTAATCGTAGCTGTAAGAGTAGCATATGTTTTATTTATACTATAGTATAGTATAGGGATGTAGTAAGGTATGTATTGGCTCAGTGGCTAAGATGCTGAGTTTGTAGATCAGGAAGCAGTTTAGCGGTTCGAATCCCTAGCACAGCATAACAGAGTGAGCTCCTGTTCCTTTTCCAAGTTTTTGCCAACCTAGCAGTTTGAAAGCATGTAAAAAGGCAAGTAGAAAATAGGAACCACTTTTGGTGGGAAGGTAACAGCATTCCGTGCGCCTTCAGCATTTAGTTATGCCAGCCACATGACCACGGAGACATCTTCGGACAGCGCTGGCTCTCCATCTTTGAAACAGAGATGAGCACTGCCCCCTAGGGTCGGAAACAACTAGCACATATGTGCAAGGGGAACCTTTACATTTACTATAGTAGTAGTAGTGGTAGTAGTAGTAGTAGTAGTATATAATATAATAGAAATATTTATTTATATATGAGCTTTATTATTTTTTATAAATAACTCAAGGCAGCAAACATATCCAACATACCTTCTTACTTCTATTTTCCTCACAAACAACAACCCTGTGAGTTGGGCTGAGAGAGATTAACTGCCCAAGATCACCCAGCTGGCTTTCATGGCTAAGGCAGTACTAGAACTCACAATCTCTGGCTTTCTACCCTAAAGTCTTAAGCACTAGACCAAACTGACTCTGGTTTTATTGCTTATAATATTACTTATAATTAATTAACTTTTTGCATGATAAGCTCCATAAGATAAGCACAGAGTAACACCAGGGTACATCTACTTTGCTTCATACTGTTCCTTTTATTTCATAAATTAGTAATGTTTAATTTGTATCTATATTTTATCTGATATAAAACTAGTAAGTGACTGAGATTTAATGTGCCTGAAATTAAGTAAGTCAGTTGTATAAACTGAACTTGAATGCATCCAATTGGGGAAGTTTGGTGTATATTTCTGGGACTTAGCAAACAGCTAGAAAAAAAGGTGGCTTTCTTGTGTTATTCCCTGTGCTCTGATCCTATCTTTATATTTGCAGCAAACGTATTCAAAGGGATAAGAACATGAGCATTGGACGGAAGAAATTTAATATGGATCCTGTTAAGGTAGGAACAAGTCTTTGAGATTTAATTTAAGATTTAGGTCCTTGGCAATCTCTGCTTTCATGTTTCAAACAGATAATTTCAGGAAGGAAGGAAGGAAGGAAGGAAGGAAGGAAGGAAGGAAGGAAGGAAGGAAGGAAGGAAGGAAGGAATTATGGTTAAGAGGGAGATGGTTAAGAGGGAGAGAGAAAGTAGTTCTCTTTCTCTCTGCCATTTCCTGAGTTATCTATTGTTTGCCCTGCTTTTTAATATGGGTTTAATGCAGTAGTGAAATGCATTTTTTTTTTTACTACTGGTTCTTTGGGCATGGCTTGGAGGGCATGGCAGGGGAAGGATACTGCAAAATCTCCATTCCCTCTCCACTCTGGGGCCAGCCAGAGGTGGTATTTGCCAGTTCTCTGAACTACTCAAACTTTCTGCTACCGGTTCTCCAGAACCTGTCAGAACCTGCTGAATTTCACCTCTGGTTTAATGGTCTTTGACAAAAGCACTAAAGCTTTTGTTCCTTTTGAGAATGGATTTAGTGCCCCATTGATTTAGTGCCCCATTTAGATCCCCATTGTTTGATAATAGTTGGGCTCCTGTTGAACTCGGGTACGTAAAATATTTGCTCAAAGTCAGAGTGAATTTTGACTAAAGATTACTAAATCTGCCAGACCAGCCATTGGTAAAAAATTCAACTCCTTCCAATCCCTATCCCTCAATAAAGAGTGTAAATGATAGCTGTTTTCAGTCAGATGATGATAAGAGGAGGGAAAACTTCTTCCTTTGGAGGAAATTCTCCAAAGTCCTTTCTTAATATGTCCAATGGGTAATAAATAAGGATGACACCATTGGGTAGCATTGTGCCAATAGAAGAATAGGAAATTGATGGATGCAGAAACTTTAATGCCAATAAAGTTTTTGACTGGCTCCAAGATTGATGATAGCATTTAACTCAGCCTTGGAGAAAGGCTCTTAGTTTCTTTTCTTTTTAAAAAAAATAAAATAAACCTCACCCATTATTAGCTAAGCCAACTTTTTATAACTATGTACAATATACATATATTGGATGAGAAGCGAAACGTCTTCAAAGAAAAACCAGAAAGTCCAGTTGCCTCTTGAAAAAAAGCATCTTTGAGACAACCATGACCTGGATAACTGAATCTCCATAGATAATTATGTACAATATATTACATGAAAAAGAGAATGGAAGAGATGAGAAAACTTGAATGAAAGTTTTGAAAGCCAAATAATGAGACCGCTATGAAATTATAAGAAATGAAATAAACCATATGATGACGGACAGGTCCAGCTCTGAGGAATCCAGATCCTCTTTCTAATTAATGATCAGAAAGCAACCCAGGTCCTCTTTTTGATGAAAAATGCTACACATACACAAAATATTCTGCATTTTTGTGGTCCGGCTCCACCCTTGCCACTTCCTTAAAACAAACAAATGAATGGAGAGTGCATTGTCTTTCTCTTCTTTGGAATTGATAGCTTATATTTGAAAAAGGAATGCCAAAATTACTAATAAGCAGTTATGTTGACTTGCAGATAATTTCATCTTGGAAATCTTATACATGCCTATGTTTTGGTTTCACCATATTTCTTTCTATTTGTCACAACCAGGTCTACTTTGTGTTCTTGCCTATACAAAAATGGAACTGAAGTTGTCTTTTAGCCTTATCTTTCTTTTCTTGATGTAATTATCTCTGTGCATCCCACTAACTGTAACCCATTGTGAACTTCACTTCGCTATTTCTTTCTTTCAGTGTAATTACTTCCTTTTACTAACAACACTACAGACAAAAGTGACCATTCAATCATTAAATGGTAGTTAGGATCTTAATAGAAAAGCAGCTACCTGCATTACTACAATGGGGTAAAGGTGTGCTGAATATGAACAAGGTCTTTAAGAAAAAAACACAAAAGACAACTTGATATAATGATTGAGATCCTTTGTGTTTAAAGCTCACTTTATTAGTTGCATTATTATTTCTGATCAATTTGTAGGTTATTAAAGGACCTACCCATACAAAACTAGTTCAACTAGAATATATATCCAGCCCTATTTAAAACCCCTCTTCTTCAAATAAGAATGTGCATGTAAACACTAAAACACTGACACTGAGAACTATTTCCCACTTACCTTCACATCAAGGAGTGCTATTGTAAGCACAGCTGCAAGTTGAGGACAGTTGAACACCTTGAACAATAAAATAAGGAACTGGTGGAACAAAATATCTTCATTTAATTGATGCAATTAATTAAGGAAGTTACATACGAGTGAAAGAGAATCCTATGATTATAATCACAGAGAAATCTCTTAAGAAATCTCAGTTTTGATTTCTCACAATCACAGGGCCTAAAGCAAAACTCCAGAACCTTGCTTACTAGGAACATATGGCCCAACTGTTCACAAGTTCTTGAAGTTTGAGGGGGGGAAACTGTTGGAAATCTTAAAATACATAGAGAAGAAATTATTAACCATTTATACAATCTATTATCTCTTTTTTTAGGCAACTGAATATTCCTGAGACTTGAGATAATGGATAATTCATGGCTTAAAATAAATTCAAGTCATAGAACGAAGAATATAGAATAACAGGTTTGGAAGGGATCTTGGAGGTCTTTTAGTCCAACCTCCTGTTTGATTAGGAGACCTTCTAGTGGTCCAGGCAAATGGTTGTCCTATCTTTTCTTGGAAACTTCCAGTGATGGATCATCCACAACTTCTAGAACCCTAACCACTCTTCTCTGTAACAACCCTTCAGTACTGGAAGACAACTATCATGACGTTCCTAAATCTTCTCTTTGATAGGCACTTGTCATCTTTGTTGCTCTTCTCTGAATGCCTCAACAACTTTTTTGTATTTTGGCGATCAGAACTGGAACTGGTACTATTTAACTAGAGCCAGTTAATCTAAGTTGCTCATATATAACAATAACCATCACTCGTTGTTTATAGTCCCTTATTTCACAAGTTCTTGTTTGTTTCTTGGAACCAACAATCCATTCACAGTTAACTCATAGGGATCCTCTATTTTCCCAAATAGGGTATTCAATATCTGGTTGAGCACAAGGTACTCTCCTTGGATGCAGAAGAAGTTGCTAAATTTCTTTACCAAGGCGAAGGACTCAATAAAACAGCCATAGGAGATTACCTGGGACAAAGGTAAGTACATTGTCAGTGAATAAACACATCTATGTTTCACTTCTGGCCTTCAGGCCACAGGGGAAAATATTGGGGATGGGGGGAAATCCATGTCTCTCATCTTTGTCTTGTTCTTCTGCCAGGGATCCATTGAATCTCCAGGTTCTGCAGGCTTTTGTAGAATGTCACCAGTTTGCCAATCTCAATCTTGTGCAAGCACTACGGTAAGTTCCAAAACATGCAAAGTAACTCAAACATTGAGGCTAGGTGTTAGGTGCTAACCTAATCAAGGTGAGAAGCAGCCTAGAAGTAAGGGGAAATGTTCCAACAGTGAGAAGAATTAACCAGTGGAACAGTTTGCTTTCAGAAGTTGTGGGTACTCCATCACTGGAGCCTTTTCAGAAGATTCTGGGCAACCACTTGTTTGGAGTAGTACAGGGTGTCCTGCTTGAGCAGGGTGTTGAACTAGAAGACTTTCAAGATCCCTTCTCACTCTGTTATTATAAGGCTCTCTTTTGAGCTTGATGCTCATTTTTCCTCTCTAGAGGGGAACCAACTGAGATGTTGCCAATGTGAATCAAATGGATATATTCTCTCATGCACTTAAGTGGATTTTTTTCTATTTCTATGCGTGTATGTATGCATGCATGTATGTATGTAGATAAACTCCAGCCTTGCTATACATAGCCAGTAAAGATTCAAGACTCTACCACTGTGAAAAATAATTCTAAATTTGTGGTATGGAAGAGAAATCCATCCAATAGTTGTGCTGTGTTCACACAATATATTTACTGAGCTGGTATCATAACCTGAACCAGAAGCAATCCAAATGACTCAAGTTCACAAAATAAATAACTAAACCACAAAAACGAACCCAATTTTGAATATACTGTGGAAATTTAGCTTTTAGAATCTAGACTCATCTGAAGTGGTTATGCATCCTTAGATGAACTTAGCTGCTTTGTATGAAAAAAAATCCTAGGTCACATGTGTGAAGCCACAGTTATAACCCGAGCTTCAGTTTGTTGCAAAAAGAAAGGATTGTCCTCTTCATCTCAACTAAGTCAAAAGATCTATGCAATTAATAAATCATCAGATGAAAAACATTACCCAAAGTAGTAGAATTGTTAATTTAATTATTAATTCCAATTTTAAAACCACCTAACTCTTCAGTGACTTATTTGTAACAGAAAAAAATAAATACATATAAAAGAGAAAATGTCTCACCAGAAAATCAAAACTGGGGTTAATTAAAAAGGATCCCAACAACCGACCTCTATCAAGGCCTTTCATTAATGTCTGGAACATCATAAGCGTAGAAGCTGTACTCATCTCTATTTTCTATGGCAGGAAAAACTTTACTCTGGCCTAAGATTCTGAAGATATGGTTTCCTTTACAGGCAGTTCTTGTGGAGCTTCCGTTTGCCTGGAGAAGCCCAGAAGATTGACCGTATGATGGAAGCTTTTGCCAATTGGTATTGTCAGTGTAACCCAGGCATTTTTCAGTCAACAGGTGAATGGATGGATGGAGATATTTATTTAGGATCCTAAAACACTCGTCCTAACAGTGTGGATAGAGATGCCTGTCTGATTTCAATCTGTGCTTCAAATCAATGTGTCTATAATACATTTCTGTATTATCTACTCACTTTCAAGCCCAAGATCTAGCTGCTTCAGTTAATGTATGTTTTCTGCACTGCCTTTCAATGAGTAGCTTAGTGGCTTAAAAGATGCTGGGAAAGGTCTATACTCCAGTGGTTCGAGTCCTACCACTGACTGAGCTCCCATCACTTGCCTTAGCTTATACAACCTACCGTACATAAGAACATAAGAACATAAGAATAGCCTTGCTGGAACAGGCCACAGCCCATTCCAGCATTCTGTCTCACACAGTAGTTCACCATTTGCTTCAGGGTCTTTCCAAGCAGATGTCTTCACCTGCTTGTGATTCTCTGCAAATGGCATTGAGAAATATCCTGCCTATCTCTCCATCCCGGAGGGTGTCTTTAGGCATCCATAATGATAGCCATGGATACCCTTGTTCTTCATGAACTCGTCTTATCCTTTCTTAAAGGTGTCGAGGCTGACAGTTGTCACCACTTCTTCTGGCACGGAGTTCCATAGACCGTAGTAGTTCAAAAGCATATAAATGTGAGTAGATAAATAGGTACCACTTCAGTGGGAAGGTAACAGTGTTCCATATTTTGCTGTATGCTTCATGCTGCAGGGTGATGTCGTGCTGGCCACATGAGCCACAGAAATGTCTTTGGACAATGTTGGGTCAATGGCTTAAAGAAATGGCGATGAGCACCACTCCTGAAGTCAGCTATGACCAGTGGAGCAAAACTCACAGGGATTCCTTTACCTTACTTTCAACTCTTTGTTAGGGGAGTAATTAAAAGCAACAAACAAGGCAAGGATAACGCTGATCACATCCTGCGCCCCTAAAATAAAAAGGACTTCCTGAAAATTATAAAAGCCATTAAGGACCTAAAGGCAAAAAGAAATAAATAGGTGCCAAGTTGTGCAGAGAAATACATGGGCTAGCACAATATCTTTGAAAAGGAGTAGAACCAGAGGTGATATTCGGCAGGTTCTGACCAGTTCTGGAGAACTGGTAGCAGAAATTTTGAGTAGTTCAGAGAACCAGTAAATACCACCTCTGACTGGCCCCACCCTCATCTATTCTCTGCCTCCCAAGACCCAGCTAATCAGGAGGAAATGGGGATTTTACAGTAATCTTCCCCCTGTCATGCCCGCCAAGCCATGCCCACAGAACTGGTAGTAAAACAATTTGAATCCCACCTACTGTTACTGTTTTACTTATTTACATTTATTATGTCTTCAGAAGACTCTGCCTGTTTTGCCTAAGCTTTGTTACTGCCTTTTTAGTGTAGTAGTCCCAATATTTTAATTGCATTGACCCAGAAATAAAATCTCAAATATGTGTACAAAATGAGGCTGTCACAAAAACATGTAACCCAAACTTGCCTTTGTGATGACAAATGTTTTGGAGAAAATGGTTACCAGCTGAGGTATCAAGGTAAGTGCCTGGCTCTAAAGGTATCATCCTGCTAATTAAACTGATCTCTCTCTCTGTCTCTCTCTCTCTGTCTCTCTCTCTCTGTCTCTCTCTCTCTCTGTCTCTCTCTCTCTCTCTGTCTCTCTCTCTCTCTCTGTCTGTCTGTCGGTCTCTCCCTCTCTCTCTCTCTCTCTCTCTCTCTCTCTCATATTCAGCAATCCACTAGTCAGCTATTAACTCTACATTTTTCTTTGTCAGATGCCTGCTACATCCTTTCATTCTCAGTCATCATGTTGAATACCAGCCTCCACAATCCAAATGTCAAAGATAAGCCCCCATTTGAGCGGTTCATGTCCATGAACAGAGGCATCAATAATGGCGCAGATCTTCAAGAAGTGCTTCTGAAGGTAAGATAACAAAATAAACTAAAATTGTCATCCTTTTTACTGATATGAACAGACCTTTTCTAATAGATTTTTGGTGGTTTTAATGGTTGTGTGCACTATTCTGTTCAGAAATTCAGTTATCCCCAGCATACTCATGGAGTGATAGGAGAATTTGCTTAATTGTATCTATAAATAGCATTGTTTGCTAAGGAAAAACAAATTACTGTGAGGATATTAGACATACACTGTCCTAAGTGTAAAGAAGACGCACTAATTTATTGCCAAGTAACCCAAAGAACTAGACTGATTGTTTTGTATTCACAGTTTGTAGACCAGGTTGGCATATTTTAATTACATTAAATCCTAACAGATGAAGGGGGTACGTGAGATGAGACACAAAAGAAAATCATCACATATTCAAGTAAAGAATTCCATCCAGATGATCTTAGATTGTTTTTTTTTAACTTTATCAGATTTGGATGGAGCATTAAGAAAGTACAAAGATGCAGGCTAGATAAGGAATTTAAAAAAAAAAACTTGGAAAAGTCAATGTAAAATCACTTCTGAATTGTTGCTCAGAAGATGACATTGGATGTGTCCATGTAATCATTAGGATTTGTAATATTTGTGGTAATATTTGTATTTATTCTGTGATCTCTAAATTAGATAGGGATATTCAAATTATTTTGTGGTGCACTGATCAAGTATATGAAAGACAAACAGGATCATATGTGATAGCCATAAATGAACATGCCTATGCAATGCTCTTCCCAGCTATGTTTTAGTAAACATTTGCATACACATAAGCCTCCTTGGATTAATGGGAACTCTTGATTATCACAGTTATATCTTGCATCTATATATGACCTTTGCTATTGAATGTTGGCGAGTGTTGGAATTATACATTAGTTTTCATTTTTCTTCTCGCATTGTTCAGGCTCTTAAATATGGGTTTCATAGCATGTTTGATTTGTACTATAGAGCTACAGGTATTTTCTGTAAAAGTTTGCAAACCTGTACGAATTCAGTATCGGTTTTCAAAAATTATCTTGAAACACTCCTGTGCAACTTTGCAAAGGAATCTGAAATGACTTTGTGAGTAAAAACGGAGCTTTCTGAATGAGCAATTGCAGGAAGTTGCAGGAACATCACGTAATATATGACATCATATCCCAGTAGTCCAATGTTATTACTTCATTTGATGAGAAATCACTTTTAAAAACCCCGGAAATCTAGCAATAAGTTATATGCACATACGTAAAACTTACGGTTCTCTCAGATGTGAGAAAATGCTATAAAATGGAAGTACACTTCCTGAGCATATTTGTGTGTGCTTATCTTCAGGTCATTTTTTTTTTAAATTCCCGAAGACTGACTAGACAAATTCTTGCAGTTTTCAGAAGTGGTTTGCTATTACATGCTTCCTATGGCTATGAAAGAGCGAGAGACTGGCCCCAAACCACCAAACTGACTTTGTGTCTTAAACAGGACTAGAACTCACGATCTCCTGATTTCTAGCCTGATAACTTAACCATTCCACCAAACTGGCTCTCAAGCATAGAATAAATTATTTTCCCCCCGAGTAGTGATGAAACGCTCTTTCCTTTCAGTTTCCATCCATTTCTGTCAGCTTATTTATTAGGACTATGCTGGTGGGGCTTATGTGTGATTCACAGCATATGCTTTATGATTGTGGTTTCACATTAGATTGAGAGGAATGGCAGGAAAACATAGTTTCAGTGCAGGAAGTGACACACATACACGCACACATAAAGAGAAGAACAGATAGAATGAAGTGGTTTAACTAATTTCCTTCATATATTTTTTTTAGAAAATTGCAAAACATGTATCTATCTCATTTTGCTGGATGACGAAGTTTGTTTAGACTCCACTGTATCTGGGGTTATACTAGATGTCTGGGGATTCAGTCAAAACTGTACATGCACGCCTAGTAACACAACTATATTGCATATGTTTAGTGATTCAGATTGGTTTGGTCTGTAGGAAGTTAGCACCCACCCCTCTCCTAGAAAAAATGAAATATTTTAGGAAATATTTAAAAAGGCAGACTATTTCCACCAAAAGGGAGGCAGAAACTCAGCTCCTCCACACCTTTGTCAATGGGCCATTAAGGCCTGGGCCAGTCTATTCTACATTATTATTATTATTATTTTTATTATTTATTGGACTTCTAGACCACCCCCTCTCCCCGAAGGGACTCGGGGCGGTGTACAGGTACAAATTAAAACCATTACAATCAATAATACATATAACTAAAATCGAATTAAATAAACCCCTGTACAAATTTGTAAAAATTAAAAACTTAACCTTAAAACCAAATCACAGAATTTAAAAATACAAACTGAGGTGGGAAAGCTGGAATTAGGCCAGGCCGGCTAGATGAAACAGATGGACTTTGAGTTTCTGGCGGAAGGAGCGGAGGTCCGTGGTCGTTCTAATGTCAGGGGGAAGGTCATTCTAGAGGGTCGGGCCCGCCACAGAGAAGGCCCTTCCCCTGGGCGCCGCCCGCTGGCACAGCCTAGTGGACGGCACCCGGAGAAGTCCCTCTCTGTGTGAGCGAATCGGCCGAAGGGATGTATGGGGCAAGATACGATCCCGCAAATAACATAACAAAGATCTACCTCCTTCAGGCAGAGCCATAATAGGAATCCCAAAGCCCTTTCATTACATCATCACCCAGCAAGAGTCAACCAAGCTTGAGACTCAGGACAGCCTACAAAGTTGCTCCTGCATGGCCCTATGGGAGTTTGACAACCAATCAGAATACAAGCTCAAATTCAAAGCCCAACAGAGGGTATAAATCAGGGATCCTGTACTGGTTGGTATCGGTTCGCTTCGCGCACTCTTTGCCAGGAGCACCAGGAGCAAACCGGGAGTAACCCACTGCTGGTATAAATCTCTCTCTCTCTCTCTCACCCATGTGCCTTTTTTACCCTGGACCTCAAATCACGTGGTCCTGTTCACCATTAAAACCATCTTTCCAAACAGCCACCATTGTTTCCAGTGTCTTTCTCCCCACTTGGAACTGAACCAGGGGTGGGTTACCTCTTCTATAGAAGAGGTTCCACAAATCTACAGTGCCATTTAGAACCAGTTTCAGCTCCCTCTCCCCACCCGTCCACACGTCATCAAGATGAAGAGTGAGAGGAGGAATTCTGAGAGTTGAAGTCCACAGGTCTTAAAGCTGTCAAGTTTGAACACCCCTGGGGTTTTTTTCTAAAGGGTTAGGGGTGCAAGAGTCTTGTAACTTGACAGGTTTAAGACTTGCGTGCTTCAAATGCAGAGTTTCTGAGCCAACCTTTTAGTTGCTAAGCAAGAGCGTTGTTAAGTGAGTTTCACACATTTTACAAGTTGGCCACGCCCACCCAGTTACATGACTGCCAAAGCCACTCCCACCTGGTCACATGGCTGGCAAGCCACTCCCACAAAGCAGGCCATATCTACAGAATAGGTTCTAAAAATTTTTGAAACCCACCACTGAACTGAACCCAAATGGACATTTTTTCCAACAGGTCCAAATGGGTAATCTTAAGAAAGAGCAAATTTGCCAGTTAATGAACAGAAAGGATTGTCCATTGAAAGGACTGGTTCCAGATCCAGTCAAGGTCCAAAGGAATCAATCAAAAGGAACAGATGTTATGGGAAGGAAGAGACTCTGCTTGAGATCTCAAATCAGGAGGTCTATTACTGTCCAAATAAATAAATACATTGACCTGGTACACCAAATATTAAAACTCATCACAATTTCCCCTTGTTTTCTCTTCTTTTCCCTGGCAGAATTTATTTGAGAGTATCAAAAACGAACCTTTTTCCATCCCAGAGGACGACGGAAATGATCTCACCCACACTTTCTTCAACCCTAGTCGGGAAGGCTGGCTCCTCAAGCTAGGTAACCAGCTTGTAATTTGCTAATAAGGGAGGGGGGGGGAAGCAACCTTGCTCCTGACTTCTACTCAAATTTAAATCTTTTTTTCAAGGAAAAGGGTTGTGTTCTTTTTGTAGCAGAGGACTGCAGCAGCAGAAATCAGCCAGCCAGCCTTCAGCTATGGGACGAGAAGGACCCCTGGTGTTTGGCTCTGGTATATATTTCTCCAGAGATTCCTGCAAACGGCACAAGGCCATAACAGAGCGGCTGATTTTTTTGCTCCTCATTTGGCCTGGGTAACTTGACTGGCACCGTTTAATGGGCTGGAGGAAAGCCACCCAGAGGGCCAGTTGTTGGGGAGAATGCTGGAGACACTTTTTCAAAGGATAAATCGAAAGCTATGTGGCTGTGTTGACAGGTGTTCCAAGCTGCATAATAAACAGAATTTATGAACAGGAATTGCCAAACCGGAATTGTCAAGAACCAGTAATTTAACCCATAATTTGTACAGCATTCAAAGAGAGATGATTTAATGAAATGCTCTTTTCTTTCTTTTCTCATCCATATACTTTTGTTTCACTAATTCATCAACCTGCTTATTAGGATTAAGCCGGTGAGGCTTATTTCTGATTAACAGTGCACTCTCCTTCCTGGCTGCTCTTTGAAGTCCTCCTCTGTGCTCTTTAAAAGTATAAATCAAAAGCCGCAAAGAAAGAATTTTGGCTCCAATTGAATCAGATCCATAAGCTTCCTGGGGAAAAGTCCCAATTTTACTTAAACATCATATCTCCCTTCTTCTTTCACTGAGAAGCCAAGCGATGCTGTGAAATCTTTGCCATACCGTAACTTTTCTAAAGGAAAGGAAATGTACGGGTAGTCCTAGACCAGGGCTGACAAACTCGCAACCCACAGGCTGGATGTGTCATGCACTGGCCATGCCCAGACCCAGTTTAATGAAGGGTCCCAACAGATCATGTGACACAGCCATGATGACACCCCCTGTCAAGGCTGGGGTGCTGGGAGTTTGCAGGGCTTTGGGAGAACCTCTAGCTAGATTCTGTGTAGTTCGGAGCATCCCCAAAACCCACTCCTGGCTGGTCCCAACCACCCTGCTCCTCCGAGGAGTTGCCATACTGCCCATTTTGGAGGTAGATAAGTGCAGGGCACACACGGAGGCTCAGGGAAGGTGAAAAACGGGCCTACCAGAAGCTCAGGAAGGTCAGAAACATCCTTTGGAACCTGTGGAGGCTGTTTTTGCCCTCCTGGAGGTTCAAGAAAAGCCTCCGTGTTAGGGGTAAAAACACCCCCAGTGGGAAAAAAACTGGCGGAATAGTGCAATACCCCGGACAGCAAGAGATACGTTGCTTAAACCACTCAAGAACTCTCAAACACTGATACTAGAAAAATAAATAGTCTTTACTCTTGATGTAACTAAAATACTTCTTCCAAACAGTGATACTAACTCCTCCAACAATAAACAGTCCTTAACCAAAACACAGTTATCTTACAGTCAGTCAAACCAATGATTCTTCTTCCGTCTTCAGTTTCAGCTCCTTCCTCAGTGGCAATCAAGAAGCAAGGAAAGCAAAAAGGGATGAACTGTGTTTCTTGCTGCCTTTTATGATTAAGCTGGGAAGCACAGCCAATCAGATTCCACATAGTCTTTAAAGATACATATACCCTTTAATAATCCTGACTTATATATATATTGTCAACCCAACATCAGGATAATTATCCTAACACTCCGGAGGTTGGGGAGGGCAAAAACGGCCCCACCATGGTGCAGGAGGCTGACTAGGACACACCCACCATGGCCATGCCTACCCAGCAACTGAACAGAGATCCCCTTGCTAAAATTTTTGAAGCCCACCCCAGCCTAGACTTAAAACCTTAAGTCAGAGTTCTGTTGCCAAACAAAGTGTTTATCAAGAACTGACCTGTTTCCTGACCTTTTTTGCTATAATTAAACAAATCACTTCAGTTGTTAAGTGAATCATGCAGTTGTTAAATGAATCCAGCTTCCCCATTGATTGTGCTTGTCGAAAGCAGCTTGTAAAGCTTGTAATGATGATCGCCCGACCTTGGGATGCTGCATCTGTCATTAATGCCCAAATTTTGATCACACGACCATGGGGATTCTGCAATGGTTCTAAGTGAAAAGACCGGCCATAAGTCATTTTTTTCAGTGCCATTGTATCTTTAATCTCTAAAGGAATGATTAAAGGCCAATAACTACCTGCCGTATCTCAAGAAAGCAATTTTGAATGTTCTCCTTGGGAAACTTTTGAAGTGTTGGTTCTCTAACACAGTATCATCTTCAATATCACTGTGGGAACTGGATGATATCTAGGGGAGAAAAAATGGGATTTGGGAGATAGGCCTTTGGCACCATTTTGTGAGATGAATCCTTTTTAAATTTTATATACTGCTTTGTGTTAGGAACTCTGGATTCAGAACCAGTGTTACAACTCTGGTCCCGTAACCAGTGTTTAGAAATAAATGCAGAACAGTGTAATACACCGGACAGTAAAGAGATACATTGCTTTAACCACAAACAAACTCTAAAACAATGATAGTAAGAAAATAAATAGTCTTTACTTTGTAGCAACTAAAATGTTTCTTCTGACCAGTGATACTAACTTCTCAAAATAATAACAGTCCTTCACCAAACACAGAGTTATCTTACAGTGATGCAAAACAAATACTTCTTCTCTCTTCAGCTTCTTCCTCAGTGGTAAACAGTAAGCACAGGAAAACAACAGGAATCAAATGGGATCGAAAAAGGGAGAGATTAAAAATGTTACTAAAGAGGTTGAGGAAACAAGTGAGCATGTGTCTAGGATTGATATGGAAAGAATGACATATTTTTTGAGATTTCAGAATGTTTTTGAGCAACCTGGTGAATGCCTCCCTGATCTTATGAGCACAATTTTAGCAGACTATTTACAAAAACCTAAGGATGAGATCAGGGGGGACATTGACCTAGCCTATAGAATTAACTCAGCATATGCCAGGATAAATGAAGTGCCTAGAGAGATACATGTGAAATTTGTTAGAAGGTCAACCAGAGAGGAAATCTTGAAGGCGCAGAGAGGGAACCCTTTAATTTACCAACAAAAAACGGTCACTATCTTGAAGCAGATTCCTAGAAAGATTCGAGAAGCAAGGAGGAAATTTTCCTTCTTGTCTAAAATTTTATTTGATCATGGGATTTGGTTCAAGTGGGTGACACCCGAAGGGATGCTGGTGTTCTGGGAAGGAGGAAGAGTGAGGATTAAAACAGTTGCTGAGGCGGAAGCCTTTCTTAAAAAACATTCCTCTGCCCTGGGGGAAGATCCAGGGGGGACGGAGGGGGCCACGGCCCCGCCCGCTGGGGGCCAGGGAGGAGAAAAAGAAGATACAATAGCCAAGAGACTTAGATCGAAAAAATAACTTTGCCTTGATTTTCCTGAACAATTTTGCATAATATTTTCTGGATTTTTTGTAAATGTCTGACAGCATGGAATTGAGAATTTAGGTATATGTACTTGCTTTTACCTTGTAGTGTTATGAAAAATGCTTTTTTTTTGTTATTTTTTTTATTGTGTATTTTGAGGTCTCGGAAGGGCCGACGACTCTGACGTGAATGCTCTCAAAATTTCTTTGTATCCCTTACCCTACCCTATAGAAAAAATGTAAAACCAATAAAACTTTTTCAATATAAAAAAAAGAAAAAGGGAATGAACTGTGATTCTGAGCTTGCTTACATGGTAGAGCTGAGAAGCACAGCCAATTAGAATTTAACACAGTTCTTAAAGCTATATGACTCCTTAAGAACATAGGCTCATATATATTGTCAACCCAATATAAGGCTGAATATCCTAACACTTCGTATTTCCATGTTTCATTATACACCGCCCAGAGCCCTACTTTGAGGGAGATGGATGGTTCAGAAATGTGAAAACAAACAAACAAACAAACAAACAAACAAACAAACAAACAAACAAACAAACTGGTAATTAACTTTTCATGTTTTGATGAAGTGTCTGACCCCCTGGCTGTACTAGCTACCGCAAATATTGTTTGTTTGTTAATTCATATTGAGATATATATAGTACCTCACATTTTCATGGATGTGTAACCAGAAGCTTTACCACTATATATCTTTAAAAAATCCTTAATTAGCTCATTTCATTCTCTTTTTGTTCCAGGAGGCAGAGTGAAGACCTGGAAACGCCGCTGGTTTATTCTGACAGATAATTGCCTCTACTATTTTGAATACACCACGGTAAGGGATGACCTTCGATGTATAAGATTTTTTTGGGCTAGAAATTAGAGCTCAGGTGAATCAGAAATTTGTCTAAGTTCCCCATTGATTGCTCTGTTGAGCCATAACTGTATTCAGGAAGAGTAAGGAGGAAATGCCACTACCTGACTTTATCCTGCTGGTATATCCAAGCAGAAGTCGTCCAGCTTTATGGTCTTCCACATTATCACACCTCATGTTTGGTTATGCTTGGATAACTACTTATGGTTGTAGAGGTAAGCAATCAACATGAGAAAAAAGAATCCTTCATGATACTGAGACCATGGTTTCAGTTCATAGCGAGGTGAATGAATATCTGTGTTCTGACCCAGCGCCCCAAACACGACAAACCCTCTGAAGTTAACTCAAAGATGTTGGATAACCATTTGTCTGAAGTGGTGTAGAATTTCCAGCCTAGGCAGGGGGTTGGACTAGAAGACCTCCAAGGCCCCTTCCAACTCTGTTATTCTATTCTATTCTATTCTATTCTATTCTATTCTATTCTATTCTATTCTATTCCACTCCACTCCACTCCACTCCATTCTATTCTATTTTATTCTATTCCTTTATTAGGAGTGCCAGCAGCCCTAACAAAAAAGTTTCTCTCTCACCACAGGCTAGCAAGTCTGTCAAGCCAGAAGATGAATAGTTAAGACATCTATTCATCTCTGCCTTTTATCCCCAGAGCTCGGGTGGGGCTTTGCTAGCAGCAGTAGCTCTTTCGTCCCAAGGACCGACACATAGATTCCCCCTTCTATCCTCTTTTCTGCCTTCTGTACATCCATGTGACAGGCACTGAACCCAGCTGTTCCTCCTCTTTCTCATCAGCCACCTCCAGATCTGGGGGCTGTTTACTCTCCATCTGAGGGCTGATGCATGGCCCAGGCTCTGCCTCTGTCTCTCTGTCTGTCTGTGTCTGTCTGTCTGTCTCTCTCTGTCTCTCTCCGTCTCTGACAGCTCCATTCTCTCTTCCCCCTCGGAGCTCTCAGGTTGCCTTGATGATGACCCTGACTCCCATGTCTCCTCCTCCTCTGATTCGGCTGCTGGAGGGGCCGGCTCTGTAGCTCTTCAAAATTATATGGGGGAGTGTGTATCACCTGCTGATCACATTTTCATTGTCTCTCTCAAATGAATTCTTCCCCTGATTCCTTTCAAAAGCAGAAATTGTATCACTTGGTTATCTATATCTTTATCTATATCATCTATATCTATATAACTATGTATGTATGTATGTATGTATGTATGCATGCATGCATGCATGCATGTATGTATATAGCATTTGTATATATGTATTATGTATGGGCATGGGTAGATATACACTATCTTTTGAGAGCAGGCAACAGAATTTTATTCTTAAT
Organism: Rhabdophis nuchalis; assembly: GCA_039707465.1. Lineage (NCBI taxonomy): Eukaryota > Metazoa > Chordata > Lepidosauria > Squamata > Natricidae > Rhabdophis > Rhabdophis nuchalis. Next base: position 94,043,427 of record CM077648.1, on the reverse strand, counting down.
GTGTGCTAGTGTGCTCACAGTAAAAAATGACAATAAAAGTTAGTCTTAATCTTAATTCCAAACCCTTAAGAAATCATTTATTTCTGTTTCCCATTCCAGCTGTAGGGCTTTTTGTAAGATGACACTTTTTTTTTTTTGCTGAACTGGAATTCCATGCAAGAAAAAGGAATTAAGTCTTCTACCAGACATGTTGAAATGATTTACATTAATTTCACTGATATTATGTGCACACTGGGACAATTCACTTATGATTTCTGCTGTTTACTAGGACAAAGAGCCTCTAGGGATTATCCCATTGGAAAACCTATCAGTTCGACCAATAGATGATCTCAAGAAACCAGTAAGTCATTGCCATTGGGTTTGTACAACATGCTAGATTGAGCTAAAATAAGTTAATTTCTGCTTCAGTGTATTGCAGAACCACAGTTTTATTAGATGCAGCCATAGCACCTATTATATTTTTATTGTAATTTTGTATTTTCACTGCTGTTAATTTATTATGCTTTTATCACAGAAAATAAAAATATAATCAATATATAACAAATATATAAATAGCATGCGAGAACAAGACCATTATGTTAAATACATGTTTTATTTGTTTGGTCATAGCATGATAGGGAAATTCAACAATTATGTTTTATTATTCCTTGTTTACAACTTAGTGTGTTATGTGAACCATTTAATTCTCACTGAATTGTAAAGAATTTACTTGCTTCCTTTTTTTGGTTATACCCCCCTCCCTCCCCCAACACAAAGACCAATACCTTTCTTCTTTAAAAGTTAGTCATGACCATAAAGTCTATGGAGTCCAGTCTCTAAATTCCTTTTGCTCCTGTGTTGTACATTGTTGATTTAGGATTCCAATGTATTGTAGATCAGAAATAACATCTTGCACTGCACAGTATTTCAATTCAGGCTTACTGCTATTTCTCTGTTCAAGCCTCCTCAATCTGGGGGCAAGATTGCCTCTCAGAATATCTCTTTGGGACTGGATTATAACAACGGGTGGGACTTATCTTCAAAATTCAGCATAGTTGGTCATACTGGATATTCCAGGGGTTATAATCAGGGGTGGGATTGAAAAATGTTATCAACTGCTTCTCTGCCCAGTTGCTGGGTGGGCGTGGTCACAGGGGCATGGCCTAGTCACTTTCCTGTACCATGGTGGGTGGGTGGGTGGGTGGGGGTGTTTTCACCCTCCCAAGGCTCTGGAAACTTTCCTTGAGCCTATGAGGACTTGAAAAGGATCCCTTTTCAGACTTCTGGTAGGCCTGTTTTTCACCCTCTTCAGGCTCCGTGTGGGTCCTGCACTTACCTGGCATCCAAAATGGGCCACGTGGAGACTCCTGGGAGGGGTGGGGCGGGGCGGGGTGGACAGAGTCACAATCCTTGCAACTTCCTGTTCATCAAACCAGATTAAAATTAACATCTGGTTCACTCAAACCAGTCCGAATTGGCTGAATCCCACCCCTGGTTATAATTTCAGAATGGAGGCTAACAAAAATTGAACTGAAGTGGCCATGAACTTCTTAAATATGTATTTCTCCAATAAGACTTTTTCTTCTGTAATTTCTTTGCTCCAAACCTCACCAAAGAAATGTATATTTAACAAAGCCTGTAGGACCCTCAAGACCTCAAATTCTTTCCCTTTTTTAAAATGTACATTTTATTTAAAGGACTCCAATTTTTAAAATTGTTTACCTTTATGTTGTTAAGTTCAAACAGATCTATTTTCCACATGAAAAATTAATGGTAATGAATTCCAAAATCATATTTCAGATTGAACTGGACTCTTAATCCTTTTGAATATGCAGCTGCCAAAAAAGCCAATGCAGTCCTAGACTGCATCAAGAGAGAGACAGCTTCAAGATCACAAGAAATGATAGATAGATACATCTACTTCCTTTAACTGATCATTGTAGAGCAACAAAATGATAAGGAGTTTGGAGGCTAAACTGCACAATGATCAGTTAAAGGAAGTAGGTATATCTACCCTAATGAAGAGAAGGATTAGAGATGACATGATAGAGATCTTTCAGTACTTTAGGAGCAGTCACAGAGAAGAAGTGATTAGTCTTATTCTCCAAAGTACCTGCAGGCAGGGCAAGAGGCAATGGGTGGAAGCTTGTTAAAGAGAGAGCCACATCTGGAACTAAAAAGAAGTTCCCTGACAGTGAGACCAATTACTCAATGGAACAGCTTGCTTCCTGGAATTGTGGATACTACATTGCTGGAGGCTTTCAAGAAAAGATTGGCTGTCCATTTGTCTGAGATGTAGAAGTTCTTCTGCCTTGGGCAGGGGTTTGGACTAGAAGATCTCCAAGGTCCCTTCCAGTCTCATGATGACTCTATGCTTCTGTGTTTTTTCCTTTTGTGGAGCCACCTTTAGTCCGCCATTTCCTCATCTGGAAGTCCAATTGTATGGCCTTTTTTTAGAAGTCTACCAAGCATGATAAAAACAACTGTTTTAAAACTAAAACCCTCTGCAACCAGTTGTTCTCTTTTTATATTCTCCAAGCTCTTGTTCGAACAGCTCTCAATAGGTTAACAATTTCTCTCTACCTGCTGTTTCTTTCTTATGAAATGCTACTTGTACTGAGACCCCTAAACACATTTTCAGGCACAGTCTGTGTTTATATCTATTCCATATTTTCAATGTGGAGCTTCTAAGATAATGTTTTGTGAAATCTGCATTAAAATTGTCTTTCAAAAGAGGAGAAGAAGCCCTTTGTTTCAATGTTTGGACACGTCAAGGGCCCAAGATACAGACTTCACAGAGGTCAGGATGATCTCATCAGAAAACTCCACTGGAGAAAAACTGGTACCCAGACCAGAAGCCAATTTCCTACCTTGTCTCCTAGTGTACCCATCAGAATGGAAGGGAAAGGAAATTTCATCAATTATACAGAATGCCATATGCCATGCTGGAAAATTATGAAAGGACTAGAGCAAGTTAAAGCAGCTAAACTGTCTTACAAAGCTGATATCAGATCTTTTAACCTCTTGCATATCATTTCGATGGGTAATTCTAATGAGACTAAATGGGTGATTCTTGCCAAGGACCAGCTGAGCATGATCAAAAACAGATTCCTGGCCAGTGTTTTCCTTTCATTAAACAGCTGACACTATGCCAATCCTGCACATGCTTACTCAATTGGAGTTGCTTTAAAAAAAAACAGCATAAGATTGGGTGGTATAGCACGGACATATTCCCAGATCACAAGCATTCTGAAGATGCTTCAAGTGAAACCTCAACTATGGCCTTTTCCATAAAATCAGTTTTTCTTTAACCCAAATCTTAAGAATAAAATCTAAAAGTGGACTCAATGTAGGATATGGGCTGTTTTGATTATTTTCAGATCTATTCAGATAAGTATCCAATGAATATGAGCTTATTTGTATGTTGATGCCTTATCTTTCTATCCCTTCACTCTCTGGTTACTTTCTTATTTTCAGCAAATAAAAAACCAAGGTTAAAAAACAGGAACAAAACCTAATGTCTATTCCTGGGCTTCAAAATACGCTTGTACCATAGTTTGCCAGTCCAGCAGTAATCAATTGATCTATTTAAGATGCTTGTTTTCTGCTTTTCCTTGTATGGTCTCAGGTGGCTAATATAAGAGTGGTAAAATGCAATTAAAACTGGGGTGTGCTGAAATCCATCAAATGACTAATGGAAGAGAAGGAAAGCATGGGAGGAAAACAGAGAGGAAAAAGTGCTTGAGCAGAGGACTCCTTCATGTAATATCTTCCATGATTTAGCATTTTATTGGAATTGAATCTAATTAGCTCCCAATATCCTCTTATAATGTACATCGTAAAATAAATGTTGGTACTTTATGGATGGGGGTGGTCTAGGAACTCTGCTGCATCATTTGGAGAAATAATAATTGCAATAACTAACTGCATTCCATTCTGCATATTAGTCCATAAGTGGTGGGCTAGGTGAAACCAGTTGGAATACATAAATTCACATGTAAATGAAACAAGTGTTCAAAATAGCATCCTCTTCCAGATGTATTCGATAACAGCCCTATCATCCCCAGCTATCCAGGTCAAGGTAAATGAAAGCCCTTTAGGATCTTTGTCCTGGGTCATAGAGAGGTCCAGGATGTTTCTCACCAAAGTACAAAAGAGATGTGCATATCTATATCAAATATTGGAGAGAGTGGCATTGTCGATTCTCAATGTTTTCCACCTAGAAGTCCAGAATGTTTCTCACCTACAGCACAAAAGAGATGTACACATCCATATCCGATATTGGAGACAGTAGTATTGTTGATTCTCACTGCTTTCCACCATTTTTTTTTCCTTTCAGAATTGCTTTGAGCTCTTCAATGCAAACTGCAAAGGGCAGAAGATCAAAGCTTGCAAGACTGATGGGGATGGAAGGGTGGTTGAAGGCAAGCACCAATCCTATAAGATCTCTGCAGCCTCCCAGGAGGACCGTGACCTATGGATCGAAGCCATACAGTAAGGAGGAAAGGCTGCCATTCTATGGCGGGATAACAATGACATGGGAAAGAGGGCCCCAGAAGGAGAGAAATGTTCAGTAATAAGGACTATCACAATATTTTAGTGTGGGCTTAACAGAGGCACCTATCGTCATTTCATGAAACTGCTCTTCTGTGAGATATTGCATTCGAAATTATTGCATTATTCTCTCTCTGGTGTTTTTGACTTCCTATGCAATCATCAAGCAAGAAACATGCATGTATTAACCACCTGACTGCATTTACTTTTGAGGTCTCCTAAATTATGACACTTTTGGTAATGAAATTTGCCAAGGAGTGAGAAGAGATAAGGTCACTTCATCCTATAAATCAAAGAAAAGAGAGTCCTGGCAAATGTTTCAAACTGATAAAAAATATCAACTTCATTACCAAAAACTGGGAGGGACTAATGCTTTATATTCTCTTCAGCAGGACTCTCTTCCTTATTTCCTACTTTCATTGCCATGATCATTTTAAGCATGAGAAGAACTCTCTAAACACAGTATCCAATTTTTTAGAGTAACCACCAAGGTTCCTTAGTAAGAATATGATGGCCATTGTCAAGCCCTCCTGCCTCTATAATTTTAATGACACATTACCTCTAAACACGGAAGATGTCGGAAGTATGTGGAAACATGGAAGTACGTACAGTAGCTATCACATGGCCTGTTGCTTTCCCCAGCTTCAAGCTTAAAGAGTCCACTGTGTTCTGTGAAGGAGGCAATTAGTGCTTTGCTAACAGCCAAATCTTAATATTCTTTATATTTTTCTTTATTTTAGAACCAGCATCACTAGAGATCCCTTCTATGACCTGGTTGCTGCTCGTAAGAAAAAAGTTACCAGCAAAAAATGAACCTTCTGGCTTGTTCCACCTTGTTCGGAGGATGATTGACACCAAGAAAATATTTATTTGAAGTCCGTAATGGCAAAATTCCTCAACCATCTCTCTGAGACAGACAAACGAATGAAAGGATGATCAGTGGCCTGTTTCCATTTTCCAGAGTCAGCGTATGCAGAATCAGAAACTGGTAGAAGAATTCTTTCTGCACAGAACATGGATTTCTGAGTAAATGGAGCAGGATATAGTTGTCTGCCTGTGCCTAGGTATGGATGATGGAAACCAGGGACTGATTTCGGCAGTATTTTTATACCTGTAGGACTAGATTTTTCTACATTGACACCTGCCTCCTCTGACTCACGGTCTTGAGATTTCTTGAATACTGATGCTATCTGAGATAAATTTACTTGGAATAATAGGATGAAGGACAAAGCAAACTAATACTCAAGGGAGGCTGTGAAACCTGGCCAGAATAAACACATATTACTGTGTGGCTGAGCTTAGCAAATAGCTGGTTTTGACCTGGGAATTATTGCCAAGTTGATGGTAATACTGAATGTTAGGGTTTTTTTAGGACAGAATCTTCCAGCCAAAGTCAGGCTCTAAACAATAATCAGTGCAATGAATTGTTAGTTCCTATGTTCTTTGAGTTGGCTGCTCCATCAGTGTTGGAACAGTTGAAAAGTGTGTTTACAGATAGATATTTGTTTACTTCTCTCCTCCTCTGAAACATTCATTAGCCCTAGAGGATCAAAAGTTAGGGTTTCCCCCCCCCCCTTCTCTGAATCTTTCATCTATACAATGAGTTCTGTAAAATAATACAATTTGTTTAACATCGTTAGGAAGAACTGGATTGTTGTAAGAATGATGACTGCATACTAATGAGTAGTACAATATTTTTGTTTAAGGAGATGTAAAGAGTTGCTTGTTATTAAAATACACTCCCATATGCACACTTAGCCAGAATTCGGGTGTGTTGTTTTCCACACTGATTCAAACAGATGGAGAAATAACACTTTTTCTTTTCAAATGAAAAAAATGAAAAACATCTTGAGGTCTTTTACACTTGTGGTTTTGTTTTTATTTTATCAACATAAAACAGAAGCAGGAGGTATGTTATATGTCTCTGTTGCTTTCCTTTTTTTCTTATGAATCCCACTATACAATTTGGAAAAATGCCAAAGAGATGTGAAAAGTCTTAAATTCACCAAATGGCAACCCTATTCAAAGAAAGCAAATTCAGTCAAAGTAAGAAAGTCCAGCTTGGATGGCCCAACAAATAACTTGATATAAGATAGCTTCTAATATTAACATTGACAGGTTTGGAAGCTGAAGGATATAGAAGATATACACTTATTCAGAATAAGGAATATAAGCAGCACAAAAATTATCCAAGTCAATTTTGAGTCTTATCCAGCACTCCTAAAATATATCATATGAACTAATTCACTGCAAAGATCCAATATGACTTTAATCCATGTCTTTAGTGGGTTCTCAGAGAAGCGAGCTCTATACAATCTTGTATAGAGATTGTATAGTATGTATAGTTTTAGTATATGGAAGAAACATGTGCTTGTTTGTTTTAATTGTTGCAGAATAAAATGAGATTTGCAGGAAAGCTATACATGTAATGGATGAATAGTACGATCACTATGAAAATAATTCACACATGGGGATTGAATTAATATCCTTTAAATTAGATTTCTTTATTTAGAAAAGTGCCTATAATTCTGTCATTTTAGGAACAGAATAACAACCTCTCTGACGGGAAACGTCCATCATTCTCAGATTAGGTTGAGAGGCCTTTTGCAAAAAGGAGGGTGCTCTGAGGAACCCAAAGGTGCTTTTTCAAAAGACAACTGGACTTCCTTTTTCCTTGAAGATCTTTTGCTTCTCATCCAAGAAGTTTCTTCAGAACTGAAGAAGCTTCTGGGATGAGAAGCAAAATGTCTTCAAGGAACAACAAAGCCCAGTTGCCTTTTGGAAAAAGCACTTTTGAGACAACCATGACCTGTATGACTGAGAATCTCCATAGACATAGCACTTTGAAGAATGCTGATGCCCTTCCTGAATGTAGTGGAGCAGATTTGGAGGGATTACATAAGGTAAAATATAAGACATGCACCCATCATGGGTTACCATATTTTTCGGAGTATAATATGCACCTTTTTTCCTCTAAAAAGAGGCTGGAAATCTGAGTGCGTCTTATACATTGAATACAGCATTTTTTGCCTCCTGAAACCCCGCCACTTCACCAAAATGGCCATGCGCATGCCCTTATGGAGGCTTCCAGAGAGCTCCTGGGGGCTGGGGAGGGCAGAAATGAGCAAAGAACAGGCCATTTTTGCCCCCGCAGCCCCCAGCAGTACTCTATAAGCCTCCATAAGGCTATGCATGCAATTTTTTGACCAAAAAATGGCCCGTTTTCAAGAACAAAAGGGCCGTTTTTCTTCATTTTGCCCCCCCCCAGGAGCACTCTGCAAGCCCCCCCTCAAGGCTATTCATGCCTTTTATTTGAAAAAAAATGGGCCCATTTTCACGAAAAACGGGCCGTTTGGTGGAAGTTTGCACAGTGCAAGAAGGGTTTTTTCCCCCTTTTGGAAAGCTGCTTAGTTAGAGTGATTGATGAGAATTACGTTGGTCAAGTACTGTGCCTGCAGAAACAAAGATTTGTTCCAAAGGTGGTCAGTGATTTCCTTCTCCAGCACATGGGTAAATACACCTGGAAACATCTACCTACCTACCTACTTACCTACTCTCGCTCACTCTCCCTATCTATCTACTGTATTTCTCTCTGTCTCTCTCTATTTCTCTCTCTATTTCTCTCTCTCTATCCCTCTATCTACCTATCTACCTGCTCTCTCTCTCCCCCTACCTACCTATTGTATTTCTCTCTCTCTCTATTTCTTTCTCTCTATCCCTCTACCTACTTATCTATCTACACACATTCTCTCTCCCTACTTACCTACCTACTGTATTTCTCTCTCTCTCTCTCTCTCTCTCTCTCTCTCTCTCTCTCTCTCTCTCTCTCTCTCTCTCTCTCTCTCTCTCTCCTCCTACCCCTTTATCTACCTACCTAACTACACACTCTGTCTACCTACCTACTGTATTTCTCTCTCTCTCCCCCTCTACCTACCTATCTACCTACCTATCTACCTAACTACTCTCTCTCTCTCCCTACCTACCTACTTTTAAAAAAAGCCTCTTCAAAACCTGGGTGCGTCTTATACTCCGAAATAATAATAATAATAATAATAATAATTTAATTTATATCCCGCTCTCTCTCCCCGAGGGGACTCGAGGCGGGGCACAGGCAATTAAAAATACAAATAAACACAGACAAGTACAAAATACAGAATTAAAAATAAATTAAATAAATCCTGCGCTAAAACCTATAAACTAAAAATTACCCCTAAAAAACCCTAACCTAAAAAGAGACTACCCAAGGCCGGCCAGACGAAAAAAGTGAGTCTTTAATTTTAAGCGGAAGGAGCGGAGGTCCGTAGTTGTCCTGATATCGGGGGGAAGGTCATTCCAGAGGGCTGGGCCCGCCACAGAGAAGGCCCTTCCCCTGGGCGTCGCCCGCTGACAAAGTCTAGTGGACGGCACCCGGAGAAGTCCCTCTCTGTGGGAGCGAATCGGCCGTGAGGATGTATGGGGCAGGATCCGATCCCGCAGGTAGCTAGGTCCCGAGCCATGGAGCGCTTTGAAGATGGTAATTAACACCTTGAAGCGCACCCGGAAGACGACAGGTAGCCAGTGCAGCTCACGCAAGAGCGGTGTTACATGGGCAAACCTAGAGGTGCCCATAATTGCTCGCGCGGCTGCATTCTGGACCAACTGAAGCCTCCGGGTACACCTCAAGGGGAGCCCCATGTAGAGAGAGTTGCAATAATCCAGTCGGGATGTCACGAGAGCATGAGTGACTGTGCGAAGGGCGTCCCGATCCAATAGGGGGCGCAACTGGCGTACCAGGCGAACCTGGTAAAACGCCCTCCTGGCCACGGCTGTCACTTGATCTTCCATGGACAGCCGGGTATCCAGGAGGACACCCAAGTTGCGCGCCCCATCCACAGGGGCAAGATGTTCGCCCCCTATGGCCAGCGTTGGAGAGAGCTGGTTGAACCGGGCAGCCGGAAAAATATGGTAGTTCATGCATAGCTGAAAGGACCTGAAAGCAATGAGCGGACAAACAATGAATGCCAACTGCTGGCTTGTGAGTGAAATATTTATCTGAATTTGAATATTTTGGAGAATGTAAAGGTAAAGAAGGGACCTTTTATCATTTATGGTGGCCATGTGATAAAGCAAAGATATGTTGGAGTGGGATTCACATCTTAATACAGAAGATTCTCAAAGTGAATATAAAGATAATACAATAATACAATAGCAGAGTTGGAAGGGACCTTGGAGGTCTTCTAGTCCAACCCCCTGCCTAGGCAGGAAGCCCTATACCAGTTCAGACAAATGGCTATCCAACATCTTCATAAAGACTTCCAGTGTTGGGGCATTCACAACTTCTGGAGGCAAGCTGTTCCACTGATTAATTGTTCTAACTGTCAGGAAGTTTCTCCTTAGTTCTAAGTTGCTTCTCTCCTTGATCATTTTCCACCCATTGCTTCTTGTTCTATCCTCAGGTACCTTGGAGAATAGCTTGACTCCCTCTTCTTTGTGACAACCCCTGAGATATTGGAACACTGCTATCATGTCTCCCCTAGCCCTTCTTTTTATTAAACTAGACATACCCAGTTCAATAAAAAGAAAGACTAGAAGATACATGATAAAACCAGAAACTTTTATTCTGGGTTTAATGGAAAAAGGAAAAAAAATGGAACTTTGATGCTACATAGGTTGACGGCAGCAAAATTACTTTATGTACAAAAATAGAAGGATACTTTGATTCCTACAATGGACGAATGGTTCCAAAATTTGATGGAGTTAGCAGAGATTGCCAAATTGACTTCATTGTTTAAAAGAAAAAAAAATACTGTCACTTTTGTTTCTATTTGGAAACCTTTTCTGGACTTTGTGCTTGAGGTGGGAAAAAATGAAACTTTGATTTTGGGTTTTGCCAATTAATAGGTTTGTTATTATAGAAATGACTTTTTAATAATATTATTATGTAAAAGTTGAAGTTTGATGTTGCTATCTTATTTTACTGGACCAAAGGGATTTGGAAGTCAACGCCTTCTCTTTCTTTTTCCCTCTTGCCCTACAGTTCTTCCTTCCACTTTTCCTCCCCTATTTTCCTACTATTTTCTTTTATATTATTGTATTATATATTATAAGCTAATAAAAATTAAAAAGCATTAAAAAAATTTTTAAAAATAATATTTTATACCTACCTAGTTTACAAACCTTTCACAATTTGTTTTTTAAGATCACAGATGTGAGGAATGCTAGCTTGTCTAGTGCGATCCTTTGGCTTAATTTCTCATGTGAAAATTGGAGTTACATGAATTGATTTCCCCAGATTATTGGGAATATGTATAATAGAAAGACTGTGACATTAACAAGCAACTCCAAGCAAATTGTAGATAACATTGAATATAATCAAATATTTGATGCTGGTAGCAATTCCACAGCTATGCAGGAAGACGTGTATACAGTGTACTTTTTTGGAACAATATCATTAGTAGTAGCACTGAGCTATTATAATTCTGAAATACAGCCTGAAAATGTGTGAATACCAGAGTAGAAATAAAGATTTATTGATGCCAATCTATGTGCAACCACCTTCTGTTCTAGCACCCTCTGTTTTAGCTAATATATAATCTATTCTAGTATCTATTGTTATATTTACTTTTTACTTGAAATATTTATGCATTGTTATTCTTATGACTTAATTGGATTACTTTGTCTTTTTAATTGCAGTAATTACCTTGTCCTGTAAGTACTATGCTATACTGTACTATAAATTAGTATTTAAACAAACATTTAGTGCAAAATTCAGGCTGTGGTGACCTCTGGATTTCTTTGCTGTTCTTTAAGCTGGGCAAGACAGAACAATCCAAAAGAGGTGATTATAATAATGAATTGCAGCTAGGAAATCAGCAATTCCTTTTTTCTTCAGTATGGATGAGCAGTGACTATTCCATGTCTTGCTTTTCGTTTTTATTTGCAGACATTCTAGCCTCTTTTATTTCTAGTTGTGGGTTCTTCTTTCTCTCTTTTCTTCCTGAAGAGGGCTCCGTGCACAAGGAAATTCAGACACCAAGTTTTTCTCTCTCTCTCTTTGGCACTGCAACAGGGCAGGTGAATTAATTCCAGCAGGCACAGCGAATAGATATTAGAGTCAAATCACGTGCAAGCACAGGAGATGAATGTGAAGGTTTTTCTTGAATGAGGCCCCTGTGTTGCTCTTCCTTTTTGCTAATGGGGACAATCCTCCAAGGGGTTTGCTTATTTATTTATTTAGTTAGTTAGTTGACTAGCATACATCTCCCCATGGAAAGAGGATGAAGAAATCTCTGTGGGGGAAAAAGAGGCAACTTTGAACAGAAAAGGGAAATAAATTACCAAATATTCTGAAAACATTATATATGCCAGGAGATTTCTAACCAATTTAGCTCACAACAGAAACTCCAAGAAGGGTTTGGTCTGTACCACCTGTTCAAATAATTGAGGATGTGCAAAGAGAATAAATATTCAGGTACGAAATAATTCCAGCTGGGTTTGTTCCCAGATCTCTTTGGTAGGCTACTTTGGAGCTTCTTTCAGATGAGATGAAATCTATTTCTAGTTACTCCCTCCACAATGCTTCCTCAATAAAATGAACAAATCCCTTCAACATGACCAGAAAATTTTTTATGCCTTTAAGAAAATTATGTCAGGGAAAAATTCTGCCATGCAAAATTCTTGGTGCATTTTGAACTTGGTGTTTTGCTTGCAGGCATTTCCCAACTAGATACAACATCAGTGTAATTGAATATAGCAGTTAGCAATAGCATTTGGACTTATATACCACTTCACAGTGCTTTACAGCCCTCTCTAAGCGGTTTACAGAGTCAGCATATTGCCCCCAACAATCTGGGTCCTCATTTTACCCACCTCGGAAGGATGGAAGTCTGAGTCAACCTTCACCTTGAGCCTGGTGAGATTTGAACTGCCAAATTGCAGGCAGGCAGGCAGGCAGGCAGCAGGCAGCAGAAGTAGCCTGCAGTACTGCACTCTAACCACTGCGCCACCACGACTCTTATATATGGGGTTTGCTGCAATGCATTATATATAAACATGCACATTGATAATGTTACTAGTCAGGGAGTGAAACATGTGCAAGCAAACAATCAAGCTCAGAGAGCACCAAGAACCTCACATTTCAGCCTTGAGCCATTTCAATTCAATTTCTCAATCATCTGTCCTCTCAAAGTATTTCAGCCAGCTCTTGATATTTTGGTTTCAGGAACTAGGAACCAAATAAGCTCTCTTCTCTTCCAATCAATGTGAAGGTTTGCATATCATTTTAGTACCCAAGTGGAAAATCGTAGCAGTGTTTTATCACAACAAATTAAATGTTCAGTTACTCTCTTGCGTTATCACAGCACACACCCCTCCCAACTTGGCCCTACCCAGTAATATCGCTGAACTGGGCCTCTTAGTCTAAATTTTCAAAATATGCTTGAGCTATATTTACTCTGTGAATATGGCTAACTTGGTAGTGTGGCATTTACAGAAGTCATAATGCCCACAACTCTTCCTTTAAAAGGAATCAAATGATCCAAATCTGAAGGATTTCTGCCACAATGGGCAAAGTTTTTGTTATTTAAAATTTAGAACCGGTTTGTGCTCATCATCTTGAGGGAAATAGCACTGCCTGTGTCCTGAAAAGTTTGCTATTGCCTGAGAAGTGACTAGCTTTGTCTTTAATTTGGTTAAGGATTTTGAACATGGTGCAAACTAGGTAGCTTCTTTTTAAAAATTATTTTTATGAATGGGTAAGAGTTATTGCTGCTGCTGAAGAAGGAAAAGTACCCTTAAAAGGTAGAGAACTTCCCCTCATACCCATTGCAGAGATTGCTTATATTTTCTCCCGTACTGAATATAAAATTGATATAATTTCATATTTCCTACTACCTTAAAGGTTCAGAAAGGGTCATTTCTACATGCAGAAAATCCCTACACATTGTTAGTGATTCATCCAGCTACAGAGCTATATATAATACTGTACCTAACGTTTTAAACTATCTCTGGTAACTTAGCTTCATTAAGCAAGCAATATAGATTGAATCTGGGTTGATGATTTACTGCTCTCCACCTTCTCCCTGGTAATGGGAAGAAAGTGAGGGATTGTATTGCTATGGTGGTTGATATGTATAAAAGCAGAGAGAACGTTTAAATTAAAAGAGGAGGAGGAAGTAAGTCAGAGTATTATTCTTTTTAGCCATTTTAGAGGCAATTGTCTGAGCTGGGAATAGATCTCAAGAGATTAATCTGAAAATAAAAAGGTTTGGGGTTTTAAAAGTCTCCTTTTTTAGCATAGGATCTCTTTTCCCATAACCTCACAGAACTATGGCTGATCTTCCAAATGTTGATGGGATGCATCCTGGAAGTTGGTCAGGTTGGTTGTGGCTACTGGGAATTGAAGATTATGCCGCATTTCTGGGAGAATGAAAGACGGGGGATAATCCAATTTATTTAAGGCAAAGATCTGCAGCCTTTTTGTTTTTTGTAGAGCTGTTTTCTTACAGAAGTAATCTGCTAGAGGTGGCACTGGTGCGCAGAGCAAGAGGTAAAAAGGGGATGTGGACAGAGACATCAAGCACACACATGCACACCCTTGTTTTTCTTCCGTTGCAAAGAAAAGGATAAATTGCTTTTGGAAAAGATCTGATCTGAGTTGATTACTTACAAAGGGCTTTGGAAATCAGGCCGAAGGCCCCAGGATTCTGAAGCTGTAAATTGCCACTTTTGATTAGGGGCATCACAGTGCTTTGCATATAGAATAAATCAGGTCCCAACCACACTATCTGTAGGTTTGCTCATGCCCTCCCCCTGCAAACGTTATATGGTAGACAAGTTATTTTCCTGAATCCTATTTACAGAAGCTTGTACTCTCTTGCATTAGGCAGCTTCCTTAATTCATATGCTTATTTCTTATGCTCCAGGGTTCTATCTAGGCTCCTTTCCAAATACCGAGTATAGATTCTGGAGCAAAGCCCTGATGAGACATGGGTTAAAATGAAGCCCCAGACAAGCACTGAATCTTTATGTTTAAAATGAGATTCAAATAGGCTTGTTTGAAATATAAGGTGGGGGTGGAGAGGTACACAATGCTGGGCTAGGTTTCTTGGGGTAGCATTGTGGTTTGCCAGCAGCCTGCAGAGCTAGCCATAGAGTCGGACAGTGAGGAGGTTGGGGAGGAGCATGACCATAATTCACAGCTGTTTAAATAAAAGAGGATTTCTGGGACTAAGAGTATGATTTATGCTTTCTCAGGAAGCCAATGTCGGAACAGGTAGGCTGTGGCAGGATTCTGAGTCTCAGTTTCCCAAAATGTCTTGAAATAATAGTGGGCATTCTGGAAAATTAAAATGAGGACAATTCCTGATGCATTTGATTGGAACATTTTTCTTCAAAGACAGGAGCTCAGGCATTATAAAAACAGGCTGGAGTAGAATATTGGCCAGCTTAGATTCATATTTCACTATGTTCACCCTTTGACTCAAGATGTAATCTGTGTTGACCCTTCATCATTAATTCAACAGAAAATTTGCTCCATGGTGCAAATGGACACTTTCCTATCTAGGTGTGCAATGCAGTGTCGGATAGTAAATTTGATAGATTGCTGGCTGGCTAACATGCTTCTTTCTGTGCTTGGGAGCACAAGCATGTCTGAAGACAGAAAACGAAGCCTGACACTTAGGGCCTTTTTCCTATCAAGGATTTTGGAGTGCAGCTGGTAATCTATTTTCATAATAAATGCCTATACATCTTCATAAAAGGCCAGGAAGCAATGGGCCTAAAACAGAGGAATATGGCAAGTTCTATCATTGTCCCTCCCTTTCTACCTCAATGTTACAATTTTAAAAGGCTTCAAGAAATCATTTGCCAGTGAGGGAGACTGAAACTGGAAGACCAGCCAGGAATTATTTTCAGCAGACTTCAGAAAGGATTTGGAGAGCATACTAGCAGGAAATGCAAAGTTGGAGGGTGGTGGTGGTGGTGGTGAGGAACAACAGCAAGAACAAGTCAGTAGCTTTGAGGTTCTGCATCTGGATTCTTGTTCTAACTCCAAGAGATCTCCTCACCTCTATTTTACACGAAAGAGGGAGAAACAAAACTTTTCGTCCCCATCACCACTTTGCCGCTCTGTATTTAAGGACATATTGTGTGCATTTTCCTTCATTTCCTTTGGGGGAAAAACACTGATGGTTGCTATCGTAGGAAGCTAAGTGGAAAATACTGTTCTTCTGCTGCATTGAAAAGCAGTAGACTTCTCTCTCTCAGGCTGTGGTCCATCTTTACAGTCTGAGTGGTACAATGGATATAGAATTTTAAGTCCCTGTTAAATTTTTGATCCCTGTTAACATGCCATAGGGACACGGTGGCTCAGTTGCTGAGATGCTGAGCTTGTTGATTAGAAAAGTTGGCAGTTCAGCGGTTCGAATCCCTAGTACCGCATAATGGAGTGAGCTCCTGTTACTTGTCCCAGCTTCTGCCAACCTAGCATTTTGAAAGCGCCTAAAAAATGCAAGTTGAAAATTAGGGACCACCTTGGTGGGAAGGTTCTGAGTGCCTTTGGTGTTTAGTCCTGCCAGCCACATGACCATGGAGACATCTTCGGACAGCGCTGGCTCTTTGGCTTTGAAACGGAGATGAGCACTGCCGCCTAGAGTTGGGAACGACTAGCACATATGTGTGAGGGGAATGATTACCTTTACCTTAGTATGCCATGTTTTTGAGATGTAAAAAAAGATCAGACCAGGAGAAATCACTTCAGAATTGTTTCCATCTTTAATATGTCGTATACGTTATACCATTCAATTGAAAAACAAACTGAACTCCTTTTAGGATGGAAAATAACAATTAAAAAATGTACATTAAAGCCCCAATACCTGAGTGGTGCTACTCAATTTTACACTGGTGGAGAGGAAAAGCCCATGGAATTCTGGTTAGTTCTTCAACTGAGATCTTCAACTGCTTATTGTTCTTTTCTTCCTTTCATGTCACAATGTGAGAGATCAATGGTCCTTCCCTTGTTTGTTTTTTTACTGCAGCTTCTGCCATTACTATTGTCCATGTTGATTGATGGATGATGGAATTCAACATACCTGCTTTCTATCTCAATCTAATAAATCTCCTGACCCTGCTTTAAAAAAGTCTCTTATAGGAACCATTATCACTGTGGCCCCAATTTTGTATTTCCATTGGCTAAAGAACGAATGCCAGTGAAGGCATCACTGTAAGCAACTGTGACAGGGATATGCCGCAGTTTAATCTTGCTGTGCCATTTCCAATCTGCCTTTCTTTTTCTGATGTTGATGAATGGGGTCTAGGTAGAAAGGAAAGGTAGACAGGAAAGAGATTATATATGGGAAAGACATGCGTGCATATATTCTTGCATCTTCATTATAGAGTGTCTCTTAATTTTATGATGGTAGGCTGAAGTTACAGAAGTAACACAAATAGGAAGTTGTTCTCTAGAGCAGGGGTCTCCAACCTTTGCAACTTTAAGCCTGAAGGACTTCAGCTCCCAGAATTCTCTAGCCAGCTTTGCTGGCTGGAGAATTCTGGGAGCTGAAGTCATTCAGACTTAAAGTTGCAAAGGTTGGAGACCCCTGCTCTAGAAGAAAGAAGATAATATCAAGCTGAGGGCAGGCTGTTCATAGCCTAATTCTTTCTCTTCTACCTCATGTTTGATCTTGTAAGAGCATTAGAAACCTGAGGGAGTCAGCACAGCTATAATCCAGACCACTTCTCTGCCCCTTTTATATATCGTGGAAATGAATTTTCCCCAGATGCCCCAGAAACTATGATCTGCTTTCAGGGAACACCATTAAATTCCAACTCTCCTCAGTGCGGTTTATGAAGTTGTCTTGCTTTCACTGACCAACAAGAGCCAAGGTGGCCAGTGGTTAGCATGCAGTACTGCAGGCAGTGGTGGGTTCCTACCGGTTTGGACCGCTTCAGCCAAAGTGGTTTGGCAGCCTGGGTCCCTGGAACTGGCAGCAACCCACGCCTGCCATGTCCCAGAACCGATTCCCCGGTCTCTTCTGCCATCGCTGGCATATTTCTGCACATGCGTAGAACAGTTTTCAGTAAACTGCGCAAATCACCCTCTCTCAGCGATCCAGTAGTAAACTGGTTAGGAACCCACCACTGATTGCAGGTTACTTCTGCTGGCTGCCAACTGCCAGCAGTTCAGCAGTTCAAGTCTCACAGGCTCAAGATTGGCTCAGCCTTCCATCCTTCCGAGGGCTGTAAAATGAGGACCCTAGATTATCAGGGGAAATATGCTGCTTCTGTAAAACCACTTAAAGAGGGCTGTAATGCACTGTGAAGCAATATATAAATCTAGGTGCTATTGCAATATCATATTTTTCCCTCCCACTAATAATCCCAATTCAAATTAATGAAAGGAGATATATATTCTTTCCAAGGAAACAATATCTTTTTTTAAAAAACAATTTTATTGGTTTTGAAATATACATAGGAAAAGGGGTATAGGGTAGGTATGACATTTTGGTAGCTTCCATGTCGGTGATGGTGGTCCTCCCAAAACTTCATAAAAGTACAATCTTTTAGAAAGAACAAAGGATAAGCATATACTTTACATTGTATAGTTCGTACATTCAATCATTTTTCTTTGCCATCTAATTGAATCAACAATCACAATAAAATTTCAAATAAAGTCATTTTTGAGATCTAAGTCTTTTTGCTATTGATTCTTCTTCTTCTTTCCCGTCATCGGGCGGGGCCATCTTCGTCCCCTAGGAGTGAAGAGTGCTTTTGAAGAAAGGCCTCTGCCTCTCCTAATGTTTTAACTCTAATTCTACCTCCCTCCCAGAAGACCAGCATTCCCTCTGGCAATAACCATTTGAACCAAATTCCTTTTTTATATAATTGCTTGGACAAGAAGGAATATTTCCTTCTTATTTCTCTAATTTTTTTTGGAATTTGTTTCAGAATAGTTATTTCTTTATCTTGATACTTCAAGGGCCCTCCCCATTGAGCCCTCAATATCTCATCCCTTGTGGACCTCCTTAGAAATTTAATGTGAACCTCTCTTGGTACATTGTGTATTCTAGCATATGCTGAATTAATTCTATAAACCAGGTCCATATCCCACCAGAGTTGTTCTTTGTTTCTTTTAATATAATCTGCTAAAATTGTACTCATAAGATCTTTAAGATCTTCATTTTCTGACTCTGGTATGTTCTGGAACCTGAGAAAAAAATACATTCTTTCAAATTCTATTTTAGTCATGTGACCTCCTAATTCTAAACTTTCCTTCTGAATTTCCTTTACCTCTTCCCCCATCTCAGTATTAATATCTTAAATGAAGTCCAATGTTGCTATACTCATTTCAACATACCAAGATACGTCTACTCAGTCTTTTGATGATCTTGTCTTCAGTGGTCTGAAGCCTCCTTGGCTTCTCATACTCCCTGCGGAAGATATAATATGAGATCTTCCCCATAAGGCATTTTCAGGAGCAATATTGTTGTCACACCTAAAGGAGTGCTCTGCCCTTGTGAAATTTTTGGAGAAATGGTGCTTCTCTTTAAAACTTTGCAGAAATAATCTATCACATTTTCCTATCTGGAAATGTGAATAATTGCAAGCATGGCAGGCTGCCCTTTGTAGTTGTTTTTTACTTTAGCCTAGGACCGTGATGGCGAACCTATAGCACATGTGCCAGAGGTGGCACACAGAGCCCTCTCTGTGGACACATGTGCCATTGTCAGCTGCTCTTCTGGATTCTGTCACATGCATGCACACCGTCCAGCTGCTCTCTTCTGGGTTCTGGTATGCGCATGCCAGCTGTCCCCCTGAAGAGAACATCTGTCTGATGCACATGTGCACCGACCAGCTATATGGCATGCATGCATCCAATGGAACCCAGAAGAGTAGATGGCATTGTGCGCATTCATACTGACCAGCTACTCTGTTTTGGGTTCCAGTGCGCACTCCAGTGCCGAAAAGCTTAACTATCACTGGCCTAGGAGAATATAACTTTGTAGTGATTTATTATATTATATTATATTTATATCCTGTCTTTTCTTCAAGTGCTCAAAGTGACACACACAGAGTGCTTTTCCATTGGCTGGGCTCAGAGAGAGAATAAATGGCCTTAAGACTCAGTGAGTTTCCATCAGGCCTTCAGGTTGGATCTTTTGCCTGTCTTGCTGTCTGAACTTGAGCACAGCAGGCAAAACAGTGACACTTCCACTCTCTTTCCCTTCCATGCTTATCCCCGCATTCAGTGGTTCAGAGGGGCAAAGAAGTGCAACGGCCTTTGACACTATCCTTGAAAGAGAGGATGAGGAAGAGCCATGGGATGAGCAGTAAGAGGCAGCTTAGCAATGGAGGATGTAGCAAACATCTCAGAAGGGACCCTCCCTAGTTTCCTAGGCTGTAAAAGTGAAGAAGGAGGGAGCTGTATTTTCAGGCTTGCAAGATTGATGTTAGCCCTTAGAAGAAGTCCAGACAAGAAGCACCAGCCACGAGTGCTAACACTACATATTTCTTCATTTCCTTTTGTTCTTGAGCAGCTCTGTTGGTAGAGGAGCACCCATCATCCTGGCAGCACCAGCAGCTGCAGTCCTTTCAGTTGACAGCACAAGTGCCAGATCTGGCACTTAAGGTACTAAGAGTCTGTCTTCTTGTCACAACGGAGGAGCACTGGGAGGCCTCTAGGAGAAGGGAAAGAAGCCTTTCCATTATCACTCAAAAGCACACCACTAAATCTGAGTCAAAACACCACCGTACCTGCGGGTTACCTATCGTTTTTATCAATGCTGGAAGCTTTCCCAACAGATGGTTATTACTTAAATGGGAAAGAAACATAGCTTTCCTCAAGTGGAAGGAATGGAAAGCAAAGATTATAGTGATTTGTCTGGAATCAGCAGGGTTCCTTTCCTTCAGCTGCTGGAAGTTTGATATGCAGAGGGGGGCAAATCAGCCTCCAGATACATTCAAGTGCTCAGTCCTGCAAAACACTCAGAAGACTGAATTCAATGAGATTGTAGATGCCTTGACATTAATCCTAATATGAAGAAAGGAGCCACTAGTGAGAATGCCACAGCTATCTATTCATGTCTCTGCCAGCACTGGTTTTGATTCTGTTAATACAGTAATATTTACTGGTAACAAGGCATCGCAATTACTTTTTGTATCAAGGAAACACAAGCAGGGGTGGGTTGCTGCCAGCATTACTGCTAGTTCGGCATACACATTTGCATCTAAAAAGTTCTGCACATGCGCACAGCCTTAGAAGAAGGGAAAAAATAAATTTCTGCAATGAAGATTGTTCTGTGCATGCGCAGAATCAAAAATCAAGATGGTGGCACCGGGGGTAGAACCGGTTCGAGGGCATGGTAGGCCGAGTTTCTACCTTCTCAGCTGAACCAATCTGAACTAGTAGGAGCCCACCTCTGAACACAAGTGAGACTAGCACATTTATTGATAACAGTTTAATTTTTTTTTAATGGTCTAAGATGAATCAGAACGAAGGGGCAAGATTGTTCCACACTGTCAGGTCTGATGGCTGTCGGCTCTGTGTGAGAAAATGAATCTTCTTCATATTTCAGAAGTTTCACTGCTTCCTATTGATTCCCTATTGATTCTGTCTGAATTATCCTTTTTGGGCCAAAAGCTTATTAACTGTTTAGAAGGTGTACTAACAGGAAGCTCCTCTTTTCTTTTTACAGTTTTTTAAACCCCGCTTGTATTACTTTTATAAATAACTCATACCTAATATTCCTTCTTTCCCCCCCTGTTTTTCCCACAACAACAATCCTGTGAGGTGAGGTGAGCTGGGCTGAGAGAAAGTGACTGGCCCCAAATCGCCCAGCTGGCTTTCATGCCCAAGATGGGACAAGACCTCAGTTTCCTGGTTTTTAGTCTAGTACAGGGGTCTCCAACCTTTGCAATTTTAAGTCTGGGAACTGAAGTCCTTCAGACTTAAAGTTGCAAAGGTTGGAGACCCCTGGTCTAGTACCTTCACCAAATTGTCTCTCATGCAATCTAAAGAAAGCGTTTACAGTAATATCAGTGATATTGTAAACTTCCTGGTGTATCTGCAAATATGTTTTCTCACATGCAAATAAATCAATTAGCTTTGGGAAATGGGTTTTTAAGCTGTGCCTAATGCTAAGTCAAAATACAACCCCATTATTTTTCCACCCTGAAATAAAGCACACCGCTCCTCCATTTCAGTGCTGCAGACTGTAATTTTCTATAGCATCAATAGTATGGAAGAGCATCAGATTTGTTCATCTGTTCTTGTTTCACTCAGAATATGCTGGAGCAGCATCCCCCAATCTTTTGAACGCCAGGGACCAGTTTCACGGAGGGCAGTTTTTCCACAGGCAAGTGTGGTTTCTCACACTACCTGGATCCTGCACATGCGCAGATGAGGCTTCACTCGAATACACGGCCCGGTTCTTGGCAGGCCATAGACTGGTACTAGACTGCAGTCCAGGGGACCCCTATGCTAGAGTACATTATTATCTTCACTCTGACTTGGCTTCAATATTATATTTTGCTTCTTATATGTAAGTCAAGGCAACAAACATACATAATGTTCTTTCCTCCTCTTATTTTACCCATGACAACAACCCTTGAGGTAGGTTGTTGTCTGTAGGTAGGCTGAGAGAGAGAATGATTGGCCTAAAAGCACCCTGATGGCTCTCATTTTTAAAGAGAGTTTTCTGATGCCTTCAGTGATTACCCTTGCTGTTAACATGAACAGATAAAGTACTTTAGATCTGGATTTTTAGGAATCAGATTTATGAATAGGAGAACAGATGCACATATATGCCCAGAAATTCACCATGAATTAATCCTACCATTTTCAGAAGAGAGAGAATCCTTTATTGGTTTAAAAAGTAATCAAGTATAATCAAGGTAGGTAAGTATAATGCATAGCTGTACAGGCAGATTCCTAATGGATGCTTAATAATGTCGCCATGAATAAGATGAACATATTACTTTACCTTGACTATTCATAGTGATGGAAAAGTAAGCTTACATTCCTTTTTCCTGAGAAGCATAGCTGAGCAGAAGGTTGGATCTATGACAGGTGAGCATAGCAGCTTCCTAAGCTTAATGTACAGTGAGGTTCAAAAAAAAAAGGTATCCCTGGGATCCGTCTGTCTTTTATAACTTCTCACTGCATAAATTGTTTACAGTCTAAAAATGGAAGACATGACCTTCACTGCTAGTCATGGGTAGTGTAAATAACCGAGATAAGGTGTAAAAGCAAGGATGAGAAAGATGACCTGTCAAACTCCCGGAACAATTAGTCACGTGAGAAGACAAGATGGGTGGTGGAAACGAGCAGCTAACAGAATAGTTGTCTCAATGTTATTTCCTCAAATAATACTTTTCTGCAGCTCTACTGCTATCCTTTACACACAATGTAGTGCCTAAAAAACAGACAGATAACTTTTCCCAAAGGCCAAATTCTTTTGACCTCTGATTCTTTTTAAAGGTGTTTTTTTTAATTCATGCAATGACAGTAACCCACCCTAGATTTGTAAGTTGCTTATCTCTGATTTATGATATAATGTTTTCTGGAGGGGAGGGGGTCACTAATCCTTTATTTATTTACCTCAGTCTAATTTTAACCAGTGTCCTACTGACATCAATGAGATGTTCAATTAAGCTTGGCTAGGATTGACGGTACTATAGAAGAGTTCATAGCTTCCATCTGCTCTTTTGCAAATTGCACCTGGGGAGATAAGCTATGATAGATCAGTTATGTTTTTCTAAAGGTATTTTTTTCCAGTGAAGAAGGATGTCTTCCCTTATGATTAATGTGCACAGCATCAGCACCTTAGAGTGCAGCTGACAGGAGAAGGCATTTCCAAAGATGAAGTATATGGTTAGGGAGGATATGTTGGGGCTTAGGCATGTGATCTTGCCAAAAAGCAGATAAAAAGAAAACAATTCTCTCATGAATGGTTAAACATATTAGATCAGGGTGGTAATAGCCGAAATGACTTGTTTGGTCGGGGGGGGGGGGGATGATAAATACTTTGATAAAAGACTGGGAAACCTTTTATGGACTTTTTGCTGCAAATGGATAAAAATAATTTGGTGGGTTTTGGATTCACTAATTAGAAAATGGAGATGCATGTGGGAGAAGGGAACTCTGTTCCATAGTTATGAATGGGGCATTCACTATGTCCACAACTGTGGTAAAGAAGATTGGATGTTGCATCTTTAAGTATTTGACTTCCTTTTTATTTTCTCACATTCTATTGTTTTCAATATTTTTCTATCTTTCTTGTTTATTTTCATTTTTTGTGTTTATCTTTTAACTTGGTTAAAATTATTTGATATATGTATACAACCCTTCCAGTTGTGTCTGACTCTAGGGGGTGTTGCCCATCTCCCTTTCTTAGTTGAGGGAGTTGTCCAAAGACATTTCCATGGTCCTGTGGCTAGCATGACTACACACCGAGGCACCGAGTGCTGTGACCTTTCCACCGAAGTGGTACCTATTTATCTACTCACATTTGCATGCTTTCAAACTACTAGGTGGGCAGGAGGTGGGGCAAGAATGGGAGCTCATCCTGTTGCTCATCTTAGCCTCTGAGTCATCGCACACCATCTACATTGACCTTTATCTCTACCTCTACATCATCTACATCCACATCCATGTATGTGCATATATACGTATACATGCGTATTTATTTTCTTCATTAGAATTTGTCAAACAAAACTGAGAAAAAGAATTAAAAAATACAATGGCAAGGACGATATGCACGATTGTGCACTTATGCACGTCCCCTCTTCTGACCACTTAAGTATGAAGTAAGGTCCACAGAAGTGAATCTGCGACTGAAACTATGAAAATTTGTAGCTGAGACAACTGGATCAGGTAGAGCATTCCAGACTTTGACAACTATTACAGAAATCATATTTTTACAGTCACATTTTGAACAATATACATTGAATCTAAAACGGTTGTTCGCACACGTATTATTGCGATTAAAACAAAAAATGTCATTTACAGGTAAAGCATTACAACGTATAATTTTGTATGCAATACCTAGGTCTGACTGCAAGTTCTAAGTTATCCAAACCAAGAATTTCGAGCCCAGTAGCAAAGGGAATTCTATTGTGTACAGAAGAGTGCAAATTATTTCTCGTGAAATACTTCTAAACCCGCTCGATTGTACTGATGTCAAATATATGGTGGGGATTCAAAACAATTGAACAATACTCTAAGATTGGTCTAGCATAAGTTTTATAAGCTCTAGTTAGCAATACGATATTTTCAGAAAAAAAGCTTCACAAAATTAAATGTACAACTCTTATATGCTGTACATATAAACATATTAGACCAGGGAGGTGATGCTACAGAGAGACAAACATATGAATCTTACAGTGTGTAACCCTCACTGACACCAAGGAGATTGCTAGGCTGTGGAGCAGGTGTTTTACGCAGCCTTGCCTGAAGATGCCACCTTGTGAACCAGACACATTTGCCTGCAAAGCTGGTGCTAGGTCATTGGCATGACTCTTCCCAAGGAAGGATAGGATTCCGGGGGGCATGTAGCTTCTGAATGGATGAGCAGTAGCTGTTGCTTTCAAAAACAAAAAAACAAAAATAGAGCAAATTAAACAGAGGATAAAAAGTGAACAGAAATTGTAGAAAGGTAAGAGAGCGAAAAAGTGGAAAGGAGTTAAAAATGGCTATCAATATGAAATTTAAATTTAAAATGACAAAATGCTTGAAAGGTTTCTGCACAATTCCTGCCCGCAGAGCATTACAGGTCTCCACAGCACTAGAGATGGATACAAAGGTGGTATTCAGCAGGTTCTGGAGAACCAGTAGTGGAAATTTTCAGTAGTTCGGAGAACTGGTAAATAACACCTCTGACTGGCCCTGCCCCCATCTATTCTCTGCCTCCCGAGTCCCAGCTGATTGGGAGGAAATGGGGATTTTGCAGTAACCTTCCCCTGGAGTGGGGAGGGAATGGATATTTTACAGTATCCTTCCCCTACCACGCTTGATGCGCCACACCACACCACGCTCACAAAGCCACGGCCACAGAATTGGTAGTAATTTTTTTTTGAATCCCATCAGTGTTTTGGAACTGTCAAAATTTTGAAGACATACAACTGTATGAACTGGAAATAAAACATGACACTACATACCTCAGTTACAGAACCAAATAAGCTTTCCTCACCTTTATTCTACATGAAAGAGGGAGAAACAAAACTTCTAGTCCCCATCACCAATATCCTTCCCCTGGAGTGGGGTGGGAATGCATATTTTACAGTATCCTTCCCCTAACATGCCCACCAAGTTATGCCCACCAAGCAATGTCATGTCCACCAAGCCACACCCACAAACAACCATGCCAGTAGTAAAAAAAATTGAATCCCACCACTGAATGAGTACCATCTCATAGCTTCCTCCTCAAAACTTTCCCTTCAGTTTCCTGCCTGAAAAATGCACGAACATTTTGCATAAAGAGAACTCCTTCTGCAGTGTATCTCTTTCCATTTAAAACACGAGAAGGTGAGAAGTAGTTTTTCTTCTTCTTCTCACTTCTGAAAGCTTCAGTCTTTGACATTAAATATAAAGGAGAACAATCATAAATCCAGCAAAAAGCGAGCACTGTGAATCTAGGTCTGCTTCACAGTGGGACAGAGAGCAGCCAGAGTAAGAAGCAGGAAAGAATGGGAAATATGAAAAACAGATAAATAAAATAAGTCAGAGGCAAAATGATCCCCTTAAGGTTTATGTGATGGCATGGAATGAAAATTTGTGATACATTCTTTAGTGCCTGAAACCCCATCCTCCAATTCAGGCACAAATAGTGTAGCATTCTCTAACAGAGTAACCCCCATTTGTGCTCTCTTTAATTTGTCAAATTCACAGTCAGTGTATGAATTCTGTAAATTGGAAGTCTATTGAATGTATATTCTTGCTTGGTTAAAGATACCCTGTAGTAATGGTGGTGAATTTTTTAAGTTTAGTATGTCAAAAATTCAGAAAATGCCTAACCTGACTCTATGATGTGTCTCTCACACACCCAAACACACCTAACAAAAAAGAAATGATTCTTTACATATTCATTTATTTAAGAAAAATACAGTCCAATGGTAGGTATTATATATTACAAAGAGAAATATTAAATAATTACAAAAATGAAACATGAATAAACAAACTCAAACACATGCAAAATAATAATTAAAAAGCAGATTCATCGTTGAGTTTCATATTAAAACAGCATATTAATCAAACAGAAGGAAAACTGGAGTCATTCTGAAGAATAAAGTGTGAAAAACTGAAAGAAAAGAGAGTGACTTACAACTGAAAAAGCAATACAGAATGCCCACTATTAATTGGGCTTAAATTAATACATTATTGTTTGAAATGATTACTTCTGAAGAATTCATTATGGTTTGAAACGGTACAATATTTCATTAAATGAACATTTTGTCCCAGTCTCTGGGGGTAGTCTGGGGAGCTATCTGAGGTAGCTATGGGTCACACGAGTCCTTCACTTCGGGATCTTTGCAGCCTTTGAAAAGAGCAGGAAAGTGTGGTCCATACTATTTGGAGGCCACAAGAGCACAGCCCTGTCATGGGACTTCCAGTGGGGCTGGAGGCTGCTTGAGAGTACACCACATTCTTGTGTAGCCTTCACAGCCTCAGAAAACTGAGCAAAAATGGACATTCTAGCATGTCACCAAAAATAACATGGTGTATCACCTGTGTCATAAATGTCATAGTTCCCCATCAAAATTCTATACCAGGGGTAGTCAACCTTTTTATACCTACCGCCCACTTTTGTATCTCTGTTAGTAGTAAGATTTTCTAACCGCCCACCGGTTCCACAGTAATGGTGATTTATAAAGTAGGGAAGTCAATTAAATTCAAAAAAGGAAAGTGCTTCAGTATCGGACAAAACCCCTACTGCCCACCATGAAAGCTGGAACACCCACTAGTGGGTGATAGGAACCAGGTTGACTACCACTGTTCTAGACTGTGGAGAGCACTAGGTTAAGGAAGGCTGAATTAATTTTTATATAAGAACCTTTCCTGGTTTATGGGTACTTTCACTTAAGATAATTGTAGTCACTGTGTTCACACACTGCCTTAAGCCAGATCATTCCAATCCAGATGTCTGAACTCCAGTCTGCCAATTCTCAATAATGGCCACATAGTCTGGGGAATGTCTGGGTACTGGAGTGTTGTGGCCCAGCTGGCTCCGGATGAGCTGCTAATGGACTCTTCTAGTGATGAGTCCTATGAGTCTGCCCTGGAGGAGGAGGGAGATCTTGAGGAAGCAGAGAGTCTGGTTGGCCACCAGGAGGTGCCTGGGTAATGGAGCAGTGTGGAGGATCAGGGGCAGTTTGTCCCTGATGCTAGATTACGCAGTCCTGAGAAAAGGAGGCAACAGTTATGTAAGAGGTAAGCTCGGAGGCCTTGAATTGGAACCAGCTGGTTGTTGAGTGGCCCCTCCCAAGAGAGGTTATAGGGAAGGCTTTGGGAGGGGCCATTTGCAGGAAACAACAGTTACAAATCCTCGTTGGAAATATCTGGTCATTCGAGTTGTGTCTTCCAATCTCTGAGTGTAAATGTGCTACAGTATTTGTAACGTGAGTCTGGGCTTGCAGCCAAGGGGATAGTGAGAAACCAGCCAAGGAGTTAGTGGCAACCAGCCAAGGAGATAGTGGCAACCAGCCAAGTCTGTGTGTGTGCGGGGGATTTAGTGTGTTTCAGCCTGTGGGACAGAACATGGAGGCAACATGATTCTACAACAGGCTGGAGAAGGCCCATTTATTCAAGGTTTATTGTTTAGATTTCCACATCATAACAGCAATAAGCCATTATTTCCAAGTAGAGTGGCCAGAAAAAACCAAAAAGCTAAGCTTAAAACAGGGTGAAATTCAGCAGGTTCTGACAGAAGCATGAATTTTGAGTAGTTCGGAGAACTGGCAAATACCACCTCTGGCTGGCCCCAGAGTGGAGAGGGAAGGGAGATTTTGCAGTATCCTTCCCCTGCCATGCCCACCAAGCCATGCCCACAGAACTAGTAGTAAAAAAAAAATGAATTTTACCACTGGGTTAAAACAACAATTTTGGCTAGATGGGATGTATTATTTCAGTCTTTCTGGGTGCTTACTTTTACAATGGCAGCAGTGGCACTGATATGATTTGTTTGTTTGATTGTTTATTATACTGTCCATCTTACAATCCAAAGTTGTTGCAATTAGAAACAGAGGTCCATTAAAAAGAAAACAGGCAGGGCTCTAAGGCGATGGATAAATAGCCCTGAACATAATGAGATATATAGATACATAGAATTGGATTGTACAATTAATCTAGAATGGACAGCCCTTCAGACAGTCACTCATGCCAAGTCACTTTAAAGCTTGAATATTGGGATGTGCTATACATGGGGCTGCCCTTGTAGACCATTTAGATTCTAGAAGCTTTAGGTGGTCCAGGAAGCAGTGGCATGAATAGTGATGGCCATGCCTATAATATCCATCTTTGCAAGCTGCATTGGTTGCTAGTTTGCTTCTGGGTGTGATCCTGGTCACTCACTTCCTATAAAGCCTTACAAGTCATAGGGCTCAGCTTCTTGAAGGACCACCTGTCTCCCATAGAGTCTACCTAGCCAGATGGATCTGGCAGGATTGATACACTGTGGATTCCTTCGATCAAACAGTGCCATTTATTGGAATCATAGTGGCATTCAATTCTGAGCAATATATGATATAATCCAGTTCATTTGATCAGCATCAGATTGGAGAATGTCACCAAAATGGAAGGTCTGCTAACTTTCTGTCATTGTTTCATCTGAAATCTATCCCAAGGACAGGCCCCATCATCATGATCACATTTTATCAGTTAAAAAAAAAAAAAAACATGCCCTCAAAAAGTTTGTTGAAGCACTATGATTATGTGTCATAAGAGAAGAATGGTTTTTTTGCAGCAGGTACTTCAAGAAACCATTGTTTGTAGCATGCTTGTCAGATCAATAAAACAAAAGAGAATTGTGCCGGAGAGAATCTGAATCATGAACTAAGAGAAATGAAGCACTGATGCTTCATTTTTGAAGATGAAACCTGCTGAGGATGAAAGAACGTTCCTTAAAGCATGAAAATCTAGTCTGGGGTAAGTGATTATTGCTGTCAATGTATGACTCATGAAGACTAGTGTAACATAGTGACTGCTGGTTTTTAGAGAGCATGTTTAATACTATGGCCAAGATACTGATCTGTGAACTATTGAATTCTTTCTTCAAACATTGTGTATCTTAAGCGAGTTGCATTCAAGGAGCACTGGCCCTCCCATTGGTCTGAATCAGACCATTGCTTCTGGCTCCCAATGCAAACGTCAGGGAGCACTTCAAGTATTGGAATATGCAGATGCTACTACCATTGCAGTAGATGACATTCTTATAGCACCAACATTAAACCTATATGCCATTTCATATCCAACCAAATATAGTGCTCCAGAGGTTAAGGGATAGTTAAGATTGATTTACCTTGCAGAATTGTAAGGAACGTTGTTGAAATAATCCTCAATGATATTCTTATAAATTTTAAATATTATCACCATTCAGCAAATGGACAAAAAGTACTCTATATGTATTTAGTCAAATGTTCACTTTTTCATGGCTTCATGTGATCTGGGGATGAGATGTGGCCTTAAAATCATATCTTCAACCTCCACATTAGGATAATTTATGCATGAACGACAACACAAAACATTACAAAACATAACAATCCAAGAATTGTAATTCTTGCTAAGGCTGGCATGTTTACTTAGGGTCTTCTCATCCCTTTACTATATATTTCAGATTCTCTTGTGACCTGAAACATCACTTAATCAGTTGAACCCCATCTTGCTTTAAAATAAGTAGTGTTGAGTTAACTTTGTTTAGTACAAATAGAGCATAGTGTGGAAATCACTTTTATGGGCACTCTTTTTCAGTCTCATTAGGCACAGCTAACACCAGATTTCCATCTGCCTATTGCTTAAAACAATTCATTTAACCTGGTGCTCTGTAGATATGTTCAATTATTTTGCATCAGTCCCAGCGTAGAGTTATATGTGATCTATTAGAGGGGATCCAGTTGAAAAAGACTAAATCAGGTGAAATTTGACAATACATTTGATATTCGTCTCAAATATAACTTTCTCCTTATCCAGTAATAACTGAAGCCTACATAACGCTCTAACTCATAGAAAATGCAAGCAAAAGGGAAGCAGATTATACTTTAGAATGCATCATATATGCATGCTCACGTGGGAGGGAAGGAAAAGTGATAAAATGTGTGTCACAATGTGGCAATGCAAACTCCACCCTTTTTAAATGTACACACATTACAGTATGGTGTGACAGAGTACAGCACATTTCATCACTTCTGTATTCTCATGATTAGGAACAGAGGAACAAAGAAAAAGGGTCATGAATATTTTGCACAGCTGGCTTCTCCAACTATGTATCGAAGTGCAAAACATTCTGTAACCTATTTCTAAGCTCATTAGTGACCCATTCTCAATATGTTGCAGTAGAATTGCAAGATTAGATGCCTGCCTGCCTCCATCTGAGCATAGATGCTTTTATTTTCCTTGAATTCCTTGTTTCTTTGGGGTATGAATTAATAACTTTCCAATCCATTAGCTGCAAGCCCTTCTTGGGTGCCATTTTTTTTTGAATTGCCAACTCTTATCCAGCCTATTTTACAGATAACTCTCCATGTTTCTAATCATTTTATGTAGAAGGAGATGCCCCACAGCATATCCTGGTTGTTATATAAGGACATAATTTGCAGTTTGCTCACTCTGAAACAATTTAATGAAGAACATCTTTCAAACCTCCTTCTGCTTCTCAGATAGCTCTGTTGTCAATTATAATTAGGGCAACAAAAAGTTTAGTGGCCTAATAAAGATTAATAGAATTTTAGGGGTGTAAGCAATTCCCAGAGTAGAGCCCACTGCCTCAGATGAAATGGGTTTTAATCCATTTAGAAACCCATGCAGCAATCAGTCTGTTAGCTTCTGTGCAGAACAGGATTCCTAATATTTTTTTTCTCCTAACAAACTAACATGGTGATACTTCCCTCTCTTCACATACACCCTGGAGCAGGAGCCCTGAAGGGCTCAGCTGTTACATGTCTCCTCCCTCCAATCAGTACTCAAAGAAACCACATGATGGCACTTCTGTTCTGCTGAAACACCTTTGAGGATCAGTTGGTTTGATTTGGTATGCAGGCAGCCACTTTGCACACAATCTTTTTTTAATGACAGTTTTTTTGATGCTACTTTAAACACATTGATGCACTCCTTGATACCAGAGAGCAGTCCCCCTCCGTGAGAAGAAGCAGCAGCTACAGTAGCCTCAGCAAATTATTTCCAGCCAGAGTCCCTGCATAGAATAGGGCCAATCTAAACACACCTCATTGTAGATCTTTAATATTCATAGCAAGGAAGGAGAAAAAGGAGCAATGTAAAGCTTCAGAGAAGAGGGCACAAGGTTGTTAGCTCCAATGTTGTAGTTCCAACTACAATGTTGTAGTTCCACCGACAGTTCAAAGATAGGCCCCATCTTTGTGTTAGAAAATCATAGATTTTCCAGCATCTTCAAGCACAATTTGGAAAAGCACCTCTAGAATGACTGCCAGGCAATATGGTGATGGCCAAAGGTCCAACAAAAGGCTATTTCTTGTATTGTATAAACAGATTGCATTTCAGAAAGTTTGAGGTAAAATAGTGGGAAATGTAATTGTCCTACCACCAAAATCAAGAACCATGGTTTGAAAATTTGACATCTCCAAATTGCCCAATTGAGTTGTGTTTTGGAATGTTATTTCCAACTTTCTGAAATGTAAGTCTTAATTTCTGCCAGGATTAAGCCAAGGAATCTTGTATTCAGATTTGAATGCAACTTTCACTGTCACTTCTCTTGAACCTAAAATATTATTTCATATTAGTCAATAACCCAATGTTGCCTGGGTATTAACTCATAGGGGGAAAATGTCCAGACCAAATGAAATTTCTAATATTGGATTTCTCCCCTTACCAAAGAGAGCCCCCTTGTGGAGTACTGGGAAGCCATTGCCATGGCAATTCCACTGTGCTGTACAGTAGAAGCCAATACAGCAGTATGGCACAACAGGCTGTATCTTAACAGAACACCCCCCATCCTTGAGGAGTGTTAGGGGTGTCTTCCCCCACAGTATTTTTATCCAGAGAGTAAGTAATCTGTGTACCAAGTTTGATTGAAATTGCTGGAAGCGTTCCAGAGTTATGCATACACACACACACACACACACACACAATTTTGTAATATGTAGTTGCCACTTGGAATACTATGTGCAGCATATCAGAGAGAAAAATCTATACCAAAGGCACATATACTTTTTAAAGGTATAAAATGCAGTTTATTAGGTGAAAACTATCGGCAAAAAAGAAATATGTGTACTCTACGCCCAAATAAGTACTCACACAAAATACTTACACATTTTAGTACGTGCTTGATTACAAAACAAGCAAACTTGTGAAAATAATAGCATCCATATCAAGACTAAAGCTGGTAGATTTGCACATCCTTATTCAATCACAGACTCTTCTTTCATTGCCTGATCTTAGACTCAGAAGATGGAAACGATTCTTGAGGACGGTTTCGCCAGAAAGAAACTGATAGCATATTCCAAAACAGTAAATTCCAGAAACAAAGAATATACTACAGATTAAGCAGATAAGACTACAAAGCATGTTACTTTCTAGTGATTCAGACACAGATGAAAATAAGAAAACCAATAAGGCTGCTTGCTAATGTTTGACTTGTAAGGGAGCTGATCACATGCCAGAATTGTACAGGTTGGGAAAAGTCTCCTAATACCCCTTGTTTTGTCTCTGAGAGGAACAGAAGGACCCCATTGTGAAACACCTCCTGTGTAACTAGTGTGAGAGTTCCCTTTGCTTGGCAAGCTATCTGCAAAGAAACAGCAGATGTTGTCTGGTGTTAGCTTCCCGAAATAAACAAGGTAGGAATCACAACGAGATGAGCTAACTCTACCTTATTGTAAAGCTACATTGACAGGCTCTTGCAGGTCTGAAAATACAATACTCTCCCTTCGACCTGTCTCCTTCACACCCAAGAAAGTAGGGAGGTCGGTTCAAACCCACCTATCCTTTCGTAAGGGCCTGAAGACCAGGCTCTAAGTTAGTCTGGGCCTCAATGGGGGAAACAGCACAGTGGAGGTGGTTGATCAAGTAACAATAGATCCCACTCCCCCCCCCCCATTCTACTCCCACCTTTCCTACGTGCCCTTGATTTTAATCTTTGCTTTTACTTTATTTAGGTTTTAATAGAAGACCACTTAAAGACCACTTGACAGCCGTGGCCAGGGGGGGGGCGCTCTACTGGGTTCACCTGGTTCATCAGTTGTGGCCCTTGTTGGACCGGGACGCCCTTCGCACAGTCACTCATGTGCTCGTGACATCCCGTATAGACTACTGCAATGCTCTCTACATGGGGCTTCCCTTGAGGTGCACCCAAAGACTGTAGTTAGTCCAGAACGCAGCCGCGCGGGCAATTATGGAAGCTCCTAGACGCTCCCATGTAACACCGCTCTTGCACGAGCTGCACTGGCTGCCGGTGGTCTTTCGGGTGCGCTTCAAGGTGTTGACTATCATCTTTAAAGCGCTACATGGCACGGGACCTAGTTATCTTCGGGATCGCATCTTACCCCATACATCCCTTCGGCCGATTCGCTCCCACAGAGAGCGACTTCTCCGGGTGCCGTCCACTAGGCAATGCCAGCGGGCAACGCCCAGGGGAAGGGCCTTCTCTGTAGAGGGCCCAACTCTCTGGAACGACTTACCCCCGAACTGAGAATGATCACGGACCTCCGCTCCTTCCGCCAGAACCTTCAAACTTATTTTTTCCAACAGGCCGGCCTGGCCTAACTCACATCACCTAGCCCATAGTCTGCAGTTAAATTGTTTTAAATTGGTTTTTAGGGATATTGTTTTAACATATTTAAATTTTTTAGCACAGGGATACTAATTTAATCTGGTTTTATATTTTGTATATTGTTATTTTTATATATGTTTTTAAATTGCCTGTGCACCGCCCCGAGTCCCTTTTGGGAAAGGGTGCGGTATATAAATTTAATAAACCATAAACCGATTAATTTGTATGCATTTTTATATCTGTAAGCAGGCCAGAGTTACCTCATAGGCAGCCAATGAATGAATAGATAGACAGATAGACAGATAGACAGATAGACAGATAGACAGGTAGGTAGGTAGGTAGGTAGGTAGGTAGGTAGGTAGGTAGGTAGGTAGATAGATAGATAGATAGATAGATAGATAGATAGATAGATAGATAGATAGATAGATAGATAGATAGATAGATAGATAGATAGATAGATAGATAGATAGATAGATAGATAGATAGATAGATAGATGATAGATAGATAGATACTCTTCTGAGGCTCTGCTGTAATTTATCTGACTATTCCCTTTGCAATATCTCTTTACTCAGTCTTCCAAGGTCATTCCCATATTCCATTATAACAGGAAATTGTGTGTGTGTGTGTGTGTTTATGCACACGGACAGCCTTGAAAAAATGCCACTCAACTCCTGTTCTGGCATTTAAATGATATGCCACATCATTTTTGCTTTGCCAGCAAGGCCCCATTCATCAGGATTATTATTAAAGAATGGGACGGTTCTGAAAGAGGAAAAAAAACTTTCATAGTCAAAAACTAAAGAATACACCAGGAGACAATTTTCTATATGTAGAAAATTGTGGCGCTGCCTGATAGGGACTGGACTGGAGCTCACATTATAGATGGGACAGCTCTTAGATGGGACACAAAGGGAAACAGAAATTTGCCAACCTTGAAGGGTAAGACTACCCCTTAGTGGTAACAATAAAGCCAACACTGAGAAAGCCTATTGGGATGAATTCTCTTACAATGCAGTGGGAAAAGTAACTGTGCTGCAGCTGCCCAACAGCTGCCAAAAAAAAAGCCAACACTATTCTAGGCTGCATTAACAGAGGGATAGGATCATGATTCAGTGACATGTTAATACCACTTTATACTGTTTTGATAAGGCCACACTTTAAATACTACATCCAGTGTTGGTAGCAATAATGTTAAAAAGATGTTGAGGCTCGAGAAAGAGTGCAGAGAAGGACAACAAAGATGACTGGGGGACTGTAGGCTGAAACATATAAAGAACAGTTGCTGGAATTGGGTATCTCTAGTTTAATGAAAAGAAGGATTAGGGGTGACATGATAGCAGTGCTCCACTATTTCAGGGATTGCCACAAAGAAAAGAGAGTAAACCTATTTTCCAAAGCACCTGAGGGTAGGACAAGAAGCAATGGATGGAAACTAATCAAGGAGAGGAGCAACTTAGAACTAAGGAGAAATTTCCTGACAGTTAGAACAATTAATCAATGGAACAACTTGCTTCCAGAAATTGTGGATGCTCCAACACTGGAAGTTTTTAAGAAGAGATTGAGCAACCATTTGTCTGAAATGGTATATGGCCTCCTACAAAGGGGTTGGACTAGAAGATCTCCAAGGTCCCTTTCAAATGCTGACATTCTGTTATTCTATAGTTAAGAAGAGAAAAGAAAATATACTGGGCAAATGTGTTGTTAACCTTTCTAGTTAACGTTCGAATTTCACAGAAAAAGACTTTAGGTGGTAAACATTATAAATGTTCCTGCACCAAGGTACAGGGAACAGCTAGAGATTCCAACTTTTATGATAGGATGGGCAACAATGAAACATGGTGGAATACTACTCATGATTGCCATAGTTTGGAAGATTACAACTTATTCAAAAGAAGCACAACCATCATAGTCCTATAAGACTATGTAGGGGTGTTGCACTCTGTGCAAATAATAAAATATATTTGCACAGTAATTCTGGAATTGGAGCATGGAAATTTTATTAAAAGCATTTCTGTAAGATAAGCAAGCAACAAACATTGTAGTTTGAGGAAGATTATTATGAACTGTCTACGCAGATAGAAGATATGTGTGAGGCCTTTCTGCATCAGATGACAAGTCTTTCAGAGCTTTCAATTATCCAGCTGGGAATCCAACTCTTTGAAGAGTCAGAAATCCAAAGAATTTGTATCCACTTTTGAGAACAATTTCATTTATCAGATGTTGGAATAAAGAACAAGGTACATTTGCCATCTGAGACCTAATCCTCACCAATAGGGAGGAATTGAAGGTGAGGTGTACCTTGAAGTGAAGGTGACACGTACCTTGGGGGAAAGTGATCATGTTATTTTTGAATTCCTGATATCCAGGAAAGAAGAATCTGAGAAGAGTCAAACCTCTATCTTTGGTTTCAGAAAAGCAGGTTTTGATGAACTGTGAGGGAAGATAGGTTAGTTCTAATCCCTTTATGTCCTGAAAGAGAAAAGCATTTAGAAAGGATAGGAAATCCAACAAAATGAGATACTAAAAGTGCAATCAAACAATTTGAGGCTTGTAAAAAGTACCAAACCCCACCACAAAAATGAGTTTTCTGGATGCCTTAGAAAAAATAAGGAAGCCAAAGAGGATAGCTCTACAATAGCACTTAGACTTATATACCTCTTCACAGTGCTTTTGCAGCCCTTTCTAAGCAGTTTACAAAGTCAGCATCTTGCCCCCCAACAATCTGGGCCCTCATTTTACTGACCTTGGAAGGATGGAAGGCTGAGTCAACCTTGAGACTGATGAGGCTCGAACTGCCGAATTGGCAGTCAGGCAGAATTAGCCTGCAGTACTGCATTCTAACCACTACGCCACTATGACTCTTATAAGATATAGGTTCTACTGCAAGGAAAAAATAGTGAACTGATGATAGATGGTGAGAAAGGAGAACTTCTTAAGCCTATCTGCATTTATTTTATCCTAGAAGGGAAGGAGAGTCTAAGTTGGTAATTGTTATGTCACCAGAAGAAGGTGAAAACGGCAGTTAAGGACTGACAGGGAGAGAGTAAAACAAAACACTTAGCTAACTTAAATGAATTCAAATCTCCAGAGCCAAAATTACATATTAGGGTATTGAAAGGAATAGACAAGGTCCCTGAAGATAGGAGAGAGCAAAAATTATCCCCATCTTCAATAACAGAAAGAAAAAAGAACTGGGAAATGACAGGACTCTCCATTTAGTGTCTATGCTATGCAAAATGCTTGAACAGATTATTAATCAGCATGTTTGTGAGACATGCTGTAATTAATAGAAGTCAGCACAGGTTTGTTGAGAATAAATTGTGCCAGGCTAATCTTCTTTCCTTTTTTAATAGAGTTACTAGTTTAGCAAATCAGGGAAATGCTACAGCTATAGCTGCACCTAGAAGTTGGTAAAATGAAGACCCAGATTGTTTGGAGCCAATATGCTGACTTTGTGAGCCGCTTAGAGAAGCTGCAAAGCAGTATATAAGTTTAAGTGCTACTGCTATTGCTAGACCATAGGAAAGCCATCTATAAAGTGCTTTATGGTATTCTTATTAAAAGGTTAAGTATTTACTATATAATTCTATTAGTTTTCAATAAATTTATTAAGAATTATATTAAGTAAATATAATGTGATGGCATAATACAGAAATATACTAAAATACTTTTTTTGAATTAACAAAATTAATAAGAAAAAAGTGCAGAAGAATAACAAAACCAAAGGCAAAGAGGAAGAAAAAATAGGGGAAAATTCAAAAGAATCTTCCCTCTTTATCCATAGCATGTCGACAACAGAACAATTTATCACTTGTCTCTTAAAATACCACCAAACATTTCTTCATTCTATACATAATCCCATTTTCTATAAATCCATTTCTAAATCTGCAACTCTCCTTATTGATCAGCAAAAGTCCAGAATAGCTATTATAAATAAAAACGTAAATATTTATATCTCCATTTTCATTGAGACATATTCCTTATCTCTGTCTTCAAATAATCAGAATTCAATCCCAGTCAGAAAAAAACCCCAATTAAACATTACCAAATGTAGCCTATCATCTTACTCCCATTTCCTTTATACCCATTAAACATCAAGAATAACCATAATCATTCTGTAAGTTTACCCCATTTGAGATAACTTGGTTCAAAAAGCTTTTGCTTATAATGCAACATTTCTCCCAGTTAAAGGTTATAGGAACCAGAGTTTTAATAGTATATAGACAAGCAGGGGTGGGGGGTGGGAGATAAAACCCAAAATGATTGGCTGAAACTTGGGTCAATAAAAAAGGCTGTATAAATGGCTCTCAGCTTAATGGAATCCTGTTAACTACTAGCTGATCACAAGAGACCACAAACACCACTTTCTGCTCTTTGTTCATCAAAACGCAGCTGTATGGAAAACATATGGGTAATCTCAAGATCTCTCCATGGTCCTGCAAGAATTTTGGCAAATATGCAAGTACATGAAACCATGTTTGATAAGGTCAGGATGAATGTGATCTGTTATAACGACTTTTTATATGCTCTCACAATACAATTCAGTGTTAGACTTCTGGAATATATGTACAGTTAGACTACTACATTGCAACCAACACAATATACCTGAAGCTTTATTAATATCAATACCTGTTTTTCCACATATTATCCCTGGGCACATCCTTCATTCATTATGAATTAAAGTTCTACTTATTTCAGAAAATGAAAAGCAGATAGAATGAGAAGAAACAATGGGACACAATAAAGTATGGGCAAAAATGGCCCTCAGAATCAGAGATCTGAAAAGTGCTATTTAATCTAATGAATTGAATCATTAGAGTCAATTAATTAGATTAAATGAATTGAAGTTCAGGGAAGGGATCCAGATTAAAGCATGTAGTTTAGCCTTCTTTTGAATCACTCCAGTGAATACATCTCTGGTTAACTGGATCTGTTGTCAGACTGATATTTCTGTTAAGAGGTATAATCTAGTATTTAGTTGGAAACAGCTTAATTTAAATCGATTATTCTATGTGTTCTGAACTCTAGAATGATAGATAGGTCTTGATCTTCTTCTTTGTGATATTCTTGCTGATATTAGAAGAATGTGATCATAATGAGTATCTGCCCTTTCTCTTTCTTTCTTTGTTAAAGCTTTTTCTTTTCTTTGTAGAATTAAGCTTCTAATTTCCTAATTATCTTCATTGCCCTTCTCTGAACCTTGTATAGTTACTTCATATTTCTTAAAGTATGGAACCTGAAACTTGACATGAAATCTGATCAAAGCAAAAAAAAAAAAAAAAAAAGTGGCATGATAACTTCCTGCGATTTGGAAAATGCATCAGCTATGATTAGAATAGCATTTTTTTGCCAGTATTACTTACCAAGTGAAGTTTGCTCTAGTCTCTATTAGTACATTTGCTTCCTGTTGCTCTCTGATAAATGTCATTCTGTTACCTTTTACCTAATCAAGTTCATTTTCAATTTTATTTCTGCTTGCCTAGAGTATTAGCTGTGCCACTCATTTTGTTTTAATTGCAAATTTGATAAACTTTTCCTCTATCTCTTCACAAAAGTCATTTGCAACAAATATTGAAGACTATAAGGCCCAAGACTAAATCCTATGGCACAATACTGGATACCTACCTCTATTTTTATGAAGGATCATCACACTTTCTAACTACATACTTGAGCTAGCTTTGTCATATCTTATTTAACTTATTCTTGTTAATTAGTGTGTTTGGGGTGCTTTTTTATATACTTTGCTGAAGCCATGATATAATATTTCTATAGTATTTTCACAATTTATTCTTAAACCTATGTGATCAAAACAATTATATAAGATTAATCTGGCATAAAAATTGTTTTTGAAACATCCATGGTGACTTCTAATAATTGCCACTTTTTTTTTTCAAGGTGCTTACATATTGATCGATTCATGATCTACTCTAGAATCTTTCCAGATATCAATGTCAGACTAACTGATATTGATCTTTCTTTCCCCCTTTTGAAGATAGGAACAACATTTGCCAACCTCCGGTAATTTGGTAATTAATCAGTTTTCCGGGATTTCTCCAAGATAAATGCATCATGTTTCAGCCAGAGAATCATCTAGTTGCTTCAGTACTCCAAGATTTAATTTATCTGATCCTGTAGCTCACTTAGAGTGACGAGAAATCCCTTTACGATTTTTCAATTTCATCCTTCATCCCTGTCTTCAGCCCATCAAAATTTTCTGGTGCAATCCATGGCTTTTGTTAGAGAAGATTGAACTGAAATAGGAGATGAGTACCTTTGCTCTTTCCTTGTTATCCCTTACCACTTGATTGTTTTCATTCACCAGCCACTATACTGATTCTTTTCTATTCCTTTTATTTTAAACATATCTAAATAAGCCTTTTTGTCACATTTTGCCTCCTTTGCTAACTTCACCTCATTTTGAGCATTTGCTTTTCTGACACCAGCTTTACAGTTCCAGGCTACCTGTCTGTATTCATCTTTTGTGATCTGGCCTTTTCATTCCCTCCATATATTCTCTCTCTCACACTAAGCTATGTCACCATTTTAGATCCTTCTTCTGTTCTTCCTTTTGCCACCCTTATGAATTATTTGCAAGCCAATATCCCTTATTCAGAAATTCCCATTCAACCTGAGCTCATTTTCTGATTAATTTATCCTTCCCTGTAATCCTACTTTGTCACAATCTATCTGATTTTTATAGTCAAAGTTAAATATTTTACTGTGATTTACTTCAGTTTCTGTTAAAATCAAAAACTTCAGTGTTACATATTACTTCCTCCCAATGTTCCTGCAATGCTCATTTCCTCATTTCCCCAACCCTTGTAAACTGATTATTATTAAACCAAGCATTACTATGGAATGGGGCACGCAACTTAGGCGTCCTCCTTGATATACGGCTGTCCATGGAAGATCAAGTGACCGCCGTGGCCAGGAGGGCGTTTTACCAGGTTCGCCTGGTCCGCCAGTTGCGTCCCCTATTGGACCAGGGTGCCCTTTGCACAGTCACTCATGCACTCGTGATATCCCGACTGGACTACTGTAACGCTCTCTACATGGGGCTCCCCTTAAGGTGCACCCGAAGACTGCAGCTTGTCCAGAATGCAGCCATGCGGACAGTTATGGGAACCTCCAGGTTCTCCCATGTAACACCACTCCTGCGCGAGCTGCATTGGCTGCCTGTCGTCTTTTGGGTGCGCTTCAAGGTGTTGGTTATGATCTTCAAAGCGCTCCATGGCACGGGACCTAGCTATCTGCGGGATCGCATCCTGCCCCATACATCCCTGCGGCCGATTCGCTCCCACAGAGAGGGACTTCTCCGGGTGCCGTCCACTAGGCTATGCCAGCGGGCGACGCCCAGGGGAAGGGCCTTCTCTGTGGCGGGCCCGACCCTCTGGAACGACCTTTCCCCCGAAATTAGAACAACTACGGACTTCCGCTCCTTCCGTCAAAAACTAAAAACACACTTCTGCTTGTCCGGCCTGGGATAATAGAACTGTTTTTAGGGTTTTTAGGGGTTTAGTTTTAGTTTTAATATGGGATTTTAGCGCAAGGTTTTAGTATAATTCATTTTAATGTTGTATTATGTTTATGGTTTTATATATGTATTTTTAAATTCCCTGTGCACCGCCTCGGGTCCCTTCGGGGAGAGAGAGCGGTTTATAAATTAATTAATTTTATTATTATTATTATTATTATTATTATTATTATTATTATTATTATTAGTAGTAGTAGTAGTAGTAGTAGTAGTAGTAGTAGTAGTAGTAGTAGTAGTAATTAATA
Source organism: Rhabdophis nuchalis (assembly GCA_039707465.1). Taxonomy (NCBI): domain Eukaryota; kingdom Metazoa; phylum Chordata; class Lepidosauria; order Squamata; family Natricidae; genus Rhabdophis; species Rhabdophis nuchalis. Next base: position 94,001,187 of record CM077648.1, on the reverse strand, counting down.
TACAATTACTATTAAACCGCTCCAAGTTCGATTGCAGAAAATACGACTTCAGCAACAGAGTGGTCAATGCCTGGAATGCACTACCTGACTGTGTGGTTTCTTCCCCAAACCCCCATAACTTTAACCTTAGACTATCTGCCGTTGACTTCACCCCATTCTTAAGAGGTCTTTGGTGCATAAGCGCATCAGTGTCTATCCCCCTGTCCTAATGTCCCCGTTTATTCGTATCCATTTCATATATTCATAGTCATGTTTATACTTATATCTAGTATCTTATACATCCTTGACAAATAATAAATAAATAAATAAATAAATAAATAAATAAATAAATAAATAAATAAATAAATAAATAAATAAATAAATAAATAAATAAATAAATAAATAAATAAATAAATAAATGCATACATACATACATACATAGTTGTATTGGTGTCTCTAGCCTGCTTCTCTGTAACTTGTTTGCCTGAGGTAAACTATATAATTGACACCCTCATCTCCAACCCCCTAGAGCAGGATCCCCAATCTCTGTGCCTCGGCCCACTACCAGGCCACAAAAGCAGGGGGTAAGAGCACATACCATTTGTGCAAGTGGCGGAGACAAGTGGATGGTTTTATCTTCCAGTGCTGAAGGTATGAAAGAATGACAGAGAACTTTGCCTCTTTGAAAGATAGGCATCATCCACTTCTTCTCCATGGTTGGATGAAGAGTAATTGAAAATAAAAGAACATTGCTTTTATTTATTCCTTCACTTATTTTAAATTAGAAGGTCTGTGTAGTATTCTCTCAGACACATTATGTGAAGACCTGACATTTTGGAGAAAGTTCTATGCAATGTGGATGGATGCAGTTATAGTGAAAGATTGGATGATCTGAAGGACAAGGTTGTCATGCACAAAATCTATGTGTTTGCTAAAAGCCAACACCAACTTTATAACCAACATTTTTTTACCGCTTTGCTAAGTAGTTCATTAATCTGGATTTTGGGGTAAATGAAAAAAGTTATTCAATTGCTGTATTTTAGTCATGTCAGTCATCCCTCTAGATGTGTGTAATACCTGTTTAATCATATATATCTTTCTGGATTAAGAACTCAAGACTATCATTTTTATTCCTATGTCCTGAGATCTAACATATACTGTAGATGGTGAAGACAATGGACTCTGTGACCCATTGTGATTTTCACTTGGTGGTTTAAGAAGCAACACCTCTACAATATGGTACACAATTCTTTTGATGAGGTTCATGTCTTCACGAACTATATCACTAATCTACCCACATTTATTTCAGATCTTCATAATAATGACTATATGTTAGTATGACTCTTCTGTTTGTCTTCTTATAGGACATAATTGCATCCTCTCTGAACCCACCAATTCTGCAATGTTTCTTCTATTCCCTTGCTCCTGTTCATCTGGAAAAATCACCCCTGAATTCAAGCACTGCAGAATATCCTCTGTGTCGCTTGTTTCCAGACGTTTTTTCTACCCACTTGGCTTGTTCTGATTTGAGTTTCTTTCTTATACAAAATTGTTTAAGCTTTCAGTTTCTGTTATGCAGCCTCTTTTCTTTGAGCTCTCTTTCCCCACAGCTGAAGTGTGGCCATTTGCTGTTCAAATCTTTTGTCTTGTTTTTAAGGGCTCTTGTGAATTTGCATTTGCTGCATACTGTATATGTGGCAGGTTGTTTCCAGGCAGGAATACAAATATCTCATAATTGCATACTCTTGTTCATCCATCATCACTTTTTTTCTTCTTAGGGCACCATCAGTAGAAAGGGTTTCATTTGTCATTAGTTTCATCTTAGATTTTCAGGTTAGTCAAGAACAAACTCTTGAATTAAAGGGAAAACCACTCCATATTCCTCCCACCATCTGCAGTTTGCACGCTTCCTGGAACTTCAATGCTTTATGTTCCTACTATGCTCTGCTCCTCTATGGTCTACCCTACTTCTGATTTTCTCAATAGGAAGAAGTCAGAAGACAGACAAATTGCAATCAGCAACTATTCAGAAGATGACCTTTTTAGTCCTCAAAGCTGAGGAAACACAAGTTTCTTAGAACGTACAATTTCTCTATCCCTCCCTTTTCCTGGTTTCTTCCTTTTGTAAAATTATACTGGCAAATTCCTGTTTACTTTCCATATTTGTTCTCTCAATTAACAGTTTCCCTTTGGAGGAAAAGCAAATTGGTATACTAGTCTGTAGCATTTAAAGCCATAAAGAAATTGAAATATAAATATAGATTGATTCACGTTTTATTCATTAAAATTTGTCTAAAACTAATCTATTCATTTAGAAGTAATTAGAGTTTAATTAAAGTAAAACCAGGTTAATTGTCATTTAAATTACATCCATTTGATTAATTTGTTTTGTAAAAAAATATTTTTTTTACACATATTATTCATTGTAGAAACAGGTTCCTTTAGTATTTGGGAAGAAATAGAATAGGATTGCATTAAACTTTTTTTTAAATGAGTGTTGCTTGCAATACACACATACGCAAACAGGGAGAGAAATAGATGCCAAAGTTTTTCCCAGTTAGATGAACTGCTCTTCTGAAAGCTTTCCACCATGAACCTAATGACAATGTTTTTATCGCATGAACAGCTTCCAGTTTTGGCATTGAAAAGGGTTCATTTAAACCAGAGGCCAGGACACATTATATTGGAAGGGGAAATGGTTTATTGACAGACTGGCTAAGAAGAACTGGGATTACCGTCCTTGGCTGTACATAAATGAGAATAGCCATGTATTTCATTGAATATAACACATCATATTTATTTATCTATTCATTAAGAAAATGTAGATAGGTGACAAACTCCAGGGACTCCAGGTGGCTTAAAAGGGAAAAAAAACCAGTATAAAACCAAAGTCCCCCCCACCCCCCAACAATCAGACTAGCCATTTGATGGGCTCTGTATCGCTCTGGGATCCACAAGCCCATTGGCTGAACCGTCTCTTTAGAGCCTTATGAAAGAGTGTCAGAGCATGGGAGGAAGAGAATCTTATCTCTGCAGGTGAGGCTGATATCTGATGAGATCAGGAAAACCATTAGGTTGTAACTATGAAGCATTGGGGCATAACTCCAAAGACATTAGGGAACAAAGAGGCAGTATTCTATGAATACAGGTTTTTTGGGAAGTTGGCATTGGCATCCTTCAGTCTCAAAAGACTATGGTGTCATGCTCCAGAAAGAGGCCCTAAAGCATCATCTGGTGTGGCTAAAAAGGCCAATTTGGGAGTGGCAATAACTTCCATACTGAGGGCAGATACATTCTGTCCCCTGCCCAGCTTCCAGATTTCACTAGTTCCAAGACTGCCTCTTTGCCTCAGTCTGCCGAATAAGTGTCTCTTCAAATTGGAGAAGGCCATGCTGTGTCTTTAGCCTCCAAGTTGAATGATCAGAGGTCAAAGGTTCCCAGCTGTTAAGGTCCATTCCCATTTTTTGGAAGTATTCTTTTTTTATTTTCCCATAACTCTACTATTCACCGGTAGCTTTTCCCAGCTTATCAGCACTCCTTTGGCTTCTAAATATTTTATGGCTGAACTGAGAGTTTTGATTTACCTGGGAAGGTGCTTCTGTGATGACGTATTTGTCCAATTTAATACCATGTAGCTGAGCCAGTGCTTTGTTTTCCCTGGGTATTTGAGTTAGGAGTTTTTAACCTGATTCCCCTCCCTGATTCTCCTAAAATGATGGCTTCCTAGATAAGAACGCAATTGGTTTTGAACACAAGTTCAATAGGTTTTATACAGCAAAGAAGAGCACGGGTCCAACAATTAATTTATTCAAAACTGGGGTAGTTGTGTTTGACAGGGAAATTGGAGATCAATACCAAGTTATACACAATGTTAAAATAGAGCTAGAGCAACTGGAGGAATCTATAAAAGATATGAAAATAGATGAAAAAGAATTTAAGATGTCAAAATGCTGGTAGACATGTAAGAGGTACTATTGTATGTGATTTATTGCAACTAATGAGTGTTTGTCAAATGATAATGATTGTGTTTAAGAGTATGCTGCTGCCAATTTTGTGACGTAGAGGTGAACATTTGGCATGTCAGGAAAAACATAATAAGTCAGATGCAATGTGAATCCACCTTCCTTTCTGTTGTCTATCTCAGCTTTAATAGGATATCTCATGTCCCCCAAGCAAGCTCAGGCATCATTGATCTATTTAACAACTGACTTTTCCTTCTCTGTGGATTGTAACATTTTAGCTATAGAAAATTCACAGTGTGTGGCTTGCTATTATTATATAACTGCCTTCCCAATGCAGTTTTCTCCATGTATAGTGGACTACATCATGGCTTACACCCCGTGAGTACTGGTTGCTGTAGTCCAGAGCTATGGGGGCATAATACTGTCAAAAACATTTTTATATTCAGACATTATTTCTGTTTTCCATACAGTAGTCCAACTATTTTTTTACTGCTGTTTGATGTCTTCATAATTTGGGTCATAAGAAAGTAATAATCTACCAGAAAATAGGTTCATAATTTTAGAGAACATATACGTAGATATGATTGGGGCTTGACAGAAGAGCAGAAGATGTGACAAATCTCTATCAGTATTTCTTTCATCCAGCTTTCCCTACAGATGAAGCTAAATTATGTTTTTTTAAATCATGTACTGATTTATTTATTTTTATTTTATTTTATTAAATTTATATCCCGCCCTTCTCCAAACGGACCCAGGGCGGCGCACAGGAATGTTAAAATACATACAAAACATATAAAATTTAAAAAACTTATTCTAGTAAAACCTGTGCTAAAAACCGAATTAAAATCCCAAATTTAAAACTGTCTAATGGTCAATACAGGGGGTTACGCTAGGCCGGCTAGATGGAATAAATGTGTCTTCAGACACTTGCGGAAGAGGCGGAGGTCAGAGATGGTGCGGAGTTCAGGGGGTAGGTCGTTCCAGAGGGCTGGCCCAGCCACAGAGAAGGCTCTTCCCCTGGGTGTCGCCAGTCGGCATTGTCCAGCCGACGGCACCCTGAGGAGGCCCTCTCTGTGGGAGCGTATCGGTCTGAGGGATGTATGGGGCAGGAGGCGGTCTCGCATATAACTAGGCCCCGAGCCATGGAGCGCTTTAAAGATGGTCGTCAAGACCTTGACGATTAAAGATGGTCGTCAAGACCTTGACGATTAAAATTTGGTATATGCACCAAAGGATAAATAAAATTCAGTTTGGACACAATTACTCGTTAGACTGCCAGCTGGCCATTTCTGTTTCAAATAGTTTAAAAAAAACCTTACCAATCATGTACAGAGTGGTTGAGAGATCAGTCTTTAGAATCATTAGAATTAAGCATTTTTATTACTAGCTCAATTGGAGGGGGCTAGAGATGCCAGAATTTGGACTTCAACATGGAAGCTTGTGTTGTAATGCTCAGCTATGGTCCATTTCACATATATCAGTGGTGTCAAACTCAAGGCCCATGGGCCAGATCCAGCCCATGGGGTGCTTAAATCTGCCCCATAGGATTGGCCTGGAAATAGCAAAGGACCGGCCTGCGGTGCCTCTGCTGGCCAAAATGGGCTGTGGGAGGCCCAGGTAGCCACCCCGTGGCCCATTTTTGGCCTCCGTGGCCTCCTGAAGCACTCTGTCAGCCAAAAACAGGGCACACAAAGGTCCCACAAGGCTCCCGCATGGCCCGTGTTAGGCCTCGACAGCCTCCAGCACCACTCTGCCAACCAAAAACTGAACATTAGGAAACATGCTTGCATGTTGAAGCCCAAATTCTGGCATCTCCAGCCCCCAAAATTCAGGCAACTGATAAATGAGGACAGGTCTTTGGAGAGAAGTCCTTTAAATAGCAGAAAAGAGCAGCAATGGTGCCAAATGCAGAAAAGCCAGCTTACCAAGTGAATAAAACTGACATCTAAAAGGAGGCTATAGTCCAAAATTTAGAGCTTCCTAAATAATAATAATAATAATTATTATTAATATAATTGTCATCGGGGCACTTGGTACCATGTCCAAAAATTTTATAAAATACACCAACAAACTGGAGCTTCCTGCAATAACACCAGCAGAACTGCAAAAAACTGTGCCACTCGGAACATTGTATATTTTAAGAAGGTACTTGGTTGATACCTAGGACACTGGCAGCAACCCGTATCAACCATTAACACCATAACAACAACAACAGCAAAAAACAACAATAAACCTGGAGATACACAGTCCATCAGAATGCTATGCTAGATAGGCCAGTGCAAGAAATAATTCAATTATTTGTGTATATTAATTTTCTATATAAGTGTCCTTGTATAACACAAGAGTTTTAAAAATCGGTATTGTTCATTATGGCAAACCTTCCTGCAACCAATCTTATTTAGACTAATAATTATTTAACATTCCTTTAATAGATTTTTCAGGTTGTCACTTAGCATTTCCAGTTATGGTCACTCCAGGAATCCAGTTCCATGTTGCTTCCATTCAGGTCATAATTTATTTATTTTTTTGCATTGTTGGTAGATGCTGCGTACAGCAAAAAATAAACATCAGTTGGGGTTGAATGTGTATGGACTTTTCAGAGAAATGACTTAATTTCACTTCTTCTAATAAAAGTCTGAACTTGAAGGCATTGGGATTCTTGGGATCTTTTTTATGAGAAACATTTATACGAGGTTTTTATAAGATTTAATATTTTCACAATAAATCATATCTGCACTGTTCGTTTTTACGTTTTGACAGTTTATGCTACACTCGTGCGTTTGTCAAGCGAGAATAGAATCTTATGAATTCAGGTCATGGATTTTTATTTCAGGTGCCCTGAAACACACTCTACCTGACCCTACCCCAGCTCCAGCCTCTTGTGCTTACAATTGTTGATGTGGATTAAAGTGGACTTTCTCATATGCACTTTAAAAAAAGATTAGCAATAGGGAAAGCAAACCTTCTCAAAGTCTTTCCAACCCCTTTACCATCAATGCAGGAAGTGTCCTTTTGTGGAATAAAGGAATGTATTGTATATGTATGTTTCTGCCCTTCCCTGGTGTAGTACTTCTAAATGAGTGTATATTGGAAACAGTGGTGGGTTTCTGCAGGCTCGCACCTACTCGTGAGAGCCGGTTGGTGAAATTTAGAGAACCGGTGAGAGGGGGTTCCACCGGTGTACCTGGAAGTAAATCTGGCCCGCCGCTGCCAGTGACCCAACGGGAAGGGAAGGGAAGGGAAGGGAAGGAAGAAAGAAAGAAAGAAAGAAAGAAAGAAAGAAAGAAAGAAAGAAAGAAAGAAAGAAAGAAAGAAAGAAAGAAAGAAAGAAAGAAAGAAAGAAAGAAAGAAAGAAAGAATTTATCATCACAATTGAGTCCAAAATTTTGGTTGCTAAGCAAGAGCGTTGTTAAATGAGTTTCACCACATTTTAAAAGGTGGCCACTCCCACCCTGTCACATGACTGCCAAGCCACGCCCACAAAATAGGCCACACCTAGAGTAGGTTCTAAAAAATTTGAAACCCACCACTGATTGGAAAGTACTGGTGAGGCACCATGAATTCTGTTCTGGATCATATTCCCAGGAAGCAAAAAGGAGGAAGTTTAAAATAGAACTGCCAAGATCCAGAGCCCTACCTTGAGCTTCATACAACCTATTTCCCCACTCACACTTTCTTTTGTTGGCTTTAGTCCTGGTTTCTTTTGTTTTTGGAGAGTTCCCCTGCTCATGGACAACAGACAGAGAAAAACCTGATGTCCTTCACAAAATTTCTTTCCCATATTCTGTTGGGATGGAAGGAAAAGCAAGGCAGGGGATCACACACAAAGGATGGCTTCTAAGATTCTTTCCAGCCTTAATTGTAGTTTCAATCTGTGTCATGTGACCAGGAAAATAATCTTTGAATGGAGGAATTGGCAATGTTCTGAACTGTTACCCCTTCTTATAGGATTCAGTGGCAATTTTCTTGGGTTTTTTTCCTTTTTTTCTTGGCAGCCCCAAGCCAAGGCTACATTTAACAAAATGAAGGTTGGTATTATAATTATTTGCTTTGATCAACTCTTTTTAAAATCTAATTTCTGTTGTTAATTTATAATTTGATGCCATACTCCAAATTTCATTATACCACTCATTTCTTTGAATATCCCAATTTCATCCCCAATATTTAGCCATCAATAATCTAGCTGCCATTATCAAATATACAATCAATTCCTTTTGTGTTTCATTTATATCCCATTTTATCACCACTAACAGTAATGCAATTCTCAGTGACATGCCTAAATTTACATTCAGAGTTGTCCTAATTTCTCTAAACACCATGTCTCATATTTTTTGGGCACTATCATAATTCCTACCAGATAGGTTTAGTTGTTCCAAACTCTTTCTTGCACCTCCAACAAATATTTGTATATTTACCATCTATTTGATTTAATTTACATGGTATTATGTACAGTGGTGGGTTCCTACTGGTTTGGACCAGTTCGGCCGAACTGGTAGTGGTTTTTGGCAGCCTGGGTCACTGGAACCAGCAGTGACCCAGGCCTTCCACGCTCCCAAACCAGTTCCCCTGGCAGTGCCATAGGCACCATCATCTTGTTTTTTGCTTCTGCGCATGCACAGAACAATTTTTATTACACTGCGCATATGCACTCAGCATGTATCAAGCGTGTGCATGAGGCACAGCCACAAGTGAACCTACAGTAGTGACTGCCGGAAGTCATCCCTGGTAAGGTACCACTTCCATATCACTTTATATCCATTTCCCTTAACTCTAACTGGCATATTCTAATATGCTCTTCTATTGCAAATATTTTCCCTAGGGTCTTAATATGAAAAAGCCTCTTGGATGAGAAGCAAAATGTTTCAAGAAAAATCCAAAAAGTTCAATGCTCTGGATGACTGAGAATTTCCATAGACATGGAGGAGTGACAGCATTTTGAGTACTGTCCAATTCCCTTTCCAAGGGATGCATTGGGAAAATATTTTCTGAAATAGTCTCCTTCACAATTGGATCTGGTCCATTTTCAAAATCTAACTTTCTTTTGTGGCTTCTCCCACCATACCAGATTTGACCTTGTTATTCAGTTTTCAGAGAGTTATTCTGCTAGCAGACAGACAAATGGATAGAGGATCCCTTTACATAATCTACTGTATTTCTAACATTCTGTGGAGTTGGAAAGATTAAAAAGCTCAAAAATTGCTGAAAAATCCTGAATTTTTTTCCCCTAAGGTAATAGTTTAAAAGGCTAATTGAACATTGCAGGAGTATGCAGGAGTTGTGGGCTTTCAAGTTCCCAAGGACTCTTAATCAGATAAGGAAAATAAAAATTCAGTTAAAAAGAGAAGGAAATTAAACTAGCGAGGCTATTGGTCACAATCCTTCATAGAATTTACGGCTTTTACTGAGAATTATGGACTGATTACTGAGGAAATTAACATTTTTTAATTAAGTCCCAGCCACTAATTAGCCATCTCTTTAAAGCAAAAAAATAGTAACAGCCTATTCTAAGCAATCAGTGTTACTGTTATCAATAGCAAAAAATAAAGGATGCAAGATAAAGATAAAGGTAAACAATACCATAGAGAGAAAGAAGCAAATATGGCCAATTTCCACAATAGATTGCATAGTTCAGCTTTCCCTTAGTGTAGAATTTGGATGACCTGTCCATAGTGTTGTCCTTTTCTTTAATACAGTGAACATACTTATACAATGGAGTTCATCGAGTTACTACAATGAGTCCTATAAGGTTATATATTTCAGCTGATTTGTATCTTATCTTTAGGAATACAGTTAGTAACTCTAATTACAGCCATTTCTTTAGTGACTGTTTGAAGCTAAAAGGGCACTGAAAAAAGTTACTTATGAACATTTTTCACACTTATGACTGTTGTAGCATCCCCCTGGTCACAAGATCAAAATCCAGACGCTTGGCAACTGGTTCATATTTATGATGGTTGCAGTGTCCTGGGGCCATGTCATTTACTTTTTGTGGCTTTCTGACAAAGTCAATGGGAAAGGCAGAGTCGCTTAACAGCTGTGTTAATTTTATATGAGCTGCAGTGGCGCAGTGGTTAGAGTGCAGTACTGTAGGCTACTTCTCCTGACTGCCGGCTGCCTGCAGTTCAGCAGTTCAAATCTCACCAGGCTCAAGACTGACTCAGCCTTCCATCCTTCTGAGGTGGGTAAAATGAGGACCCAAATTGTTGGGGATCATATGCTGACTCTGTAAACCACTTAGAAAGGGCTGCAAAGCACTGTAAAGCAGTATATAAGTCTAAGTGCTTTTGCTATTGCTACGATCTTAACAAGTGCAAGTGATTCACTTAACATCTGTGTCATGAAAGGTCATAAAATGGGGCACAATTTAACTGTCTCACTTAGCAAGAAAAAAATTGGGGCTCAGCTGTGGTTGTAAGTTGAGGACTACCTATAATACTACTTCTGAAGTATGAATTACAATGGGTAACATGTACTATATTATAAATGGGTGAATATACCATTCATATCAGAATAGGTATTGTATTTATATAGTTCCATGATTCAAAGATACCAGGAAGATGGGTTCTTTTACTATTATTCAGATATGTTATGCTTAGATTTATTTATTTTCCTTTTAACGATTACTTTTTGTAGAAAGAAGCAAAGTTGGGGGAAATGGTGTAAAATTTGGGAAGATGCCAAATGCAAGATGAGGTTACCCTAATAAAATTCTGGGTTTGAGACCCCTCAGTTGCAAAGAACTTCACTCACTCCTTTATATATATATATTTGCTATTTAGCAAACAAGATGAGCTCTTTTGATTTTATTGGGATCCGACTGAACCCTGGAGTAAAGTCCCTAATTACATTCACTTCTCATGCTACTACTGTCAAACTGATATGCTAGGTTCACTTTGCTATCAATCATTGCTTAATAAGATGATCATAGAGACAGATAGTGCAGGTATTCATTCACTACTCAACCCAAATGGGAAATACAAATGATCTGTGCATCACTTCATTACTTCATGAGAAAATTCTTCAGGATCCACCATCTGCTAACTACCATTGAATCTCTTGTGATATCTCAATCTGAGTTCTGGGCAGCAGATGGCTCCCCTGGATCCTGAACGGTGGCTCTCTACTGCTGAACAATCTTTGATGCATTTTCAATCAGAGGAACTGTCACTCACTTCTGTTCTGGAACTAGATGGAGAATTGTGTGTGCTCTTGAGTCAAGGCCTTTCTGAAAGCCACTTAATAGGTTGTCAGAGTGGTGGCTTTGGCATCAGGGGGGAATACAAGACCTCAGGATATTTGATCAGAGCAGAAAATCACCTTTATTTTGGATTCCATTCCCTCAATTAGTTTAAAAATTGAGTCTCATGAGAAGATGGCCGAAAGAATGTTTCGGCTACTACTGACTTCTTAAAAGAAAATAGTTTTGCCAGGCTGGCTATACACTACCTTTTGAACTAGGGATAGCCGGCTTATAAATATTAGTTTCTGAGAACTAGCCAGTGATATTATTATCCTCAGGATTGCTTGTCAACTTTCTAAGGGGATCTAACTAATTAACCACTGGTATGCCTAGGCTTAGTCTATTCTGTGTATTTGATTTCCATTTTCCAAGTAAAGAACTTGAGATTTGTTTCTCAAATGTCATTGGGTTGTTTTTCAGCCCATTTCACTAACTTATCAAGATCTTTCTCTTTTTTTAAAAGTGTCTTAGTTAGAGTCAGATTGATGTAGTAGTTAACATATCAGACAAGAACTTGGAAAACTGTGAGTTTTATTCCCACCTTAGGCACAAAGCCAGCTGTATGACTTGGGCCAATGAATAATAATAATAATAATAATAAATTTAATTTGTTGACCGCTCCCTCTCCCCGAAGGGACTCGGAGCGGTGCACAGGGCAAATAAAACAATAAATATACACACATAATAAAAACGAATTAAATAATATCCCTGCCCTAAAAATTCCCAGTTAAAAATCTAAAATCATTAACAACCCCATAGAAGGGAGACTACCCTAGGCCGGCCAAGCAGAACAAATATGTTTTTAGTTTTAGACGGAAGGAGCGGAGGTCCGTGGTTGTTCTAATGTCGGGGGGAAGGTCGTTCCAGAGGGCTGGGCCCGCCACAGAGAGAGCCCTTCCCCTGGGTGTCGCCCGCTGACAAAGTCTAGTGGATGGCACCCGGAGAAGTCCCTCTCTGTGCGAGCGAATAGGCCGTGTGGATGTATGAGGCAGGATCCGATCCCGCAAATAGCTAGGTCCCGAGCCATGGAGCGCTTTAAAGATGATAACTAGAACCTTGAAGCGCACCCGGAAGATGACAGGCAGCCAGTGCAGCTCGCGCAAGAGCGGTGTTACATGGGTAAACCTTGAGGTTCCCATAATTGCTCGCGCGGCTGCATTCTGGACTAGCTGAAGTCTCCGGGTGCACCTCAAGGGGAGCCCCATGTAGAGGGAATTACAATAATCCAGTCCAGTCGGGATGTCACGAGAGCATGAGTGACTGTGCGAAGGGCGTCCCGATCCAATAGGGGGCGCAACTGGCGAACCAGGCGAACCTGGTAGAACGCCCTCCTGGCCACGGCTGTCACTTGATCTTCCATGGACAGCCGGGCATCCAGGAGGACACCCAAGTTGCGCACCCCATCCACTGGGGCAAGATGTTCGCCCCCAATGGCCAGCGATGGAGTCAGCTGGTTGAATCGGGCTGCCGGAAACCACAGCCACTCGGTCTTGGTCGGGTTGAGCTTGAGTCCGTTTCTTCCCATCCAGATCCGTACGGCTTCCAGGCACTGGCACATCACCGCTACGGCATCGTTGGGGTGGTTTGGGGTAGATATATACAGCTGAGTATCATCAGCGTAGAGATGGTACTCTACCCCAAAACCACGGATGATCTCACCCAGCGGCTTCATATATGTGTTAAACAGGAGAGGCGAGAGGACCGACCCCTGAGGCACCCCACATGTGAGGGGTCTCGAGGTCGACCTCTGCTCTCCTGTCAACACAAATTGCGATCGGCCAGAGAGGTAGGAGGAGAACCACCGTAAAACGGTGCCTCCCACCCCCAACCTCCCCAGCCGATGCAATAGGATACCATGGTCGATGGTATCAAAAGCCGCCGAGAGGTCTAATAGGATCAGGATGGAGGAACAACCCCCATCTCTGGCCCTCCAGAGATCATCGACCAACGCGACCAATGCCGTCTCGGTGCTATGCCCGGGCCGAAAGCCGGACTGGCGCGGGTCTAGATAATCAACTTCCTCCAGGTGACGGGGAAACTGTTGTGCCACCACACTCTCAACAACCTTCGCCAAGAAGGGAAGGTTGGAGACCGGACGATAGTTGGTTAACAAAGCTGGATTCAAAGAGGGCTTCTTAAGGAGGGGCCTCACCATAGCCTCTTTTAGGGAAGCAGGCAAGGAACCCTCACTCAAGGATGCGTTGACAACCTCTTGGAGCCAGCCTCGTGTCACCTCCCAGGATGCCAGTACAAGCCAGGAGGGACACGGGTCCAATAAACATGTGGTGGCTCACAGTCGCCCACGTAACCTGTCCATATCTTCGGAAGCAACGGAGTCAAACTCCTCCCAAACAAGATCTGTCTCTTGGCATCCCACTGGACCATCAATGGGGGCTAGCTCGTTCTGTATCTGAGCGATTTTCTCCTGCAGAAAAATCACAAATTCCTCTGCTCTACCCTGTAGCGGGGCTACAGGGTAGAGTCTCTTTCCACCCTAGGAAGTAGGCATTGGCAAACCACTTCCAAATAATCATGCCAAGAAAATTGCAGACACTTGTCCAGGAAGTAATCAAAATTGACATGACCTGTTCCTCACACTTATAACCATTGTAACATCCCCACAATCAAAATTCAGGTGCTTGGCAACCACCATCACATGATGACTATTTGTGAAATTCCCAGGGGTCTTCTAACAAGTGAAGTCAATGAGGAAAGCTGGATTCATTTACTGACTGTATGATTTGCTTTATGACTGTGGCAAAAAAAAAAGATGCAACTCAGTGACCGTATCATTTAGCAATGGAAGTTCTGCTGCCAATCATGGTTGTAAGCGGAAGACTATCCATATTCCATATTATTTCATGTCTCTGGAAATTGGCATTCCTCCACCTCTTCATCCAAATTATTAATACAAATGTGGAAGACTACAGAAGAAGACTGAACCTTGTTGCACCCAATCCAATCACGAACCCCAATGTGACAAGGAACCTTTAAGGATTATTAATTGCCAGCTGTGATCCCACTTGATTCTTATGCCATCTATACTTCACTAATCTGTCAGCATTCTGGAAATCATTCCTGAATGATTTCTAGTTTTATGAATCATTCATTTTTCTCTTTTTGAAGAGAAGAATACAATTCTCTTATTCTAGTCATCTGGCACTTATGTAGGATGTCTCAGACCTATATTGTGAGAGACAGACCCAGGTTCAGAATCAGATCAGTAGTTGCTTCCTTCAGTTTTCTAACATACATTCCGCATGGCCTTGCACAGTATAACTCACCCAAAGAATCTTCTCAAAATTGTCTGGTGGGACACATTTCTACTTTATTGAAGAAACTAGAAAGTGAATGAATGTGCATTCTCTTATTACCAATTAGCATTTTGCCTTGCTTGAGAAACCGTACATACATTTTTCCTGTTTCTTTTATTTTGAATAAATCCAATACAACTTACTTTAACATAATTTGAGAACTGCACTTTTTTCATAGACTTTAGCTTTTCTGGTACCATCAATGCAGTTTTGAACTACCTTACGTACTCTTCCTTGGTGATCATTCCCTTTTTCCACTTCTTGAATGTTTTTTCATTGTCAAATATTCACTAAAGTTCTTAAAGTCTTAGATGAAGAACTCAAGTACAATAGGGTCTGGAAGACAATGAATAGCCTAGACCACGTCTCAAGCAAAAGCATAATTAGTTAAACCCTGTGTCCAGATCCAGTCATGTTTTAAAAGAAATTCAGATAAATTGCATTATTAACTGAAAATTACTGAATTTTCACTGAAAATTAACTCCTTTGAGGGAACTGAGTATGTATCATAACTTTAGAAAATAGTTTACTTCTTAAGTTGCCACAACATGGCCTTCTTAACTGTGGCATCTGT